>CAWUHX010000064.1:492256-1127256 GCA_963922205.1 Romanomermis culicivorax
GGTTTGGCGAGCCAAACCCCCGATCCGCCAATCCGCCGATCCGTGGTGATCCGGGTTTTAGACACCCGATCTGGATCCGGATCCGTGGACCTGATCCGGGTTTTAGTACTACCCCTCGAGATTGCCACCGTTTGATATGAGGGTACAAATATACCATTTTATTTACGTTTTTGAAGATTTTGCATAACATGCTGACATATAACTTTGTGAAGCACACTGGGTGTCTCCATTTTTTCTAAATTACTTCTGTTTTACAAATAACTTATTTCCTCAATACTGAATCAATCAAAAACTTCAATTGAGCAGGTACACTGAATACTTTAATGTCGACGAACTTATTTTTGCGAACAAGAAGAGGCAAATGCTACTGAGGAGTTTGTTGTGTTCAGGTACCATGCATCCTTCAAGCCCTATTCAGAAGGGAAAAATCCTTGGACTTTTGTCGGCGACAATGGGCAACAGTCGCCGATCCCTAGGATTTAGTCGGCAACAGTCTTTGATTCTAAAGGCCCTGTCATACTTCACCATGGGTGCCGGTTGTCCTATTCATACTAACAGGCGGCGCCCCTTTTTTACTTTTGGATTTTGCTCTTCTCAAAAAATGTGTATTGGTTCAGTTGAAAGCTGATGGGGCGCCGCGCGTCGCCGCCAAAATTACAAAAACCTATTCATACTTCAAAGGCGGTACCGCGCGGCGCCGCTTTTTAGTATGAATAGAACAACCGGCGCCGCGCGGTACAGCGCCCTGAAGTATGACAGGGCCTTAAGGAATGAATAGGCAATTTGTAGAAATACCAATTCAGAAGTGAAAAAATCCTAGAATTTTTGTCTCGGACAGAGGGCGACAATCGATGACTGTCACTGATTCCTAGAATTCAATCGGCGGGTAACTGCACTTCTGAATTGGGCCTACTCTCCCAGTCTAATTTGCATCTATTTTCAGTTCTATTCATTTTGCAGGGGTGCACCATACATGCGAGCTTTCAATTCGTACTGTGAAACTCATCCAATTTTTTGTATGCATAGCGTCTGTTTGCAAGGCCAGCTCCTATTGTAGCCAACACCAGGAAACACGTTACTGCTTACATGAAGAAGTTGCATACTGTCACGATGCGCACACACTGCCAACGCGCGTTTTCCTCTGAACCTGTAGACTTGATGTTTCACGCACAAGTCAGGGCCCCACACTCAGATAATTGTGTTGGGCACTGCTGCACTCACTCAGGCGATGCAGGGCTGTGCAGTTGGTGGTAGCGCACGCTGCCACCCAGTGTGACACATGTTACATGGAGGTCGTGCTGAGAGGGGGCCCCTTGCATGCCTCAGCAAGGGAAGAGAAGTTGTGAGGAGGGCGTCACTCTTTTCTAGAGGGGGAATGTCACGATGCGCACACGCTGCCATGGTGCGTTTTCCTCTGAACCCGTAGACTTGATGTTTCACGCACAAGTCAAGGCCCCACACTCAGATATTTGTGACGGGCACTGCTGCACTCCCTCAGGCGATGCAGGGCTGTGCAGTTGGTGGTAGCGCATGCTGCCACCCAGTGCGACACAGGTTACAATACAGAACCCCCTGGTTGCACCAGAAAGAGCAAACCCAATTAACCATCACGGGTAAATCATTTCCAAAAAATTGATGAAAATTAAAGACAACATGTTGGCTTAACAATGGTATATCTCATTATGTTATGCCAAATTTTAATCCACGATGCCAC
Organism: Romanomermis culicivorax; assembly: GCA_963922205.1. Classification (NCBI taxonomy): domain Eukaryota; kingdom Metazoa; phylum Nematoda; class Enoplea; order Mermithida; family Mermithidae; genus Romanomermis; species Romanomermis culicivorax. The sequence goes on from CAWUHX010000064.1 coordinate 493,971, forward strand.
TTTTAAAAAATGCAGGCAATGTTGGGACAGTGTCAGTGTTGGGATTTTTTCGTGACAATTTTGAGACAGTGGCGATGTTGGGATGGTGGTGTCACATTAAGTAAAATTGGTGGAGCCATGTGTCACCCGATGTGAAGTTGAAATGCGAAAAGGGGGGCTTTTGGATATTTTAATATTTAAAAACAATAACAAATTGAATACTTACACGAAATTATGGTTCGAGTTAAGAAAAGTCTGTCGTTCCGATACTTGAGAGAAAAGATGCAATGCAAAAGTCCCAAAGGTGGGCAAAGGATAATGATCCGATCGTCGTTGGCCGTAGGGCAGGTTCCCTGGTGCTTGAAAAAGTCGACAATTACAGGGTGTTGTAGGGATGACCCTACGCTCAAAATAATGGTCCCGAAATGTAAGCGTGAGAACCAAAAGTTGTCGAAGAACAAGAATGAGAATTTCCTCGATTCTCATGTTGACTATCCATATGGACGTAGTTGTGGAACCCATCAAAATCGGACAGTCTTTTGGACTGCCCATTCCAGTGCCCCGTTGTTATACTATGGGGTTACTGTAAATTGTTACCTGTGAGCATGCACAGCTCGTGTTTTGCATACATTTGGGCTTTTGCATAATTTTATGTGGATTATCGAAAAAGGCCCTGCTGTTTGCGCAGGCCTATTGTTGGATATTTTTGTAATTATTATGTGTGTAGATTTTTGGTGTTTCTCGGAATGACGGTTAAACAATAGAAAAAGACGAAAACAAAGTACTTAACGGAAGTAACTGAAATTGCAGTGAAAGAAAACCTATTTGTACAGAAATGAAAAACATATTTTTTACACTAGTTGGAAAAATGAAATTTTACCAAATTTCACTCTTCGTTACATTCTTCTCATTCTGAAAAGGATGACCCCGTCCATCGAACCAGTGCGGCAGGGTTTCGAGATGATCTGTTTCCCCAACGAAAATAGCACAGCTTCTTCCTGGATTGGTGATGTTCAATGACGTTGTCATTGTCATGGTTCATTCAACGACTTTGCGTTCCATTGACGAAAAAATGAGGCATGTCATCATTTCGATGATTAAATTGTCTATGGAAGAACAGTGATCCATACTGCACTACTCAAATTTGACGTCCAGTTTGTTATTTGTTGTCCAAAATCCGTTTTTTGTTTGATTTAAGTGTTGATCTGTGTACAATTTTGTTTCAAAAATATCTTTGCATTTGTCACGTGCCGACAAATTTCACCCAGCGTCACATGATCCACATCATACTTTTTCATTATGTTTTTCGCCACATTTTGTGTTGCAGTAATTTTCGTCAATTTTAAGTTTTGTTTTTATAATTTTTACATGCATTTTCTGTGTGTACTTTTTTATGTTTCATTTGTGCACTTTTATTTCCATTTTGATTTGTTATTTTTGTTATACACGTAGACTACGGTATGTAACCCGTTAGTCAAGAATTTCCGTTAGAGATAAGCTCTCTGAGCTCATTGCTGTACTTGGAGCACAACGTGCACCTCTTATCAGTAAAAACTAGTGACGTTTTGCAACGTGAAACGCTTAGTTGGAAATTCTCACTAGATGATGTTCCTATGCTAAGCATGGAGAGTGAAAACTCGCCCCAATGCTTAACGTAGTGAACTGGAAATTGTCTATGTGACCATAGGCATCTTCTGCAGCGATTTCCATTGCAGAAGTTAGCTGGGGTGTCTTATCTCTGCCAAAGGCATACTGTAGATTACACGGCCCTTTAAAAGGGCCTGTTTTGTTAGTTTTTGGGACTCTTTTCTGGGCCTAATCATCTTGTTGCCTTTTTACAGCCTGCATCCCGCGTTTGCCTTGTGTCGTCTTTATTATAATTTACATATTACATCTGTGTTTGCAGCCCATCAAATAAATTTACATATTTCACCTTCGGTCTCTCTTGCGCTGCCAGTTACGGTAACCCAACCGTAGGAGTTACCCCCTCACCGTTGATCAAGAACCCTCATCGCCTCCCCGAGGAAACGTTTGATACTGTCACCCCCCGACCCGCATCTGCATACCCTCCACGCTGTATCGCTCTGGATTACCATACCCACTCTCCGCCATCTGTAGGACCCACCCTTTGACTCTAGAACCTGTCCCCCAGTGCCGAGTGCTTTGAGAAGAGGATTTAGTGAGTCTTCTCTGGGGTTATTATTGTTGAGGGCATATTTGTGGGAATCCTCCTTAAGCTAGTTTTCCCTTGAGAGTACCCTCAGTTAGGAAAGCCCACGGACCCTTAAGGTCAGGGCCAATTAGGGGATTTAGGTTAACAATCGGGTCCCCTACAGTACGCCATTCTGCAAATGGCACCGTCCCTCATTCTCAGTGAATGAGGACTAGAGATTGCCACCCCTGACCCAGACGCATTGTCCATTATTCTACAGCTGAACCCAAGGACAAGGCTGAGGTACACCATGGGTTTTCCTGTGGTAGTACCAGCTGGGTTAGGTTCCCAAAAGGAAGAATATTAACGGAGCCACCCAATGGGGTCACAGCATGTCACTTGCAGTGTCATGGCCATATTTCCCATGGGATATGGTATGGGTTTTCCCATCAATGTGACTGATCACCAATCTACTTAATGTGACATGGCTCCCACTTCGTTTAATGTGACATGGGGAGGCTGGAAAATCCACCTTTAAGTCTGGCTTCACAGCTCTTAGGAACAAACCTTTTACCCTTTTGAGTGAAGATACCTCTTTCAATTCAGTAGAATTCCAGTTTGAATGGGGAAACGTCTCTCAGATCATGAGAATCGCCACTTGAGCGGGGGAACCTCTCTCAGGTAGGCTGATTTGCATTCAAGGTGGGACTACTGACCCTTAGGATGATCTTTTGCCCTCATGTAAGTCCGATACGCCCGTAAGCAGGTACACTGCCCCTTAGGTTGGAAATGGCCCTTATGTTCGAGTTTTAACACCAACTCAAGTAGCACCGCATTTGAGTAGAGTTTAATTACTGTAGGTCGGGATTCGCCCCAAGGAGTGATCAAATTAATGATTCTTGTGTGTAAATTATCGCCTTATGAGTATTGTAACGCCCGTAAGCTTTAATAAATCCCCTGGTGTCAGGTTTTCCCCCAGAATCATAATTTCCCAGAGTCGAGTCTAAATCAAGTATTCTGCCCCAATCTCCTCTGAGCTTTCTTCTTTTCTGTTTTCTTTTCTTCATTTTTTCTTTAAATTGGGCCTCCATCCACTGCATGTGATTGGGTAGGTTACTGTACTGCGTATGGCTATTTGGTTACAGTACGACTGCATGTTGCATGTACTCTAACTACAGTATACCTGGGTATGGGTACTTGAGTATCACAGCCCATGAGGTTCTACAACCCCTGAGGGTTTTGGGATCTCCTATCACGAGATACCCTACTCCTTCCACTCTTGATTCTGGAAGTGTCAACACACTTTTTCAAAATTTTTCTCATCTTCACTGAGCACTAGCCAAGTTGCTCATTTTCCGGCCAAACAAGACAAACTTATACTGTTGACACACGTAACACCGTACTTAGCAGATCACATTGCTTATCTCTTGGGCCTCAAATTTTATTTTATTTACTTTTATTTTTTCGGTCTTCTATTCCTATTGTGTGACCCAATTATCATAACTTTTTCACCCAATAAATTTTCTTATCTCCAAAATCAACTCAAATAAAAACTAATAACCCATTTTCTCTCCTTTCTTAACAAACAAATTAAAATTTTATCCTTTTCCTTCTTACCAAATAAAACATTCTCACTCCAATTCTATTTAAATCAATCAAAAAACAAAAAAATTTTCTTTTACCGGTCACACATATGTCATAGTTGGCAACCCTTCAATAGGTCATTCTTATTATTTTTTCACCTACTGTATCGTCTTCTTCTTCTTCTTTCTCATCTCTCTTTAGGTAGTTGCACGTGGTGATGATCTTACCAATCGTGACCACTGACATCTGCAACAACTACTTATTGTGTTGTTGTTATGAGGTGATGTGTCTTGGAGACCCTACCACTGACGTCCGCCACTACTTCACATGCTGCTGTTGCACTGAGGCATGCCTAGCTAGATCATGCCTCTGACATCAGCAATGGCTGCATAGCATGTAGCCGTTCAGGGGTTGATGGTTCTATGTATCCTCCCCCAGCTTCTGCAACAGCTGCATCCCTTGCTGTTGCTTTAAGGGGTGGGTGGCCCTCCAGTTCTACCTCTGACATCAGCAATGGCAACGTAACATGTTGTTATTGCGGATAGTGACTGTACCGCAGTGTCTCTCTGAACTCTGCAACAGCAGAGGCTCATGTTGTTGCACTTGGCCTGGTCGGTTATACCAGCTTCAGTCTTTGACATCAGCAACAACAATGATCTGTGTTGTTGTTCAGAGATGTGAGGCCTTACAAATGGCACATCTGGCATCTGCAACAACTGCATCTCATATCATTGTTGTAGGATAACTGAGACTCAACTATTACCTTTTGACGTCAGCAACAGCGATGCTCCGTGTTGCCGTAGCAAGGTTGCTTGCCTTGGGGCCCTACCTACTGATGTCCACAATGATAATGGGAATTCCAGTATGGGAATTAAGACTTTACAGTCTTATTCTGGGGTCAGCAATGGCGATGCTCCCTATTGCCATAAGTGGTCTGTAGCCGTATGCTCTTACTTTTGGTGTACATACTGCAATATGGGACTAGGGCACTTACATCCCAGTTACCTGAGGTCAGCACCGAGTGTGTGGTGGTGTATATCACATCTTTTGACCTCAGCACTGGGTTACTGTGGGTTTACAAGATGCCACTTGAGTCATAGGTAATTGCTGGAATATGACCCTCTCACTTACGGCTCTTGTTTGCGGGTTGTGTCTGTGTGTCACTGGTGCCTGGGAAACATTAGTTGACATGCTCACTCAACGTGTGATGCAATTGGTCTGTGATACTGACCAGGTTGTCCGCCAGGGTAGCAGCACTAATTGATCAGCTCGTGACCACCTCCAAAGCTTTAGCTGCAGGTTTGAACAGGTTTACACTTGGCCTCAGCTGGGTCAGTTGTTCAACTTACGCAACCATTAGACATTTGCAGTCGGTACTGCCTGTGTTTAATAACCGCAAGGGTTGACGACCTTCTTGTAAATTTCTTTTCTAATTTCTTGCATTTCTTTCTCATCTATGATCTTCTTTAGTGTACCCGCCAGAATAATTCCTCAGGAATTATGGCACAGCCACTGGTTGGGCCTGAAGTGTAAAAGGCTCCTCTGTAATCATTCTCTACACTCAAACGCCTTCGTTAGCTGGCCTAATAATGTCCACACCAGATTCGCCCCTTAATCCTGAGTCCCCCTCCGTTGGTTGTCCCTATAGCATAACATGCCGCTAATCCGCCTAAGGGAAGGTGTTCGAGTCCGCCTAAACACATTACAACTAAGTCGGCCTTAGCCCCTCACTTTACACTCATTCAATCATGACAGACTGTACCCCTGATCTCAAGATGCTTTGAGCCTAGCCTCGAATCATAGGAGGAAGCCTGCATATGCCCACCTTCATTATCCACAGCTGGGCCAAGGACCCCCATGCCACCCATTTACTGACTGGGTGCGTCAGAATAGCACCTTGGTACCTGGTGCTCTTGCCTCCAACTATTGACCTAGCGATCCTCACTTCATCTCAGTGACTGGAATCCCGGCTACCAGCTGTATATAGTGCTCCTGGAGAGCTCCCGTTCTGTTCGAAACCTGCATTCCCCTTTTGGGCACAGTTGTAGAATACATGCGAATGTCCTCCCCTTGGGGACCTCCTGTCTAGTCATCACACTTTTCAGAGATCGCAATTGCTCCTAGTGAGTGAGGCCGATTGCGTGATAGGGCATCCCCTTTGCCTAGTCTGGTGTGTAAACTAATTTTGTCCCTACCTATTTACACCCACTAAGTTGACTTTAAGTTGTCCCCCTTTACTTATTAATTTTTAAGCTACTTCACGCGCTACTCCTGGTGAGTAGGACTTTGTTGGTTACGAGCTGTCCCATATCCAAGATTTTGTGAACTAGCACAACAGACTTAACCTCCAAATAAAATTCCTTCTTGGGCCAGTGTATCCATACTAGTGACCTTACGTCGTCCTTTCTTTCTTGGTTGGGAAACCACCATTTCATTCAAAATTTATTTACTTTTGGTTTCAAATAACCGGGTCTAGCCCCATTCTTTTTTTCTAAAGTTTGGGACGTATAATTTTCCCTCTCTTTACACACGGGTTACCCCCTCTCTAAGTACATAGGTGACCAGATAAATTCCCTTCTGAGTCAGCCTATCTCTCTCTCTCTCTCTGGCCGTTCTGAGGGCTAAAACCTTGTTCTTTTCTAGCCCTATCATTTAGTGGTCGCTAGTTATTGTAGAGAACAAGTGTTAAAGCCTCAAAAACGCCATTGCTTAAACCATCCCGTAATTCCCGGGCCTCTTTGCGGCGAGATCACAAGAGTAATACTTACCTCATTTTCACAAAATAGAGACACGTAGACCTTCCTGCCATCTCAGTTCTAGTTTTAATAAGACCAGTGAGCCCCTCTCTATTCAGTTTGATCGAATAGCTTCACAGGCATGATTATCAGTCTTAGCTATCTTACAGGAAGATGAACTCTCAACTATGGAGTCAGAAGTTGATCTACCTTCACAGATTGAGAATAAGGTCCAAGCCACATTTGAGAATGCCCTTGGACCACTCAACCAAAAGCTGGAGGCTATAAGTGGCAGAAGGCACCCTCCTGTCTCCAGCTTCATGGCCCCTCCCGCCTTTTCGGGCGCTCTTGGTGAGTCCATAATGGATTTTATATCTCACTTGACCCGTTTCTTTACACTTCAAGGGGTAATAGAAATGGATCATGCATATAAAATCGCGTTTCTGGAGTCTTGCCTAACAGGTCCTGCTCTCGCATCCTACCGGGACTTTAGCAGTGGTACTCGGCAGCCTACTCGCTATGAAGAGTTCACATCTTTTCTGAGGAGAGACTTTCCAGTAGGGCATGACTCAGATCTGCATCAGCAGTTGATCCAAGATCCTCTGCAGAAGCCGACTGAGTCCGCAATTGTTTATCTTGAGCACTTTAGGAGACTGTCCAGGGTGGCTTATTCAGATCTCATGACTGAGGTTAGGGATTGAATTATAAAACCTATCTTTCTGAGAGGGTTGAAACCAGTCCTTCAAGATAGTATTAAGTTCAGGGGGTTCACAACTCTTAAAGAGACTCTCAAAGCAGCCTGTTATGCAGAATCGCAGATTTTTCGGGATGAGATTAGGTATACTGCCCCATCTAATGCTGTTTTCTCTTCAGAACAAAAGACCGCCGACAACGTCAGGTTAATGTCGAATCAAAGGGTCCATCAGCAACGTTTGCAATCAGAGATGGCCCGGCTTACGGCTCACATCGCCCGACTTACGGCTCAGCGAACGGCGCCGCCCAGGAGAAATCTGATGCGTCAATGACGCCGTTAAAGCACCTCCAAAATGCTGGGGATTGCTCATCAGGAGCACATTTACAGATGTGCTCCTACCATGGACGCTGCACCCACAACGATGCTAGTTGCCGGGCCCAACATCCTGACAGTGCCGGCCCTAGCAGCACCACCATCACAAGCGCCAGCAGTTGCTATTTTTGTCGAACGAAGGTGCACCCGACTAACAGATGCGACAGACCCTGCCCGCATTGCAGAAAGATAGGAGTGCACAGGGCTACAGCCTGCACAAATCGGACCCCGACATTGCCTGGTGAGACTAACTTTGGTTACTCTTCTCAGGGGGCAAGTGGGAATTTTGGGCATTATGCTAATCCAACTCCTAACGGGACAGGGAACCAATATCGGTCACCTCGACAGCAAAATAATGCTGTAGGGGCTACCGACGGTCTTCTTCACCAAGATCTGTTTGATCTGGATGATGAAGTTCTGGCTGAACATCTGGTCGATCACTCACAACTGTGTTATCCTGTCTGTGTAATCAGTATTGGGTTTTCAGCTGCCGCAGTGGTTTCGGCATCGACTCCGTTGTTGGCTTTGCTGCCGCTGCTGCTGAAATACGCGACCCCGGTCAACGTAAACTCATCAACGACACTGAAAATGACTGGTGAGGTCAGCGTAATCACATCGTATCGACGGACAGAAGGTACACCAGCGCCTGCGGCCCGTTTTATCGCCCAAGGACCGCCCCCTGGAATTCCTACGGACTCCGCATTGGAGGTCATCGGCCAATTGGAATCGATGAATCTGCTGGGTAAACTACCTTCTTTTTCGGGCATTTAAGGTCTGAAAATCAGATATCCTTATAAGTCACTGGCTTTAATGATTTCTTGTTTACAGATTCCTCATCCATCACCGACACGATGTGGGCCCTTTGGTCAATGGACTTGGCCACAAAGTATCCGCACCTCCCATGGGCGCTACTCAACGAGCTGTTCGAGGTTGAGGCGCTTACAGCCGCCGAGGTGGTGCTATTGGCGCCAGCAGCACTGCGGATATTGGGACCCCACCTTGCTCGATGAGCGCTGGAGTTTTTTGCTGATGGAACTATTCGCACCACCCCAGTGGACAAGATCCTGTTGGAGGGGGAACCATCGTCATGGGCTGTGGACGCTGTCCACTGCGCTGTGGAAGAAGCGAGTCGCAACATGTGGCCCACAGCAGTTGTTGCCGCATCACCATCAACGACGAGGACAGGAGCCCAAACACTGGCGGCGATTGCCCAGCAGCAACCAGTGGCTGCCACGAAACCATCACCCCCAGTTGCCAATGCCTTTGGAGAGATGTTGCGCGTTGTCAACAACGACGTCAGCATCATCGAGGAATCCCCATTCCCGATGGCAATGGCCCGGCAGTCCCCGAAGATTGGCGTTCTTCGCAAAGTCCACCCATGGGGAGGCTTGGTCATTGACTTCCCCGGGGAGGACCCGGTATCGTCTGAGGATGACGACGAAGAATGAAGCGGCCCGATGGGTGAACACTGTACATATTGGTGTATATTTACGAGCTCCGTTTGTAAATAGCTTGTACATAATAAATTGCACCTTGGTGACACTACTGTTCTAAGGAATGAGCTCTGCAATACATGCTACTCAGTACCAACTCTGTGGTCTTTCAAGAAGGGGTCATCCACTTGAGCTACCTCAAAAAGTTGAATGCAAGCCACCAAAATCTTTGTGGAGTCCACGACGCATGAATGCTACAGTGTATGTTCCTATTTCTGATCCAATCACTACTGTAGCATGGAAGTGCACTTTGCGAAACGGTAAGGTGTGCACTAACACTGTTTTTTTTTGATCTAGGGGCATCACTGCAGACGTCATTACCACTCAGCATCTAGCGCATGCAGGTTGTACGCTAGCACATTGCACGAAGGTGTTTGTTTTACAAAAGCTTGTGGAAATACGCCCTGGCTTTTATAGCACTAACCAAATGCTGGAAGTGATGTACTCATGGTGCTGCAGTGAGGTCTGCAAGACAGTGACTAACCTCTTCATGGAGGAGGGACAAGTCGCTTCGTGGGATGGCACTACAGCTCTAATTACCTTAGGATACGTAGGTGGATGCAGTTCCACAGCAGGTCAATGTACTACTCTAGATGGGGTAATTGTTTGGCCTGCAACAAACTTTACAGCACAATGTCATTATTGTCCTCAGGGCAATTACACTGCATCTATGTCAGGGAACCATATCATCATCTATGATTTGCAAGTTGCCCTGAAGATCCTGGGAAACTCTCGCATCTTTCGGTTGTGTCCTGACCTCCAGTTAAACAAAGTACGAATGGATCAGGGTCTTCTTCTACGCATCCATGGAATATTTAATTTGACCCAAAGGTTGTTCAGATTGGCAAAGAACTCCCATCCTGACCCTGTCAATGCCAAATTGAACTACCTGGCTCAGCAGATCAAAGAGTCAGAAATTGACAATTTTCGGTTCATGTGGCTTGAGCTTTGTTCTCATGCTCAGCGCTACCTTGATCTGACTCAGCAGTTGCTTGGTTTTGACCCTACACTAGGAGCCCGGGCATTCTTCCAAAGGAATGATCTGACGGGGGAATTCACTGGTGAAGCACTGACGATATGGCCCTGTCAAAAGGTCAACGCCACTTATGTCTACCATTTGTACAGGGTGGGGGACACCTGTTACAAGTATCTACCCGTACAGGTTGGCAGTACCATTTTTTTCCACCCTTGGTGGCCCAGATCTCACTAAATTCAGCCCAAAAGTGCTGTGTGACCACCACTTCACGGGGATTTTCCGAAATCGCTCGGGCTGGTTTACTGAGTCTGACAGGTTCTATGTGAGCCACATTCTGCTTGAACTGTTCTCAAAACAGTGCTTCAATGTCACTCACTTGGACGCTCCTGCACTCTTTCATGATCAGTTGGTGATGACCCCTTCAAGTTTTGCTTTCTTTAAACAATATTTTTACAAGACTGAGCAAATTGAAGCGGTCTTAAACTGGTTGGTAAATTATACCATTGGTCTATCCCTACAACCAGATACTCTGTATCTGGCAGTTGCCGGGGTAGGGACTGACATCAAAGCCTCACTGGAAGGTGTTGGTCTGGCAGCAAACCATGTGATTACTGGTCAGCAGCACAACCTCATACAGGGTTTACAGTCTCTTTTGAGTGGACCGGTGCAGTTGATCTTGAACACCCTCATCGCTCTGGCAGTGCTGGCCGGTACAGGATTTCTCATCTACATTGGGTTCTCCTATTATCTCGGTTACTGCCAGCAGAAAAGACAGGTTCGGTTTGTCAGCCAATACTCTCCATTGAACCTCCTCCGGAAAGTTCAACATTGGGTAGGTTTTCATTATGTACAGAACGACGTACCAACTCAGTTACACAGGATCACCCCATGTTTTGTCGTACTAGTTGACCTCAAGGAAACTCCTGCTTTCCTTGACACTGGTTGTCCACGGACCATCATTAATCAACGCCTTCACAAAGCCTTGATTAAAGAAAGTCCGAAGGCGGCCATGGCTTTCCAGCAACATTACGACTTTAACCCATTAATGGGTATCAATGGGAAAGCCGTCCATACTCTCCTATGGGGACCATATGAGATCATGTTGCCTCGAACCCATCAGCCACACACAAGAGTGGACATACATATCCATGTGTGTTAGACTACCTCTCCTTTCTGGGCACCAGTCCATCTGATTCTTGGATTGGACTTTCTAGGACAATTCCAGAATATCCCATTTGATTACCAACAACATATCTGTCGGTTGAATGCGGTAGAACTGCTACTTCTTTTGACATCGGCTGAGATTGATCAGGTCGAACCCTGCTTGGAGAACAGACATTCGCTATCAAGGGCCTACCACAGGGCTGGGTCTCAATCAAGATCGAGGACTTCATTTATTTCTCGGCCACCCTCGTGAGCTTCCTCGGTTGCCTCATCACGTGGGTCAACCAGAGGTAGTCGAACCTCTTCTAGACGGGCCAGTCATCATTTTATGGCCAGGTCAGGGTCAAACTGTTCTCAACCCCGGCCTGGAAAATCTCCGGTTACACTAGAGAAAGGCTGTTTTCGCGAGCCTAGTGATTCTGATGCGCCTGCATCACCTGTACTAGAGGTGCCCCCTCTCTCTGACACCAAGGTCGAATCACTAGGAGCTACTCAGAGCTCAGGAGAGAGATCGGATCATGTACTTACTGTTCAGGTTCATCCCACTCCTCAGATCAATCCGGAAGCCTTGGTTGGTTATGCTCTGGTAGGACTACTCCGACGCACCGGTTTGCCAATACTGCAGCGAGCCGATGCCCCAGAGTCGAGTTTTGATGACTCCATACCTGACCCAGGTCATGTGGTGTCAGCCTTCTACCCCACTGAAATTAGGACCCCTCATATCAGAGTTCTACTGAACAAGTGTGTGGAAGCCAAAGCTCTAATTAATTCAAGAGCAGTTTTCTCCCTCCAGGATCACAAGTTGGTGGTCCAGCTACCCAACTTGGTACTCACAGAGACTAGGGCTCGCCCCATAGCAGCCAATGGGTCTCCCATTCTACTCGGGGAGAAATCCTTTCTTCAGTTCAAGGAACTTCGGATTCCGTGTGAAGGCCTCATTCACAATCCTTGCTCTACTCGTGGGGCACTCCCTTGCAGGAGCTGATTGTCCTTGAGCCTCCCTGGCTGACACAATTTACTACACCTGTACCTTCATTATATGCAACTGTGCCCGAGGTAGCTTTCTTTCCTAAGCCCCTTTTGAGACAACAACACTGTGTGTATTTTGCTGGTACTGTTGGCACTGTGACTAATGGTCACATACCCCTTTAGGTAGTTAACCCGAGTACACACCCAGTGGTTCTCTACCCGCACACGACCATGGGTCATGTGCAGATGCACACTGATTCCTCGCAGGGATCAGTGGTCAAGTCTGATACAGTTCTTGATCGGAAGTGTGTCGAGGCGAATGCTGTGGTATCCCCCGATATCTCCTCACAGAATAAGACAGCATTATTCGACCTACTGGTTGCATTCACTGACCTCTATGCTATTGATGAGAAGGACACAGGTTCCACTGACCTCGTGCACCACGAGATCAGCACGGGTGAAGCTCACCCAGTCCGCCATTTCCCTTACCCCACTGCACCCAAGGAAAAGGACCTCATCATACAGGAAGTCAAAGCGCTCCAGGAGAAAGGTATTATTCGGCCTAGTACTTCCCCCTGCGCTACTAATACCATTCTGGTTCCCGAAAAAAATCCGTCACACTGGATGTGTGTGGACATTCGTGGTCTTAACGAGGTCACAAAAAAGGATGTCTATCCTCTCCCACTTATTAATAATATCCTCGACACACTCAAGGGTATGAAATATTTTACTACCCTTGATCAGGCTAACGCCTACTGGTCTATCCCTATTGCCGAGGCAGACAAGGAGAAAACTGCATTTGACAGGCCTATTGGACTTTACAAGTTCAACTATCTGCCTTTTGGTCTTTGCAACGCCCCAGGGACGTTTCAACGTCTCATGGATCTGCTTCTCATGGGACTGCAGTGGCGCACAGCACTGACCCATCTCGATGACATCTTGGTGTTCAGGAACTCTCACACCCAGATGCTTGAGCATCTGATGGATGGGTTTATGCATCTCCGTCAGGGTGGAATGAAGCTCAGACTGAGCAAGTGCAAGTTTTTGCCATCTGAGGTAGAATATCTAGGCTATCGTATCTCACAGAACGGCCTAGAACTAGATAAAGTCAAATTGGCTGCAGTCCAGAATCTACCCATTCCACAAAATGCCACAGACATCAAGTCTTTTCTTGGTCTTGTGTCTTACTATAGGCCATTCATCCCTGGTTGGGCCCCACTCAGCAAGCCGCTGACCAAGCTCCTAGGGAAGGAAGTTACCTTCCTGTGGTCAAAACCTCAGCAAGTGGCGTTCGACAAACTCCAAAAGCTGTTGATGAATCCTCCTGTTCTGCACCATCCCGACTTTATGAAATCCTTCATCCTTCAAACAGATGCAAGTATTTCAGGGATAGGAGCAGTTCTGAGCCAGTTAGATGATAATGGATAGGACCATCCTGTTGCGTACACCAGTAGAGGGTTAACGGCAGCCGAGAAGAACTACACTATTATGGAGTTGGAGACTCTCCCTGTCGTCCATTTCGTCAAGCACTTTCGGCCTTACCTCTTTCAACATGAGGTGGTCGTTCAGACTGATCATGCCGCTGTTAAGGCTGTGTTGGCGAAACCTAACCCTTCAGCCCCAATAGCTCAGTGGAGCCTCACGCTAGCTGAATTCAAACTGACAATTCGGCCACGAAAAAGTCGGTCTAATGATAATGCTGACGCATTATCATGCCTGCCTGATCCAAATTCCCTTGCGGGGGAGAGTATCGATGATACTGTCCTATACAGACCCGAGGGAGAAATTGTGATGATCTCGGATGGTGTGCAGCCCCTGGCTAGATCATCCCAAAGGACCACCGATTATGTGCAGCGCCTGGCGAGGTCTGAGTCTTAGGCTGATATATCACAGGATGCGCAGCACCATGATCTTCTGGTAGCTCAATTTGAGGATCCGTAACTAGCCTCCATTCTTAGGTCACTCAAACCCTATGGTGATCAGAATGATATTAATGGCTACCACCTGCTGGATAACATCCTTCAGAAGTGGACAGGCGAGTCCAACAAGATTGTCATCCCTCCATCAATGGTTACTACCATTATTGAGGCTCACCATAATGACATTCTTGCTGGACACTTTGGTGCAAAACGTACGGCAAGGCTTATAGCCCGCAGGTACCACTGGCCTTCCCTCAGTGCGGATGTCATGTCCTTTTGTCAGCAGTGTGACCTTTGCCAATGGAATAAACCCGCGAGACAAAAGACCGGAGCAGCTCTGAAACTGATCACCATTATGGGGCCGTTTCACTGAGTAAGTGTCGACTGTATGGGACCAATGACCACTAGTGAAAGTGGCAACCATTTTATTGTAGTCTTTATCGACTACTTTACCAAATGGGTTGAAGCTTTCGCTACTCCGGACATTACTCCGCAAACCATAGCACCCCTTTTCATTACACAAATTGTCTGCAAACATGGGGCACCACAGATTCTTCAGTCTGATCGTGGTACTGATTTGACATCCAAACTGATGACTGAAATCACTGCCATTTGTGCAACTAAGAAAATCCACTCCACCGCTTATCACCCGATGACAAACAGTGAAGTGGAAAAGGCTAATCAGATGCTGGCTACACGGCTACCTATGTATGTCCACCAAGGTCATACTGATTGGGATGAACACCTGCCATATTCTGTGTTCGCCATCAACATTAGCATGAGTGAGTCCACAGGATATTCCCCCTTTGAGCTCATGTATGGTTGCACCCCCATACTACCTGTTGATGTGGCGCTCTCATTCAACCCTCCGGCTCATATCATTGATGTTTCCACATATGATATGGAGGTCGAATGGCATTTTACAAATGCCTTGACCTTGATCCAGAGCGGAGTTGAGAGATCACAGGCAGCTTATGCCGGGTCTTACTATCGCATGGCACAAGATGTCTCATACAAAGTTGGCCATCAGGTGCTCAAACTGTGCACCACTGGCAAACGTGGTCTGACGCCTAAATTGCTGCCCATTTATGATTAGCCCTACTTTGTAATCAATGTGGCATATCCCAATGTCACCATTCGGCTTGAGGCAGATCAAGAAGATACTGTGCATGTCAATCAGCTTAGACGCTACGTGTCACCTGATCAGCCTACTGAAGCAGAGGAGATACCTTCCATTTCACAGGTAGTCGAGATGGCACCTTTGTTGATTCCATCAACAAACGGAGATTTTACACAAGATCTCGTTGACCCCCATCTTGATGCCGAGGTCTCCGACCCGTAATCAGGTAGCTCTTCTCTTCTTTAGTCGACTTACGGACGAGGTCATCCTTTTTCGAAGGACCCGCATCGACAATTGGTGACTTCACCTAATGGATCAATTGAAGTCAGCAACTCCATGCATTTCTAATTGACCTCAGCAACTCCACACACCATTGACATAACTCCACGAGCCAAAACGCACCGAAAAAACCACTGGACCATCAACTGCCCGCCGTCACCTCTACCTGGACATTTGACCTCCACGGACATGCGGCACTCGACAACACAAGAACGAGGACGCCCTTTTTTGAAGGTCTGCCATGTCACGTGCTGACAAATTTTGCTGAACGTCACATGATTAACATCATACTTTTTCGTTATGTTTTTCGCCACGTTTTGTGTTACATTAATTTACATCAATTTTACATCTCGTTTTTACAATTTTTACATGCAATTTCTGTGTGTACTTTTTATGTTTTGTTTCTGTTTGGTTTGTGCACTTTTATTTCCATTTCGATTTGTTATTTTGTTATACACATAGACTATAGTATGTAACCCACTAGTCAAGAATTTCCATTAAAGATAAGCTCTTCGAGCTCATCCCTGTCACTGGAGCACAATGTTCACCTCTTATCAGTAAAAACTAGCGACATTTTGCAACGTGAAACGCCTAGTTGGAAATTCTCACTAGAAGATGTTCCTATGCTAAGCATGGAGAGTGAAAACTCGCCCCAATGCTTAACCTAGTGAACTGGAAAATGTCTATGTGACCATAGGCATCTTGTGCAGCCATTTCCGCTGCAGAAGTTAGCTTGGGGGAATGTTAACTCCGCCCAAGGCATACTGTAGATTATGGGACCCTTTAAGAGCGCATGTTTCATTAGTTTTGCACTCATTTTTGGGCCTAAGCATCTTGTTATGTTCTACAGCCTGCGTCTTGCGTTTGCCTTGGGTCCTCTTTATTATAACTTACATATTTTGTCTGCATTGGCCGCCCATCAAATAAATTTACATATTTCACCTTTGGTCTCCCTTGCGTTGCTAGTTACCGTATCTCAACCATAGGAGCTTACCCATCCCCATTGATCCAGAACATCCATCCCCTCCCCGAGGAAACATTTGATACCGTAACCCGCCAACCCGCATACACATACCCTCCATGCCCAACCACTTCAGATTGCCGTACCCACTCCCTCGCCCTCCGTAGGACCCAGGCATTGACCCTTGAACCCATCGCCCCAGCACCGAGTACTTTGAGAAGAGGATCTAGTGAGTCTTCTCAGGGGTTATTATTTTTGAGGGTATATTTGTCGGAATCCTTCTTAAGTTAATTTTCCCCTGTGAGTACCCTCAGTTGAGAAAGCCCTCAGACCCTTAAGGTCAGGGCCAATAAGGGGATTTAGATTAACAATCAGGTCTCCTACAGTATGCGATTCTGCAAATGGCACCGTCCCTCATTCCCAGTGAATAAAGACTAGGGATTGCCACCCCTGACCCCGCCGCATTGTCCATCATTCTACAGCTGAACCCAAGGACAAGGTTGAGGTACACCATGGGTTTTACTGTGGTAGTACCAGCTGGGTTAGGTTCCCAAACTGAAGATATTAACCGAGCCACCCCACAGGGTCACAGCATGTGACCTACAGTGTCATGGCCATATTCCCTGGGATATGGTATAGGTTTTCCCATTAATGTGACTGATCACCAATCTACTTAATGTGACATGGCTTCAAATTTGAGTTAATGTGACAGGGGGTATGGTAAACATATAGGCTCAATTTTTTGTCAATTTATAGGGGTATGGTTAAGCATACAGGTTCTAGAGTTACGGTAATAGTAGAATTACAGTAATTTTTGGATTATGGTAATAGCGGAGTTAGGGTAATAGTCGTGTTACTGTAGGTGGAAAAGGAAAATCGATGATGAAGGGAAAATGGAAAATGAAAATATATGTGGAACAAAAAATGGACACACAGTATGCATGTAAGGCACAAAAAGTAAGGCAAAAAATTGATTTGGAAAAAACCGGAAATACACTGCCTATGTAGTGCACAAAGGTGAGAAAGGTAAGGTGAAAAAAACAACAAAAATGGATCTAGAAAAAGTGAACGTACCGTGCATGTAGTGTACAAAGGAAAAAAGGTAAGGTAACAAAACCAAAATCAATTTGGAAAAAGTGAACTAGGGAGAAGGGCACACCTAGTGGGCATAGAGAAAGAACATGCAGAAAAGATTATACATAGATCTGATAGAGATGGTGTGGTGGACAAAGGAAAAGGAGCATGCCTAGTGGAAATAAAGAGAAGACCTACAGGAAAAATGTTATTGATCTAAGAAGAGAACATTAAACAGCAGTGAGGAAAGCACCTGTACTTGATAATGGAAAAACGCTACTGAATGACTTTTCAAGAATCTAATGTGTTGTTTGCTTATATTACAAAATAATCTTATCTAACCCATGACCTCAGACTACTGTAAGCTGTCTAGAAAAAAGAAAAAGACCTAAGAAGGTATGTATGAAAAACAAAAATCAATCTAAAGAGAACATGTAGTGGACAGAGAAAAAAGAGCATATGTAGTGGACAAAATAAAAAAACGCCCACAAAATTATTGCCATTTCATGGAGAACATGTACCTGCCAGTATCAAAAATAATGTGTAACCTGAAAAAAGATAGTACAAGCAACAAATAAAGCTGTAAATGTTTTTTATTATAAAAAAATTAGAGAGAGAGTCAAATTCTGCATATATAATTGCTTCTATCTCACCATCAAGTATATCTTCTCCAAAGTTCAGTTGCAAACTGGTTGTTCCTTTGTGTATAAGTTCCCAAAAGTTACCATCCATACCGCAGGGAGTCAAATCAAAAACAAAAATTGCACTATGAGTCATAAAATCATTCTGAGTAATTACATTGCCTTTATTATCTGTACCAATCCCTACACCTTCAAATAATTGTATGAACGTACACAAATATTTGTTTTCTTTAAAATCTAGCATATAAGGAGTAGTAGGTAAAGTTGTAGTACCACTAGTTATTTTAATCTCATTTAATTCAAAATGTTTAAATCGAAGGGGCTCTGATAATAATCACCCCTGGCAGCAGCACTATCAATGATGGCGACAATGAGTCCACGAGGCAATGGTCCTGTGAACAATGAGTTTAGAGGCGCCGATCGAGGACTAGCTGTTATGTATAGACTTGCAACATGACATCGACGAATAGGGTATTTTGCATCCATATTTTGTAACATATATTCAATAGCTAGCTTGATATTATCTGGAACTTATACTTTTTTAATAAATAAAGACATGCATTTAACTTCAATTTTGTATGCCTCTGTGTCAGTAGATATAAATTTATGCAAACAAAAATCATCTCTATGTCTGTATAAATCAATTTTCAAAGTACATTGATTCAGTAGAATGCATTCTTGCATATCAGCATGTATCGGGGCCATTAATTCAACCACAGTACTGTTTTTGAACATTGGCACTATTTCCAAAGCACCCTTGTTTTTCTTTATATCAAGAATATCATCATTTTCAAAAGCATAACCAGCAGCTGCAACATGCGTTGATTTAGCATTGCGACCATAGTTCAATTCAGTTTCCGAATAAGATCTATAAGCATATCTATCTTGGCTAAGATTTTAAACCGTAAAAAATATGTGCACATACATATAGTCATCATAAAATTTACCTGTCAAATATTATATTTCCATTTAGGTAAATTTTGATTGTTTTAAAAAATGTTTTACCAATCAGATTGATTGGTGCTACAACATTTCCAGTAGGGTTATTGTTGACATCCCATGTTAAAATGCAAGCACCACCATAAGCTTTGGTAATTCGAATTGTAAAGTATATAAAATTTTTTGATAAATCTAGCATATATGAGTCTGGTGAAACAACAAACTCATATGGTCCCTCATTAGTACAAGGATTCTCGAGTTGTATTTCAGACCAAAAACTTCTAAGAATAGCTTCTTGAGTTGGAGGTACAGTAAATAAATCTAATTCCATTTTACTATTAGGAGATGATGCAGCATCAATAAATTTACTCATTTCCAATAGATATCCTTAAAACTGACTAGTCTACATGGAGTATTTCTTAAGAATGAGGAATGTTGTTTTAGCTGCTTATGCTTATGCTTATGTTGCTTTATTTGACCATTATTCAACATTTTATTGCTCTTCAAATGTATCGTAGAAGTTACATGTTTGCACTTTCCTAGACCTTTTCCTTTCTGAATACGATCACCTGTCTCGTGTAATAAATTGCTTGCTGCATTTTGCGCATGATCTGTAACACATTCTTTAAAAGAATGTCCTTCTACCATATCACCCGCAATTTTAGAACCTGCAGCAAGTGCGTGTTTTCCTGCAGACTTCAACAAGGGCATAGCTAGTCACTGTAAACTCTTGAAAAAATTACCCAATCCGGCTGCTTGGTGTCTGTAATAAAATGGGTATGCTGCTCTAAAACCTTCCAATGGACCACCACCTAATTGAAATTGACTATCCTGTATGATCTGTTGATAAATCATGACCCAGTAATCATCAGTTTCGGGAATATATACTGTATGCATATTTTGCTTTGTAGATAAAAATTAAATAAATAAATAAATTAGGAGTGTTTGCAAAAATTCAACCTGACGACAACCTGTCCAAAAGCGAATGAATGAATGATTGTGATAAATTCAATAGTAGTATAAGATTGAAGGAGTACATCACCTGAAATGTAATTTGGCTATAACATTCCCAAATTGGAATGGTATAAACTCATTCATACTGTTTTTTATATTAATTTCAAGTGCCATAATTTCTTTCAATTGAATGGGTACAGGCTTTTTTTAGTCATTTTAGGGGCCTGGGCCCCTAGAAGTTTGGAAATGGCTCCTAAGATTTTAGGTCTAGGAGCCATTGTGGCTCCTAAAATTTTGATATATTCATTTATATTATAGTGAATTGTAGCTGTTTTCATTCAATTTTATATTTGAAGTAAGTGTTTTACAAACTCTAAAATCATAAAACATCGAAAATTTTCTGGGGCTTCATGCGGGATCTTATTATATAATTTTTTTAATCAGTCTATTCACTGTTTCTCTACAAATCAAACTTTCTGGAAAAAAAATTCTCGACGAAGGGAAAAAACATGGGGGTTCGACATGGAAAAGATGAATTTTGGTGCATTTGGTGTAAAAGAATTCTGGTGATCATAATCTCAATTTTTCCATTTTTGTTACTATTATTTTAAATATGGAGCCGAGTTTGAATTCATGATTATAGTGGAGCTGATTTTCATAAATTTCAAGTTTAATTTGAGCTTGTCAAACTTATAAAAGTATGAACATATTTTTTAGTTTGTAAAATGATATAATACATGTTTTCGAACCTTGTATGTTTATCAAATAAGTTATCCTTAAATTGATTTTCCAGCATTTAGAGTATCAAAATCTGAAAAAAAATCGTTGCATAGTGCTGGAAAGATATAGGAAACAACAGAACAATGAGAACAGAAGCTGCAATTTCAAAACCCTACACTTTTGAGTCGGAAGGAAATGAACTCAAGTGCAATCTTGGATGAAGATTTGAGCAAAATTAAATGAAATATCACGTTTTTTGCATAAAAAATTTTCTTTGCACAAAGATTTCTCGGCTGATGTTTGTACATGTGGAAAGATGCCTGTAACTGAAAACGCTGGGTGGAAATCAAATTTTGAACAGTGATTTTTTAAAACTCGTATCAACTGATTGAATATCTACATAGTTTAATTATATAGTACGTTCTACAGTGTGTTACAAGCACGTTTTTCAATATTCTTCAATTAAAAATTTTTGGCTCCCAAAATTTTAATTTGGCCCCTAAAAATTTAGGCCTAGGAGCTATTTGGCTCCTGGTTTTCAAACCAAAAAAAGCCTGAATGGGTACAAAGTGAGGTGTTTCATATAATCAGCTCACTATATCCTTGTATTTCCCCTGCACATTCACTATACGTAAAATTAGTGCTTAAGTATTTCCAACAAATTGATTTTCGATAATATTACAGTAAACAGAAAAACTCTGTAAATCGTTTAAATTTGGTGGCTGAATCCTCAACATATATAAATGTTTATTTCCTGGATCAGCAAGAAAAATAGATTTGGATGGTGGAATATGAGTGTTAGAATTTTTTGGTGGTTTCTCTCCCAACAGTATATAGGTTAATACTGACACTTCTATTTAAAAAATCTTCAGCAGTTGCATCAGAAGCAGTGTTAGTAGCTCTAAAACCAAGAATTTCCACTAAACAATTGCTTAGATCAATTCTATGCAAACTTGTACCACTTTTTATTTTTGAATTAACCAATCCTCGTCCATGTTCATCATGTGAAAATACAATTTCAATATCCATTCCTGCAATAGCTGCTCCAATTATAGCATTCAATTTGTCAATTAAATAAGCTACATTAAAGTAATGTTTTTCAAAAACTATTACTTTAATTTCTCTAACTTTATTTCCAATACCATCTGTAATTAATGTTATCACATTATCTCCACCATGGTTGGAAATTGTAGCCCAGCTGTATGAATATATTATTTCACTTAAGCCTACCTCCCAATTTCCATATAGTTTTAAACAGTAGGGTAAATGAGCTGAAAAATCGGAGAGTGTGTTTCCATATTCGCTGTTACTAGGTAGAGTAATATAAAATTGGTTGTCAAAAGTTGTCATTATTATTTATAGTGTTAGCTGTTGTGGCTATAATAATTGATGGTAAACCATAAAAATAATATACAGAGTTATCATTATCAAAATACATAGTGATCCAATGACTTCCAGATGAATCTATGTTTGCAATTAGAGTGGCAGGTCTTTCAACTATCTTTGGTAATGTATCGCAAGCAAAAACTCTGAGAAAAATTCTTGATAAAATTGTATCTTGTTGAACATAGTATGTCAATTCAAAGTTGTTCATCGTAATTGTTGTTCTGTATTTCCTTTTCTAAAATCCAGCTGTTGTATTTTTCAGGATAACCCCACCACTTCACAAGTAGTTTATTTTGACTGTCTGGTAAATGTTTAGTTTTTAAAATCTTTTCAATTTTATATTCTTTGATATCAGGGTTAAAATCAATTTTCTGTAGCTCTTTTTCATAAAAACGTCCTTCTATATCCTCGGCTTCCAAATCCTGAGTTCTATGAAGTATTTGGTTTCTAGTCTTTACAGTTTGTTTTACCCTAAAAACTTCCTCACTCTATTGAGGTAAATAACCTTTGTGGAACACACTTCTATGCTTACTAATTCGCACATAATCTCCTATATCAATCATAGGTTTTCTAGTGTATGCGTTCTTGGGGTAAAGTCTCTGCCATATAAGTTTTTCATTGGAATAATTCACATTAACTGGTTTTTCACCAATTGATCTATGAATAGAATGATTATAGTTCGAAACTACTGTTGATAAAAAATCCTTCCATTTATAAGTGGTAAACTCTGTAAAATATTTAAAAATTTAGTTTTTAAGGTTCTTTTGAACCATTCTACTATTGAACATTTTATGTCTTCATTCTGGGAAGTAAAAAATTGTATATCATTTAGTTTTAATAATTTTTGGAAATCTTTGTTGACAAATTATTTTCCTTTATCACTGCCCACTCTCCAAGAAATTTGGCCTCTTTTTAAAATATTTTGAAAAGCATTGCATACATTCTTTGCATGTTTTGATTTTAATGGTTCAACCCATGCGAATTTACTCAACACATCTATACATGTAAACATAAATTTATATCCATCATTAAACTTTGTTAAAGAAGACATGTTTGCCAAATCAATTTCCCATTGTTGATCCATAGCTGTAACATAAATACAGTTACGTGAAAACTTTTTGTTGACTTGTTTATGTGGGATCTAACTATCTTGTTTCAAGAGCCAATCTTTAACATTTTTACATGTGTGTTTTCTAGCCTATTTTTCAATACTAGAAAAAACTGTAGGATTTCTGTGTAAATTTTTGTATAATTTTGGAAGTAATCTATCCATCATTCTGGTATAAGGGGGTATATCGTCTAAGTGTTCTAGCTTTTCTCTGTATCTTCTTTTCTGTCGAGTTTCCTTTACTCAAGATTGTATTGTCTTTGATATCTTCTTCGTCACTTGAAAAAACACCAACACCTTTCAGGAGGGATTTATTCAACTGTTTGAGACTACTGCTTGCCTGATAATCTGATTCTTCAGCAGCCCTTTGGTGGGAGAGTTTCCAAGGTAGAGTAAATATCAGTCTACACAAAGGATTTCCTATAGCCTTTAAGGGTACATTATGTTTTCTCAAAGCATTAGCAAATTGGCCTACTTCAAGCAGTTGCATAATTTTGAATGTTTACATGACAAATCATGTAATAAATCAATAATATGGGAACCTTCAATTAATTTCTCATCAATTAATATTTCTCCTTGCTTATTAACATTTATACTAGGGTTATGTTGCACATGTTCCAATAATAATGATTCAGAGCATTTAAATTGTTTAGGAATTCCACTGAGTAATTTCTCATCATTCAACCAATCTTTTTCCTCAACCTTTAAATTGATGCTATCACTTTCAACAATAGTATTTTCTTTTAAAATTATGGTAGCAGGTTGGGCGTTTTTGTGTTCAAAAGTTAAATATTGTGACAATAATTGAGAGTACATTTTGTATTGTTCATTGGGTGTTAATGTATTATCCTTCATAATGCGCTCTAATTCATCACGATACATATCAACTTGTCTAGCTATACCCGTCTTTTCATTTGCACTTGACGAAGAAGAATCCTGAGAGTTATTCAACTTATTCAGAACCTCATGAGTGATAAGAACAAATTTCCTAGTGAATTTCATTCTATAATAATTTCTCTGTAACAAAAGCTGTTAGTGTAGATAATAAAGCTGGTAGTAGCAGAGGTAAAAATGCTCCACCACTTTGAACTATTCTTGTATGTTTATTATGTGAGTCTTTTTTCTTGTTTTTTTTTGTGTCTTGTAGCTAAAGCTCTAAGCAATAATTTATGTTTTGCCAATTTCTTTTTTAACTTTGAATTAATAGGGATATTACCATTCAATATGTTCAAACAAATTTCACATATACAACAGATCAAGTCGGGGGAAGAATGTTGAAGAAAAAAGCGTCTTTGAACACAATTTGAATTTTTCAACACATTGAGCTCGTGAATATATTTCTTTAATCTAGAAGCCATACAAAACAGACCATACAGTACAGAAAAATATTACAATAATGACCAAACGTTAAATGAACATCAAAACAGTTAATGTATTACATCAAGATAATAATGAAGCTTCATTTTGTATAATAATATTCAACTCTTCGCATCTAGAAAAAGCACACAAATTATTCATATTCATAAAAAACAGTTTATGTGTTGTATCTAGCTTTAAAAAAAGATTATCTACAAAAATAGAGAGAGGTTCCATCATATCCAACTCCATCAGTAATAATCTAGCAAAACACCAAAATTGTATAACTTTTTTACGTCCCATGGGTAAACCAACTTCACGACGTAAATGGTTGCACGCCTTAGCTATGTCTTTGTAAAAAAATCTTGGCTTCAGGTGAGAAACGAGTCCAAAACAAATCAGCCATCTCGCGTTTCTGTTTGTTGGTTAGTATCTTACCTCAAATAAAAAAGAATATTATAGTTTAACAACTAGGTGAATAAATAGATATAAAATTTTTTACGTTTCACTTTATTTTGCACCATTCTGACAAAAACTTCAAACGCGGCAGACATTGTAATTGACACAAAACAAAGAAACAAATTATAAAAAAATGACCAACCTCTTTGAAAATTTCGACTAAACTGATGTACTCTCAAATATTTTTCTGACAATGTAATAAATCTACAGTATCACTATATCCTAATCTAGTTCCCTTGATGTTCAAGTTTTGAAATTTACTAGTACGGCAGTAGGATTGCAAATATAAATTTTGAAACACGCTCATAATTGCATAAATTGACCATCATTCTGAGGACATTGCAGAATTTTTTTTCTACAAAATGTAGTAAGGATGTTATATGTAATTTATAATTTTCCCATAATAATTCCCAATCTGTACCATTATTTGTATTTGGTATCGTAAAATCTGTAACATTTACAGTTTCTCCATTTTCATAAATTTGAAAAGGATATTGTAACCATACAATAAAAACAGATATAAAAAGAATTATGGTAAGACTATTAAGAAAAGTGTATTTACTGTATAACATATTGATAAATAATAAGATTGGACTAACTTGTAAAAAGTTTGCTGTAAAAATGACAAATCATTTAGGTGTATATATAAAATCATATGATTATTGTTAGGAAATATATTAGATCTAAGTCGATATTTTTCAGGACATGTCTGTGTAAGATCTATTAATAAATAGCCATATGGTATACTGGTAGCATCCTCATACGCTTCTATAAAATAATTTGAAGTAGTTGGAAAAATCTGTCGAGCCAATGTGCCGACTTGTAACCTATCGCTAGGGTTTTTTTAAAAGAATTAACTATTGAGCATTTATCCTACTCGTATGCATTCCATCAAAAAATGTGTTCTGAACTATATGTATAATTGATAGATTTCAGTGATGCAATCCTTTAGTAAAAAGTTGAGTTAAACGTTGATCATTCTTCATCTCTTGCATCATATCATCCATGATTAATAGTTTAGGTGTGTCTTTACTTTTTTGAAGTTCATCCAAGTCAGGTCAACCTTGAATGAATTCTACGTAAGAATATTTTTGAAAATTCATCGTAAGCTTCTTGCCATTCGGAATAACACCAATAAATTTCTACAGGAGCAGGGTAAATCATTTCTTTAGCTAAAATTACAAGTTTTTTAACAAATTGTGTTTTTCCTCATTTTGTTGGAGCAGAAACTGTGCAGTTAAATTGATGTTTCCATATATGAAACTCAACAAGATCTGACATCTTCAAAGAAAAACCAACCACTTTTTTACTTTGACACTTTTTCAAGATGATTTTATTTCATTGTGATGCTATTTATAATTACCAAAATTTCAATACAGTTAAATACGAATAGTTGGACAAAATAAAATACAGTGAAGCTAACTTCCATAAAACATTAAACATGCATCTTTTTCTTTTTCCACTACATATCCTCTTTTTTCTTTATCCACCACATGTTCTCTTCAGATCCATTTTTGTTTTTCATACATTACCTTCTCAGGTCTTTTTCTTTTTTCTAGGCAGCTTACAGTAGACCACGGTCATGGGTTAAATAAGATTATTTTGTAATGTAAGCAAACAACAGGTTATATTTTGAAAGAGTCATTCAGTAGTGTTTTTCCTTTGTCAAGTACAGGTGCTTTTTTCACTGCTGGCAAAATGTTCTCTTCTTAGATCAATAACGTTTTTCCTGATGGTCTTCTCTTTATTTTCACTATTCATGCTCTTTTCCCTTTGTCCCATTACTCATTATTTTTGATACTGGCCAGCTGCTGTCTAATGTTCTCTTCTTAGATCAATTACATTTTTCCTGTAGGTCTTCCCCTTATTTCCACTAGGCATGCTCTTTTTCCTTTGTCCACTACACCATCTCTTTCTGATCTATATATAATCTTTTCTGCATGTTCTTCCTGTATGCCCACTAGGTCTGCTCTTTTCCCTTGTTCGTTTTTTCCAAATTGATTTTGGTTTTGTTACCTTACATTTTTTTCTTTCTACACTATATGCACCATAAGTCCACTTTTTCCAGATCGATTTTTGGTGTTTTTTTTACCTTACCTTTCTCACCTTTGTGCACTACATGGGCAGTGTATTTCCAGTTTTTTCCAGATCGATTTTTTGCCTTACTTTTTGTGCCGTACATGCATACTGTATGTCCATTTTTTGTTCCAGATATATTTTCATTTTCCATTTTCCGTTCATCATCGATTTTCCTTTTCCACCTGCAGTAACAGGACTATTACCCTAACTCCACTATTACCATAATCCAAAAAAACCATAATTCTACTATTACCGTAACTCCAGAACCTGTATGCTCAACCATACCCCCTATAAATCGACAAAAAATCAAGCGTATATGTTTACCATACCCCCTATAAATCGACCAAAAATGACAAATTATAGGGGGTACACAAAAGATAGGGATATGCTTAACCATACCCCCTATATGGGCCGGGGTTACTACTTACATAGATGCATATCTGACTTTAATTATAACACAGTGGCTAACAGGTTATGTCCCATTGCCCCAAGTCCCATTGCTTCAAGTGTCCTATTACCCTAAGCATGCTAAAAATCTATTTTCAAAATGTCCTGTTACACCTCCCATTACTCCAAGTGTTCAACTAGTCCAGGGAAGCCATAAATTTTTAAAATTGCAATTAGATCAGCTATTTATTTAAAAGTATTTAAATATGCAAATCCAGCTCTATTTCGCAATAGCTAGTCTGAATAATTCGTACATTGTCATTTTAAAACTTCCTGACAGGCATGCTTATTCACACAATTTAGCATTGAAAGCATAGATAAGATTAATTTCCTTAAAAATATGAATATTGATGCAAATATAATTGGACTACACCCAAAATTTGATTTACTGTAACACTCTCCATTGTAAAAAAGCTAATTTAATAGCCAATAATCATAGATCAACTACACAATGGCTGCTGGGACGTCGCAGTTGAACTTCTGCAAAATAAAAATATGTAAATTAGCTGCATATTTTTTTTTTACTTCATCATTGTTCTACCTAGTCTTAATTGGCATATTTGATGATTGTTGACACGTGAGCTTTGTTGGAGTCAATGTAGAAAATTATTTAATGCTGGTTGTGGATGACCAATTTGTGATTTAATTGGTTGTGCCATCCTTCGGCATGATTCCTAGTCATCAGCCCCGATTCTTCATCCTGGGTCTGATTATCAAAGTAATTCAACACTTCAATGCACCAGATTCCGTTGACCCACGTCTCCTAATTAATATTAGTGCATTTTATTATTTTGTTACTGCAAGGAAGACTGAGCTTACCTCAAAATATGCTATGAATTCTTGAAATTGTAAAAGATTTTGACCAATCGATCTGTCTAGAGGATTGATTAGCCATTTTTGCCATGTTTCGATGACTAAATCTGGTGGCATATAGGCTAAAGCTTTCACTAAACCAATCCATTTCTTCAACTCCGAATTTTGTACTTCATACAAAGGCATGAGGCCTTGTCGCTGAATACTATGAGTTAAGCATTGCTCAAAATGGAACAGACTGCCTTTGGTTTTTATATTTTGAAACACATTTTGAACAGCTAAATGGGCCACCATCTTGAAGTCAAGGACGAAAAATTGAATATTTCCCTGGTCTCCACAGAGTTGAATAATGGCATTTTGGATGGCAGTAAAGAAATTGTCATATGTTTGTTGACTTGTATCCGGTAGTAATCCGTAGCAGGCTAAAATTCCTAAATACGACAAAGCTTTTTTAGATAACATTAACGTTTCATTGATTTATTTCATATTCAAATCAATTTTTTAGTAGGGCCATCTCTAAGCAGTATTTTTTACAATCAAGCATATAGAAGAAAGCTCCACCCCATCTGCTTAGGTAGGCGTCGTACTCTGCATGGTTCGTGTCGCAATTAGCGATATTTTTTAATTTTTAATGTCAAATTTAATCGGAAATTATTATTTTTTAATCCGCAAATGCCAATATTTTTTAACCTTTAAATGTTCAATTTTATTACAGCTTTTAGTATAGCGATTAAGATTTGTTAACCTTCATTTTTTTAGGCCACAAAATGCTATTACATGAATCAATACATTTTTGTTTTTTATAAATATGCTTCAGCTAAGTAGCTTTATTCCTTCATTCATTCCATATTATATTATTATACGTTTTTTCCACCTTCAATAAAGTCATTTTTTTAGTTAATACCATACAGTCCTATAGCTCGATACAGTCCTTTAACTTGTACAGTCCTTTTTGTAGCAAAGTCCAGCTACAGTTCGGGACACTTTGGCTCCACCATTTTGACATTGCCACTCTGGCGACAATAAGAAAAAATAAAATAAAGGAAAACAGACAAAGAAAAAAAACATAATAACCGGAACAAAATCTTGAGCAAAACACAGAAAAAAATTAGAATAAATAGTAAGATATAAAAAGAACAGCATGAACATAAGCCAAAAGATAAACGAAGACACAGAAGACAAAAAAATAAATACAAGAAAATGATTGAAAAAAGTAAAAGATAGGAAAATTAAGGAAATTTAGAAAAAAAGAGGAGAAGACAGTCTGGAAAAGTTGCCAGCATAGCTTACGCTGAAACGGCTAGTGCCAAAATGACCACATGACGAACTGGCTGACGCCCAAACGCTGGCAAATGGGGATGCCAAAATGGCAGCACGGAAACGTGCCTTTCCATACATTGCATGGCATCAGTCTGTCTTTGGGGAAAACGTTGTGTAAGAATGAAAATTGAGAACCAAAAATAAATTTTCGTGACAGTAATTTGATTATACTAGTTAAGTTATGCACTATGTTCAGAAATAAAATGAATTTTTTGATGCAACATGGATGCAGGAGATTACCCTTAGCTTCCCCAATAACATTCAGTATATTTACCTTACAGAGTAAACTGAAACAAAAACATTTCTTGAGTATGGTTGTCGAAAATCTTTCTAGCTGTGTCTCTTCGATCTTGTGGTTTAGTGCGAAGCAAAGAGAAGTGGATGGGCTAAGTGGTGCGTAAAAGTAGGTGGGTCATCCGGGGATGCAAAAATGGTGGAATTTTTGTGCTTTAAAAACTTTCACAACATTATCTTTAAAAAGTGAAAATATTTATATTTTCTGATAATTTTGTAGTAAATTAGTAATGAATTTTTGATTGTAGATCTAATGATAATTATTACATATGTAGTTGCCGTGTATTGTTCAATATACATTTAATTTAAATTACAAAATTCAAACTTTAACTTAGTCTCTATAATTTTTTATCATTTTATAACAACTTTTTTCGGCAAAAACTGTGACGACTTCGACCACCTTCTTTCTCTGTCAAGTTTTTCAAATCACAAAATGGCCCATCTTCTTTTCTTCGATTTGCACTAAGCTTCAGCCTGATAGCATGCACTGTTCCAAAGTAATCAAAAATATATTATGAGACTATACTCAAAAATGAAGTTTTCTGTTCTACACGATGATTTTAGTAGAGTATTTTGTGTAAATTGTATTAGGCATCATCAGATGCATTAACCAATTAACCAATCTTGCAAAAAAATATGTTGTGAAGTTTGCTACAGTTTAATTTATACGTTTTCTCGGAAATCCATGTTATGCCCAAATATCAGTGTTTCGTTTTTTTGAATGTAGTGCATATCTGACTATTAGTCAAACTATATTTTATTGGAAAATGCCCCTATGGGGCAGTGAATGGAAAATATATATATTTGGATAGTAGCTAAGCTAGAAAAAAGGGTGGACTAGATTTTTGAGAATTTCATGAGACAGTTTTAAAAAATCCGCTTTTGAGATATCGAATTTTCATTCTTTCTCATTAAAAAAATTTCGATGTCGGTGAAAAAGTATATTCTGCAGCTGATTGCATCAACACACCTACCAACCATAGATGTACAGCTCTAAACTTCCTGGTTGGATACAGGGGTGAGCCCTGATTTTTTTACGTTTTTTGAGACAAAAATCCAAAAAAGTGTGCCAAATTTTTTTCGCATGAAAAATTTCCCAATTTCAAAACTGTAAGGGGGTATTGTTGCCTCATATCCACCTGGCAGATGTGTGCTTCCAACTACTGCATTGAACTTTTTTACTGAATTTAGTGTCAATATTATAGGAATCAACGGTGGGGACCTGACATATAAAATTCAACTCGGCTTCACGGAGAAAAAGCCACGGCACAACGTCTTCTTGGAACTAAGGCAATTGTATGAACCAATTGCAGGCGTCAAAATTTTACAAACGAGGAAAAATCTGCCATTGTGTCAAAAACACATCGGTTGGTGCGTGCCATGGGATTGAAAACCTTGCCAGGTTCCCATCCTCATTGCGTCAAACCGATTCTGCTCCCACTGCTGACCTGGTCTTACGGTCCCATGCGATAGTATTTACACATTTGGTCTTTTTGTATTACATAGAATTCCTTTTCTAAGCTTGATTACAAGCTAAAACAAATTATTCTCCCAATATAGGAACTCGAAATCAAGTTATCACAAATGTTTATTGAAACTATCCAACAAAATAGCATTATGCACAATTTTTCGATTAAACTGCAATTCAAACTGAAATTTCTAGAAAAAAATATTGGATGGGAAGCCCGCTTGCTCCCGTCCACTTTCAAAAAAATCGTTGTTACTTGCGTTCCCACGGCCGGATGCAGGTGGAATCGGGATTCCCTGCACACCGCTAGTGTGTACATGGCTGGATCAGAGGCTTTTTAAAAGCATTTTTGTATGCTTTATTTTGTTGTCCCATTTGCAGATGGTGCCCAATAAGTGTAACCAGAGCCCAGTTGCGCTAAAGGGTCTATGCTCGAGTTCAAGATAATCTTGAACCAAAAAACGACACCCTCGGCTTCATTAGTTGCACTAACATGTCGATGATCTCAAGCTCGGTGTCGAAATATTCCCAGCTTGAGTCGGCTTGCACTAACCTTTCCTAATATATTTTTATGTTCATAGTAAATAAATATAAAAATATCTGTAATTCTGGAACTCAAGCTCAAACGCCAGCATTTTTTAATCTTGAAATGAGGATTGTTCAACTGCAAAAAACTAATTTCGTCATGAACTGAAGATCAGCAATTTCATCCCGACGTTGAGATTAATTTCATACTGGGTTAGTGAAACCAATATCAGGTTTCTATAGTGTTCAGGGCGCACTTTTAATTACAACCATAAGCTGTAAAAAACAAAATGACTATAATATGCCAATTTCTCACTTTCAGCTACAGTTTGTTTTTATCGAAATGCTCCTAAATTATCAAAGTGGAAAGCAAGTACTGTTTTATATTTTTACGACTATTTGCTTAACTATAAATCATGTAAGAGTGAGCATTTGTGAGGATATTCAATCGACCGTTGGCCGTTCTATCGTAGAAGCAGGATTTGACGACAGTTTCGACTCCTGACTAATTCAAGACTGTGCCCTTTCGTAAAAGGCAAACTATGGAGTGAGAGGCACAGTCTTGAATTAGTCAGGAGATAAAATGCCATGGATTTACCATTTCAATATATCCACGTGAAGAGGGCCATTAGCGTCAGCGCATACAATTTTCATTCTGAAAAACTTTACTGTAGTTGATACAATATTAGGGAAAGGAAAAAAGCAAGAAGCTGCAGCGTATACTCTTCCACAGACTCGGAAAATACTTTAAAAAATGAAAATCTTGCCGATGTTCTAAAAAAATCTAGTCCACCCCTTTTTCTAGCCTGGCAACTATCTAACCTATATAGTCTGTTTTTCTTGAAATGCTTCTAAATGATGAAAGTGGAAAGCAAATAATATTTCACATTTCCACGATTTTATGATAAACGATATATCATATAAGACTGAAAATTTTTGAGCATACTGGCTTACGCATTAACATATTTTTGAGCGAAAAACTGATTTGTGTCACTTTCCTATTTGGACGCATTTTATAAAAAACAGACTATAGTACATTCATCTTTTTCTGCCCCATCGGGGCATTTTCCAATACTAGTCCACCCCTTCTCAATGGTCTTGACCCTACATAAAGACCTTCAGTGACGCACAATGAAGATTTAAAATTTTACTTTTCGTTTTCATTTCACTAGTTTTTATATTTTTCTTTCGTTCATTTTGTTCCGAACAGTTGGAACTGGATAATTCGATCAAGTTCTGATAGATACTCATCATGCCTGCAGACGGCTGCGCTACACTTGCAGGCAGCTGCGCGTTGCTTGCGGATAGCTGCGTGCGGACGGCTGCATCCTAGTTGTGCACTGCTGCATCTCACATGCGGATGGCTGCGTCCTGCTGCGTCTTACTTGGCGGCGTCTCACGTGTAGATGGCTGTGTCTTACCTGCGGACAGCTGCGTGATATCAGCGGATGGCTTTTGCAGACAGCTGTGTTTTAGTCGCGACCAGCTTCTTGCTTGCGGTTGGTTTAGTTGCACATCCCTTGCGGGCAGCTGCGTCTTACTCGCTGGCGACGGCGTTTCACTTGCAGACGGCTGCGTCTAAGTTATAGACGGCTGCGTTCTACTTGCAGCTGTGTCTCAGCTGCTCTGGATGATTGCACAGTCCAGCTAGGCTGAGCTCTAATGGTCCATATGGGCGTAGCTCGCATAGTCAAATTAGACCAGTGGCCGAAATGACCTAGTGGCGGAAGTTACCAGGTGGTGGAAGTGACCATGCGGCACTGGCCACGCAAGCTCAGATGCATTCGCTGCCACCCCATCCACTGAAACCCCTCGTGATCATGTTATCACATGGTTGAAGATAAGTTGTTCCACCTACACTTGAACATTGCGGACCAAGGTACTGAGCTACTTTCGACTTTGTGGGTGCAGACATGTGGGCATGCATGCACCACGCTTAGAAAAACGTACAACAAAAAATTATGCAAAATATTATTTTTTGAAGCCATAATAGCAAAATTGTGATGTTTTGGTGGTCGGGGACTTTGGGTCATGGTATAATTGGATTGAGGTTATACTTTCAAAAAAGAGAAAAGTTTTCTGGGGGCACCGGGAAGGCGCAGTATCGAGCTCGAGCTCGGGGATATTACACTTAATGTGGGGCATGCTGGAACTGGAGGCCCCAAAAAAGGACCATTTTTGTATGTTTCTGGGGCGACATTTGTGGATAGAGGTCAAATGACCGTATGCCCCCAATAGTTGTACCCAGGTTCTAGGTCTTGCAGTTTTGGCTGGAAAATGGGCGGGGAAGCGTAAGGAGCTCGAGTATTATAGATTGCTGCTGCCGCACCGTCTATGATTGTCGCTTTTGCACCTCTCATGATGCAAAGAAAATGATATAAAAAATATGAGGCAGGTGCACAAAAACCTTCACTCTGTTTTTCTTGAAATGCCCGTAACCTTAAGAGTAGAAAGCAAGTACTCTTTCATATTTTTGTCATTTGCTGCTAAGCAATATGTCGCATAGGACTGAAATTTGTGAGTCTACTCAATCAAGCCACACAATTTGTTGAGTAAAAGATCCTACAGTAAAAGCTACGTGTAAAAGATTTTGTGAACTATGCTTTTTTTCAATTTTTCATTTACAAGCATTTTACAAAACACAAACTATAATGAAAGTTTTCTATGAACAAAACACTCTATCTTACTTTCGTTCTGAATGAAGGCATAAATCGTGTATTTTTGAGGAAAGATTTGTGAACCCATTTCGAATGTGCTATCGCCAATCCAAGATTCGGAGTTGTGAAGAAGTCTCAGATCAGTATCGGAAGGAAATACCATTAATCCATTGTCATTGATCAACAAAAATCGTTCGTTAGAATTGGTACCAGTGGGATTTCGGGTGAATACCTGTCTCCCATTCCATGCGTGTTGGTACTCAATGGGTGTATTGTTCGGTTCCAAGATGGATAAGTTTATGTTTCTGGCCCTGTAAAATTTCAAATTTTTATATTACCAGAAAATTTTTGGTAAAATTATGATTTTCAGGCCAAAGATAAAGGTCCAAAAGTTTACCTGTATAAAGATGATCGCATTGACCTAAACGCTGGTGCAGATAACTGCACTTGATTGGCCATATCCTGATCATGTTGTTGCCTAATTTCAGCTAAACTTTCCCGGTAAGCTCTCAAGGGTGGCGCGCCATTTTCAGCTCTTTTAATTATGGTACGCCTTAAAATGATTGTCTCAGCTTCGATTTCATCCATTGGAGCACAAAGTTCATTGTGGCCAGCATCAGGATTTTTGACCACTCGATTATTTCGAACTGTTGTTCGGCCTTTTGATCCACCAATCTTATCACAATTTCGGCATTCATAATAGTACGACGTCGAGCCATCAGCTAATTGGAGAGCCCCAGTCTTTTGGAAAAAATAATAATGATTGGGATGTGCTAAACTTTCCCATTTCAATAATGAAGATTTCCTGTATTTGCTTAGAACAAACGTCGCTCGACCAAAATCCATTTTGAGAATAATATACAAACCCAAGCGTCCCTCTACCTATGGTGTTCTATTATGCCAAGTGTCCAGTTACTTCAAGTATCTCATTACTCCAAGTAATGAAATCCTTTTGCGAAAAAATGGTGTCCCTACTCCAAGAATGCTATATGAGTCTTCTAAAATTTTTCGTAATTCAACATGGAAGCTTGATTGTGCGTCCTTGTGTCAAGTGTCCCGTTACCTCAATTGTTCCATTACTCCGTGTATCTCGTTACTGAAAGTAATGCTATAAATTAATTTACCTCTACTAATGCAATTTTCCAAAAAACGATGTCTCGTTCCTCCAAGAATGCAATATGAGTCAGCTAAAATTTCTCCTAATTCAACCTAAAAACAGCAAAAACACAGAAAACGAAAGGAAAAAAAATACAAGAAAAGTATAAGATAATGAAAGAACAGCATGAACATAAACAAAACACAAAACAAAGAAACATAAAACAAAAGAAAAATAAATCCCAAGAAAATCATTAGCCAGAAAAGAAAAACACGAGAAAAAATAAAATACAGAAAACTGGAAAAAATTAAAAGAAAAGAAAAACAGTTCTGGTACTGAAATAGTTGGCACCGAAACGGCTTAGTTTTGAAATGACCAACGTCATCGGGAGGGGCCATTTCTACTTTGCATGGCCTTTTAGATTAGTGTGTCTTTGCAAAAAATATGCAATGATTAAAACTGAGAACAAACAATGTGTTCTTGATTTTGAAA
This sequence comes from Romanomermis culicivorax, assembly GCA_963922205.1. NCBI lineage: Eukaryota > Metazoa > Nematoda > Enoplea > Mermithida > Mermithidae > Romanomermis > Romanomermis culicivorax. The sequence goes on from CAWUHX010000064.1 coordinate 530,196, forward strand.
CCAGCATTCCATGCTGATTTCCTCATCACTAGACCACCAAACCACGAGGTGAACTCAGATAAAAGTGCTCCCTTTGACTACGATTTTTAGCATACAACTCCAACGCTTGGTGGTCGTGAATCTACGACCTTTGGCAAGTAGCAGCATACCTGCTGCTTTGAACTGCCAACCAATGAAGTTGCTGACTTTTAAGAATGAAAATTTTATGGAATTTTTTGGAGTGAAAATAAATTTGAAAAATAGAGTGTAGCCAGGAGTCAAACCTGTGTACCAGCATTCCGGGCTGATGTCCTCAGCTAGACCACCATGCCAAGAGGTGAACCCAGATAAAGGTGCTCCCCTAAGTTAAGATTTTTAGCATACAACTCCAATGCTTGGTGGTCATGAACCTACGACCTTTGGAAAGTAGCAGCATACCTGCTGCTTTGAACTGTGGATCTATGAAGTTGCTGATTTTTTAGGAATTAAAATTATGTGGAATTTTTTAAACTGAAAATAAATTTGAAAAACAAAATGTAGCCAGGAGTCGAACCTGGGTTACCAGCATTCTGGGCTGATGTCTCACCACTAGACCACAAAAAGATGAACCCAGATTAAGGTGCTCCCCTAAGTTAAGATTTTTAGCATACAACTCCAATGCTTGGTGGTCATGAACCTACGACCTTTGGAAAGTAGCAGCATACCTGCTGCTTTGATCTGTGGATCTATGAAGTTGCTGATTTTTTAGGAATTTAAATTATGTGGAATTTTTTAAACTGAAAATAAATTTGAAAAACAGAATATAGCCAGGAGTCGAACCTGGATTACCAGCATTCTGGGCTGATGTCTCACCACTAGACCACAAAAAGATGAACCCAGATTAAGGTGCTCCCCTTAGGTAAGATTTTTAGCATACAATTCCAATGCTTGGTGGTCGTGAACCTACAACCTTTGGCAAGTAGCAGCATACCTACTGCTTTGAACTGCGGACCAATGAAGTTGTTGACTTTTTAGAAATGAAAATTATATGGAATTTTTTTAAGTAAAAATAAGTTTGAAAATAAAAATTTGAGTGAATTCTCGTATCTAATTTGCTTATATAACTTAACTGATACACTGCGTTAAAAAAAGAAACACGCCGATTTTTTGATGCAGCATGAGTGCAGGATATTTTTTCATACCGGATAGCCATTCGGATACACTGTGCAACAATGCCAATTGTGTTACAGCATTTGTATACTATATTTAAATCACACTGTGAAGTGAAAAACTGTTTTTGAGTATGGTTCCCAATATTGTTGAAATCTTTTAAACAGTGATGTGCTTTACATCTTGCAGTTTAGTATAAAGAAAAGAGAAGTGGATGAGCTATGAGGTGGCACATAAAAGTTGGTGGGAAACCAAATGATGCAAAGGTGGTGGGTTTTGTGCAATAAACATTGAACAAAATTATTTAAACGTCAAACCAGCTGCATTTTGTCAAAATTTTGTAATAAATTTTAATTGTCAAAAATTATTCTTAAAGCCAGGTGCAGATCCAATGAGAATAATTATATATTTAGTTGTGGTGTAATGTTCAATACAGGTTGTTTAAAATACAAAATTAAAAGATCAACTATTAGTTGAAAAATTTTCATATTTAAACACGTGCTTTCCTTGTTGTCTGAATAAACGCACCTGCCATAGGCAGTTTTAGAATGTCAATGTATTCATTATTCAAATGAGCCAAATAAGAGAACGAAAAACCACCTTAATCGACCAACTGAAGCACAAAGGGTGGTAATGAAGAGTCAGTGGAATAGTGATCATGTAAAAGCTTCAATTGCAAAAAAAATTAACTTACGTTGATTTTTTTGCTGATTTATGTGTTACAAATAAATGCAATATGAAAAACGTTGGTGCTAATTTTTTTGCACAATTTCAGTGACAGCGATTTTTACAAGCATGAATGCGATGATGTTTTGTCATGTTGGATTTAAAATGAGCAACTCCGTAATGGAGAATGCTTGCTCAACCAATAATAATACATAAATACTGTAGAGTTAACAACGTGTCTGCGTGAGGGGGTGGGACTCGATTTTCAACCAATCAGAAGAGGACTAACAGGTCCCTAATGCTTAGTGAGCAGAGTGAAAGGTACCTACAGTAAACGTTGTAGCATGTTGACGTCATACAAAAAATGCAATCACTTGTGTAGTGTGCTGTTTACATGCAATATTCAAACCAGCTATTCAGTTACTCATCACGGTTTGTGACAGTCAACCTTTGACCCGAGTGATCTAAACGCTACTTTTGCAAGTATAATGCTTGCGTTATATTTTGAAGAATAATGAACAAAGTAAATACTATGTTTTGCTGTGTTCAATTGAGATTGAGCCCAGTGATACTCTGAATGACCAGTGGTCAAGTGAGTAACCAGTGGTCACTCAAGTCAACAAACACATTTTTGGATGGAGAATGAGCCCATTAACTGACGATTTGAATGTTATCCAATAATTACTGAAGATCAGTTCCCAGGGGTCATCCCAGTGACCAGACCAACTGAGTGACCAGTGGTCAAGCAGCTCAGCAAACCTTTTCTTTGGCGGAGAATTAACCTATAACTTCCATTTTGTGGCTAGTGATCATCCAAGTGATCACACCTGATGAGTGGCCAGTGATCATTCAAATCAAAAGATGTTTCTTCTGGATGATCAAATCTTGAGTGAATATTAAATAACACTCACATTGCCAGTTAATGGGCTAATTCTCCATCAAAAAATATGTTTGTTGACTTGAGTGACCAATGGTCACTTGGTTGACCACTGGTTATGTGGAGGATCACTGGTCTCAATCTCAATGTAACACAGAACAACATGGTATTTACTTTGTTCATTATCCTTCAAAATATAGCACAAGCAATATACTCCTAAAGTTCGCGTTTAGGTCACTGGGGTCAGAGGTTGACTACATTTTCCTTATCCCGTTTGAAACTGCAATGGGCAACAGAATAGCTGATTTGAATTTCCGGGGCAAACAATGTGACACACAAGTACTTGCATTTAATGTATGATGTCAACATGCTGCTACCTTTACTGTAGGTACCTCTTACGCTGCTACTGCTATAGGTTGGGTGTGAACCAGATGCAGTAATACCGAAAAAAAGTGACTCTCAGTCTAGAATTGTACCTACAGTAGAGCTGCAATGTACTTAACAACACCTAGAACTTGCTGTTTTGTCTTTTAAAATGCACATTTACTATGATTATCACATTGAGCAACAATGCCTATCAAAAACAGTCGATTAGTGAGCAAGTGATCACCCTGACAACCATAGAATCAATTTGGCATGCAGTTCCCAGGACAAAACCATACATATACGAGAGCAGTTGGGGGTTTGACCCCCAGCAGATTCTTGCTGATCCCCAGAAGATTTGACAGCTCCAGAAATGATTGGGAAAATGACAAAGGAAAATGAACAAGAAACAGAAAAAGCTATCAAGAATAAAAAAATTCTGCTCCACCCCTGGCTGACCCCCAGCAGAATTTCTTTTTTATGGCATGTATGTTTCACATAAAATTGGAGGAGGGCTGCGTGTCACCTTAAACTGGGGCTGTGCTGCCTGATGCTGAGGTGTTGGCCCTCTTTTCCCACTTTGCCTAACCCGGTTAGTACTGTCTATAGGATGAACTATGGGTACTGTGATGCTGCTCTGGGGTTTAATTACTGTAGGTAAGGATAAGGCCATCAGATTAGGTGTGAACATTAGTCCATTCAGTGTGGAGGATTGACAGGGCCACCCATGGTATGACCTGGGCAATGGGATCCTGATTGTGAACCAAAAGATACCTCTCGACCCGACCTCAAGTAGGGGGTATTATTGATAAATGAGTGGGAGCTAAAAAGGGGACCCCACTCAGGAGGGAGCACCCATAACTCCCTAAACACTGATATGCCACTGAACTTACCTAGTCCAGCAGGGGAAAATTGCTGCAGCAAGATCTGGTATGATGGGTCACAACGAATGGCTAAGGGGTAAAAGGGGGATCAGTAACCAACCTAGGATTTATTAGGGTATAGAATCGATGGGTGGAAGCTTGACAATAAGTCGAACTGTTACAAAGATGATGGGCTAAAATATGCAAATTAGGTAGATGATGCAAAGGGCAATGGAATAGATGCAGACAAAAGTCAGACCCTGATAACAGCTACAAGAAAGCATGAAAGGCTCAAAACGAGTTTGTTCAAAAAGGATAGCACAAAAGTCCAAAACAGTGATAACACAGAGCAACATGCGATTATAAGCATTTGAAGGTCTACAGTAAGACGTGGTGCAGAGTTGAGATGCCCAGGCCAATGCCTGCAAAGGTGTCTTTGCAGCCCAGGGCCTGTGTGCACACAGACACTTGCCCAAATCGAATATGCTTAGCATTGAGGCTGACTTAGTGCCTCTGCAAAATATATGAACGTCTCTAGCAGAAATTCCTACAGCTATTTGCTTGCATCAGCAAGAGTGACGCTCAATTTGTTGAGTCAAGGGCATGTGATGCGACGAAAATGGCTGTGAGCAAGGAGTGCTCTTTGATGAACTCATGCCAATGGGTCATACTGTAGATGAAACAAATGCATGAACAAAAACGTAAGCAAATGATAAGATAGCAAAATAATCAAAATAATAAAGATCAACATCAAACAAAATCACATGACCTTGCTGAATTGGAGGTCCTTTGAGAAAGGACCTGGAGGTCCTTTGACACAGAGGTCCTCTGAGAAAGGACATCTTCGTCCTTGGTGGTGGGTGGCATGTTCCTGGTTGTTGATCATCCAGTGATGCAATGGCTAGTCATCGGTGATCCATTGAGCCATTAATGTGGGAAGCATTTATGGTCATCCAACATCCAGTGATGTGGTGGCTGGTGGTTGGCAATCTGTTGAGTCATCAGTGTTTAGTATCCTATGAGGAGACCTATAACAAGAAAAAATTTTGGGGGGATGAGGCTATCCCAGGGATGTGTCTACACTTGGATTCAGATGTGCTGATTGCTCCTCATTCTCTTCTTTTTAACTAAAACTTAAACTGCCTTTTTACCATTTCTCGGCCTGGTAGAAGGGAGAGTGAGAGGGTCAATGTGAATAGTTCAGGAGGGGCACAGCAGTCCTTCAAAAAAGGATGTACTCGTGCATGAAGGCATGGGACTAAGAAAAGAAGAGCACTTTGATTTCAAAGAGTCCAAGACTTCCTCATCAAGATGTAGGTCAACCCAATTTGGCGTAAAATTCCCATTTGATGAAGTTAGTAAAAAGGAAGCCAAGTGGTCAGGAGGGATGCTTGCTGCCTGTGAAGTGGAAGGTGCCTCCTCTGCTTCATGCCGCCCATCTGGAGGCACATAACATCCAATTTGATTGATGTGGACAGTGTCCTCCTGGTCCATCTCAAGGCAAATGGTGACATTAGGGTATGCCACATTCATAAGAAGATAGGGTCCATCATAAATGGGGAGCAATTTAAGAGTGAGTCCATGTTTGCTGGAGGTGCACAGTTTGAGCACTTTATCCACTATGTTGTAACAGACTTCTCGGGCCTTGTGGTCATAGATCCAAAGCATAGACTTCTTGTGATTTCTCAATCCGACTTTTGATTAAGGTCAGGGCTTTTGTGAAATGCTGCTTGAACTCCATATCATAATAGAAATGTCAATGATATGTGCTAGAGGGTTGAATGAGACTGTTGCATCAACAAGTAGTGTTGGTGTGCGACTGTAAAGATGTTCAAAGGGTGAGTGCCCAGTGGATCATTAATGCTAATGTTGGCTGCTAACACTGCATATGGAAGGTGTTCATTCCAATCTGTATGTCTTTGGTGAACATACATATGCAACCCTGTAGCCAGCATTTGATTAGCTCTCTCTACTTTGCTATTGGTCTTGAGATGATAGGCAGTAGAGTGGATTTTCTAAGTTGAACAGATGGCAGTGATTTGGGCCATCAATTTTGATGTGAAATCAGTGCCACCATCAGACTGAAGAATCTGTGGTGCATCATGCTGATAGAAAATTTTCATAACAAAAAGTAGGGCCATGGTTTGGACAGTAATGTCAGGCTGAAGGCATCAATCCATTTCCTGAAATTTCTTGATGCCGCACTAGTCGTCATTGGTCCCATACTGTTGACCTCTACCCAATGAAACAGTCCCATGATGTTGATAGGTTTCAGGGTTGCTGTTGTCTTCTATGAAGGGGGTTTATTCCATTGGCAAAAATCACACCACTGGAAAAAGGACCTAAAATTCTGAGTGAGGTATGGCCAGTAATATCTGAAAGCTGTTAGCCATGCAGTACATTTAGCAAAAAAATGTCCTGCTAAGATGTCATCCTGATGGGCCTGGATAATGGTGTTGACCATTATTCTAGGTATCACAATCTTATTTCATTCGCCCATCCATTTCTCAAGGACGTTATCAAAAAAAAGATATCTGTTGACATCATCCTGATCTCCATAAGGTTCTAGGGGTTGGATCATGCGGGCTAGTTCAGGATCCCCTTGTTGAGCAGCAAGAATGTCCTGGTGCTTCACACTGAGGGCGATCATTGCATGTCCCTCTAGTCAGTCTGGGTGCTTCGCACCAGTGGGGACCATCATTACATGCCCCTCTGGTCCATAGAGTGGAGTGTTTGTAGCCATATGCGCCAGTTTCCATTGCGCTTTCCCATCTGGGCCCCAGCCAATTGCACTGATTTTTAAGTGCGCCATTTTTATATGCACCCTATGCATTTGCGCCATGTGTATAATGTGCCAACTGCAATTGCGCTTTTTGTAAATGCGCCGCCTTTGTGTTTCAATTCATCATAGAAAGGCAATGGATGCACCAGTAATAAAAAAAAGTGACAAAGATGACTATTGTCTCCAGAAATTGTTAAGGATGCATTTTTATAGAAAATTTTTCTGATCTGAAAATTTTTGCTGTGAGTTTATTTTTCTCAGACTTATGTAGTTAATCTATATCACAGTTTAGCTACTGCAAATGATTCTATGATATGATCATGATTTCATGATCTGATCATGATTCTATGATCCGATCATGATTCTATGATCTGATCATGATTCTATGATCTGATCATGATTCTATGATCTGATCATGATTCTATGATCAGATAATCCTGTACCCAGTACCTTCATACTTCAAATTTGTTCAGAAGCAGCAAAACTAAACATTTACTCCAAATCTTACCACTTGAGTTTGAAAGTCAAAATAAGCAAGACACAAATGCATAGAGTTACAGTATTCAATACACCAATGGATCAGCCAAATTATAAGCATTACTGGTCATGAAATCAATAGCATTAATTTGACCCTGATCATACTGTAGATTGAGTGTAAAAAATTCTAGTGTTCCAAATTTGGTAATTTTCAACTCTGGCTGTGACTATCTATGTGGTCCTGTATGACTGTATAATAATTTACAATGTTGTTTTTGCCTAGTTTGTGTGGTCTTCAAGAATAACTACATTTCTCATTTGATACTATGTTTTCAGTGTCCAATTAGAATTATGGCCGAAATGAACAATGTGCATTCGCAAATGGCGCATTTAACACACGGCGCATTTGCTAATAGCGCATATGACAATGGCGTATATGACATGTGGCACACTTGGATCATCGCAATTGGCAAAAGCGCATATGAAAAAGCCACAATTGGCTACACCCCAGTGGAGTATCTTTTATATTCTGACCATGGTGGGATAATGCATCAGCATTGAGGTCCTGACCATAGGAATGTGACCTCTTTCCATAAGAGCTTGGTGAGCAGCTTGCTGATCCGGGCACAACCAGGGATGAAACACCTACAGTATGACACAAGGCCAAGAAAGGACTTGATGTCCGTGGCATTATGTGGGATAAGGAGGTTGTGGACTGCAGCCAGTTTGGCTTTGCTAGTTCTAGGCCCTGCTGTGAGATATGGTAGCCAAGATACTCAATCTTGGAGTGGGAGAATTTGCACTTGCTCAGTCTGAGCTTCATCCCACCCGGGCAAAAAGGAATGAAGACTACTGATACCATCAGCTACTGATACCATTACATAGGCAGTGCCTAGCAGTGGGATAAGTGACCCATTGGCAGCTATGGGACGTGCCCTAGTTTGTGTCAGCACCAAGTTGGGCAGTTGGGCTGCCAACTTTTGTTCCAGGTGTCAGAAAACAGCACCTGTGTCAACCAAGCTTTAGCTTTTACCAGGTTGTTCAGGAGAACCCTGATATGAGGTGTCCGCATATCATTAGGGTAGAAAGCTGAAACCACATGACCTGGGTCAGATATGTGGGCAGTATCACTCTGGTCTATTGGACAAGATCACTGTGGAATCAGCAACCCTGTATGACTGAGTACGCCTACAAGAGCATAACTGACAGACATGTCCAGGGGACCTTGTAGGATTGGATTGTCCTGGACCACGAGAACATGATCAGAGCAATCCATTGGGCTTTGTGTAGCCCCCCAGTGGTTCAATCTCTGTGTCTGACAATGGAGGCGTTGTCATGACTGGTAATGCTGGAGAATTTGAATAACTTTCCTCACAGAAACGGCCTCTTTCCAGTGTAACTGGTGAATTCCTAGGTGGGGTCGAGGGCAACCTGACCCCTGCTTGAGTGATAGATAGCATGGACACCCAGAAGGAGCCTGATATCCTCTGGTTGACCCAAATGATGAGGCAACTGAGGATGCATGTAAGGGTGGCCTTGAGATGGAAAAAACCCTTGACCTTGATCGCAACCCAGACCTGTGGGAGGCCCTTGATAGTATGTGAATTAAAAAAACAAGAAATGAATATGGCCATTAAAGCTGTTTACACAAAGCTTCTACTGTAAGACCAAATTCAGAAGTGAAAAAAATCGTAAGCCTTTTGTCACTAACAGTCACTGGTTGCCCCAAATATTGCTGAATGTCTCCAATTCTGTGGAAATTCCATCAGCAACCATTCCCAATTTTACCAATGCAGAATTGAAAAAATTCCAGGATATTTGTTGCTGACAATTGATGAAAGTTGGCAACAATAAATGACAGTCATCGACAATTAACGACAGTCAAAGACAGTCAATGAAAGTTGGAAATTTCACTTCTGAATAGGGTTTAAGATGTCTGAATCAAAAAAAAAGGTAAATGTTAATTGGACAAGCTCACAAATTTTCACTCTCATGTGATGTAAGATTGAGCCAGAAATCACAAAAATACCTAACTTGCATCACGCTCTTTACATTTAATTATTTCAAGAAAAACAGACTATACTCACAACTTTTCAGTCGTATATGACAGTTCAGCAGATAATCGTTAATACCATAAATCCTCAACTATAAATCGCCCCTGTTATATTATAAAGTGAGATGGGGGGAATGACTTTTGGGGATAATTAGTGAAGTGACCAATTATATTCAACTTTGAACCAAGAATGAGAAAGGCAGGTGAGTTTCTTCCAAAGCGTTTCGAGCCTCTACAGATAGATCCCACCAGTGTTGGGCCGAGAACGAAAAACCTCGGCAAAACGTGGCGCAAAAATGAATCGAAAATAAAATACAAAGAAATATTCAAAATCGCAAAATGTAAGAGTCCTAGTTTCAGACCATATGCTTTGAGTATAAGTCATGACTTATAGATGAAGATTTATGGTATATATAAAATAGTACTAGCGTTCTGATGTTCTTATTTATAAGCGCTTCTGGAAAAACATACTGTATATGAATTTATGACCACTTATTTGGCCAAACTGGCTCTGTTTCCTTGAGGCAAAATTATTCCTGTTGTAGTATAGCTAACTTTTTGCGTATTCTTGAGCTCTGTATTTTGTTTGTCTACTTTTGTTTTTTCTTTCCCAAGGTATCACCACCGTAGATCTGCGCGACTTCTGTTTAATTTTCTTTTTTCCTGGTTTTTGTAATACCCAATGCACTATTTTCCTCGAAGTTTTTCGGTCGAATGTTCTTGTGTCACTTTACGCTTCCAACTTTTGAACTGATCCTCAATTTTTTCGTAGTGATGGATATTATTTATTTTTCGTAGCCATCTGGTGTGGCGTCTTCTTGTTTTTGTTTTGTAATAATATCGGTTATAAAAACCAAGTTGAGCTTTTGTATAATATTTTGATTTGTATATTTTCGTACTTAATTGTGATTAATACAACACTCACACATGCTTGTGTCGCGCCCTTTTTCCTTTCTCACAGTGCTTTTACACACGCCATTCAAAATATTGTTATGGGTGGTTGAGTATGTCCACAAATTTGCAGTCGAAGATGCTAAAGCATTTCAAGAAAAAGAAAGGTTCGGATCGGTAGACCTGGCAGAGATGGCTCTAAGCTCGACTAATTTGGAATTGATAGATGCAGTGGTCAGAGTTTCAACGAACGAAGCCTTTGTAAAGGTCATGAAATCAGTAACTATAGTCTTAGAGCGGTTATGGAGAAGACGATTATCAAGAAGTCTGCATTAAATAGGGTCAATGAGCTTTCTGATATTTTGGATAGAACTTTTACTGCAACCTCGCTGCATCGATCGTTCCAAAATGCATGGAGTACAGGTGTTTGGTCAATCTTAGCATAGTTCATCAGCGAAATTTCATCAGATAAATAAAGCTTTCAACGACATTCGTCAAAAAGCCACCCATTTACATAGAAATTAGGTCACATTTGAATATTTTCAGTCGCGCAATATCGACTTCTTCACTTCAGCCGCTGACTATTAGAATTCGAATATGAAGTGCTCACTACTTATTCTAACTTTGCATTCTATTAGTTTTACTTCGGAATGGAGGCCGAAAAATAGAGGCGCATCGCCGACTGGTAAAAGCCGCAATGCACCAAAGAAGACTTCCGTTGACATTACCGGTAGAACTAAATAGCATACTCTCTTGATTTTTAGAATCGGCATGTCTCAATGTTCTCATGTTCTCTCCTAACATCCTTCCTAATGACTAAGGGCCGAATGACCAAACATGGGCTAGGGGTAAATGGCGGACTAAACTGTATAAAAAAGGGCAGGGCAAACCGTGGGTTGAAGTGTGGTGCAAATCACAGGGTGAATAGAGGGACAAATCGAAGGCTATTTCACAGGCTAAACATGGCAGAAATGCGGGTTAAATCTAGGTGCAAATCTGATTTAGGCCGAATGATGGGCTAAAGTCGGGGTAAAATCGCGGGTAGAACGCGGGGCTCAATGACAGGCTAAACAAAGGATAGCCGACGAAAAGTGAGCCAGATTAAATTGTAGCATTTATCACGGAAAATTCAAGCAGCATGGTGGTGGGCAAAGATACAAAGAAAGTATTGTGTCAAGAACAAATTGATGGATTTACTGGAATGTGTAGATTTTCTCGACGAGATGGTGGGTGAATATTGGGGATTAAATCAAGTTGGTGGACCTTCAACTAAAAATAGAAAAGATTCGTTCCAAATGTATGATGATATCGAGTAATTAATGGATTAGGAAAAGGGTGATTGATATAGTTTCTCATCATATAGCACATTGTACCAATGGAAATAATCCATTAAACCCTGATGAGTATCTGAGTTCTGATCATCACCAAGTTGATTCGGTGTATTTTCCTGTTTTATTGTTACACAATACACCCAACACTCTCTGAGCTGGAGTTATTTACAGTTAACCCTTGTTTGTTAGCGTCGATTTTGCATACCTAAAAATCATATAGTACGTACGACGCTAATTATCTTACTGTAGAAATGCTTTGCCACCAATGAATGTTTATCCTCCAAGTAATCACAAGTTGGGCAACGTATTCTTCAAGAGAAGGAGCTCATCATAAATAAATATGCTGCCCACCACACTAACGCTGTTCAAAACATGTACATTCTGTCGACACAGGGAAAAACGCTTTAACCCTGCATGTTAACATATATTTTGCTGGGTTAGCTGACTGCCCTGTTCCACTTTCCATCATACTAATGGACACATGCCGGACTAAATCGTGGAGCAAATGGGGGGTTAAGCCTGCAGTAAATTGCAGGTCAAATAGGAAAGCTAAAATCTTGAGTCAAATCGAGGGCTAAATTTCAGACTAAATAACGAGATAATTAGCCTTCCATCTCTAGCCTGCTCTTCTTTTCGTCATACGGGCCTGAAGGGTCATTTATACTTGCCTTTTTCGACGGAACGGAACAGAACGGATTGCCAACAGCTTGAAACGTTCAGCTTGCAAATCCACTTTTGATCAGAAAGGATAACTGCAATTTTGTGGAAAATGGCCGGGGGTAACCTCCAACCGAACAGAATAAAAATTTCCCTTGCGTTCGGTAACACTGTGTCGATTGCATTTCGTTCCGTTGGAAAAGGCAAGTATAAATGACCCTTAAGGGTGGAATCCCATAGCTATCCTATTATAATTCCGGTTTTTCTTCGATCATAAATAAGAAGGATAAAAAATGATATACGTTGCCGGTTTGGTTTACCCTCTACATAAATAGTACATTTTCGACAGCAAAACGGTTTGTTATTCTACAATCATTGCACGTGCCTGTGAGTAATGAAAAAGCCTTATCCAAATGGATTTTGGCTGCCAACAGCTCATGTACATTGTGCATTTGAACAATGCCTGGCCCTAATCCAACGCGTTTCTTCATCAAGTGAAGTCCCAAATTTCAAACTTCTTGATCCTTATGATTTTCCTGTTAAATTATTCTGGCGAGGTAAAAATCATGTCAACATGCTTATATCAACCAACAACTGCAGGATTCTCAAAGAAATTCCCATTAGGATTCGTATTTGCAATCAGGTCTTCTTTTCTTACAAGAAAAATGCAACGTTAGACATTTATACACAAAGTTGTAAGTAACTGATAGCATTGTGATTCCATAGTCAATTTATTTTTGGACGAGCATCGAATGTGAAAGAATCCGGAGACAGATATACCCTGTGTCGTATGCAGATGTCTTTTTGCATAACTTGTACGAAATACTTGTGAAAAAAAATTCGTTCACCATGTAACTTTTGAGCATCGTCTTGCTCTATGTTTAGTTTTGAAAAAATAGACCATAGTTCTCATCAGTAGAGAAACATGCAGATTCCCAAACTCTCTCCTATAGCTCCACAAACGTTTCCGAGTTGTGTCAGAGGGTGAATTGCTTTGATTTTTGGCTCTGTCACTCAATTGTCCTTTCAACAACTAGAGTTCACAGTGCACAGGGAAGAGCTTTCACTGATTTAGTCTGTTCTTGCCAAGATGCGTCTTTATCACACTTTTGGCCCAAACTTTTTTGGCTTGTAGCCATTAATTTGCAGAAACAGTGTCGATTTATTTTCGGTTTTTTCATCATTCATTATCATTGACCGATCCTTTTTTGGTGCCCCATAGGGTGATTTTCATGGGCACCGTTTTTTACATTCCTGGCAATTGTTGTGACTTCCTTTTTCGATGGTTCGAAGTTCTAAATTTGTGTTTAAAAATAAACACTGGTTGAGTGAAATAAATATAAATTTTCAAATATTATCAGTTTTACTACATTTATGACACCTGAAAAATGGTTTTATAGGAGTGATGAATGCTTGTGTAATAAAATTCCTGCTCTCTGAAGACTTTATCATATCATATAAAGGCTTGAAAATTTCATGTAAACTTGTTGAGAATATCACAAAAAATTTTCAACTTTTTTGTTGGAACTGAAAAAGCACACTGAGAAACATCCAAAAACAAAGCTTTAAAGCATTTTGATCAATTTTGATTGATTTCTGACGATTTTTGAAAAAAATTCAGGTCTGACCCCCAAAAAAATTGGATGTGTATGGTGGTACGTGAGTGCTTTGGGCGTGGTACTGTGAGGCCCATATTGCATCATAAAGGACAGCCGGATTTCTCTCATTAACAACAGGCTGGCTGTAAGTGATGTTCTTACGGTAGCAGTCATCCCATATATGCATACGAGTGACCAACAATGACCAGTTTACTAGCAGTTGGCTCTGTATCATGTTACTATCGTCACTGTGTCTGAGCAAATATCAAACTCAGTGGTTAACGGGGTATACGAGCCATAATTGCAACAGTCTCAAAAGCTTTCAGAATGTTCTAAAAGGGAATATTATGTTAAATCATCAGAAAATATAACCCATTGACTGTGAAATGGTTAATGCATAACTGGTAGGCCGAAATCATATAAAAAATCATTCTCATCATTTTTTGATTTAGATAGAACTGTTTAGACGTCTGAGTGCAACTCCGTAAAATTCGGCCATTAACAAAATTTTCGGTTTTTCTGTTTGCAGCTCATTCATGATAAATTTTTTCAATAAGCTTCCTAGCTTCTTTGTGTTGTACTTATTTCCATGATGAGACTGTCGCAACTGTACACCACACTATTTTCAGACTGGCCTGCAGATCCTATTTCCAAGCAGTATTGTCCATACAACGACATGAAATTTCCTATTATACAGCGAATAGTCCATGCTGGACATGACTTGGATGTTTTGTCGCTGATTTCAAAGTGCACATTGTACGTGGATGTCTTCTTAAATGGAACATATGAATTACCCATTGAACCGTCCGACTATTTTCTGAATTTTGATCCTGTGGAAAGAAAGTTTCCTCCTCCGATTCGTGAGTCATCCGGAATTATATAGAACATGACAGCATCATCATAACTTAGTTTTCTCAAGCCCCAGGAACGTTACGAGGAAGAAGTTCTTGGAAATATAAACCGATACTGGGGTGTGTGAAACGTAAGATTGCAAATTTATTGGGGCTTCGAAGATTTTTTCAGACACGATTTTGGATTCCAAATTATCGATTTGATATATAGGACAGGTCGAAGTGAATTGTGCTACAGATGGGTCGGCTTCGTACGATTCGTTTCAAATACAACTATGAATGTCACTGTCTGCACAGAAGCAGGTAGCATTTTGGGCAAACGTGTGACTTGTTTCAGGTCACTATTGTTCCCCTTTTGACTTTGCATTGTTTCAGTTTTGAGAATTTGGGACTTGAATACCAAAAGTGCTCAGCTGAAAAAACTTTGTAATCGAAGAGTTTTGTTGCATGGTACGTAAGTTGCACAAATTCTCATCTGAAATTTCTAATCTGTAAATTTTGAGGAAAATAAGAGTCTAAACTATGTTACGTGTAGTGCAAGATGAACTTGAATAATCGGACATTGATTTTTATGATTTTCCAGGTATAAGCTTCTTGATAACTTTCTGTAGTATCTCCTGGTAGCAAATCGGATTTGAAACAATGAACAACGGTTTACTACAATTAAAAATTATTGTACTTACTGTAGGTATAACCATTAGATACGAGAAGTGAGACTAATGCGAGAAAAACTTAATGTAAAAAATGATTTTATTCAGCTAGAGTGATAGAAAATATCTCAAGAATTCGACTTCTCTGAATGAAACATATTGACAGGTCAAAAAATCATTCCTGAAAATAATGATCTAGTTTTACGTACTGATCACAACGGTTATATTTTTCGTCGAAAAATGTGTTTCTACGTTGCTACACTACTCCTAAAAGCGCTGTGCATATCTCTGTTAGCAATGTAAATCTTTGCTTGTACACGACCAGTTACTGTATTGCTGTAGTAAGTTGGTAAGTCAGGCACGTAAATAATTACAGGTCGCTTTCAGCCTTCAAGTTACTACGTCGTATCTCTTTTAGTTCATGTTTGTTTCATCTTCGAAAACAAGACTCTTCGGGAACGTGATTTTTCAACCGGAATAGTGTTTTACTAATGTATCGTTTTTGGATAACAAATGAAATATGACTTGGCCTCGTGTGTTTCCGATTTTTGATCACTTTTCAATTTTTGACTACAGTCCATTTAATTTGGAATGATAGGTGAAGCGAAAACCAAAAGTGTAGGTTCAATTTGATATGAAATTTATACCTAAAGAAAAACTTCATACTGTAGGAAAACGCCAAATTCCTTGATGGGCATTAGATATGACAAAATCATTGAAAAACATCATGGTTATCTACTGTCGGATTGGACAAATCTGCATCGATATTAGGGATGCAACGGATAGTGAATTTTGATTTATTTGGCTTCGGGTTCGGGTAATTCAATGAACACAGGTTAACTTTTTTCTAGTGTTCCTGCATTGCAGTATGCATACTTGTACATGGGTTATGTTCAATGTGTCAATCTGTAACGTACCTGCTAAAGCAGTACTGTAAATATGTAGCATACTGTATGTGATAGACATTTATTAGATATTATTTTATTTTCACATTTTATCGTCTCAAGGGTGTATGGGATTCACACCCAAACATTCCTACAAAATTACGTGAAGTACTTTATTTTGATCTGTTCACACCCCGGTAGCCCAATTAAGATGCCCCAATTAATTTGCACAAACGGCAGCTGTTCCCCTAGAACCTACACTAAACTACACATTCCACAGCTACCGTAATTCCCCGTAAAAATCGTAAACAACACCTGCACACAGTAAAATACATAGAAGCCCCGCCAGACAGTAGTCTCAAGTGTAACGGTAGCCGCGGCCCCACAAAACATGTGTATACAGAGAAACCGATACAGGAAGCATGCACAGAAGCACAAAGGTGTGGCCAAGCCCACCTTAGGAAGCAAGCAAAGCACAGAAAGCATACAGTACCAGGAAAGCATTAGAGAGGCGTAACTAAGTAAGCATAAGAAGCGTAGCAGGAAACGACGATTGGCAGAAGAAGATGGACAGAAGCTCGACCTCCCCTGACGCCCAGGGAGTGGCCAAAATCGCCATATAAAAGAAGAAGCAAAGCCTGATTTGGGCGTTCTTAATTTTTGTGGTTTTACGTTTTTGACTCCCGCGCTCGCCCCGTCTTTTTTATACATTTGCAAGCAGCCAATTATCCGAGAGCAACTTAAACCGAGGCCCCCGTTCGTATTATAAATCGAAGCGCGTTTTGTATTGTCCACGTTCAAGCGACCGTCGATCGTTCATATATTATCGCCCCCTATTGTACCCCCCGTGCCCCTGTTGTCCCCGCCCTATCGACTGATTGGTTAGAAGTAAAGTACCTCACCCAAATCTGGCCGTTACATATTTTGGTGACTGTACCGTTATGTTAACCACTGAAACTCCCTGCCCCCAATTAGGTGTACTCTTATCCGGGCATTTAGAAGCATTCGATGATACAGTAGTAATCATTTCCTACAGTAAGACAGTATTCGTAGAAAGCAAACTGGAAATCCCCTCCAACGAAACATTAAGCGTTACATTTAAACGAATACAGCGTGAAGCAAAAATTGAAGCATTTAAGCAGAAATCGCAATGTAAACCAAGAATGACCCACCAAACGCAAGATCATTTAGGAGAAATGGTTAGAGAGCAGATAAACGATTTATTTTCAGAACATTTTCGTACCCTACCCACACAATTGAATCAGAATACAGTAAACCCTACCCTAATAGATGATCTCAGAACAGCAAACATTCGTAATAACATGGCAAATAATTTCTACGCGAAACCTACAGTATTCACGGGCGGCGTGACCCAACATTTTGGTGAATGGAACAAAAAATTAGAGCAATTCATGGCACTCCAAGGCATGAAAGATACAGACGTACAGTTAAAGTTGGCATGTTTAGAAATTCATTTAGGAGGAGCCGCGTTAGCAAAATTCAAAAGTTTAGCAAATTCCGAAAACCCTCCCCACACATACGAGCAGTATAAAGTCGCATTACAGGCATTTTTCCCAAACAATAGAGATAATGAGCTACATCAGCAATTCTTACGCGAAAGAAAACAAAAGCGTTCAGAAACAGTAACAGAATTCTTATTTGATCTAGAACATCTCGCAACCCTCGCCTACCCTAACTTTAACACAGAGGCACAAGAAATGATCATAAAACCCCTCTTTGTAGAAGGCATGCAAAACGAAATCAGGGAAGCAATTAAGTATAGAAGGTTCACAACTCTAAAAGAAATGTCAGACGAAGCAGCTTACATTGAACAGCAAATTCTTAGAAATGAGTTAAAGTCCAACGCCCTCCCCTTCATACCCCCAAAACCCGAACCCATCTTCTCCCTAACCAGAAATACAGACCAACAGGATCTTTTGCATCAGTTAGAACAACAGGTAAAAGATTTACAGTTGCAGATCAAACAAAAACCTCAACCCCCACAACAGAGTAGCTACAACAATTTCAGTAACAATACTTTCAGCAGGAATAATGCTTACAGGAACAATACCACCCCTAGGCAGCCCACATGCTTCCAGTGTGGACAAATTGGACATGTAGCTCGTAATTGTAAATCAGTAGGCACCCAAAAATCATGTGAAATCTGTTTCCGTAATAATCACAGTACACGTGATTGTAAAAGCCGATGCATCCACTGCTCACAAACAGGACATAGATCAAATAACTGCCTTTCAAAACCCTACTCCAATTTTCAATGTTTTCTATGCAAGCAGAGAGGTCATACAAGCAGGTATTGTCCAAATCAGCAGAGTCGTAATATTCAAAATTGCATTGAGTACAGGCAACCCCAACCCCTCATGGACATTGATGACCCCGCATTTTACTCAAAATTACCCGCCATAACTAACGGCCCTCAGACTACTTTAGGAACTATTATGCCCAACACCCACCCCCGTAGTGACGAATACGTCCTCGACCTGGACATACCTGATTGGTGCGCCATGTCACCACCCCCCACGCCTGAAGCTGCAAAAATCGAAAAATCGCCGCCGACCATCCCCATAGGCTACAAGATCCCCCGCAAGCAAGACACTACGCTGCCCACGGCCCCCGAAACCCCGTCGAAAACAGGCTGCAACTTGTTATCCCTTCTTCATGGCCTGACCCCTGAACCCTACCAATTTTGCACCCGCCAAACACTACTACCAACCCCCGCAAGTAAGCAAGTCCAAACCCCATCCCATAACTCAACTTCTACAGTTTTACAGAATGTTCAGATTTCAAACCCACCACCCCCCCCCAGCTCAAAATCGCAAAACGACAACACCAAAAGCCCCAACACCAAACCGGCCACAACGAAAAAACACAGTGCCCGCCGCCTCCTCTAAAACATTCTATTGGCCGATGTTTTGTATTTTTCTTTGTATAATAATCCCCACATAGTGTAGTGCCCAATTTCAGATGTCTGGAACTTCATTGAGCGGTCACTCAGTCAGCATACCAAAACTTGTATCATGCATGCCCCCTTCCACAGTAGACAAACCCATACAAACATCCGGAAAAATCTATATCCCCTCCACTAAGCCCCACATTACAGACGCATACAAATGCAGTGTTCGCAAACGCAAAATTTGTACTAATACAGGATTTTTTGGATCAAAAGGTATTGTCTTCGACCAAACCGAAATGCAAAATCTAACCCCACATGTTTGTGAGGCAATCGTTATAGACAAAGAACACAATGGTCAAAAATTATACAAAACCCAACCAGGATTTTGGTCAACAAATAACTCCCTAAGCGTAGAATACACATGGTGTTGTACAGACCATTGTACCTCGGTCACTAACGTCATCATAGAAATAGGACAAACAGCATCTTGGGATGGAAAATCTATGACAGGTACATTAGGCGACCTAGGGTCATGCAAACCGACATCAGGTCATTGTGTCACAGCCGACGGATCTATTATCTGGAATGAAACAGCATTTGAAAACTTATGCCCTTTTGAATACAAAAATACACATCCCATCAAACTCATGCAAACACACATGATAATAGAAGAGCTACAAGGTGCATTCTCGGTTAAAAATACAGTTTTTTTGAACCCCAATTGCCCGAAAATCCAAGACAGCATTCTAACCGAACAAGGCATTATCGTACAATTAGACAAAAGCACCCCACATCGTAACGCATTTTTAACCCCGAAAACCAACGAAACTCATACTACACTATACGATTTTGACAATTTTGAACCCATTAATGCAAAACTAAACTATCTAGCAGACAAAATACAGGAATTCAAAATTCAAAATTTCAAAAACGTATGGAGTGAATTATGCAGACAGGCACAACGTCACCTTGATCTCGTATGGCAAATTTTGCATCTTGATGCAACCCTTGGAGCCCGTGCATTCCTACAGCAAACCGACATAATAGCAGAATTCACAGGAGAAGCCCTCACAGTCTGGCCCTGCAAGCAGGTAAACGCGTCCAAAGTCTTTTACAACCATAAAATCAACCAAACATGCTACAAACTTTTGCCCGTTCTCGTAGGAACCGAACTCATGTTTTCAAATCCAGGAGGCAATGATTTGACCCCTTTTTCACAAACCGTTGACTGCCATCACATGCATGTAGCCCTTTACAAACAGAATAATACATGGGTCAGTGAAACCGGATCCCCGCATGTCACAAATTTACCTTTAGAAATCGTTTGGAACCAAAATTTCTCCCTCTTCCATTTTAATACACCCGCCATTTTTCATGATCAACTTGCAACTATTTCAACCAACTTACTCTTTTTGAAACAATACATTTACAAAACTCACACACTGGAAAACATTGTCAAAAAACTCGTCAATTACACCGCCCAAATGTCTCTCAATTCTGATACAGTTTACATCATGATCTCAGGCACTGGCCAAGCACTCGGAAATACACTCTCTGGCGCCAGTCAAGGCATAGAACATGTAATAACCAGTACCAACCAAAGTCTCACGGAGGATTAAACAATTTACTCAAAGGACCCCTACAAATCATTATCAATCTAGCCGTTATTACTGTAGTTATTGCAGGCGTCTTTTATTTGTTTCTCGTTCTACGAAAATATTTCCCCTCCCCAAAGCATCAGGTCACACATGAACATGCATACGAAATCCCATCAAACAACAGACATACATGAGACCATACCCCCATCATTCGGCCATGCTCTCTTAGAATTAGCTAATCGTCGTGGGGCACAAACGCAGCAGAAATATGTCCTTGTCGATATTGATACCCCCTGAACTCCTGCAATCGAACTCATTAATCAAATTCACCAATCTGCATCAAATAAGCCACCCCACAATGTACCTGAGAAACATACCCCTCATATTCCAATCACACTTAACGGCAAATTAATGACAAAAGGCATGATTGACACTGGTGCAGTTTACTCACTCATTGATTCCCGAATCGCTCAACTTTTACTGTTAGACATGAAACCCCTGCTAGTCCAAGCAAAAGCAGCAAATAATCTTCCGATTCACTTTGTAGGAACCACTTTTGTCACAGTGACAGCCCAAACAATCCAGGAAACAATAATGGTTCATGTCCAGAAAGATTGCACAGCAGACATTCTTCTAGGCAAAAACTTTCTCAGTCCATTTTCCGAATATACTATCAACAATCAAAAATCTCAGGTCAAATTTGGCAACGTCATACTACCCTGTGAAGGCCTAGAATACAGCCACTTTCGACCCGTGGTGGAACTTATTTAGACGAAAAATTAGAATTACCACCCCGTACAGTAACCGGATTTACTGTCCCCTTGCCCAAATCGTACTTACAGGACAAACAGCTTGAATTCACCCCGAAACCCAAACAGAATCCTAAAGTCCATTTCGCAGCTTGTATCTCTGAAAACCAAAATAATCGCATATGCATATCGGTCCTAAACACACAAGAAACAGCTCAAATTCTTTACCCCGGAACATGCATTGGCACAGTCTCATGTTACATCCCAAAACAAGATGCTTCCACTAAAGTAACCCCCTCCGCGAAAAACCAGCCCAACCGTTTTGATACATTCACATGGTTAAAAGAAAATGTTAATTTAACCTCCAGTGACCTGACAGAAGCAGAAAAAACGCAACTCCTACGCGCCCTATCGAAGTACCCCACATTATATGCTAAATCCAAAATGAATGTAGGTAGAACCACCCTTGTTTCACATACAATTGACACCAATGGCTCCCAACCCGTACGTAGACAACTTTATCGGACTTCCCCAAAAAAAAAGCAAATCATACAAGCAGAAGTTGAGCAACTCGCAGCAGCAGGTGTCATAAGCCAAAGCAATTCCCCATGGTGTACCAACACAGTTTTAGTCCCAAAAAAAGACGGAGGCCATCGTTTATGCATTGATTTTAGAGGCCTCAATAAAGTAACCAAAAAAGATACATACCCTCTGCCCCGCATAGACGAAATTCTAGACACCCTATGTGGAATGAAATATTTTACGTCCCTTGACCAATCCAATGCATATTATTCCATTCCCATAGCACAAGCAGACAGAGAAAAAACGGCCTTTAATTGCTCAGCCGGCCAGTATCAATTCAATTACCTCCCCTTTGGACTCACCAATGCCCCAGCCACATTCCAAAGATTAATGGATGTTATTCTTTCGGGTCCGCAATGGAACACATGCCTTGTGTATCTCGACGATGTTCTGGTATTCGCAGACTCGCATGCCCAAATGCTGGAGCATTTAGACACTATTCTTGCCTGATTCTCACAAGCTTTCCTTAAGCTAAACATACAAAAATGCAAATTCTGCCAGCCCCAAGTCCAATACTTAGGCCACGTCATTTCTCAGCAAGGCATTTCACCAGATCCCCATAAGGTACAGGCCATTTATGACATACCCACACCCAAAAGCTCAAAAGAAGTTAAGTCATTCCTTGGCCTACCCTCATATTATCGCAGATTCATCCCAAATTGCTCTCCAGTTTCTAGCCCACTCACACCACTACTCAAAAAGAATTCTGAATTTTCCTGGGGCCCCGAACAGCAAAACGCATTCACTAAGCTCAAAGAATTACTCATGCATGCCCCAATACTGCAGCATCCCGATTTCACAAAACCATTTATTCTGCAAACTGACGCCTCAAAACTCGGAATCGGCGCCATTCTCAGTCAACTCGATAGTAAAGGTCAGGATCGCCCCATTGCTTTTGGGAGCCGCACACTAAAACCCGCAGAATGCAACTACCCGATCACTGAGTTGGAAACCCTTGCAGTAGTCGAATTTGTCAAGTATTTCCGCCCCTATCTTTTCCAGCAACATGTTATTGTACACACTGACCACACAGCCGTTCAGGCAGTCTTACAAAAGGAAAACCCATCCCCTCGCATTGCCCGTTTGGGGATTAGCCCTCTCTGGTATTCAACTCGACATTCGACCTAAGAAAGGCACTGCTAACCGCAACGCAGATGCTGTTTCTCGATTCCCCTCACAGACAGCAAAGCAATCCTTTAACATTGATCACCTAGAAACCCGCCCCGAAATATCCACTATCAATTCGGTTTTGGAAGCTGAAGCAACTGAACAAGAAGAGCAGCAGAAAAATTTTGCCGAACTCCAACGCACTGACCCAACTGTCAAAAGTATTTTAGCAAAAATTGCACAAAAACACCCCCTTACTCTGATCAAATTCGCAGTGCATCAAAACATTCTCTTCCGTATAGTCGACAAACAGGCAAAACTATACATCCCCAAATCACAGGTCCAGCATCTCATTGCCTCTCATCATGACAGCAAATTCACAGGTCATTTTGCAGCCCGAAAAACTTTACACCTGCTCAGACAAAAATATTTTTGGCCCCAAATGAGCCGTGATATCAAACGTTACTGCAAAACTTGTCACCAATGCCAGACACAGAAAGCTCTTAGGCACAAAGTACATGCAAACTTGGTACCAATTCAGCCGACTGGCCCATTTGATAGAGTCGGTGTTGATTGCATGGGACCGTTACCCCTCACTGAAGAGGGCAACCGATTCATTGTCGTTTTCATCAATTATTTCACAAAGTATGTAGAGGCATTCCCGACCCCTGACATCACTGCAGCCACTATTGTCAAGCTATTCAAAATCAAAATTGTTTGCCGTCATGGGTCCCCAAAAATCATTCATTGTGATCGTGGCTCGGATTTTGTATCCGATCTCTTCTCACGGATCACTAGTCTATGCAATACCCAGAAAATTCATACTACCCCATACCATCCCATTGCCAATGGAGAAGTTGAGCGTTGCAACCAAACCCTAGCCACCCGTATCCGCATGTACATCAATTCAAATCACACTGATTGGGATACTTACCTGCCGTATGCGGTTTTTTCGATCAACATTCATAAAAATGATAGCACCTCGTATCCCCCATTTGAATTACTCCACGGTAGGCAAGCTAATCTGCCGTCAGACGCAGCCTTAAACTTTTTCCCCACCTCCTACATGGTTGATTTAGACGATTACGCCTTTCGTGTAAAATCGCATTTTACAGAAGCCCTCTCAACTGTGCAGAAAAGTTTGCAAAAAGCTCAAGACCACTATACCCATCAGTATAACAAGCTTGCTCAGAACATACATTACAAGGCAGGTGATCTTATTCTCTACAAAAATCATTCGTGTAAACAAGGGCTGACTCCCAAATTCCTCCCTCGCCAAAATGGACCCTATACAGTCACAAATTTCATGTACCCCAACGTTACACTTCAACACCCCCATAAGAATATTACATTTACGGTGCATGTAAGTGAGACAACCCCTTTCTACCCTCGGAAAGCAACTATCCAATCCACCCCCACCCCTTCTCAACCTCCAAAGCCTTGAATGAGGAGGTTCAACTCCTGAAGGAGGGAAATGTAACGTACCTGCTAAAGCAGTACTGTAAATATGTAGCATACTGTATGTGATAGACATTTATTAGATATTATTTTATTTTCACATTTTATCGTCTCAAGGGTGTCTGGGATTCACACCCAAACATTCCTACAAAATCACGTGAAGTACTTTATTTTGATCCGTTCACACCCCAGTAGCCCAATTAAGATGCCCCAATTAATTTGTACAAATGGCAGCTGTTCCCCTAGAACCTACACTAAACTACACATTCCACAGCTACCGTAATCCCCAGTAAAAATCGTAAACAACACCTGCACACAGTAAAATACATAGAAGCCCCGCCAGACAGTAGTCTCAAGTGTAACGGTAGCGGCGGCCCCACAAAACATGTGTATACAGAGAAACCGATACAGGAAGCATGCACAGAAGCACAAAGGTGTGGCCAAGCCCACCGTAGGAAGCAAGCAAAGCACAGAAAGCATACAGTACCAGGAAAGCGTTAGAGAGGCGTAACTAAGTAAGCAAAAGAAGCGTAGCAGGAAATGACGATTGGCCGAAGAAGATGGACAGAAGCTCGACCTCCAGCGACGCCCAGGGAGTGGCCAAAATGGCCGTATAAAAGAAGAAGCAAAGCGTGATTTGGGCATTCTTAATTTTTGTGGTTTTACGTTTTTGATTCCCCCGCTCGCCCCATCTTTTTTATACATTTGCAAGCGGCCGATTATCCGAAAGCAACTTAAACCGAGGCCCCCGTTCGTATTATAAATCGAAGCGCGTTTTGTATTGTCAACGTTCAAGCGACCGTCGATCGTTCATATATTATCGCCCCGTATTGTACCACCCGTGCCCCTGTTGTCCCCGCCGTATCGACCGATTGGTTAGAAGTGAAGTACCTCACACAAATCTGGTCGTTACAAATCCATTCTCATATTAGTATCGGTACTATTGTTGACACAGTTTTTGAAGGTATACAGAAAAGATTTGGGAACGTAGAACAGAATGAGTAAGAAAAAATTACAGTAGAAAGCTGAGCACAAGCTTAAAGGAACAACGACATTCCAGAATGCACATTGTCACATCTCAACATGCCTTGATCTATGTTACAAGAATAGATTTCATTCCAAAAATTCAATGGTAAGACTGGTGACTGGTCTCATTGAAAAATACATTGGACAAAGTGCAATAGATATAGAATCTCTGCCAATGAAGAAATGAAACAAAACAAAACCATCTACAACTTCCGCAGGCTTGAGTATAGAAGACATTGCTCATGAATCAGATAGCAGTTCAGAAGAAAATACTCAGCGAGCCAATACACTTATGCCTAATATGGTAATCTTGAACATGCTTCCTCAATCATGCATACTTCAATATAGCTCTTTCAGGAAATTGAGAATTATAAAACGAAGAAACGACTTAGGATTCATGAAGACCTTTTGGATTGGTGGCCGTTAAATCAAAAAAAAAAACTTTCCAATTTTGGTATCTGTTGTAAGAAGATATTTTGCATGACCACCCGCATAATTGCCCTCAGAAAGACTGTATAGCCATGCATGTCTAATTTATGAACCAAGTCGAAACAGAATGAAGGGCGAAACTGCTGAAAAATTATTACTTGTAAATTTAATTTGGTAAAATGCAATTACAAATATTGATAAGTAAATATTGTTGTTGATGAATTGATTTTCCAGAATATAGGTGCTCTAAAGTCTTCTATAAACCCGAATGAAACCCGAAAAAAGTGTCAAAACTATTCAGGTTTGGTTCGGGTTCGGGTATCTGAGCAGAGTTTTATTCAGGTTCGGTTCGGGTTCGGGTAGCTGAAAATAGCTCGGGTACCCGATATTCGGGTTCGGGTTCAGGTACCCATTGCATCCCTAGTCGATATATGAATGCTACTTGAGGAATTCTGACCACTTAAAAAAGGTTATTGAAGAAAATTTCAGCTGTTTTCTTTGCCACCCGAAGCAAAAACCTTTTCATTAAGTGAACTCGTTTTCCCGTGTTTTACTTTCTTTCGTGGGATCGCTGCATGGATCATTTAAAAATGAAGGCAGTGCAGATACATTTCACATACCGTTTATCCTCATGTATAAGTCACAGCTTGTACTCGAAACATAGGTTCTAAAACTATGACTCATACTCGAGGGCGACTTATACCCAAGTTCGACTAATGTATGAAACACCCCTTCAATCAGATCAATGATTATTCATTTCAGTAGTTAAATCTACAACTACAACAACACAATGTACCAAATTAACACGTTTGAAGCATTTAAGAATTTAGATTTGGTTGGTGGAATTTTCTAGAAAGAACTAACAGACATAGGTGAATTGTACTAATTTCAGATGTGGTTTATACTCGAGGGCAACTTATAGTATAGTACTGTAATTTGTGCTGTTAGTACGGTCATTTGCGCAATAGTACGGTAACTTAGCTCATCTCTGTGTTAGAACGACTAAACTTAAAATTTTATAGGAACCATACATGCACAGCATAGAAATTCTGCTCCAGACCAACCAGGATAGCGGTTGGAATAGAAAATTTTTTTTCATTCTTCATAATGAAAAGAAAGGTTTTAGAAAGGTCTTCTAAAATCCAAGCAGCATATTCGTCCACCTATTCAGAAATGTGAAATTATTTGCTTAGACAGCACTTTTTAAGTTTTAATTTTACATCTTTGGAGCCAAGAATGCTTTGTTTACAAAAATTGTTAGACTGTACAACATCATTTCCATTTTTATGACGCCTTTCTCTTCTCTCTTGCTCATTTTCAATCATTGTTGGGAGGGTAAAATCTGCTGGGGGTCTGCAAGAATCTGCTTAGTGTCCATGAAAATCTGTCGGGGGACATACGTCTCACGTGCATATATGGTCAGGAACATACATGCATGTGGGTTGTGGGGGCTTTGGACCCCTGCAATCTTCATTGGAAAATAAACAAAAGGAAAGAACGGATTTTTGTGATAAGAATGAAAATGATGCTGCAATTTAACAATTTTCTCTAAACAATGAAGGAAGATTAGAGCTTTAAAAAGTGAAGATATATCAAATTGTTTCCCATATTTAATTAATTTAAGTCGAAGAATACGTTGTTTGGACAATTAAAAACTTTTCTTATGTCACCGAAAAAGCAAAAGTTTCAACTTCACCCCTAAGCTGGCTGACCCCCAATGTTTATATTGTTCGTGTATCAAAAATCCCTGAAAAAAATCGTGGAATCAAAAACGGAAATATTGAATACTCATCAAACTGATTGTAAAAAGTTATCACATAGAAAAGTTAACATTTTGTTAGGAAAAGAAAACCTATGCCATGATACCTTATGAATTCGTCCACGTACTTTCCCCAACAGTGCACGATACGAGAAACAGCATTTAACACATGGTTCAAGTGCATGCTCTGCCAAGTTCGGTGTTACTTGTCGAGATGGGGGCATATACACTTCAGAACTTCAGTAGTATAATGGGAATATGTCAGGGGCCAATGTCAAAGCTTACACGGTGCTGAAGCGTGAGTTTTCCGCTAATTTTTTCCCAAAAATTTTGATTGTGGCGGGAATCGAACCGTGTACGAGTACCTGGGTTCATGGAGACCAGCGCGATAGCTAGAGCTTGCATTTTTTGATGGAAAAAATTGTCAATTTGGTGCAAAATTTAGTCCTAAAGTTTGGCTGATTTAGTGCAAATTTGTTGCAAAATTGTAGGGGTTTTGTTCAAACGACAATTTGTTAAATGCAAGGACATTATACATTTCAATGTTTTCATGCAATAGGCTTTGTCTATGATTAGTTAACATCATCTCAGCATGAATTTTTCACATCAACTGATACTGAAGAGGCATATAAAGTTTCAAGTCAAATGCAGAACTTTTGTCGGCAATGATAAAAATTTCCTTGTTGGCTTTTGATGTTTCATCCACATTTCTTAACGCCTGGCCAATGAAAATCAGTTTTTTTCCACTGTAGTTTTTCATCAATTTAATACGACAGCTACTTTTTTATGCTGATTTATGGGCTTCTTTTAATTTTTGTCGTCAATTTTGATAACAAATTCGCATCATACTTGAAAATTTTTCTACCTGTAACTAATATGATCCCATGTATGATGTCTACTCAAAGTACGAAGCTTAGTTTCCGAGATAACAATGCCATGTCACAAATTCAGCAAAAATGAGTAGCTTGAACAGACCACCAGAAATATATACAGTAAATATGTGGAAAAAATGCAACACAGGATGAGTTTGAACTTGATTTCCGCCTAATTTGATGCAAATTTAAGCTAAATCACATATTTAGTGCAATTTAGTGCTTGATAAGTTGATTTGGTTCAATTGGGTGGAAAAAATTTATAGTAGAGTGTTGAAAATGTGTTTGCCGACATACTTGACCTCCTGAATTTTATAGACCATAAAAAATTCGGTGCAGCATCAAATTTTGCAAGATCCAACGATACCCACTCTCGACTATATGACGCCATATTTGAAAATGTTGATTAAGATGCTGTATTGACGAGAGTCGAAAAAACAAATCACATTGTGATAAACCACCTGATTATTATATCAAATTTTAGCCACGTATATCATAAGGGATGATAAAGCAAGAAGAATCAAAGATTTTTCTGAAATAGTACTTGACAATATTTTGCTTCGAACATATCAATTGGCATCAACAAATAAATAAATGCAGGAACATGGGATAATGTTATTAAAGTATTGCTCACAAATACCCATAAATATTCCTTCCGCATTAGCGAATTGCACCAAAGTGCATGGTTCTATTCCAACCAGAGACACACTTCATTTCGGAATTAAATTTAGGACTGCCTATACATGTCAGCATGTCAAGCTTGACAACTAACTTTCCTCGATAGCACGGTTTTCATATGATTCATCAAAAGCAACGTGATTTTTAACTGTCGAACAAATAAACTCTTCTTTATTAAGCTAAACAGATATTCACCAAGCAGAACTGCACATTCCGCAATAGCTTCCCGAGACAATCATTAGCCATATTTGCGGCATTGAACACGACGGTGACGTTGGTGCAACGTATCATCGATTGTTCGTTTCAATTAGTTTTCTACTACAAATTCTTCAACGAAAAGAATGTTTCCGATTCACTGATTAAATTGCTATTCTCAAGTGGTATTTACAATTTGTGTCCTACAGTATCAGCGTAACCACTGCTTCCTCCTCTCAATATATAACAGCATATGTAATTGAGAGGAAGTGTCATGAAGACCCCTTCCAGGAACCTTTGGTTATATGGCTAGTCATTGAGTGATCCCCCACAGGATTTGCTGATCATATGGCTATCTAAATGGTAGTCATGGGGACTCCTACTTTTTGTCGGAAAAAAACTGAAATTTTTTAATAATAAATGGTTTTCTAGGTGCATCGCGCCGTAAATACCCGTTTTACAGCTATTTAGACAGAAATTACTATTTTTTAATCCATTTTCAGACTTCTTTGGTCAAAAATTGAATTTTTTTCTCCGAAGGTCATCAGTGAGCTTCTAATACAATTTGCTATCAGTCTTCTTTTCTGCAAAGCTATCTAGCTGACACACTTGCTGAGAAAATTTACTTTCTCCATTCAGTGTGCTGCACAAGTCAATATAAAAGTACCCTCGAACTTCGTATGTAAGGTACTTTGACGAACTAAGAACTCTGGCGACCTTATTGCTCCAAGGATGTACGTTTGAAAAAATATTGGAGTCTGAAATTCGTAAATTTCGTTTTTGTTTTTACCTCGAAGCTCAGGAGTGAAGCGAAAATTTGAGAAGAAAATAATTGCATCTTAGAGAAGCATGGATGCTCTCTATCTAACAGTGACGAGATGAAATCTTTCTTGTTAGTTACCGGGTTTCCCATAAATCAACAAAAAAATTTCTACCAAAATGCTTAAAATTTGACACTAATTGACAGATTTTCTTGTACTATACAAAACACTAGATCGGAAGCTGGTTTTGACGTAATTATAGGCAGTCGAATTACAAAAGGTGAACTATTTTGATAACATGTTATAAATTTTCTTAAGAAGCATTCAATTTTTTAATACAGTTATTCGATTCATTCACTTTTTATGCAATAAGCATTCATTTCATAGGTAGGTTTGAATAGTTCGTTCAAGCTGGGTTTTGGCAAGAAGTAAGTCCACATTTTTCACCATATCTTCAAGATGAGGCAGATGATAATCGATAATTTATTGTCAACATGTGTGCCAGTTAGTGCAGCTAAAATCCAACGAAATTTGCAGGTTTTAATGAAACTGAATTGAAAAAGTGGCAAATGTTGAAAAACGTTGCATTGAAAAATCGGAGATCATTGTTTCACGAAAGATTAACTTGACAGATTTTAGTAACACGCAATGCACTGAGCCGTCTTGGTCTAATGGTTATCCCCCTGACCACTGTTCTCAAGAACCAGGTTCCATCCCGGGTGTAACTCAAAATTGAATTTATAGTAGCTGGCCCAGGCAGTTTGCAGCCTTGCATCATTTAAGGGTAGATAGATTGTGTAGGCAAACTTGGAATGCAGCTCAGCAGCATTTACACAGCCAAGTTTACATCTTGGTGATGGTGCAGCAAATTTGGAGATGGGCCCATTCCATTATGAGATGGTTAACCGAACAAATCCTGTCTGTTAAGCAGACATTAGCTGGTAGAATGTGGCCTGCGCTAGGTCGCAAAAAGCACCTAAAAATCTCCTCTCATGTAAGGTATGACTGTATAGTCCTGTAAAAGCTGGCGTTCTGGCTATGCGAAAAATGAGTGATGTACGAACAAAAAATTTTGAAAAAACCTGCCATGCACGACTACAGTTTAAAAGATCTTTATTCTTTTTTAAGAAGCAGTTGTTCACTTCAAATTACATCAAATATTCGTTTCACTGGCGAGCTTCCAGCTTATTTCATGTCGAACTTGCAAAAAAATGAAATACCAATGTTTTGACAAGAATAACTCTGCCAATTTACAATTACTAGGAAAACGGTATTGTTCTGAGCATATACGTCAATTTATGAGGTCACTTTTATTTTTAACTTGTGCGTTCTTTGGTTAAACGTCTCAGGGTGTGTTCCAGCCTCCCAGGATTTCCAAGTTTTTCGAGATAAATTCACATGTCACAAACATCAATCACACAAATTCAATACCAAATGTTCTACAGGTGATATGGTGGCCGGGTATAATAGAGTTATCTACCGACATGTTAACAAAGCGTTCTACGAAAGCAATACTACAGTGTGCTCAGTCAACCACGGACCAAGGTAATCACAAGCAGGGTGGTTAAGCTAATTGGTCCATATAATCTGCTGTCCTTCAGGCGACCTGGGAGTTCGTCCCACACGACATGTTATAATACGAGTAATGTTGAATATACAACAAATACAACTCACATGTGCTACAGGTGGACTGGCCATGCAACAGTAGCAGTTGTTTATCGTGCCAAATTGCAGCACCACTCTTCCAGACTCATTGCACCATGGATATGCACTGGGAAAAGTTAAGTCGAAGGTATAGTAGGGATGGGACAGATACCTGGTTCCGGATCCGGATCTGCAAAGCCTAAATTTTTACATCCAGATTTGATCCTAGGCCCCTGAACTAAATTATTTTGGATCAAGATCCAATCTGGATCTGCGGAACCACATTTTTTTTAATCTGAATCCGCTGCTGTCAAAGATTAAGATCTACTCATTATCAGATTTATATTCATTTAAGTTACAGTTAAGTTTCACAAAATTATCAAGCCAACAGTAGATAAATTACACTTCTCAATTAACAATTTTCCAAACATTATTGAGCAATTTTCAGAAGGAACCTTTCATTGCTGGCGCCGAAAAAGCTCTTTGCCCATCAATGACAGGTTTGGGAGTGAACTTTGACTTATGCGCCATCAGGTCGATGGATATTCTTCAGATGATATTACTTCTTATCTTTTTAACATTTTACATCCTATGACTTTATTTGTGATTGAATATGCTGACTCAATTTTACTTTCTGCACGAAGCAATTGTCCAAAGACGTTTGAGATTTGAGTTCATACCTTAATTTGGCTTTTGAATCACTTGAGGTACTTTTTTGGCTATCTTTAAATAAAAATCCAATAATTAGTCATTTGAAATCACTGCTAACAATGCATTCTTGAATTTTCTTTAGTCGCAAGCTGCTGAGATATTGTTGAGTCTTTCCTTTCCAGATGTTTTCACTGAGCTCCAGTACCGTAGCCTCTTCTGGATTCATTCATCTGCATTCTGGATTCATCTGCATTCATTGCACTTAGCTTTTTCTCCATCTTCTGGGGACACTGTGAAGTAATCCTACACTCTGCTAGTCAATGAACTTGAATCCATAATTTCTGTAAAATCCCAGTTTTGATTTTTATTCATTTTCTCTCTGATGAAACAAACAGTAGCAAAAACATAAATACAATTTGATGAATGGGAATAAATATTAGATATAAACTATTTCAATAAGCATACACCTTGATAAGTAAATCAATATCATAAATAATTTATCGAAACAGAAAAACATAGTCATGCAACTTTATTTAAAATATATAAACCTAAATATGATTATTCTGGAGCATTTGGACATGTGTATGCAATCATACAAGATCCAAATCCAGCTGCATCCATCATTCAGGATCCGGATCCATATCAGTAGAAGCAATTCTTTCAGATCCAGATCTGGATTTGATATCAACAAAAAAGTATATCGGTTCCATCCCTAAAGTATAATAGCCTGAACTGCAACATCTAATTGGTATAAATTTATCAGATACTGAAGTTGAATGCCGGGTGACTGACATAAATTTCCGATGCAGCCTTTATGTTGCGACAATGGAAAATGAAGAACACAAAATCGTCATCATGTCGGATTTGATTCGCTGCTCCTACGTTATCAAACTATTTTTTATCTCCCCTGTACATTCGAGAGAACGACTACGCGAGATACTCAACTCTATATTGTATCAAACAGGACATGCAGACATTGAGATCTCAACTTCTGCTGGTAAATTTTCGATTCGAATCAATGTTTTTACTTATGAAGGAAAGTTTAGATTGAAGCATTTTATAACACTAGAAATCTTCAGCATCTATCAAAAAGGAAAGCTTGAAGTTTCTAATTTTTAGGTTGCATCAAATCATGTTTCTATCATACTGTCTCATTATAATCAAAAGCTTCGTAACGTTTTATTTGTGTGCCGGGAAACTTGTGGCGAAGATTCTGAAAATTACGACATTCTGTTGTAAAATGCAGGGAAAACATAGGTTCAATCTGCACATCAGAATATATCATTTTTGCGTGAATGCTTTGGTCAAGTGCAGAATATGGTTCAACAAATATCCTTAAACATGGTCTGTGTAGAACGCCTACCCGAAGCCAAATTGAACACTCAAACATTTGCCGATCAATAAAAGACCTTTGGGATTACTTTTGTCAAACATTAGTCACGTTGAATTTTTTGTTCCAGATTTGCCATATCATGATAAAGCATTTTGTGCCCATTACAGGTAATAAATCTTGACACCTTTTCAATTGAAGAGTAATGTCCTCGGAGGTGCTGACACATAGCTTTTTTGGCATTGAAAAACAAAAAAATGAATGGTTTTGCCTCAAGCTGTACCAATTTGTAGCTATACCAATCAATCCGTGATTTTCGAACACCAATAGTGGCTAAACGACTAAAACCATTCCAATTATCATTTGCTTGTTTTTTTTTGTTTGCAGTGGATCAACGGAAGTATGCGCAGACATAAAAACGATAGACGTTGGACGAAATGACACTGATACATGTTTTGAACAGCATATTTTTTTGACCAAATCGTCTCATAATGCCAATGGTCACGTGACGATTATCAGTCGTAGGAAAGTTCAATTCGAACGATGCTGTTTCAGCAACTACAGCAACATAGAGACTGCTCTGGAGTTATGGCGTTTCAAAACACCACCTAAATAACTAAGAAACACTTCCAAAAAGAATAAGGTTTCGTTTACTTTGAATAAAATTTTTTAGATATATTGTTCAATATATCAAAATATATCAAAAGAAACATGTTGTAATATATCTAAATATGTATTATGCTGTTCTGAAATGTTTTTAAATGAGGAAAGTGGGAAGCAAGTATTATTCTATGTCATATTCTACTGCAATTTTGTTAGCATACTCATCTAACCTTTGGCGATTTTTTTGAATGAAAAATGTATACATTACAATCATACGCGTGAAGCTGTGGTCTAAGCATTGCTGCAGCATGACCTTTTGATTATGACGGAACTTAGCATTCTCTTATTTAACTTTTCAAAATCTAGCAGACTTAGCGTAAACATGTTCCTGTCAGAGGGTCAATTCCTCTGACCTTTGGTCCTCTAATTAATATCCTTTTCATTTACTAGAGTCCTTTGTTGCTAATGTGAGTTCACTTTTTATTAAGTAAACAAAACTTGCAAAACGGTTTGTGTCACAATATTTTGGTCTAAAAATAAATGAATGGTGTCGTTTTCGCATAGACATTTTGCTGTCAATGTTTGACAGTGCACATCGCGATTTTTCATTATTCCCAAAATATTTGGTATTGGAAAGATGCAACACTGCCACTGGCCGAATTAACTTATTTCGTTTTTATTGTATATCGTTTTGTATATTGTTGTAGTAGCATCCTGCGCCAACCAGAGGTTTTGTGCCATCAAATCGTTTTGGAGAGTGAGTGTTTCAACTGAGAGGCAGCTTGCTCTGTCTCATGGTTTCTTGGTTGGTTTTCATTGGTGTGTTTCCTGTAGGGACGAGTCGGAATGGGACTCGCATGAGTGACCCTAGCTACCTGTTACTCTGTGTACAGGCCTAGGAGGAGATGTTTAGTATTTTGTGGCACAGTAGTATTTCATACTTACCCTTTTGTTTACTGTTCATTGTTTTTCCTTAATGATAATCTCACTTCATTTGAAGTCTTTAGCTAGGTACCATGTTCAGGCTGTCTGCCTCTCTGAGTTGTCTTGCGGGTTAAGGGTCAGGGGTCGTAGTAGATTGGATCTCCCAAGAACCGCATCCAGGTAGCTGAGAGTATACATCAGCCACATTTACAACATTGGTGACTTGTACAGTTACAAAGGCAAAAAATTAATGAAAAACTTGTTGAAACTGAAATTAGGCGTGCAAAAACAACCTTTGTGGCAGTCCAAATCACCTTCATTTTCTCTTGAATTGATAAAGGAGGACAATAGACAACAAATTGCCAATGTGGAAGAAATATCCAACAAGTGGCAAAGAAATTTACAAATTCTGTAGAAGATAATGATCATGATCAAGTTCTAGACATGAACGTGGGTGATCATGCAAACCAGAGGGCACAGACGTCCTCAGGTTCAGCTTCATTTGATAAAATTATACATTGGCCGAAACAAACTATTTATCGACATTGAATTCACGACCGACACTGATCATAGCCCAGATTGAGGCAAAAATGGACCTTGGAGTAAAAGTGCTAAATGAAATAGAAAGGTTGAAGAAAGGTAATATTCAAGATGTAGCCACTCTGGCCATCCTGGAATCAATGCATGCAACTATGGATAAATCGACCAATGCGGTGAATGTAGAAAGAGCAAAGGCAGCAGTATGAGAACAAGCGATAATTGATCAACTCATGGGAGAAAGGGGGGAACCTAAATTGTGGGAAGAAAGATTTCGAGAACAAGAACAACAGAATGCAAAGAAGATAATGGAGGAAGTAGAAAAACAAATGCAGGAATTAATGAAGAAAATGGATAAGAAATGGGAAGAAAGAGCATCGAATTATAGAGATATGGATATAATACCATCTGAATCAGTCAAGGACCATTTAGACAGAAGTTTGGAAAGGAAAATAAGTTGGTTCCAAAATCATCTGGCTCAAGCCCAAAATGCTCAACAAAGAAATGTGGATGAAGAAATGCCAACAACATCATGGAATCCCGAGAGAAAAATGCCTATATCAAGGAGTATGCCATCAAACCAACAAGAATATTCTCGATATGAAGAAGATCCAGAAAAAAGGATAAAAATTATTCTAAGTCGTATGAAGAATAAGGAAATATCAGACAAATGGAAGGCACAGAGATACTCAATTTTTTCCCATGTTTGGAAGGTACATTCACGCCTGGAGACTCTGAGGACTTAAGAATTATGTACTCTGGCATTGCTGGGATTTTGAAACATCGACTTACATGGATAAAAACAGTATCTATGAAGGAGGGAAAGCAAGTGTCATCTGAATGATTGCCCCTAAAATGGACACTCCCACACTTAGAAGGGAGCTACATGATATGAACAAGCAGAAAGGGTATAATACAAAAGATTTTTTGTGACAGGTAAAGACATACTCATATGTGTATTTATTAAATTATGAAAAAATGGAAAATGAAAGATACCGAATCATAATCGAAATGTTTGTTCATAAAGCTCCTGTGTATGTTCAAACGCCTACCGGAGGCTGGCTGCAGGAATTTAAAAATATCGCCTCTTTAGCAGAATTTGAAAACAAATTTAAGGCCGAAACGACGGCATGGAAAGAATTCAGTGAGGACCAAGAAGATGGTGAAGATGAACAGCTGAATAGAGTCTATGAAAATAGAAGATTTAATAATCAACAGATCTGTCATCAAGATAACAACTATAATCAAATTCATCAACTTCCATGACCTCAAGTTATGCGACTGCCACCACCAGCATTTCAAGGTGCCCTGACTCACCAAGATATTATAAAAATCGTTAATGACGCCATCAGGAATCAGAGTCCTCCAGCTCCTAATCCTTGAGGGTTTAATAATAATAACAATATTCTGTACAATAATTTACCTGATCGAGTTTTGGGAAATCCATATTGACGACCATATTGTACATATCATAAATTGAATAGCCACTCATCCGAAAATTGTTTTATTCTTCACCCTGAACTGATACAACCAATGGATCAGGGGAGGTCTTGGAATTGTGGTAATAACACATAGGAAAATAATCGAAACTTTGATAATCATGGCGGATTCCTAAGCCAAGGACCATACATGAATGTGGGGGGGGGGGATTTGGGACGGGGTTTTGACCATACATGCACAGCATAGAGATTCTGCTGGGGGTCAGCCAGGACAGGGGGTGGAATACAAAATTTTTTTTTGTTCTTGATAACGAAAAAAAGGTCTCAGGAGGTCTTCTAACATCCAAGCAGCATATTATTCAACCTATATTAGTCAGATAAGTGAAATTATTTGCTTAGACAGCACTTTTTAAAATTTTCATGCTACTTTTTTGGAATCAAGTATGATTTGTTTAGAAAAATTGTCAAACTATGGCATCATTTCCATTTTCATGATGACTTTCTCTACTCTCTTGCTCATTTTCCTTCATCATCTTCCCAACCATTGTTGGGGAACTCAAATCTGCTGGGG
The DNA here is from genome assembly GCA_963922205.1 of Romanomermis culicivorax. Lineage (NCBI taxonomy): Eukaryota > Metazoa > Nematoda > Enoplea > Mermithida > Mermithidae > Romanomermis > Romanomermis culicivorax. The sequence goes on from CAWUHX010000064.1 coordinate 568,091, forward strand.
GTCAGCAAGAATCTGCTGGGGTTCAATAAAAATCTGCTGGGGGTCAAACCACCCCAAACCCCCACATGTATGTATGGTTTTGACCCCTAGAAGATTTTTATTGACCCCCAGCAGACTCTTGCTGACCCCCAGCAGATTTGACACAACTAGCTATGATTGAGAAGTTGACAAAGGAAAATGAGCAAGTGAGAAGAGAAAGTCGTCATACAATTTTTCTCAACAAAGCATACTTGATGCCAAAGGGGTAACATTAAAACATCAAAAAGTGCTGTCTAAGCAAATTATCTCTCATATCTGACTAATATAGTTGTGAAAATATGCTGTTTGGACATTAGAATATATTTCTAAGACCTTTTTTCATTATCAGGAACAAAAAAAATTTTTTCTTCCACCCCCAGTCCTGGCTGACCCCCAGCAGAATTTCTATGCTGTGCATGTATGCCGAGGATGCACCAGATTCAGTAATTTTGGCCAACAACAGCCATATATTACTCATAGCTAAAAAATCCTAATATTGGTTATCATTATCAGCAAAATAACATCCAACAAATGCCATCCAATGTTCAAAGGCCATCGAAAAACCCCACTGCAAGTAATCCATCAAATAATTCTGTGGTCATTATTAATTCCCAAGAAGCTAAAAGAAAGGAACAATCAGAAGTCATAGGCTTGGCCAGAGTCTTAATTGAAAATTATGGTATAAATTTGGCCAACGTTATCAATTATACTTCAGAAGTGAAACCCAGACTTCCCAATAGCAATGAACAACTATTTTTGGAAAATTTTTGCAAATGCCAACCGCAATTAATTCCCATTACAATACGCAGAGAGGAATTCAAATCACTAATGGATACAGGAGTGCCATCAGGCTTTATGAGAACAGATACAGCTTTGAGGCTACTGAGTACACCTTAGACAAAATTCCCTATCTTAAACTCAGTAGTCACAGCTGTAGGAAAATGCCTAACAACATATGGACCTACATATATATAGGTGGGAACCAGTTTTGGAAATTTTCTCACTAGATTTGCATTGCTAGATAATTTGAACAAAGGTATTATAATGGGTCTGGCTTTTCTAGCTCATCCTATTATACGGGCGGCTATTGCTTTTGGAAAAGGCCACATACGACTAGCAAATGTGGAAAAGGAGATTATTAGTGAAACATTATTCAACAATGCACAAATACCGCCGAGGCTGCCTATTCCAAACAATCCAGTGGTCCTGGACGAAGTACAAATAAAGGAGGAAAGTCAGGATGAAGAAGTACCTGAATTAGAAAGTGATGCTGAGGAAGGCCAAGTCATGAGTATAATGGAAATGGAAGAAGAAATGTTTGTATGGACAAAATCAAGGACATATATATGCCCAAACACGACTACTTTTGTCCAAGCTGTGGTTTGGCCACAGAAAGACTGGTCAAAGGGACCTATAGTGGTGGGAGAAACTGGGAAAGATACACTATTTGATGTAGATGCATTAATCGTAGAAGCAAAAAACAATGAATTTCCGATTCTCCTGATAAATGACACTAGTAGAGGCAAAAGCAGCAAAATAACGAATTAATAGCCAAATCGAAGATAAAGTTTGTGGGACCTGAATTTGACAAAAAATTCACCAACTTCAAAGGGAGCCTCAACTGCAACAGCAAAGCGAACCAGAATTAGCCAATATTGTGACTCAGTTGGTAAAGGATTCAAGTAACAATCGGGAAGGCCAACAGAAACTTATGAATGTTCTACTACTCAAGCATAGACATTCATTTAGTATGAAAACGGATCTGTTAATGATCATGCATGAAGCAGAACACAGAATCGATATAGAAAGTGCATTGCCAGTTCAGAACCATTATTGGAGAGCACCGATAATGCAAAGAAACATCATTCATGAACATGTAAAAGACATGATGGAAAAGGGTGTCATTGAACCCTTTAGAAGCCCTATGGCCGCACCATTGTTTTTAGTGGGTGTGAAAGATGGCACATGGAAACCTGTAGTCAACTACAGAGGGATAAACCAAGTAACAAGGGATGATAAATTCCCAATTCCACGAATTACTGACTACTTAGATGCATTGGGAGGTGCAAGATATTTTTCAACTTTGGATTTAATGTCAGGATATTAGCAGATGCCGATGCACCTGGATTCAAAAGAAAAAACAGTGTTTATTTGCCAAGACAGACTTTTTCAGTTCAAAGTAATGCCGTTCAGGTTGAAAAATGCCCCTGCCAAATTTCAGCGTCTCATGGAACAAATTTTGTACCCATACGTATAGAAAATCTGTTTGGTATACATCCATGACATCATCATTTTCTCAAGAACAATCGACGAACATCTAGAAAATTTGGAAACTGTATTCCTTTATGCCAGCAAATGTAAAATTTCTAGGCCACATATTGGACAAAAATGGAATGTCAGTAGACCCTCAAAAAATTAAAGCAGTCAAAAATTTTGAAGTACCCAAATCTATCAAGCAACTGCAAATGTTCTTGGGATTGGTACAGTGGTCAAAGCATTGCATACATAACTTAGCTTTTATTGTGCAACCTCTATTCAAAGCCCTAGTAAAGAAGAACAGGAAAGAAAAATTTGAACCATCACAAGAACAGCTAACAGCTTTTGAAAGTGTAAAAAACGCCTTAATGACAGCACCTTTCCTTCAGTATCCAGTATTCAACAGTTCAGCAAGATTCCTATTCAAACTGATGCTTTGGGAACAGCAGTAGGTGCTATTTTATACCAAGAAACACAAAATAACTGATGAACTATACTGTATTCAGTAGAATATTTTTCTCCAAAACTTAAAGATATCGATTTTTCTAAATTTATATGAGGACATTAATATAATTTGATTTTTTCTCATTTCTGTGTTGATTTCTCTTTTTTGTTCATCGGGGTGTGTGTAAGTGTACTTCTGTACCTGCATGTCTCTGTATGCAAATTAATTCGTATAGTCTTTCACTCACTCACTGTATTGTTTGATCTTTCAATATGCTAACAGTTTCACATTGTTCTTTATTTCATGCTGCATTGATAACCAATAATCTTGATGTATTCAAGTAGATTCCTCAATGATGTGGAGACAAGATATTCAATGATGGAAAGAGAATGTTTGGTGGTAATCTACAGTTTCAAACAATATAGGCATGATGTCATGGGGTTTAGGGTCGCAGTCAGAAAAGACCATAAACCACTAACGTGGCTATCAGCAGAAAAACAGCAGAACCAAAGACTATTAGAGTGGGCACTATATTTGGGACAATTCAATTATACATTCGAGTATGTAGCAGGATGCGAAAAGGCTTTTGACAATTTCCTATCAAGATCTGATGAAAAGGAAAAACCAAAAGCAAACAAGAGAAAAGTAATGAAGGAAAAATCGATGAAGATTCGAAGTTGGAAGCAGTGTGTATGGCAGTACGCAAGCAATGACAAGACAGATGCTAGAACCCGACACACAAGAAACATTTATTGATCCTCCACCACGGACACAACAGGAAATAGATCAAACACCTGAAGAAGCAAAGAAGGAATCCAAACTATTTTCTCTCGATTTAGTGAAGAAACAGCAAAGAATATATTCGAAATTTGTGGATATTTTTAAAAATATTGCCCAAAATAGTTCAAAAAAATGCTTTAATAGTTTTCACTTAGAAAATGAAGTATTATAAATGTAAAATATACACGGAAAAATCAATTGGTGATTTCTAGGAGGTTTAGATATCTGGTTTTACATCAATATCGTGGAAATACCCTAATGGGACACCAAAGAATTGATGGAATTATCACAATAATCCGAAACAAATTTTGGTGGCCAAATATGGAAGATGATATTATCAAATGGGTAAAATCTTGCATCATATGTCAACTATGTCACCCAATAGTGAACCCGATTCAGCCTCTAAATCAGATACCAGTGTCCTACCCATGGGAAATTCTAGCCACAGATGTAGTCAGCATTTTGCCTCTATGGGAAAAAAGACCCTATGTAATCGTATTAATGGATTATTTTACTAAGTGGGTCGAAGCAAAATGCATACCAGATCAGAAGGCTGATACAATAGTAAAAGCCTTTATGTAGAAGGTTGTTTACATCCATGGAATGCTGAAGCATTTATTGAGTGATCAGGGATCGGCATATATGTCTCAATTGATTATGGATATTTGGGACCTTTTAAAGATTAAAAAGATAAACACGACACCATACCACCCGCAAAGCAATGGTATGGAGGAGAGATTTAATCAAACCCTCATCAAACAAATTAGAAGGATTGTGATAACTGATACCGATGATTGGCCTCATTATTTAGAACAAATCTTATTTGCTTATTGGGTTACACCTCACAAAACTATGAAGAATTCGCCGCACAGCCTATTATATGCCCATGAAGCAAAATTTCAACTCGATCAAGAAACTGCACGCCCAATAATTATTCAGAATAATTATGATACATATAAATACATGTTAACAGAACATCTCCTTACCGCCTACAAATGTATGAACAAAAATCATAAAAAATCGGCAGGGGAGTGAAAATTACAGTATGATAAGAAAGGACACAAGAAGACTTTCCAAGTTGGAGAACTTATTCTCTACCAAAAGGGAGAAATAAAAGGGAAAGCTGATACAACAAACGACAGACCCTATGAGGTGATAGAGATAAAAAATTTAGATAAAAATGTCATAAAAATATGCCGCGCCAGTAAACCAGATTCGCATGTACAAATAGTTTTGACTAATCATCCTTTTTTAAGCGAACACCCAAATTTTACTGTACATCATAATTCATTTTTATTGTTCTATTTTTGCATCTTATTTGAATTTTGTTTTACGTTGCATTCTTTTATTTATGTTTAATGTGTTAAATATCGTTGTTGAACTTACCCCTTTTTCACAAATTTTTATTCTGATAACTTATTTTTGGAAATTTTTATGGTAGTTTATGGCACAGATCAAAATGCACAATGCCGAAAAATTTTATTCTATGGGCTAAATTATATTCTTTCAAGCACTTGGTGTGAAGGAGTAAAAATGTTTATAAGTCCCGGAATCCCTCCCAGAATTTTAATGATAAATTTGCCGTATCATGGAGTTATTTTTTAGATTCAATTTCGGAAGTTTAATTTTATTGATTATAATAGTTGATTGGAAAATTCGTGAAGTACAGTTGGAAACCAATTATGGAAGAATCGAGTATTGTGGAAACGGACAATAATTTTAGACAACCACAGGATAGACACAACAAAGATATAAAGGAAGGAAATTATCTGAAAAGGGTTCTACAACTATCGAGTAATATAGGAGAACAAAATACGGCCCTCAAGGACAACTACAAAAAGAAAATTATCCCAGAAATCGTACCAATAGTGAAAGAATTATATGAAAAATGAATTAATCTCATTGTATATTTTTTGTAGCTGCATTTGTCACAAGAATGGAGAGCCTGGGTTCCAGGGTTTACCTGAGGAATGTGGTCTGTGGTCTGGAAAAATGAGAAGGAAAGAATAGAGTTCCTAAAATGGATGGGACAAGATTTGGTGAACAATAAAGTTGTGGAACTGATGGAGGAGCTCTTGGAAAGGTATCCAAAAATTTGCAATCAAAAGTCAGTTCAAAATCTTTTTTGCAAAAATCTCCTGATAAAATGGATACCAAGATCATTGGCGGACCCCTAAGATGAACAGAAAAACGAATTTGCGAGACAATGTGGTATATTTCATGAATTGCAACTTTTACAATATATTCCACTTCCTGAATATTCATGTTGTATTTTACAATTGTCGAGGTTTTGAGAGTGGAGGCAGGAGTGGGTTTTACAATTCGTCCTTAATGCACATATTTCCAACACCTACGCTTATCTGATTAATTACATAATTAGTGCGCTTAAACCCCACAACAATTACCCCACAAACTAAGAAAACCTAGTTCCTTAATTTGTCTCCCAATCACATAATGAAAATAAAGGGAGAGTCTTTTCCTGTTTTTATCTAACACAATATACACTCAGGCTTACAAACATGAGTAGGCACCAATAATATAAAACTCCCACGAGCTTAGGGAAAACACAAATAGTCTTTGCGCACGGGGAGGCAGACCAATCTGAAAAAATTAACACTAATGATACGAGAGAGCAGACCCAATGCACCCATGCCAATTTGGGCTACAGTAAGACGTCTCTCCATGGTCCACGTTGCTCACTCCACTTTACACCTGTGCACCTCTTCGAGAAAACGACAAAACAGTGATAATCCTACAAATCAGTGGAAATACACTACAACACCCCTCCCCCCTTGCGGTAGATCACCCTAAGTGATCCTCAAGAGACAATCAGAACAGGTAAGGGGAAGGGATGCAATCACTACAGGCAATCGCTGGGGTGACTGAAGGGATCTTCAGCGGCACACAGCGAGGCGGACAGAGTCGTTGCAGAGGTTAAGCGAATTTGGGCAGCAGGTAGGGTGAGACCTCCCAATGTGGTCCGCAATTAGCGAGGCCGAAAAGATAGCAATGTGGCAGCCCATGTCGTCACTCCATCTGCAGCCATATACTGCAGTGCACCAGCATACAAGTCCATGCCCATGGGAGGGTGAGGCTGGCCACTATGGGAGCAATGAAAACAAGGTAGCCCAAGGCTGCAGAAACCGAAAAAAAGACAGACAACAAAAGTGGGGGTGTAGCATTAGAACATGTCGAGATGGCTTACTGTGTGGACTTAGCATCAGCTGTGCAGTGTAGGGGTAAAACTAGTACAAAACAAAGCAAGAAAAAACGAGATTAAGTAAAAACAACGGGGAAAAACAAAACAAAGAAAAAACACACACAAATGGCAAAATTGGTTACTGTACAAGAATGGCGGAATCAGTGGCAGCAGTGGTTGCCAGTGTTTGGGTCAGAGCAGGAATGAGCATAATAGTCTTCATTTGCAGTCCCTATGGGCGTTGCAGTGGCGATTGTTGTGTTATCTGTGCGGGTCTTGGGGGTCCTCATGATCATCAAAGGGGATGGACTTTGTTCGACGGGCAGAGTGGCGATGGTCGGTGGCATTCCTGCAATGAGAAGAAGAAAGGTAGGTTTGGGTGCGGAGGGGCAATAAGGGGTTAGTGCTGGGTGGTGGTATCAGTTGTGGCACCAGGTATGGGCGGTCAGACGGTAACCCTGTTGGCAGCAGGGATCGCGGTGGATGGAGATCCCACCGGGTGGAAAAGTCATTCCAGTGCAAGAGGGGGACCGGGCCATCCATTTTGCTATGGTATTGTAAATAAATCCTCTGGATGTCGGCAATCCAGGGCAGCTGTGGGAATGGCGAATATTGCAGGTATGCCATCCAGCTATCGATTAGACCAACTGCTGTATTGTAAGCTTGGATAAGGCAGGACGGATTGTTGAGTTCACAGGCTTCGTACAAAAATGAGGCAAGGTGGGGGTTTGCACAGCATCCATGACACCGAGTTTTTTGGCTCCAATGCCGGCGACTAATCGCAATATGAGGGCGGCTACATTGGGTGAGACATTAGGTTGCAGCTTGTGGTAAGGGGTGCAAAAATGGGTACCAAGATACTAGTAAAGCACCAGTGATGCATTGGGGTTGGGGATATGAACGGCCATTGTGATGCGAATGGGGAAGCAGCCAAAGAAATTGATCAGCACTATTTCATGCAGGGTGCATGGCAAAAAGGAGTCAACAGACGGATCAAATGGGGTTGATAATCTGGGGTGGTCAGCATTATAGAATGCAGCGGATTGGTGGTTCTGAAATGAACGTAATTTGGTAGCGTGGTTGATTTGCTCAACAATTGCAGTTGAAATTGCAACACAGCACTGGCTGGGGGAACGGTTCAGAGTGCAGGGCATAGGGTGATGATCAATTGAGGTTGAGTGGTCACGGTAGACATTGATACAGACTTTATGCTACTGGTGGTCCTGGATTGGACAGACGTCGAGGCTGTGGGTGGCAATGACCTGGTGGCAGTGGTGGATGTTGATGGGGCGGACATCGAGGCGGTAAGTGGTAATGATGTGGTTGTTTTGGGAAGTGAGGTGGGAGCTGAGGGGGCTTGTTCCACATCCATCAGAGGCGCCAGAGGTAACGGGGCCTTGAATTCTGGTTTCAGAGGGTTCTTCAAGGCATCAAGGTGCTTCTGAATTTCGGGATTGTGTTGTAACGGGCTGATGTAGTCGGTCAATTTGGGTGGTGAGTGGTGGAAAATGTGAATGGTGGACAGGCGGCCCTTGCTGTGCTAGCACTGCACTCTTTGTCATCATAACTTTTGGCTGCACTGTCAGGCCAGTACGGGAACTGGTTTGAAGGGCCATTTCTCAAGCTTTCTGCTCGGGACAGCAGGTGGTACTTTCGCTCGGTGTCTTGCAATGTTCAGTACGAGAGGTACTGGGCTGCGGTGTAGGTTGGGTGTGCAGTCTATCTGTCGTTCGTGTTTTGTGAGCTTCGCGGTATTCCACCTCTTCCTGTCGATGAGTTTTCCATTTGATGGAGTGTTCAAATCGAGGGGGTTTTCGAATGGGCTGGCCATAGCAATCAAAATTCAGTGCAGAGGTAGTTGGAACCTGTGGAGGTTGAAGCACTTGTGGGCACTCTATCCAATGATGTTCCGGGAACAACATTCCAGGTGCTGTTGGGGGGGGGGAAATCATATGCTGCAAGAGCAGAAGCCAAGGCATTCCATTGAGAATCTGAAATGATTTGGGGGCATATAAATAATAGGGGGCATATACCTGGCAGTGGCAATGGTAGCGATCAAGGGAGGGCTGGGCAATATGGCTGGAGTAGCTAAATAAATTTGGGGGTCCATGGCAGGTGCCAGCAGAGCTACTTCCATCGGGGGTTCCTGCAGTGCGACATCCATGGCAGTTGCTTGGTCAAGGGTACTCTCCTCTGGAGTATCAGTTAGGGTTTGGTCCAAAGTCACTGTATTCGTTTCCATATCCATAGTGGTAGGTTGAATCAGTGTTGATTCTTCCATGGGGGCTGGTGCCAACCTCAAAATATTGTCAAGCGTAAGTTTGAGGAAGTCATTGATTTGAGTCACCGTCACCGTAGGATCAGCTGTGGCTGGCCATTCTGGTGGAACCTGCGCAGTGGCTGATTGCAGTAGTCTCACTAGATTGAGGTCAAAAATCAGCATTTTGAGAAGTTTATCGCTGCATGGTTCCATGGCATGCGACAACATACGGCGATTGAGCAACTCTTTGGCTGTGAGCATATGCACCAAGGCAGTAGTCGGCAACTGGTATGCATATATGGGTGCCAGAAAAGAATATCAATTCTGAAAATTGATGATGCTAAGCAACTGAGAGTGGAAATGGAACCAGCTATGGGGATTCACCCTGTAGTCAGATTCATCAATATCTATTTCCTCGATGGCAGTGTCCATGTGAGAATCTTGATCAAAGATGATGGGCGAAACAATTGCAAACGTATGTGCCGGGTTTGTGGTCGAAAGGTGAATGCATGCATGCCTAGAAAGCCATGGGCATGGCCATATCAAACAATTGTGCATGCCTTGCCAGCATGTCATTGACGTAGCCATACTCCGTGGTGAAGCAAGGCAACACCAGAACCGCAGCTAGAGGCATACATGTTGTGAGGCATCAAAACACTAGGCCATGGACCTGTAAAAGACTAATGATGGTGTTAGGGAGGTAACATTAATGGGTACCATGGTAAGTTCGGTCTCAAAAGGGGTTGATCTGCAGTGATGCACTCGATCCAAACATCCTTCGTGAGGGATCTGCAGATCATTTTTGATGCAGTCACCAATGGCCAATTAGTAAATGGGAGAAACGGGAAAGCTGAGTAGTTTGATGAGCTGGTGTGTAAGGTTGCTCTTAATGGCCAAGGTGACAGCTGCTTGAAGGCATTTAGGGTCGTCATGAAGTGATTTTGGCTGAAGCAAGGGGTCTTCATCATCAGATACTTCCCACAATTTATTCCATTTGTCCTTTTGTTTTTTTTTCTTTTTTTCAGTACTTTGGGGGCGGTAAGAACTTTCGGATGCATAGTACGCATCAATGTTTTGAGGTCATGGAAACTGTTGGGTTGCATACCTAAACAAAAAGACCGACTGCGGTCAGAATATGAGCAGTCGAACATGAAAAATTGATATGCCCATATAACCTCATTCCACATGATTGCTGGCCACGTGACTTGCAAGATTGTTGGGTAGATTTTGTTGGTGGCATTGGCCGTAGGACGTCCTGTAGAGAGACATTATGGAATGTGGCAATCAACATTTCTGCTTAGTGGTCAATTTTGGCAGCTTTCAAGGAGTTGTGGGGATACAGCGAGGGAGTGCTGTAAACTTCTGGAATGAAGCTGTATCAGCCAAAAGCGAGGAAAAGTAGAATTGGATAGAACACCTCGAGGGCCCCATAGGTTAGTACATCTAGTTGCAAAAACGATGAGTGGTGGTTGTTAAAAAAGCATAGCGAGGAAGGGAACTTGAATGTGAGCCTTGAAACATCGAAAGCCCTCTTTGCCGAGAACAATGCTTTGAGGATGCGTTTTTCTGGAATGAAACCAATCTTCCGAGCCAGATCATAGAGTGGTGGGGAGATGGCAATGTTGCAAATGATGGGGTACGCATCCAAGTGAATCCCTTTAACGACGGCATCTTAATTCTTTTTCTGGCAATTTGTGCGGAACTAGGTACCAAGGAGGGTGTAAATTCCCATCCAGTTGTCAGCTTCATCGAAGGAAATGAGGATTGTGTGTTAGGCATCAACTAGGGAAAATAACGGGGTCCAGTCTTCCGGGGTTGCAGTGAACATTTCGAAAACAAACATGGTGCCGTTCGGAAACGCGAGTTGAACATAGTGAGGGTAACTAGATGCCGTAGTGTCAGCTGGCATGGTGATAATGAATTTGAAGTGTTGCATATCGGCGGCCATGATGAATTCCATGTCAAAACTGTCCAAGGTATCGCCGCCATAGTTTGGTGTGGGCTGGGTGGCGAGTGCCACCCCTAAACAACTGGGCACTAGGAATATCGGTGGCGGCAGCACCTTGGGTGGCTGACGTACAAGGAGATAAGCCAGCATTCATGGTCAGCAGTGCCGACCAAATGTTTAACCTTGTTTTCTAAACAGGAGCAGGCATGATATTTGCCATAAGATAAGGTATGTACCATGGCTGGGATAGTGAAGTTGTCCATGCAGAAGGTTGACTTTAAAGTTGAGCCAGATAGAGTGTGGTGTTTGAGTCAAAAGGAAAGGTGCATTCCCCTGGGTGAGTGCAACTTGGGTGGCGATGTCACTAGGACAGACACATCTTGGCAACTTTGAACAGGCTATGGTAGCCGGATGGTGAAAGTTGGCATATGTGTCAGTCGAAGCAGCGGCGGGCTGTAACGTACCAATGGGCCACAGCTTGAAGATGATGAGATCGCAGCGGCTGACCATGGCTCTAGCATGTGGGGGCATAGATGAGGTATCCCATGGGGACTCAAGTACTTATTAGAGAGCATGCACATATACCAAGGCTAAGAGGGAGAACATGCAAAGATAAAGGTACATGGTTTCACCAGAAACTGATGTCATTTTGATGCGGCTGCTGTTCTCCCCATCATAGGCAATGTTCGGTGATGTTCTAAGATTCTTGATAGTGCCTGGGCTCGTCTGTTGTGGATGAGGTAGAAGGCCTCATCATTTTTGAAATGAAATTTTAGAGCTGCTGGAGAATGCAACTGTTCAGAGCAAAAGCAAAAGTAGAAATGAGTTTAAATAAGAATAAAGCCGCTGAAAGGTGAAGGAAGTGTAAAGTTTAGAAAATGTAAACTAACATTAACACAAAGCACTACAAACACCACTACATTAATGAGAGCTAAAATCAACCTTTCCCAGTTAGTTTTATGGGAGTGAATATGGTCAGGGTCTGGCGGAAGTAAATGGAATGGCCATGCCGGAAACAGAACCTAAATTAAACAAGGTACCCCGTCCTAAGTGAAAATTTGGTTCCCAGGGGGAATGTTAATGGCGATGGTGTAAAGTCAGTGTTGGGCTTTCATGAGTAGAAAAGTCAAGTGGAAAGAGTGTAATCGAATGGATTACACTGAGTTGTGGAGCAGATGACTCATCAAAGCCATCCCCATGATCTAAAGTAAACAAAATAGCAAAAATAATGTACAACTCGGCGTGATGAGCGCCATATCACGAATTAAATTTTTGAATCAAACTTATTGTGGTTATGAAGTGTGAGACTTGTGTGGACCGCCGGCTTCGAGGTCGAAGATGTCTTTAGCTGGTCATGGGATGAATGGTTTCAGAAGCAATGTGGAGACATTTTGCGGCTGACTGGGGGGTCAAGCAAGTTGACACTGTCAACATTTTCAGCAATGAAGGAGGCATTCATGATTATAAAAGGACCAATGAAGTCGGCTTGAGTTTTTTTGTTCTTGTTTCTGTTGATCAATAGCATGAGGTCGTTAATGGTGAGGTTGCATACGCAGGCTTTTCGGTCAAAATATACTTTGCTGATGGTAGCAGCTTTCTCGAGGTTAGTCTTTATTTTCTCATGCATCTTGAGTGCACTTGCGTTAGTATGTGCTGATACGCATGGTAATTGAGCAGCAAGGTCAGTCCGCGAGTGCAGTCATAATCAAAGGTTATACGCAGTTGGTATTCTCGTAAAAGACTGAAGGGTGAATATATGTTAATATACTGCACATTTATTCCATGTTTAATTAACTTATTTTTTCGTTTTTACTATATCCTCCTAACATTGCATAGTACCATTTTGAATAAAATCATCATCATTATCCTCATCAACTTTTTTTCCTTACAAACAGCCTTCATTTATGTCAAACTTCAATTACCCTGTTTTCCCCATTAAACTTCATAACTCAATAGCTCCGTCAATTTTCAATCAATTTATGTGTTTTAAAGCTTTAATTGAAGAATAAGAAAAGGAAAGAAGGTAACGCGAGTGAAGCAAGATGAGGCTTCCCCAAGTATGAAGGCTGGTTTTATTGAAGAAGAGCCTGGACGTATTTGCATGATCCTTCACACAACAGTGTCACGTGCCAATCAATTTTGCCCAATGTCACATGATTTACATCATGTTGATACTTTATGTTTTTGCCACTTTTTATTTTGACAGTTCCTTACTTTTATTTTGTTTCGTTCATTATGTTTCAGATGCATTTTTGTGTGTCATTGTTGTTACGTTTTTGTTGTATTCCGTTCTGCACGTAGACTACAGTATGTGACCCCTTAATCAGAATTTCCGCCAGATAAGCTCTTCAAGCTCATGGCCATAATTGGAGCATCACTTGAACCTCTTATCAGTAAAAACTAGCGATGTTTTGCAACACAAAATGACTAGTTTGGAAGTTCTCATTAAAAGATGTTCATATATTTAGCATGGAGAGTGAAACTCACCCTAATGCTTAATATATTCGAACTGGAAAATGTTTATGTGACCATAGACATCTTCTGCACAGATTTCCCCTGCAGAAGTTAGCTTGGGCCTCATTAGCTCCACTCAGGGCATGCTGTAGACCTATGAGGTCCTTTAAAAGGGTCTGTTTCATTAGTTTTGTGTCTTCTTTTGGGCTCTCCAAGTTTTCTTTCTGTCTTAGCTCCACGTTTGTCATGGAATTTACATATGTTTGTTATTACATAGTGCTGCATCGGCCGCCTTAGCTTTCATCAGTAAATTTGCATATGTTTATTGTGTCCACTGCATCCGCCACCCAACTCTTATCCAGGAACATACCCATCGCCCCTTAGCGCCAGTTACCCCTACTTTCGCATTTGTGGAACATTGGAGCATCGCCCTCCAACTTCCCCAGCTAACCTGCCATGCCGAACCAACTGGACCATTACTGCTCCTGTTTGTCAACCAAACCTACGTTTACAGAGACCCACTGCCCTGGCGTCAACCTTTACTTGAGAATGGGACTAGGTAAATCTTCTCAAGGGAATATTGTTGTTGAGGGTGTATTTTGGGGAACCCTTTCCTAAGTCAGTTTTCCCTTGAGATTCCCCTCAGTTAGAGGAGCCCTTGTATCTATTGGTTCAGGGCCAAAAAAGGGGATTTAGGTTTACAATCTGGTCCCCTATACCAGGTCATTCCATGAGTGACCTTTTCTTTCATTCACACTGAATGGGACCAGGGATTGCCACCCCTGACCTGGCCCCATTGTCCATTACTCTACAGCAGAACCGCAGGACAGCACCATAGTACCCTATAGGCCTTCCTACAGCCAGTACTAGCTGGGTCAGGTTCCTGAAGTTGAAATGAAAGGAGCCTACCAATGAGGTCACAGCATGTCACTCACAGTGACACATCCAAAACAGCAGCACCTACAACGCAACCGCCGCCTGCTCACCAAACTGACAGTAACCCTTCACCCCACGAGTCTCACTCACGTGATGATCGCCACCGTAGAGAAACTCATCAAGGTCAAACAACCAGCCGTGATAGCCGTCAACAAGAACGCCGCGATGATGCACCGCAACACCATACTCAAAGCGAACAAACGCGCCAGGTGCACATGACAGGTTTCTACGAAGATGCATATCGCCGCGGTTTTTGCCGATCACCAACAAAGCTAATGGATTACATTAGCCCATTGCATCGAGACGCAGAAATTCAAAGATGTCTGGAAGCTTTGAAAAACCCGCCAAAAGACGTATTCAAAGCTCCGCTCCCACCGCCGCCGCCTATGGACGTGGAACCCGCCACATCCGCAGCAACCTCGATTCCGCCTACGGTAACATCACAGCCACCTACGGCTCCGACATCCGCTACAACGACTATGGTAACTCACACCACGTCGCTGCCGCCTACGGCCCCGATGTCAGCTCAGAGTACCGCGCAGGCCCAACCGCCATTGGCTATCGCAACTAGGCCAGTCCTCGGAGTCCCTCCGCCACCAAGTTCCGCGCCAACTATCGAGCTCCGGTTGCCTAGCGAAGCTACGCGATTACCTAACTATACGCATTCCCGCACAACTGATTCGCTGCATTGTGTTACGTTAGTGACGCCCCGCTATCCGCCGCGTATCGATCCCGCCATTGAATTCTTCAGGCCGCGTACATTGCACGAAATGGTTTTGATCAGCTTTTTCCGCCGCCTTGGTATTCGCATCATCATGCCTGTGCATATCCGTGCTACGAACGCTTCGCTCACGTTATATCAATACTTTCGAGAACACTACCGCCCCGCGTATCGAGAACAACAACCGCCAGTCTCGCACGACGTGGCGGCACTGATATTGCGATGGGTCCCTGGCTTTTGGGCTGAAGAGCTCGGCGTCGTTGACGCCGTTCACACCGCCCACTTGGCCCTATTCCTGTACGAATCCCGCAGTTTGGATAACCCTTCGTGTTTGCTGCAAGCCTATAACACCGCTGTCGGTTTAATCGACAGCTGGATGGCTTATCCGCGTTATGCTCCGTTTCCCCAA
Source organism: Romanomermis culicivorax (assembly GCA_963922205.1). Taxonomy (NCBI): domain Eukaryota; kingdom Metazoa; phylum Nematoda; class Enoplea; order Mermithida; family Mermithidae; genus Romanomermis; species Romanomermis culicivorax. The sequence continues at coordinate 583,517 of CAWUHX010000064.1, forward strand.
CTGCCGGAAATCGCCGACATTCAGCGAATTTATTTGCAATATCATAGCGAAACAGATCGCCCGGCACCCCTGCTGCATCGGCACGACTTCTCTGCCCGGTGGAATCTATTGCCACCGCGACCGTTGCCGCCAACAGGGCTGCCGTCCGATCATCCGTCATTGATCACCACACAATTGCCCCCTCGAGGCGTAAATCCATTTTCCCCGCTTCAATCGCAAACGTATACATCGTCCTCACGCCGCCGCCATAACACCGATTACGGTTGAAACCGCGGCTCCCGTAATATCGGTTTTGATGGCCACGAGGACCCTCGCGATCCACATGGCTACCATAACGACTGATACCGACAAAACGAGCATGACTGCCGCGATTCTCCTCGAAACTACCGATCTGCATCCGATACTCGCCACCGACGCCCCCATTAAAACGAAGCTTTTGTACAGTAATTTTTGTTTCTTTTGTACTTTGTTTCATTAACCTCGCCTTCGTCCGGTTGTTTATTTTCTAATCTCTTTTGTGCTTTATTTTTTCTGTACTAGTGTTTCCAGCGCACGTGCAGCGGACGCTAAGACCACACAGTAGGACCACCGCCAGTGGACCGCCACACGCCCCCACTTGCACCGTTTTTTGTCCTTGCCTCCACCGCCGGACCCACTGTTGTCGCCGCCACAAAATCAGCTCAAACTACCCCAACAACTCCGCCGGCCCCACTGTGTGACACCGAAGAATCCTTCCGCAACCCCAGTGACGGCGTGTAGTGGCCGAGCCCTTCCCCTTGCACGTTTTTCGGTATTTCTTGATGATCGCTTAAGGCGATCTACTGCAAGGGGGGAGGGGTGTTGTAGTGTGTTTTCTGCCGATTTTGTTATTATTGTCAAAGCGCGTATGAGGCCCGCAGGTGGCAAGTGGAGAGAGCAACGCGGACCACTAGCAGCCGTCTTACTGTAACGCACGTCGGTACGCGTGCGCTAGTCTCTCTCAATTATTATTATCGTTATATATTTTTATGCGTTTTGATACTAGTTGTGCGCCCCGCTGGCCACCAGTAGTTATTATTAGCCGCCTCCCACCACGCACTTTTCGTCTCTCTTTTTGGCCCATGCGTGGGAGTAGATTTTTGTGTTCTTATTTTCTCGCCCGTCTTCGCCTTGTACACGTAAGTGTTTTGTGTTTTATTGCGTAATATTAAAAGGTAGAAAACTCTCGCCTTTCGATCTTGCGCAATAAGGGAGACAATTAAGGAAATCAGACTTTCCTTAATTGGTGGATTTTAGTGTTGGGGTTTAAGTTCACATAATCAAGTTATCGGGTAAACGTGGGTGTGGGAAACACGTACATTAAGGACGCAACCTTGGAATCCCAATCCTGCCAACAAATCATCAATTGCCGCCCCCGAACCAAAATACAACAGCTACAGCGCCAGCTTGGGCGGAGTTTCCGGAGTCCAAGCTAACTTCTGCAGCTAGACCCAATGCAGAAGATGCCTGTGAGCACATAGACATTTTTTTGCTCACATGCATTTAGCATTGGGGCCGACTGCAGTGCCTATACTAAGCATATGAGTGTCTTTAGCTAAACTGTGCAGAAAAATAATAAACAAAACAAACGGAAAATGAATGAGTTGTGAAACAAAACGTGAAGGAAAACAAAATATCAACATGATTTGGATCACGTGTCATTGGGGAAATTGAGCGGCACGTGACAATTGTAATTGTTGCTTTCAACCTTCTTGGCTCATTCCAATGGCATTGGGCATGGCCTCTGTCAAACTCCCCTGTCAATTGTCACTAATTTTTGGACATCATCGTCATTCATCTTCGCATTTTTGTCTTCCTTGAATGACACATACATGGCTTGGGTGATGGCAAAATTTTCCCACCGACTAAAATGAAGAAAAATTGAATAAATAATCGACTTAGGGAGAAAGTTGAAACTGAAAAATGACGATGTTCGAACAGAGCACCAAAAAATTACTTGACAATAAGCATTTTCTACCAAGCACACATTTTCGAGTTTTTCATCCCAAAGTGTCATGGTTCTTATGCCTGATTCATGTGAAATTCCAATTGCACTTCGCAGGGGTGCAACACAAACACTTTGGTCCGCGGATGACAAAAAATGAATTCAGGTGACTACAGTAATCACACTCAACAAACTCACTGCGCAAAACATACGACCCAGAATTTCCTTTTAGAGTCAAATATCCGTGACTTTGCCTATAAGCTGAGATAGACGACAAGTTAGGACATATGCAATGGATGCCAACATGGGTTCAATATGCCAAGTTAGGACAGACATGAAGTTAATGATGGACGCCAAGTGTGGACATTATTGGTACCGCTTCAGATTTCCTAGGAATATTCTTTTTCTTCATTTGAACAATTTTCATATGGAAGACAGTCAGTTACACTTATGAGAACAAAAACGACAGGATTTCACTATTCATATCTCAAATCCCCTTAGGATCCAAAACGCCGATTATTTCTTTCAACTCTTCGTTGGTGAAGATTGGACTTTCGGATGCGTGTAAGCTGTCCATAACAAGTCTGATCAAAATGGTCAATCTACTCTTTGTTACAAACTGTAAGCCGTTCGCCCGCAGATTTTCAATCAACACAGGCTTTACTTTTTCGCCTAGATACTTGGCGAAATCGGCCTCATTACATATGAAATTATGATTGGCGTTCGACTTTAACAATGCCAATAACAACGACTGCAGCTGTTTAGATACAACACGTGGATCTTCCTGGAATGGATAAAAAAAAAGTGAAACCTGCGGCGAAAAAAACCAATAAATTATGTTTAATGCGCTGGAGAATTTGAAAATTGTTGTTGGAACGACCATGAATTTCTATATTTCAGTTTTTTCGTCAGTTTTCAGTTTTTTGTTCCAAAAGGATGGGTAAGGCTGTAGATACAGAACAACAATAACCCAATAGATGTAACAGTGCCAATTTATCTCTGGTTTACAGATTTCCAAGAAATAATCAAAACTGTTAAAAATTCCTGAGAAAAAAAATCATTTTCAAAAATCGCAAAAATGATAAACTTTGGTTGAATAGAGGATTCATGGCGTGGAAACATCAGACCCTATACTGATGTATATCGTTGTTTTTATCTCAAGAAGCTTTTAGCGATGAGCTTCACCTGAATGATTTTAAAAAAATTATTTGAAATTCGAATGTTGAACAAGAGAGTTGAATAAATTTTCATGCCCATAAATTTGTGATGTTTCGGAGAAGGAAAATAAAAAAACAGAAAGAAAATTGAGAATAAAAAAATGAGGAAATGCTTACATTAATTCTAAACAATCTGTTTAATGCATATTCGAACCAATCATACCAAAATCGCGAATCATTAACGCTCCAATGACAAAATAGCCGGGCAATAGAGTCGTGGACTACTGAAATCGACTGTTTATCACGAATCTAAAATGCTATATATTGAAGAGTTGAACTTTTAATGAAAAACAGATTTTTTTCAATAAAAAACTTCCGAATTTTTTCTCTTACAGACATATTTTGCGATTCTTCCATCCATTGCGCATAAGAACGAAAATGTTGAACGGCACGATTAACAACGTCGTCTTTCGTCGCTTGTTCTAATAAACATGGCTGATCAAGGTCGATTTCAACAGTGATAATTGAATGCAAAATTTTATAAAACGCTTGTCCGTCTTTAAAACTTTCTAGATAGTTCAGTTGGGCGGGTACATAAATCGATAAAGAATTATTTAGAAGACCATACAAAGAGTCAAGCTTCCATTCCATGAACGCATCAAGTCTTGCAAAGCAACTAGCGGCACTAATGCATTTCCAAATTGATCTGCATAAAAAAGACAAAATTGGTAATGACTTGGTTAGTTAGAGGTTAATTTAACTTAATGTAATAATTGAGTTACATACAAGGGACCCCGATTTTTTTGAACGGAAAAATACAGAAAATTTTGAATTTTTTGACGAAACATGTCAATTTTTGAACAAAAAATTGTCGGAAACGTCAATTTTCTAGGCGCTTTGTGCCATTAATTCATTTTCTACGGTCGTTTCAGACAAAAATTACCATTTTGTAAATAATTTTTCGAACTTTATCCATTTTTTTCCTCAAGAAAACCACGACCCTAAAATTTTGGGGATCACTGATAACCGGCACAAAAAAAGTCACCCGACCGCTAGACCTCGGGGCACGGTTACAAGTATGTTCATCCATACAGGCCAGAGCGTTGGTCTGCATCTATTCTGTATTCTCACACTCACAGCATACAATAAGTTTTCCTCATTTGGGGGAAAGGAACACTTTTTGAGTCTATATGAATTTTCCCTACAAACTAAGTAGTCAGCACATGGGTCGGTGCCACTTCGGCTACCTAGTGCACATCCACTACCTTAGTCAGATCCGCTACCTAGTGCACATACGCTACTTTTTGCGAAGGAATATAAGTAAGAAGTCACATTAACATCGAATTACGTACTCATTATCAGGCTCATTTGAAACAACTCGCGATTTTTTACCAATTAGATCACGCATATACCGCAAAAAATGATTAATTTCATTCATTAAAAATTGGGAAACATGCGGTTGCAAAACATTTGGATCAACATGTTCTATTTGCCATATATTACCCCTATTTTCTGTGAAAGTGTTACATAAATTACAAACAAGAATATCTTTGGATCACTGTCGTCACTTGATTTGTTTTTAATTTTCCAATTTCTGCCTTTGTATTTTATTACATCAATTTCAATTTTTCGCCATTGTTTCATATTGAATAGGGGACAAAACATATGAAGAATCTGCAGTGTAACCTGTGCAAATTTTTGATTATTCGACCATTAATCACCATAATTTGACACGGTCTTTCTCGATTTTTGTCGCCATTTTCTGTTAATCTTTCGCATTCGACGCAAACCCAGTAGTCATTAGTTTCGCCATTATGAAGATCAAAGTTTCCTTTCGAAATTCATAGATCCGTCCTTGATCCACTTGAGACGCATATTGAATGATATATTTTTCAATTTTGAACTCAAAACGATATTTGCATCACCAAAGTCCATAATTGTACACGTTATAAATGAGAAATGTCCATCGGGACCGATTTTTTCTGTGACTCGAGAACTTGTGTGGTCACTTTGATAGGTTAATTATATTTTTTACTCGTTAGCATGTCCTCTGAGTGGTCATTTTGATAGTTTTATTAGCCTCCTTTATTCATTAGTGACTTATATTTCGGTAGACTCTGTAGTATTATGTCCTTTCAACCATTTTTGCACACAGTTCCATAAAAGTGACAAAAGAAATATTTTCCAGACTGCTTAGTGTCATTTATGTTATCATTTTCTTTCAATCATTTTTGTCTTCGGAAAATCCTCATGAAAATGATAGCAATATCTTTTTTGCATTGTTTCACGTGTGGTAGCGGATGTGACTATGGTAGCGGATGTGCACTATGTAGCGGATGTGCACTAGGTGGCAGAAGTGCACTAGGTAGCGGATCTGCTAACCAATCTCAGCACATACCTAGAGAATAGGTCCGGCTGGATGGAACTCGGTATCAGATGAGGCGACTTCGGTACCATATGACTTAATTCTCAGCACCACATTATGATTTGTGAGTGAAATGACTTTGACAGCATGAATAGGACAGAGTATTTGGAGCATACATGTAACGGAGCTCCTAGGTCTGGGGCTGAAGGAAAGAAATTCGATTTTTTCCATGAAAAATGTCCGAAAAACGGTTTAGAAAGTAGTAATTTTTGTCTAAAAAATGATAAAATATGTACTTATGGTGCGAAGCGTCGAGAAAATTGACGTTTTTGACCATTTCTTGTTCTAAAATTGACATTTTTCATGGAAAAAATTACATTTTTCAGTATTTTTCGGACGAAAACTATGGGGGTCCCTAAGGCTACCATATGGCTAGCCATAGGATCGGAAAATCCTGGGGGGGGGGGGTCGCCCAATGGCTAGCCATATGGTCGACGATTTCTGGGGGGGGGGGTTCCCATAGCACTTCCCCCCCCAATTACATGCATGATTTGGAGATAGACCATCAACCACTAAAAACTAGATAATCAGCCAACCAGGAAATAAACCAAGCAAACAACTCATCATGGAACAATTAAGCAATCAGGTTATCAACCAACCAAAAAACCAGCGAACTAACTAAACAACAAGAAAATCGATGAACCAACCGGGAAAATAATCAGAAAATCAGGGAGCCAGCTATGCTACATACCAACTACTAACGACGTAATCACTCCTCAATCAGGGCATTAGTGAAACAGTTAATCAGGGAATCAACTAATCAACCATTGAATTAGAGAATCAACCAGCAAAACAAGGAATCAATCAACGAAAAGAACCATGAAATCACCTAAGTATCCAATCCAATCAGGGAATCAACCCACTAATCGGAAAATCAAATAACTAATCAGGAAATTAACCAATGATACAATCTTACCATGAAACTAACACATAATCAAGAAATCAACCAACAGATTAGGAAATTAACCAATTAATCAGTGAATCAATGAATACGAAAAAAATTAAAATTCTGAGATTTTAACCATCCAAAACGCATCAAAATTCACTTTTTCAGATTGTCTGACTTTTCACGGTTCCGGGCATATTTTTTCCTTGGCCTTCCAGATTTTTCAGGTTAGCTAGATATACTGGGACGTCCTAAAACGTGTGTAGACCATGAAATAAACTTAAAAATAAACTTTGACCGTATTCTCTCTATTTTTTTCAAGATTAATGTACTATGCATCTGGTTCCTCACCCCCGTTTAGCTTGACAACCACCAGAACGATTCGATAACTAACCAAGTTTTTGGCCTGGCTGATACCAGACGAACCGATAGGATTTGTCCAGGTATGCACAGGATTTTCCAATCCAGTAGCTGGCCATAAGGACCCTCATACTTTTGGTCAGAAAAAACTGAAAAATGTCAATTTTTATTGGAAACGGCCAATTTTTGAACAAAAAATGCCAGAAAGTGTCAAATTCCTGGGCGCATCGCGCCAAGAATAATTTTCTTACGTTTTTTGGACAATAATCACTATTTTCTGAACAATTTTTACCCAAACTAAAGAATTAAATGAAATGATATTTGAATTAGCAATAAATAACAATTTATTGCTAATATAGAGTAGCCAATTATTATTTCACAAAAGATTTTCCGGCCATTTTCTTTGCAGTCGACATCTTTTCAATTGAGACGTCCATTAATAATATTAAGCTAGGGGTCAAAAGTGAAATTAAAGAAATGGTTATTCATTCACCAATATTTCCCGAAAGATTAGTGACTTGAATCGATTTATTGTGTCTTAACCAAACCATACGATAGTGATATGATGTTGTCTCTCTCATATCCATCTTAAGATACAGTTGTTGAAAAGCTCGGTCCTGAATATGATAAGTTGAAAAGGAATCATACCCGAAAATAGAATATATTGTGTGGTTTTACAAACTGCGTTTGAAAATTTTTTTTTAATGTACTTTTCATGTTTTACACTTTTTGAAGTGTCAAAAAGAAGATGGAGAAAGACGAAGAAATGATTTGGACATGTTTCCGAACATTTCCCCATAGGATGCCGCCGAATGTTTTTATCATTTTGTAGGCACTAATGTTAAACATATATTAGCGATTGGCAGACACTGCACTGCCATTCAAATATCTTCTTGAATCTGAATAAATCTTAACCAGAAAAAAATTCCAAGAAAAGAAGATTCCTATATAATAAATTAGAAAGAAAATGTGGCTTGAAGTTTTGATAAATTTTGATTTAGTTTTGATAATTGCTGAAAGACATGCTTCGAATAAGGTCAAAAATTTCAATTTTTCTTCTAATTTTTCCGACTTATCGTAGGTCAATGGAGCAGTATGTCAAATCTCTCTCGAGTCTCAATGATGTCACACAGAAAAGCATGTGGAGAAACAAAACTTGAAATTTTGGATATTTTTCGATATTCACAAAATTTTGGACCAGGACGTAATATTCTTGAAATTTTGGACCCGGACCTGATATTCTCAAAATTTTGAATCCGGATCTGATATTCTTGAAATTTTCAACCCAGACCTGGTCCCGAACCCGACATTCTTAAAATTTTGAACCCGATACATCACTATCCGTTACATGTATGACTCATATGTATACCCCAAAAAGGGTTGTGAGCATACATGTCGGCATGTCGACCCCATATCATGAGGATGAAGCAACATTTTTGTGGCCGACTCATCAATAGTTAAAATTTAAAGGGGGATCTCTGAAGAAAAAAATTCGATTCCTTCACTGAAAGTCCTTTTTCTAAAAGACTATAGCTGCAGGATCATCATTCGTCAAATAAGGGATAACAACAGCCGGATACTATTTTCTTCATATTAAATCTGGGACAATGGTTTATTACTTCAGCAGAGTAACACATTTTTTGGAAAAATTATCCACTCTCAATGTTCAATTACTCGATTTTGACTTACGTATTACGTACCGACGGACTATTATGGTCTTTTAAAGCAAATTGAAACCAAGTCGTAAGTCGATCACAGCCAACAACTGACAGTAATTTATCGTTATCCGGATGATCCTTCAATAGTCTAGCAAATGAAAATAAGGCTATTGATAAACCGAACGGAGTGATGCATCTTTGCTCTAGACCAAAATCTATAGCTCTAATCCAATTAAGCATAGACTTTTCGTTAGGAAATTGACCATTATTGAAATGCTTGCAAGCAACGGGAACATTAAGCAGAACATTAATGTCTTTAATAGTACTATAAATTTTTTTATGAGGAACAAAGTCTTCTGCCGACTCCACTTCACCCAATTTTTTGGCGAATATGTAAGACGAAAAATTTCGATAATGTTCATGTTCCTTAAACCTTATAAATGGTAAAATTTCGTCGCTTTTCTTCGACGGAATTTCGGACGAAAAATTGTAGTCACTGTTCAATTGTGCAGACTTTGGTTTTCTCCCGAAAAGCTCATGATCAGCGTTTGCCAGAACGTCATTATCGTAATCTTCGGAAGCTTTTGAACACAACTTACGATCAAAAGGTTCAAACACTCGGCAATGAAAAGGCAAATAGTGAATCAAAAATTTGTGGCGAGCCAAATTCGGCACAGTAAATTTAATAAATCTGGAAATTGTAGCCATATATACCTGAACTAAAACTAACTTATGATCGGCATAACTATAGAATAGGGGACCCGGACTTTCTACAGCAACAGTTGAAAGCATATATATAGGTGCTTAGTAAAGGGGGGTTCATTTTCGGCCAAAGAGTAGGGTCTGGTGAACAAAACGCAGTGCCTGCTATCGTGAATAATATGAGGACCAGAAAAAATACTTGATCATACTCTGATGATCTGTCCATATGTCTTGAAACGTGATAATATCTATTGGATTAAAAAAATGAACAATTTTTTATTTCGCAGAATACTGCAAACAATGCAGACGCTTTTTTGTACCCTTAGTTGCCTTTTACTTTCCCACGTCATGACGAACTCTTTCCGTCTGCAACAATTTTTTGTGTGACTTCGGAAATGTACAATAGATTCGGCAGCAGAGCTTCACACGGGGTACCTGAATTACCCTGATACCCGGGTGAAACGCAACCCGGTACCAGCGGGTTCTCGGGTGCCCACGAGTAAATTCGGGTAATTGGTTGTATTAAAAAAAGCATAGTAGATAGTGTTGAATGTCGTTCATGTAAAGTGCAGAAACGTACGGAGTGCATATTGAACAATCGTTGTGTCCCTTTACTCCAAGTGTCCCATTACCCTAAGAATGCTATAAGTCTATTGTTGAGATTCCCATTACTCCATGTGTCCCATTACTCCAAGTGTCCCGTTAGTCCAAGAATGCTATAATTTTTCTAAATTGCAATAAGACTGAAATGACCTTTTGCAGCTTATCATTTTAGTAGTATTTCAATATGCAAATTTGACTCCATGGTGTAGTAGCCCGTCTGTATAATTTATACATTTCCATGCTAAAACTTCTTCTGACAATTACGTTCATTCAGACAAAAAGGAATGCAGGTGTTCATAACTTGTTGTTTTTCAACACAAATTTAAAGTTTTTATTCCCAACTGAAATGACCTGTAATAAAGATTAAAAGATGTATAATTATTCTCATTGAACCTATAGCCGATTTTGAAAATAATTTTTTGACAAACATTTATAACGAAGTTATTAAAAATTATGACAAAATTCAGACGATTTGACCTTTTTAAAATAATGTTGTGAAAGTTTTTATTCCAAAAAACTTCCATCACTTTTGCATCCCTTGGTTTCTCAGAGACTTTCAAGCACCATATTATAGCCCACCCACTTCTCTTTGCTTTGAACCAAATCGTAAGGTTGTAGAGCACATTGTTCAAAAGATTTCGACAACATTCGGAACCATATTCGAAAAATTCATTTTTTCATGCACATATGTAGGGGGTAGAGGGGTAAACCCCCCATACCTGAGCCCCTGGCCAAAAAAATTGTCAACACCTCTACCTGAACTTTTTCCAAGACAGTTTTTTACATGATTTTTGCGCATATGTTGTATGAAAAATAGGCTTGCAGAACTCTTTTTTGTTTATTGCTCACCCACCCCCTACCCCCCAGGGAAAAAAGTCCATGGACCCTCCCCTCCCCCCTGGAAAATTCTTGCCGTGCATGTCTGGTTTACACTGTAACATTAGTACAGCGTGCAAGTGGTGGAAACACCATACGCATTGCTGGATAGCATATCCAAATGACTATGGTGTAAAAACTTTGCCTGTTGCAAAGTGCGCTACAGAGGAAACTATGGGTATAATACATGCACATAGGGGGTAAGGGGTAAACCTCTTACCGGAGACCCCAGCCACCCCCTGGGCAAAAAAAATCGTCGAACCCCCCACCCCTGAAATTTTTTCAAGACAGCTTTTTTGATGATTTTTGTGTGAAAAACAAGCTTTGAAAACTTTTTTTTTGTTTTTTTGCTCGCCTACTCTCCCCACGCCCTGGATAAAAAGTCCAAGGTCCCTACCCGCCTGGAAAATTCTTGCCGTACATGTATGATGGGAATGCATCAAAAAATCAGGTTTTTTGAAAAGTTATATACATCGAATTACTGACCCAAGCATATATTGTTGGTTCTCAATTTTCATCATTGCACAACGATTTCTCTGAAGACCGACTATCCTAAAAGCCATGCAAAGTACGGAAAGGTTCGTTTCGGTGTCTCGTTTCGGTATAAATTTTTAATATCCATTTTTTTTGTTTAAGTTGTTATGTTCAAGTATGGGAAATTTCAGAAGATTCATATAGTATTCATGGAGTGAAACCCAATTCAGAAGTGAGAACATGAGAACCACTCACTCACTTGGGAATATACCGAGCCGGGCGGCCCTTTTTAATGTCCAGAAATCAGGCTTTTTTTTCGTCAAAAATTTACAGGCCAAATGGCTCCTAGACCTAAATTTTTAGGAGCCAAACAGACATTTTTAGGGGCCATAAATAATCAATGCACACTTTTGATAAAAATTAATGCATTATATAATTCGTATAGTTCGATTGTATTTAATCCAAATTTACTTGTATCACAGATAGGGCAAATTTTTTGAATTTGCTTTTAAAACGGAACTCATCAAAAAAGTTTATTTTCAGTCAAAACACGACACGTTTATTCATTACGTTTCTTAGCAAAATCACCAGTTTTATATCGCGTTTCATTAGCCCTTATTTTGTAAGCACTTCCGAAATCAAAATTATTACAATTGCTGTGGCATTTCTGCAAACGCATCAAGGCGTCCAAATGTTCAGCCTGATTTGATGATCGATGAAAAATCTAATTTTGCTATTTGATTTCTTGATGGAGTAAGACCTTACTGTTGTTTGCGGCTGAGTTTTCGTCTTTAATCTGTTCACCAGAGAAAAATCACGCTTAACGCCAGCGTTTGTTGCATTGAAACACCAAATTATCTCGGAAAAAACAGTTTAAAATTTTTGTTTAAGAGATCTTCAAAATAGAAACGCATTCATGTAAAGTTCCTTGATATATAATATAATTATAGCAAACAACTAAAATTCGGTTAAACTTTAGTTGAATTTTTTGGAGCCAAATTGGCTCCTTGAAGTAAAATTTTAGGAGCCATTTTCGAACTTTTAGGAGCCCAGGCTCCTAAAATGACTAAAAAAAAGCCTGCCAGAAATTCATGGCGTTTTTAAATAGAAAATACCGAAAATTTTCCTCAAATCATTTTATTCATGTTGCACAATTGGAAAATGTCGGCCTAGCTTATGCTTATAGCTTTTAAACAACGGTATGTTATGGATAAATGATTGATCTTGTGTTGTTTTTTACGTATTTGACGAAAATCAAGATTTTTTGGTTGTTTCACAATATCGTTTTGCTGTCTTTTAGAATGTTCGGATTCCGCGAATGTAAACTTTTAGCATTTAAAAAATTATTACAAGATCATCAGTATGGCAGAATAGCAGAAGTTCTTGCCAGCTGAAGAATCCGAATTCTTAGTTGCTTGCCTAATTTTTGAATTTTAGTTTGCACATTCACTGAAAAATGTGACGTTTCCTCTAGGAAATAGATTTTAAAAGAATAAAAAAGAATAAAGATAATAGACAAGATAAAAGTTCATTCATTCATCCCATCACTCATTTTCCAGCGTTATATGTAGTAGCGAGGTGCCCCAGAGAAATTTTCATACCCGGATACTTTTTAATGTTGTTTGCACAGAGGTTAGAAGAAATCACATAGTAATGATACACTGGGTCAACTACAATACTACATAATAATATTCAATACCGGTGCAATAACTTTTCGTGTTATATTTACATTAACCGTGATTGTTATGAAAATATGCTACTTTTTTATCTGCAATATCACAAGAAGTACTGCAGGAAAAGTATGGTTTGTTATATTTTTTCTCTTTTTTAGTGAGAAGTTTGGTGGACGGATTCTAAAAAGTTGACCTGCTTTTCCTACATCTCAATTGAATTTCCAGAAATCCAGACACATGTTGGAGTTGATGTTGAATCTGCATCCTGTATTTGTTTGATCTGGATTTTACACTGGAATCGTTAGATTCAATAGCACCGGTAAAATCTGACTTCTAAGAACTTTTTTTGGACCTCACATTTTGGACCCACATTTTGAACCTCAATGGTCCAACGTCGTTTGCATTTCAAAGTAAACATCTTTTGTTATATCTTCTTAATCGAAGACAGACTGCATTAATCACTGTTAAAGTCGTTTATACAACGCTTTTACAGTAGGATTCTCAAGATTGGTTTAGTATGCGAAATGTGATGCAATGTATACATATGTATAGCAAAGACATGCACGGCAAGAATTTTCCAGGGGGTAGGGTCCATGGACTCTTTTCCAGGGATAGAGGGTGGGTGAGCAAAAAAACGAAAAAAAGTTCTGAAAGCCTGTTTTTCATACAAAATATGCACAAAAATCATCAAAAAACCTATCTCGAAAAAAGTTCAGGGGGGAGTGTTTGCAGGGTTTTTTTGTACATGACCCATTTGTACATGTGCAAACGGTAGCCGATATTTCATTTGTACAATTTGTACATAGCAAAAATACGTGAAATAAGTAACCTGTGTTCCTCTATGTCATGGCCAAAGACTAATAACCAAATCGGTGTAACTTTCAAATTTTCTTTATAACTCAAAAAATGCTGTTAATTCATTAAAATTTAGAAAAAAATTGAAATTTTCGAGTTTCAATTCTAATTTACAAGCATTGTGGAACAAATTTTGTAGAAAACTATCCAATAGCATAATGAGTTTGCATTAGATGATAAATTGATGGTTAAGTCCTCTATGATGAGAAATGAAAGCTCAAAAAAGATGTCAATCTTCCAGAAAAATTTTTGGTGTATTAACATACGGCGACGCTGGAAAATTAATTTTCCAAACATTTATTTCAAGAATTAGATTCGAATTTAGTGTTCAAAAGCCGTAAATTTTAGAATTTTATCATTTTAAAAATTCTGAAAACAGTAATTTATTCATTAACTCTCATGACCTTGACCGAAAAGATATGAGTGGAAGAGTAGAAATTTTCGAAGGCTACTTCCATGAAGCTTTCGAACTGATTTTATGCTAAGAAAGGAATAATCACTTTGAAAAGTTTAGAAACTTGATGTATTGATCTTCCTCAAAAAATGTTTCAAGGAAAAACTACGAATCTTCATCAAATATCAAGATAACATATTGAAGATTACCACTTTAAAAATGAGACAATACGTTTGAGATGATGAAAACTATTATATATCAAATGATAGGCGAAAGTAGACATTCTGAAAGTTTCCTCTGAGCTAGGTAATACATAATAATGATTATTAAAGTTATAACCGACGCGAAGCGCCGGAAAATTTTGAGATTATGAACTTCTAAAACGCACCAAAATGCATATTTTCTGTACCTTATCGCCAAAATTTTCTTCCCTAAATGGGAAAGAGCCGTTTGTACATGTACAAATGACTACTCCAATTTCGTTTGCCCCAAAAAATTTTCATTTGCCTCCAGCAAAAAAAAAGCCTGGGTGTTCGATGACTTTTTTTGGCCAGGGTCTCAGGTATAGGGGTTCACCCCTCTACCCCCCTATGTGCATGTATGATATTAATATAAGCAATGTTTTTTAGCACTGTGCTAATGACTGAAAGGGATAAATCTTCGAAAAAAGTTCCAGAGGAAAGTTAAAAATATCACGAAATTGTGATGAAAAATCAAAAATCGCCCTTTTCACAAATCGTTCGAGATGTAATGAAAAGATGTAGAAGTTTATCGAAACATATGCGAATAAAACGATTCCTAAAAGAATTACCATCAAACTAACTACTGAATATTAACTTCTCGGTCAACTAATCAAGCGCATAATGTAAGAATAAACTTATTCAAATAGAATCAGATGGAACTATTATTCCTTTTAAAAGTACCAATATCAAGCATAATTTCATGAGTCAATACAGTATGCTATCAGAATTGACAAACTCACACGTTTGTTTGACACCAACGAAGTATTATTTGTCAACAGTGCTAACTGAAATATTTTTTCATTAGCACAAATGCTAATGAGATTAGTGCGAAAAAAACCTGCAGTGAATAATAAATGATGCAGTGAATATTATATGAACAGTATATATATATAATGAACAGTACATGTATAATTTGAACCTTTTGTTATTTTGTTGCCGAAACTTCGTGTAATAATGTAGCACCTATAATTTCTCAGTAACCGTTACTTCTTTTCTGAACAGTGAAAATATCTGGATGTACCCGGATATTTTTTCACATCCGGATATCCGTTTTTCAAAATAACCGCCCAGATATCCGGATATTCGACACGCAACACTAATATGCAGGATATCAAAATCCAAAATATTCAATTCGCAGGTAAAATACCAATATGACGCTTTTTAATGCTTCAGATTAATTAAAAACAATCTCTTCTGATGAATAATTATGATTGGTAAATTACTGACCCGAAAATAGAGAAACAAAGTTTGCTTTCTCAAAAGGAAAAAACGAGAGTCTTCCTTAAATATCATGATAAAATATTGAAGACCAATTAAAACATGAGATAATACGTTTAAGATGATGAAAACTATATATAAAAGATTCAGCGATAAATAAAAGTAGACATGCTAAAAGCTGAGCTAGGTAATACATAATAATGAGTTATAACAGGCGCGAAGCGCTGAAAAATTTTGAGATCATGACCTTCTCAAATGCACCAAAATGCATCTTTTCTGTATTCGATCTCCAAAATTTTTTCCCCAAATGGAGAAAGAGCCCAAACTTTTTTCCCTTTTCCAAATTTTTTCCCCCGAAAAAGCACGATTTGGGGGGAAAAACAGTGCTTCGAACCACTGTTTTTTTTCCTCAAACGACCATTTTTAAGGAATTTTTTCGCAATTGAGGAAAATTTTTCTGAACTTAAGCACCAATTTTAGAAAATTTTTATGGTTACCTGTTCGGAGGTGCATTTTACGTATTATAAAGTTGAAAATTGTTGAAATTTTCCGGCGCTCTGCCAGTGTTGCCAAGTTAGGGGTTTTTCCCCAAATCTAGGGTTTTTTCGAGGGCGTTGAGGTTTTTCTAGGGGTTTTTTGTTTCAGGGGTTTTTTAGGGGTTTTTTTATTTTTATTTTTGAGGTTTTGGGGGTTTTTCAACGAATTCGCTTGCTTGAATGTTGTGTGCTTGATGGAGAATTACTGTATAAAATAAGAAAAAAGCATGATGAAATTGAAAAAACGAAAATTGAAATGGATATTGATTGAATAGTGTGACCAGTTTGTGTATTTTACAATTAAATTAGCATATTTTCGGCTTAATTACCAAATTTTTGACTTTTGGTGCAGCGTGTTTTTTTTCCAAAAAATTTTTCCCTAAGTGGGGAAGAAAGACTCTAAAAATGTTTTGCCAATGTAATAATAAAACCATACCTGTACTTGGGGGGGGGGTTGGGGGGGGACCCCCCCTCCAACTCGGCCAACCCTGTACCCAAAATCATTTCCCCCCCAACCCCCCCAATTTGGAAAAAATTAAAAAAATTTTCAAAAAAGTTATGTTTTTTGGCCTTTCTTGGGAAAAATTTCGACTTTTTCCTACCCTCCCCCCCAATATTTCGGATTTACCCCCCCCCCCCCCAACTGGTCGGAGGTCTTACAGGTATGAATAAAACTGTATGAATTTAATGCATAGAAGTACTGAAAAACATTAAAATTTGATGAATGGCGGCTAAGTAGTAAGTACATAAGTGATAAGACTATGTGCTAATTTATTTGGTATTTCATATAATGCCACGAAGCGGCCGAAAGTATTTATTTTACCCCATTAAAGTACATTCAAGCTTAAAATGCTAATCTAGGGGAAATTAGATGAAAACTTTTTCCCCATTTGGCTAATAGTGCTAAAATTTTTTCCCTTTTTTCCAAAATTTGTTTCCCAAAATAAACGTTTTGGGGAAAAACATGCTGGTTTGGTGTAAAAATACTCTGTTGACATGTTTGGGACGGTGTGCACACTGCATATTCTTTTAAAGATAGAATAAACAGTTTTTCAAAATTTGAATTTTTGGATTTTGTGGGCTTTTTGCTGGGGTCTTTTGGGTTTATTGTGGGTCTTTTAGTTTAATGTGATGTGAGTTTTATTTTGAACTCATTTCAAGACACTAGTAGGGATGGCAATAATAAACTTTAGTGCCAGGCTAGGTAGTCACAACTTCTATTTATCGACTAATGAGACCTTCATTCAACTGATCGTTGCTTGGGCAATCAGAATTTGGCTTACCATTGGGCTTAGGCTTAGGCTTTGGTTTAGGCACAATTCACCTATGTGTATATTCTATATAGCGTATATAAGTTCCAGCACTAAACTTTGTAAGCGCCATAGGAATTATTTGAAACATGATTAGATAACATGAAATTTAATCAAATGCACTTGAAATTCTTTTGAAATAACACGAAAAACTTTTGACTATTTCTGCCGATGAGCCACTAAAAATTTAGTTTTCAAAAAGTGCAACTTTTTGAGCAGAAACAAGTTTGAAATGGCCTAATATGTACGCTCTTAAGTATAATAAATCATTTAAAAGTTTTATAATCCAAGTTTATAACAAAATAAATTAAAAAAATTTGTAAACTTTTTTTCTTCTTTTTCTTTTCCTTTTTTTTGCAAAGGTAAACCAAAAAATCCAAAATTTGGTGATTAAAATCCAAGAAACTCAAAACCCATCTTTTCCAACCCTGACCCTCTTACTCTTGATCATTATCATCAAACTCAACCGAGAATACACGTTGGGATTGAAGTCTACCTTTTAGCTTTCAACTAAGCAGGCTTATTTGTAAGTATGGACAGTGTTTTTTCTGCACAGTGCAGACTTTTTAGGCTTCGTGCAAAATTTTTTTCGGTGATTTCTGCACTGGTGCAGAATTTTTTTGTCTTTGTCTTTGATCGCATATATTCTTCTATAATGTGTCAGTCATTGATTCTGAACCTTTAAAATCAATTATTTTTCTTATTTTAAGATTTTAAAATGTCTTGTAAAAAACTATTAATTCGTTCAAACTTAACATTGAATTACACATTTAATTTGCATTTTTACTGTATTCACTATTATTCTATTGGAGCGGGCACTGTTTTTCCCCAAAATCGTTCTTTTTTGGAAAAAAATTCAGAAAAGGAAAAAAATTTCCAAGAAAATTTTGGGGATCTGATACAGAAAAGATGCATTTTGTTGCATTTTAGAAGGTCATAACCTCGAAATTTCCCGGCGCTTCGCGCCGGTTATAACTTCAATAATCATTATTATGTATTAATTAGCTCAGGCGCGACTTTTAGCATGTCTACCTTCACTTATCACTTTATGTATATAATAGTTTTCATCATGTTAAACGTATTATCTTATGTTTGTTTCAATTGGTAATCTTCAATATTTTATCCTGATATTTAATGAAGATACGCATTTTTTCCTTGACACATTTTTTGAGAAAGATCAATACGTCCAGTCTCTGAACTTTTTGAAGCGACTATGCCTTTCTTAACGTGAAATAAATTCAAAAGCTACATGGAATTAGTTTTCGAAATTTCTACTCTTCTTACTCATTTTTTTCGATCAAGTTCATGAGAGTTTACGAATAAATTACTGGCTTTGAAATTTTTTGACAACCTTTGAACAGAAAATTCAAATCTAATTCTTGAAATAAATTTTCGGAAAATTGATTTTTCAGCGTTGCAGAATGTCAGTGCCCAAAAAATTTTCCGGCGCCTAGCGCCGGAAAGATTAATATCTTTTTTCGGTCTCTCACTTGACATCATAGAGAACTTAAGTGTCGATTTCTTATGTAATTCAAAGTCAGTATGCTCCTGGATAGTTTGCTGGAAAGTTTGCTTGTAGATTAGACCTCGATCAAACTCGAAAATTTCAATTTTCCCCTCAATTTTGATAAATTAACGGCTCTAAAAACACCAGATGGTTTGAAAAAGTTCAAAAACACATTAATAAGGAATCTATAAGCATTTTTAAGCGAAAAAACGACTTCGGGAAATATGGAAAAAATTTTGCTGGATGCAGAAGGCTTATAAGTTAGAGATTTTATGTGTATTTGTGCAAGCACTGCAAGCTGAAGCTTAGGCTTCATTTAAGAAGCTTCTAACTAAATTTGTGAATCTTTTCAAAGTTAAAACATACATTTTTGAATTTTGATCTAGTTTGATCTTTGAAGTTAGAAACCCGCAATTTTCTGACTGTATTGTTGGACAGTATTCTATGTATGCAATATGGCTTGGCCAGGGTCGTGCACAAGGGCGGGCGGGGGGCGCCCCCCATCGAGGCAGCATACAAAGAGTGAATCGCGTAAAATCTACATTTTCTAGGGCTATTCAGTAAAAAAATTTAGTCCACCCCTCCATGAAAAAATCCTGCGCACGGCTATGGGCTTGGCTTTAAGGAATGAAAGTTGTAACTCTTTTACTGTAAGAAAACCTCTGTTGAAAAAATTTACGTCGGGCATGTTTGGTGCAGCAATCGGCTGAATGTGATGATGGAGATGAATATCTGCAGCTAGCAGCTAAATAAAGTTGTTGATTCTTAATAAACTTATGCTTGATTTATTTTTCATCTACGAATTGAATTTATTCTCTTTTCAAAAATTGGGGTTTTTCTAGGGGTTTTCAAAAATTTTTGAGGTTTTCTAGGGTTTTTTTGGAACGATTGAGGTTTTTTTGAGGTTTTTTGGCGGAAAAATTGGGGTTTTTGAAGGCGACTACTTGGCAACACTGCGCTCTGCGCGCGATTTTAATTATTCATTAATTTTTCTATATTATTCCAATGCGCGGTTAGAAAATGTCATTCTATCTAATGCTTATTGCTTTTAATTGACAGGATATTATGGATAAATGTTTGATCCTGTGTCGTTTTTCTGAGAATTTGACGAGAAGCAAGATTTTTTTCGGGTATTTTTATAAGCCTTTTTGCGATCTTTAAAAAGATTTTAACATCTGTATGATTAGAATATTTTGAGTCCAAGTGAGAATTCTTGCTGGTAGAAAAATCAAACTTCTTGGTTGCTTTCCTAGTTTTTGAATTGTAGTCTGCCCGACAGAAAATTCATTGAATTCACGGAAAAATTAAACCTTCTGCGTAGGCGATAACATTTGAAAGGTTCATTTTCCAGCGATCCAGAATATCAAAATCCCAAAAAAGTTTTTGGCGCTAGACGCCGAACAAGTCACTCATACCAATCTTTTCATTTTATCTTCAAAACTCGGAAAACTTATTTTTGAAAGCCTAAAACCGAAACGAATCGAACGAAATAAAAGAAAACTAGATTTTGGTTTACGATAAAATTAAGCTAATTTATTGATTTTAGAGTGAACAACCAAAAATTTATCTGTGCAATCAAAATTTTTCCTCATGTTCCTTTGCAGAAAGAAGCCCTCTGGTCATGTTTATACCTTCATGTCAGATTGTCAACTGTTCAGAATCAGTTTTGAAATTTTATTTTTCATTGTTATCTTTTTATCAAAGTTTACGGTTTGATATACTTGTTATGTCAAAATTAAGTTGTTTTAATGTCGTCGAAGAAATATAAGAAATAGAAGTTGTGCCGTTGAATTATTCTCTTGCTTGGCTCATGTAAACTCACTTAAATATTTATTACAACGCAGGTCATAGCTCGAAACTTTTTGCAAAAAAATGTCGGTTTTGTGGCGGAATAAGATGCAAGTTAATGAGAAATGTTCACAAAACACATCAGAAATGACTTTCAGCGATTTTGAAGCAAGGAAACTAGAAAAATTTATTTTTCTCCATGAGGGAAAAAATTTCGGGGTTTTGCCTCAAACGAGGCGAAACGTTTTCAGCAAAAACAAACAATGCTTCGATCATTGTATTGCATCGTTGTAGCAAACTTTATTGGCCGTGTCAATGAATAATAAGTTAAAATAAAAGCTAAATTTTTCAAATTGAGCTCTCAAGAAAATGTTTCAATCTTTCTCAGGTGTCCTGAGCCGAGGCCGAAAACATATACCTGTAAGAGGGGTGGGTATTGGTTGGGGGTTGAAAAAAGTCGAAAATTTTCCCGGAAAGAACCAAAAAAAGGCACTTTTTTGCCAATTTTTTCTAATTTTTTCGTCTAAAGTCTTGAGTACAAGGTTGGCCAAGGTTTGGGGGGTCCCCCAACCCTTTTCCAATTACAGGTATAGCCGAGAAATCGAGGTGAACATACCCGTAAGAGTTCTGACCAGTTGGGGGGGGGCGGTAAATCCGCAATTTGGGAGGGGGTCGAAAAAAGTCGAAATTCTTCCTAAAAATCGTCAAAAAAAGGCACTTTTTTGCCAATTTTTCCTTATTTTTTCAAGTCTGGGGGGGGTTGGGTATATGGTTGGCCAAGTTGGGGGGTCCTCTCCCCCAATGCCCTGCCCAATTACAGGTATGGAGGTGAATTGGGGCGAGGACGAGAACCGGATGCCGAAAATTCATGGAGGGAACAGTGTTTTTTTGCTGAAAACTTTTTGTCCCATTTGAGGAAAAACCCCAAAATTTTTTTCCTCATGAGGGAAAAATCAATTTTTTTAGTTTCCCTGCTTAAAAATGGCTCATAATCATTTCTGATGTGTTTTTTGAACGTTTCTCGTTAACTTCTATCTTATTCCGCCAAAAAACTGACATTTTTTTGCAAAAAGTTTCTAGCTATGACCTTCTTATAAATAAATATTCAAGTGAGTTTACATGAGATAAGCAAAAGAATAATTCAACAGCGTAACCCTTTATTTCTTATATATTTCTTTGACAACATAAAATAGCTAGAATTTCATAAGTCGGTTCACGGCCTTCAGGCAAATTATTGTATATGAGTTGTTTGTTAATTTTAAGGCATGGATTCCTGTGACTAGTGAGTGAGGCATTTATTTTTCCTTTAAAATTATCCTTAGGCTTAGGGTCTAGCAGCTGCGCCCGAGGGCGCAGCGCCGATGAGGCTCTTCCAAATGAAGTTGTTAGTTGGAATAGTATCAAAGGTCTTGAAGAAATATAGTGTTTATCTTTCTGGTGAAACTGTGTACTGGTAAATGCATCATATCCATAGGCTGGTGAACCACGTTCGATTCTTGAAATAGGTGGGATTTTTCTGCAGTGACAAGGAGTACATGTGACATGTGTGCAGATTTTATGCAAATGAGTTCCTGAATGCAATGAGCCCCTGAATTTTCGAACTGATCTGGATAGCTGGCATCTTAAGGAATCCGAAAATGCCTGTTTGGACCATAATTCGGTGGGAAACCGACCTGTAAAAAAATTCCCACAAAACAACCCAACCTTGACATAACGAGTAAATCAAACAGTAAACTTTGGTAAAAAGATATTAATGAAAAACAGAAAAATAAAATTTTAAAACTGATTCTGAACAGCTGACAATCTGACATAGAGGTATGAACTTGACCACAGGGCTTTTTTCTGCACATAGGCCAGGTTCCAATGTTCAACTTGGGGAAAATTTTGGCTGAACAAATAAATTTTTGGTCGTTCACTCTAAAATCAATTGATTAACTCAAATTTATCGGAAAAACCACCAAAATCTAATTTTCTTCTATTTCATTCGATTCGCGTCGGTTTCAGATTTTTAAAATCAAATTTTCTGAGTTTTGAAGAGAAAATGAAAAGATTGCTAAGACGCAGACAATTTTTCTATGATTGTGATTATACTAAATCGCTGGAGAATAAACCTTTTCAATTTTTATTTCCTAAACTGAAGGTTTGATTTTTCAGTGAATTCATATTCAATGAATTTCCAGTCGGGCGTACTACAATTCAAAAACTAGGAAAGCAATCAATAATTTTGATTCTTCAACCAGCAAGAATTCCCACTTGGACTCAAAATGTTTTGGACACACAAATGTGAAAATCTTTTTAAAGACTGCAAAAAGATTTTGGGAAAAAACCGAGAAAAGTCGTGCTTTTCGTCAAATTCTCACAAAAAGACACTGGAACAAACATGTATCCAAAATATATTGATAATTAAAAGCTATAAGCATTAGCTAGAATGGCATTTTCTAACCGCGCACTGGAATCATACAGAAAAATCATTAACTAAATATTAAAATCTGGCGCGCAGCGCCAGAAAATTTCAACGATTTTCAATTTTATAACGCGTAAAATGCACCTACGAGCAGGAAACCATCTAAAAAATTTTCCTCAATTCCAAGAAAAATTCCTCAAAAGTGGTCGATTGAGGAAAAAAACTGTGGGAAGGAATCAGGGTTTTTTTTTGCACAGGCCAGGTTGCAATGTGCAACTTGGGTTGCACAGATAAATTCGGTTGCATAGATAAATTTTTGGTTGCTCACTCTTAAATCGATAAATTTGCTGGAGAAACTTTTGCATTTTCCCAAGGATATGAACTATGATGATAGACTTCAATTTTAAAATGTTGAATCACTAGAACACCGCCGAATCTTATTTGATTTATGCCATGTGCACAAAATCATCCATGGTTTCATAGATATGCCAACCAAAACATTATTTTCTTTCTCAAATGTCATCAAAACAAGACATCCTCACGAATATAAACTTTCCATTCCAAAATGTAAAACAGATATTCGTAAAAAAATTTTTACGCTTCGGGTTATACAAATTTGGAACAAGCTTCCTCAGTCTGTCATCACGTCATCTAATGTAACATCCTTCATGCATCGTCTGAAAAATGTAGACAAACGAATTTTATTGGGTAATTAATTAGGCGTCTGTGTCAGCGCATTTTGTTCGCCTTCAGTCGCCTGTATAGTCGATTATTAGACTTTATTATACGAATTACATTTTTTTCTCTCTTAACTGTTTTTTGATAATCGTTTTTCTTGTATCCTTTTTTACAATCAACTATCGAATAAATATTATTATTATATAAATTTATTGGAAAAACCATCGCAAACTAGTTTTCTTGTAATTTCATTCGATCTGCATCGGTTTTAGGCATTTAAACCCCAAATTTTTGAATTTTAGAGAGAAAATGAAAACAATAATCGTGTAGCGCCGAAAGCTTTTTTCAGAATTTCAATATTCTATAATGCTGGAAAATAAATCTTTTCACCTTTTATTTCCCAGACAGACGGTTTGATTTCTCAGTGAATTAGATGAATTTTCAGTCGGACAAACTAAAATTCAAAAACAAGGCAAGCGACTAAGAATTTGGATCAAAAATTTCTAGCATTGTCTCACACTCAAAATGTTTTAATCACATGAAGGTCAAAGTTTTCATGAGGATCACAAAAAAAATTTGAGAAAATGACCGAGAAAAATGTTGGTTTTCATCAAATTCGTCAAAAATCAATACAGGATCAAACATTTATCCATAACATATTGATACTAGAAGATATAAGCACCAACTAGAATGACCTTTTCTAACCGCGCACTAGAATAATATAAAAAAAAATATAAATGAATTTAAACCCCGTGAGAAGAGCCGGAAAATTTTCACTTTTTTCCATTTTAGAACGCATAAAAATACATCTCCGGACAGAAACCCCTATAACCCAATGAAAAGAGCAGTCAGGCCTCAAGTTGCACTGTGCAACTTGGCGAAAAAAATTTGCTTACACAGCCCAAAATTTGGTGTGCAGCGTTTTTTTTTTGTGCACGGACATTTATGCCAATTGGCACAAAAGGCCAAAAAAATTTGTGCCAATGGCACAAAAAATTTTTTTCCACTAGAAACATACTGAAAACTGTGGAAAAGTTTTAGGCCAAAATTTTGATAAAAAGTCGACGTGTAACACATTAATATTTTGTAAAAATCGTGCTCAACATATTGTTCAACTAACCATGTCAGTGAGATGAGAAAAAATTGTGCAAGTAGTTCACGACGATTTGAAAAGAAATGGAATGCTGAGAAAATTTAAATACCTGCAGAATAGTTCAGGAAATTCAAATTAATTCAAATTTCGACTAAGGATCTTATCCTGCTTAAGAACAATGTGAAGACTAAAGCCGAAAATTGTGTAAATGTTCGGTCGGGACAATGTACCATTACTAAGCATATCGAATTTTGCATTTTTGCATTTTTAGCCCCCCCCCCCCAACTGGTCGGAGGTCTTACAGGTATGAAAAACTAAGCCCGGTGTTTTTTTGTGCCAAAACATGGTTTTTGGCACAAAAAAATTTGGAAAAGCGCAAAAAATTTCGAGCGTTTGTGCCAATTGGCACAAATTTTTTGGCTGGTCAAACATCAAATTTCCTTGATTTTTAGACGTTTTAGGGGCTGAAAATTCCAGGGTTGGCAAAAACCAAACTTTTGAAATTTCGACTTTTTGGTTTTTTGGTTTTTTAGTGGTTTTTTATGGTTTTTTAATAGTTTTTTTGGTTTTTCTATGGTTTTTTAGTGGTTTTTTTCTGGTTTAATTCTTTAAAATGTTTGATACATCAAAATAACTATGAAAAAAACTGCTGGAAGCTCCCTGTATCATCTAAGACTAGTTAGGGAGCCTTAAAATGGCAGCTAGAAGTATTAATCTTATCGGAAGTGTCATTATTTTATGCTATAGGAAATCCCTATTATAGCAATAGAAATACAGTAATAGTGGGCACATAAGAGAGGAACCATGAATGAAGAACATAAGAAAAGTAAAAATGGAACAGAGCATGCGATATGTAAGGGGTAAATTCAAGAAAAAGAAGAAAAATTACAAATAAAGAGAAATATACAATACACAATGTACAGTACGGAAGGTAATTCCCGCAAAACTAGAAATTGGCTAGAAACATACCTGTACTTGGGGGGGTTGGGGGGGGGACCCCCCCCCCAACTCGGCCAACCCTATACCCAAAATCATTTCCCCCCCCCAACCCCCCCCCAGTTGGGAAAAAATTAAAAAAATTTGTCAAAAAGTGTATGTTTTTTGGCCTTTTTTGGGAAAAATTTCGACTTTTTCCTACCCCCCCCCCCAAAATTTCGGATTTACCCCCCCCCCAACTGGTCGGAGGTCTTACAGGTATGGCTAGAAAGAAACTAGGCATTGGCTAGACATGGCTTCGTATGCTATAACGTTGTGCCTTGTAGGGTGCGCCGAATGGACAGCTGTCAACGGCCGGCCTTTGAAACTTATTGATACGCACAGCTGGCCAATTGACTACGTCGAGACGAGAAGAAAAGATTCGCGCGAGGATACAGTAGGCTGGACGAGTGTGGGTAAAATGTAGAACATGCATTTTTTATTTATTATCGTAATAAAAACGTAGTCTAATTGATAGTATTGAAGATGGCCATGCAAGTGTCTCTGGGTCCTCGTCCCCATGGCTGGGCATCACCTCAGGTGATGGCGGAAGGGGACACAAAAATTTTCCTTCTATTGTTTATGTGTATTTTATAGTAAATATTTGTTTGTTTTTTTTTATTTTTTAATAAATGAAACTTTTCATTTTTTTGTCATGACAGTGTCACATTTTGCGCCATGTCACGTGTATGACATGTGGATCTTGGGAGAGCTGGGGAGGTTTGGGTATCTCATCAGGTAATACCGTGTTTTAGACGTCACATTGATGGTGAACCATATCAGATTGATCCTATTACAGTGAGTAATAGGCTGTGACTCCTGATGGATACTGGCATTTTCCCCAGGCTTCCCAAGTTGGCGCTGGGGCCTAACCTGGCAAATGGTGGCTATAGAGAGGTCTATAGTTGGTTCTCTTGTGTTGTCCTTGGGGTCTTGCTGTAGGGTAATGGACAACGCTGCCAGGCTAGGTGCGACAATCCCCGAGTCCTACTCAGTGAGAGTGGGGACAGGGTCACCCGTAAAATGACCTAGATTATGGGACCCGATTATGAACCAGACAGCCCCTTTTTAGCCCGAACCTGAGAGGTGGAGGCCCTACTTATCTGTGGAAGCCTTGGGAAACCGACTTAGGAAGGATTTCCCAACAAATAACCCACAAATAACAATAATCCCCTGAGAAGACTCACCTAGTCCTGTTTCTCAAGCGATTACGACGCAACGGGCGGCAAGTCCCTGGATGCTTTCGGTCTTCTGGCACTGGGAGCGGGGGATGCGATCCTCAAACGTCCTAAGCGGCGAGCGGCAGCGAGCGGCGGCGAGCGGGAGGGAGCGGGAGCGAGCAGGAGGCGAAACTCCAACGTTTAATTCACGAACCGGGGCGGTCGGACACCTGGCACTGATGGGCAGCGGGGTACTGTAGGCGGTGAGCGGCGGACGCAGTAAGAAATGCAAGGGTATGCAAATTTATTTAAAATAATAGGCGGCGGATGCAGTCGAGTATATAAAAATATGCAAATTGAGCAGGGCGGCGGACGCGAAGTGACAACCGGACGAAAAGCTTGGTGAACCCAAGAATGAGCGAAAAACTAAAGAAACATGTCCTTTTAAGGACATGTTTGGCTACAGCTGCAGCTTGGGCGGAGTTTCTCGGCGCTCAAGCTAACTTCTGCAGCTAGACGCGATGCAGAAGATGCCTATGAGCACATAGACATTTTTTCATTCACATGCGTTTAGCACTGAGGCCGGCTGCAGTGCCTATGCTAAGCATATGAACGTCTTTAGCTAAAACTTCTTAGCTAGTCGTTTTGCGTAACAAAAACGACGCTAATTTTTGATGATAAGAGGTGCGTGAGCGCACCAAAAATAGCCATGTGCTCGTGGAGCACGACTGGCGGAAGTTTTTAGCTAAAGGGCCTACTGTAGCCCGGGTTTGTAAAGAAATAAAAATACAACAAAACGAAACATAGAAATGCATGAAAAATATAAAAACGAACGTAAAATGCATGTGTAAAAATGAAATAAACAAAAGCATGTTCGAGTAATAAACGAAACATGAAAAATAACAAAATGTCGGCATGATCAGGATCACGTGACGTTGGAGAATTGAGCGGCACGTGACACGGCGGTCCTTCGAAAAAGGGCGTCCTTGTCCTTGCAGTGGTCAGTAGTGAGGTTTTGTACGGCGTGTCCGTGGTCGTAGGTCATTCCAAGGTGTGACGGCGGAAGTGGTCGAATAGGTCCGTTGGGTTGTCGGCGGGTGGCGCCTTCTTTGATCGTAATTCGTTCGGCGGTATGGTGACCGGAGGTTGTTGATGTGTGGAGTTGTCGACATTGAATATCCTGTGCGACAGTCTAGAACGCAGAAAAGAAAAAATTTTCAGGGCAAGATGTAGGCTATCGCAGAGGATGCGCCCCAGTGAGGTACAGATTGTCGGGCTATCGCAGAGGATGCACCCTGTGAGGTGTAGGCTATCGCGTGAGGATGCGCCTAAAGCGTGACGCTTAGGTTGCTGAACGCTCTCTTCTATCCGCTAAGATCCAGCATGGACAAGAGTGGATACTTCGTGAGGGGCACGGCGGTCCTTCGAAAAAGGACGTCCTCGTCTGTAAGCGGGGACAATGAAGAGAGTGCATCTTGAGTTACGGGTCGGGAACCTCTGCATCAAGATGGGGGTCAATCAGATTCGGTGTAAAGTCCCGGCTTATTGAAGGATACAATAAGGGTGCCGAATTTGTTGCCTGTGAAGTGGGAGGTGTATCCTCTGCTTCACTCGGTTGTTCAGGGGATACGTAAAGTCGAAGCTGGTTGACATGTACAGTGTCTTCCTGATCCATCTCGAGAAGAAGTGTGACATTGGGATATGCCACACTTGTGACAAGGTAGGGCCCATCGTAGATGGGCAGCAATTTAGGAGTGAGTCCACGTTTGCTGGAGGTGCGCAGTTTGAGCACCTGATCCCCTACTTTGTATGAGACATCATGTGCCTTCCGGTCGTAGGGTCGTGCATAGGCTTCCTGTGCTTTCTCAATCCGACTCTGGATTAAGGTTAACGCATTCGTGAAATGACGTTCGACCTCCATATCATACGGGGAAACATTAATGATATGGACCAGAGGGTTGAATGAGAGCGCGGCATCAACAGGGAGCATGGGTGTGCGACCGTACATGAGTTCAAAGGGCGAGTACCCCGTTGACTCATTCATGCTGATATTGACGGCAAACACAGCGTATGGTAGGTGTTCATCCCAATCGGTATGTCCTTGATGAACATACATACGTAGCCGTGTGGCTAGCGTCTGATTAGCTCTTTCCACTTCGCCGTTGGTCATCGGATGATAGGCGGTAGAGTGGATTTTCTTCGTTGCGCAGATCGCAGTGATCTCAGTCATCAGTTTTGATGTGAAATCAGTGCCACGATCTGACTGAAGAATCTGCGGTGCCCCGTGCCGGCAGACAATTTGCGTTACAAACAGCCGGGCTATGGTGTGCGCAGTGATGTCCGGAGTAGCAAAAGCCTCGAACCATTTCATAAAGTAGTCGATAAAGACTACGATGAAACGGTTGCCAGCTTCGCTAGTGGTCATTGGTCCCATGCAGTCGACACCTACCCGGTGAAACGGTCCCGTGATGGTGATAGGTTTCAGGGTCGCAGTGGTTTTCTGTCGAGCGGGCTTATTCCGTTGGCAAAGATCACACCGCTGACAGAAGGACTTGACATCCCGACTGAGGGAGGGCCAGTGGTATCTGCGAGCAATGAGCCGCGCAGTACGTTTAGCACCGAAGTGTCCAGCTAAGATGTCATCATGATGAGCCCGGATAATGGTAGTAACCATGGATCTGGGTATGACGATCTTATTGGACTCGCCTGTCCATTTCTGAAGAACGTTATCCAACAGATGGTAGCCTCGCACATCATTCTGGTCGCCCAGAGGCTTAAGAGAGCGAATGATGTCGGCTAACTCCGGATCCTCCAGCTGAGCAGCGAAAAGGTCGGGGTGCTGCGCACCGACGGATATCTCGGCATAAGACTCTGATCGTACCGGGCGCTCCGCGCCAACAGTGATCGGTGCTGAATTACTTGAACGCGCCAGGTGCTGCACACCATCGGTCAAGGTCCTGGATCGCGCCAGGTGCTGCGCACCATTGGTGATCATCATAGCGTGCCCCTCAGGTCTGTAGAGTGGAGTATCATCAATACTCTGACCGGTGAGGGAGTTAGGATCCGGCAGGCGTGATAATGCGTCAGCATTACCATTAGACTGACCTTTTCGCGGCCGAATTATCAGTGTGAATTCGGCGAGCGCGAGTCCCCACCGAGCGATCCGAGTAGAGGGGTTAGGCTTCTCCAACACTGCTTTGACCGCGGTATGGTCAGTCTGAACGACCACCTCGTGCTGGAAGAGGTAT
This sequence comes from Romanomermis culicivorax, assembly GCA_963922205.1. Classification (NCBI taxonomy): domain Eukaryota; kingdom Metazoa; phylum Nematoda; class Enoplea; order Mermithida; family Mermithidae; genus Romanomermis; species Romanomermis culicivorax. Next base: position 613,702 of record CAWUHX010000064.1, read on the forward strand.
GGTCGAAAGTGCTTGACAAAATGGACAACAGCGAGAGTCTCCAGTTCTGTAATGGAGTAGTTTTTCTCGGCCGCTGTTAACCCTCGGCTGGCGTACGCGACAGGATGGTCGTATCCATGTTGGTCTAACTGGCTAAGAACCGCTCCTATCCCCGAAATACTTGCATCAGTTTGAAGGATAAAGGATTTCGAAAAGTCCGGATGGCGCAGGATAGGAGGGTTGGTCAGCAGGCGGCGGAGTTCATCGAACGCCTCCTGCTGAGGTTTTGACCACTGGAAAGTAGTTTCCTTCCGTAAGAGCTTGGTGAGTGGCTCGCTGAGCCGGGCACAACCAGGGATGAAACGCCTGTAGTAAGACACGAGGCCTAGGAAGGACTTGATGTCTTTGGCGTTTTGTGGAATGGGTAGGTTTTGGACGGCGGCCAGCTTGGCTTGGTCAGGTTCTAGGCCGCTCTGTGAGATGCGATAGCCTAGGTATTCTACCTCTGAGTGCGAGAATTTGCACTTGCTCAGTCTGAGCTTCATTCCACCCCGGCGAAGACGGGCGAACACATCTGCCAGGTGCTGAAGCATTTGGGTGTGAGAGTTCCCAAACACCAAAATGTCGTCGAGATAAGTCAGAACCGTGCGCCATTGGATTCCAGTAAGGAGGAGGTCCATAAGGCGTTGAAATGTCCCTGGCGCGTTGCATAAACCGAAGGGCAAATAGTTGAATTCGTTAAGTCCAATAGGCGTATTAAAAGCCGTCTTTTCCTTATCCGCCTCAGCAATTGGGATTGACCAATAAGCGTTAGCCTGGTCAAGGGTAGTGAAATACTTCATACCCTTGAGTGTGTCGAGGATGTCATCTATCCGCGGGAGAGGGTAGACATCCTTTTTGGTGACCTCGTTAAGACCACGAAAGTCAACACACATACGGTGAGAACCGTTTTTCTTGCGCACCAGGACAGTATTAGTAGCCCACGGAGACATGCTGGGCCGAATAATACCTTTCTCCTGGAGCGCCTTGACCTCTTGCATGATGAGATCCTTCTCCTTAGGTGAGGACCGGTAAGGAAAACGGCGGACTGGGCGGGCATCGCCCGTGCTGATTTCGTGCTAGACGAGATCAGTGGAACCTGTGTCCTTTTCATCAAGAGCATAAAGGTCGGTGTATGCAACCAGCAGATCGAGTAAGGCTGCCCGGTCCCGAGGGGAGATGTCCGGTGAGATTACAGCATTGGCCTCGACCCACTGACGATCGAGGACGGTGTCTGAGTCGACCGGTGATTCCCGTGAGGGCTCACTATGCATCTGCACATGACCAATGGTTGTGTGCGGGTAGAGAACCACGGAATGAGTACTCGGGTTGACTACCTGAAGTGGTATGTGACCGTTGGTCACGGTACTCACGCTTCCAGCAAAATATACGTGTCTTTGAGATCCGGTGAGGTGCTTCGGAAAGAAGGCCACCTCAGGCACGTTCGTATAGATTGGTGGGACAGGGACAGTGAATCGTGTCAGGGAGCGAGGCTCTAGAATCACCAAGTCCTTCAGGGGCAAAGGGCCGCGGGCAGAAGGTGGACTGTGGATGAGACCGTCACAGGGAATTCTACTTTCCTTGAACTGGAGGAAGGATTTCTCCCAGTTCAAGCTGACACAATTGAACCGGCCAAGGAAGTTGGTTCCAAGGACCAGTTCAGCTGAACAGTTCTCCTGTATTTGGACCTGAATCCGTTCAGAGACATCAGCCACTGTAACTGTGATGTAGGCTGCTCCTAGCAGTGGGATCGGGGACCCATTGGCTGCGATAGGGCGTGCCCTGGTTGGTGATAGTGACAAGTTGGGCAGCTGGGCCGCTAACTTGTGGTCCAGGAGTGAGAAGACAGCTCCTGTGTCGACCAGTGCCTTCGCTTCTACCCAGTTGTTGAGGAGAACTTTGATATGGGGTGTCCGGATATCATTTGGGTAAAAAGCCGCGACCATATGACCGGAATCAGGTGTGGTGGCACCACTAGCGTGTTTGGTCTTACCGGACCGCTTTGGAATCGGCAGTCCCGTACGACGTAGAAGACCTACTAGAGCATATCCGACGGAGGGTTCCGGGTCATTCAGAAGAATGGACTCATCCTGCACCGTTAGTACGTGGCCTGAGTGATCCTTCGGACTCTGAGTAGCTCCTAGTGATTCAACCTCGGTGTCCGATAGCGGAGGCGCGTTTGGCACGGGTGATGTCGGAGCATCTGAATCACTTGGCTCACGGTATCGGCCCTTCTCTAGCGTAACTGGAGAGGTTCCAGGTGGAGGTCGAGGGCAACCTGACCCGTGCAAGGTCCACAGATGACGACTTGCCCGTCTAGAAGAGGCCCGGGATCCCCTAGTTGACCCACGTGATGAGGCAACTGAGGAGGCCCGTGAGTGTGGCCGAGAGATGGACGAAGCCCTGGACCGCGATTGTGATCCCGACCTGTGTGAGTTTCGCGAGAGAGCAGGGGTGTTCTCCCACCAGGGGTCGATCTGGTCAATCTCTGGCGTGGTCAGCAGGAGGGGTAATTCTACCGCGTCCAGCCGACAAACATTACGTTGGTAGTCAAACATAATGTTCTTGAACTGTTCTAAGAAGTCCAGTCCGAGTATGAGGTCAACAGGTGCCCAGAAGGGAGACGTAGTCTTGCACACATGGAGATGTACATCGATCCGTGTGTTCGGCTGGCGGTTTCCGGGCAACATGATTTCATATGGTCCCGAAAGGATGGTATGAACGGCTTTACCATCGATGCTCATCAATGGGTTAAAGTCTTGATGTTGCTGGAACGCCATGACCGCCTTCGGACTTTCTTTAGCCAAGGCCTTATGAAGACGTTGGCTAATGATAGTGCATGGGCAACCCGTGTCAAGGAAAGCAGGAGTTTCCTTGGTGTCCAGCAGCACGACGAAGCACGGTGTGATTCGGTCAAGCTGGGAGGGCACATCGTTTTGCACATAGTGAAAACCGATCCAGCGTTGGACTTTACGGTAAAGACCCAACGGGGAGAAACGGCTAACAAACCGGACCTGTTTGCTCCGCAGACGGTAGCTGAGATAATAGGATACACCAAGATAGGCAAGGTATCCGGCACCAATCAGCACTGTCAGGGTAATTAGGATGTTAAAGATCAACTGGACCGGCCCGCTCAGGACAGCATGCAAGCCCTGGGCGAGGGTGTGTTGTTGACCCGTAATAACATGGTTTGCTGCCAAACCGACACCTTCCAGAGAGGCCTTGATGTCGGTTCCTACCCCTGCAAAGGCCTGGTAGATGGCGTCTGGTTGCAGGGATAGGCCAGCGGTAAAGTTTACCAGCCGGTTGAGTACCGCTTCAATTTGCTCAGTCTTGTAAACATACTGTTTAAAGAAGGCAAAGTTTGAAGGGGTCATCGCCAACTGGTCATGGAAGAGCGCCGGTACCTCAAAGTGAGTGATGTTGAAACGCTGCTTCCAGAAGAGTTCCAGTGGGATGTGGCTCACGTGGACCGCGCCAGACTCAGTAAACCAGCCCGAGCGATTTCGGAAAATCCCTGTGAAGTGGTGATGACACGGCACAATTGGGCTAGATTTAATGAGATCCGGACCACCGGGGGTGGCGAAGTAGATGGTGCCGCCAACCTGTACAGGTAAGTACTTGTAGCAAACGTTCCCCACCCGGTATGAGTGATAAACGTAGGTGGTGTTGACCTTCTGACACGGCCATATTGTCAGCGCATCGCCTGTGAAATCCGCCGTCAGGTCATTCCTCTGGAGGAATGCCCGGGCACCCAGGGTAGGGTCGAAGGGAAGCAACTGCCAAGTCAGATCAAGATAGCGTTGAGCGTGAGAGCAGAGCTCAAGCCACGTGAACCGGGAACTGTTAATTTCCGACTCCTTGATCTGCTGAGCCAGATAGTTCAGTTTGGCATTGACAGGATCGGGACGGCTGTCCGTTGCCACTCTGAACAAGTTTTGAGTCAAATTGTATCTCCCGTGGATGCGAAGGAGAAGACCCTGATCCATCCGGACTGTGGTGGAACGTAGTTCTGGGCACAGTTGGAAGACACGGGAGTTTCCCGGGATCTTGAGGGCAACCTGTAGATCATCGATGATGACGTGGTTCCCTGACATGGACGCAGTGTTATTTCCCTTGGGGTGATAATGACACCGCGCCGTGAAGTTTTGTGCAGGCCAGACAATGACCCCGTCTAGAGTAGTGCACTGGCCTGCAGTGGGGCTGCATCCACCTACATCGCCTAAGGTGCTTAGGGCCGTAGTGCCGTCCCACGAAGCGACTTGTCCCTCCTCGATGAAGAGGTTAGTCACTGTCTTGCAGACGTCGCTGCAGCACCATTCGTACATCACTTCCAATGTTTGGTTTGTGCTATAAAAGCCAGGGCGAATGCCGACAAGTTTTTGTGAACCAAACATCTTAGTGCGATGTGCTAGCGTGCATGCCGCAGGCGCTAAGTGCTGAGTGGTGATGACGTCTGCAGTGATGCCCCTAGAGCCGAAGAAACCAGTGTTGGTGCAGACTTTGCGAGAGCGCAATGTGCATTTCCACGCTGTGGCTGTAATCGGGTCTGAGCTAGGGACATACACCGTAACATTCATGCGCCGCGGGCTCCATGAAGATTGCGGTGGTTTACACTCTACATGCTGGGGTAACTCAAGTGGATGTCCGCTTCTTGAGAGACAGCAAAATTGATACTGAGCCGCCGGTGCTGACAAACTCACCCCTAGAAACAGTGATGCTACCAAGGTCAATTTTATTGTCAAAAACAACTGTACAAACGTAATTTGTAAGTGTTCACTCAATTTCACAAATCTGGCCTGAGGGGCAGTGTCAGATTTCTTCTTCGTCGCTGTCGGACGAGATTGGTTCCTGACCGGAGAAATCGAGGACCAATCCACCGCACGGGTGGATTTCCCGGAGGATACCGATTTTTGGCGACCGTGGGGCGACTGCCGTTGGGAACGGGGATTCCTCAACGATGCTGACATCTTCGTTAACCGGACGTAAGGTCTCGTCGACGGCCATGTGTTCGACGACAGGCGACTTGGTCGCGGCGGTCGGAGAGGTCGTTTGGGCTGGTGCCGGCGATTTGACCTGGGCTGTTGCTGACGATGTATGTTGGGCTGTTGCCGGCGGTGTAGGATCATTTGCGGGTTCCTTGGCCGGGGGCGAGGAAGCAGTAATGTCCATTTTCGTTGGCGATGTCGCGGCAACAGGTGGTGCTGCTGCCGGTGATGTAGCGGCAGCAGCAGGCAGGAGGATCCGACTGGCCTGTTTGACTGCTCGGCGGACGGCATCGACTGAAGGCGAGGATGGCTCCCCATCCAATAAGAACTTCTCGACCGGCGAGATGGTGATAGTCCCATTGGCAATGAACTCGAGTGCCCGTCGGGCGACGTCGGGTCGTAAGAGGCGCATTGAGACGGGTGCTGCAAGCACGACGTCGGCGGCCGTGAGCGCTTCGACATTCGATGGCTCGTTGAGAAGAGTCCACGGCAAATGCGGGTATTTCTTGGCCAGGTCGACTGACCAGATGGCCAACATCGCATCTTGGACGGGCGATGGCGCTGTGAACAAGAAATCGATAGAGTCGTGGACTGAGATAGATTCCTGGTTCCTACTCTAGGATCACCTGAAGAAGAAGGTAGTATACCTGACAAATTCATGGGCTCGCCCTGGTCGAGGACTTCCGTAGCCGAATCCGTGGGGATCGAAGGCGGTGGTCCTGGAGGGACGATGCGGGCCGGTGGCGCCGAAGACGTCGTATTCGCGGCTGGAGCTGGCTCGGCAGTCTTAATTTTAGGAATGCGATACGGTGCGAGGATGTTAGCGTGGCCAACAAACTGCGGTGTCGTCGAGGGGTCCAGAGTGACCGGCATCGCATACTTTGGTGGTGGTGGTGGCAGCGGTATGTCCGATACATTTATCGGTACGGGTACCTGGGCTGCTTGGACCACTGAAAATCCAATACTGATTACGCAGACAGGATAACACTGTTGTGAAGAATCTGTCAGGTGTTCAGCAAGTGCCTCATCATCCAGGTCAAGAGGATCTGGATGAGGAGGGCCATCGGTAGCTCCAACGGTGTTGTTGCGGCGTATGGGCTGCCGATATTGGTTTCCTATCCCGTTGGGAGGGTGATAACCATTTCTCTGATGATACACATTTGTCCCCTGGGAAGAATAACCAGTATCTTGGTAGACATTCTCACCCGTGTTTGCCGGATTGCGCTGCGGACAGGCAGTTGATCGGTGCACTCGCACTTGACGACAATGAGGGCATGGCCTATCACATCGGTCCGTGGGGTGGGCACGTGTACGGCAAAAATAACAGCGACCACCGTTAGCGGCGTTGTTACCGGGAGCGGCACCGGTGGGACGCTGGGCCCGGCAGTCGGCGTCGCTATGTGTACACAGTCCGTGGAAGGAGCACGTTTGAAGGTGTGCTCCCGACGAGCGTCGCCCGGCGGACTGATTTGGTGTCGACGGCTGTGGAGGCGGCGTCTGTTGGATTGGCGTGGGTGCACGTTGCTGAGCCGTGAGCTTCGCTACGTGGGCCGTGAGCCTGGCCATTTCCTGTTTCAAGCAGCGAACCTCATCGGCGGAGGATGACGACGTTGGAGCGTTGCTCTGATGACCGTTTGCGCTTCTGTTAGGCATTTCGGGATTATATCCGGCGTGTTTAGGTTCTGAAGAGAAAACGGCGTTAGATGGAGCAGTGTACCGGATCTCGTCCCGAAAGATTTGGGATTCTGCGTAACAGGCTGCCTTGAGTGTCTCTTCAAGAGTCGTGAACTCCCTAAACTTGATACTATCTCGGAGGACCGGCTTCAGTCCCCGCAGAAAGATAGGTTTGATGATAGAATCTCGGACATCCGTCGCGAGATCTGGATACGCTACCCTGGATAGTCTCTTGAGGTGCTCAAGGTAGACTATCGCGGACTCTGTCGGCTTCTGCAGTCGATCTTGGATCAGCTGCTGATGCAGATCAGAGTCGCGCCCTACAGGAAAATCTCTCCGTAGAAAAGCCGTAAACTCTTCGTAGCGGGTAGGTATTGGAGTGCTGCTGCTAAAGTCCCGGTAGGAGGCGAGAGCAGGACCCGTGAGGCATGACTCCAGAAAAGCGATTTTATACGCATGATCCGTTTCGCTTACACCCTGGAGTGTAAAGAAACGAGTAAGATGCGACATAAAATCGGTGATAGACTCACCAAAAGCACCGGAGAAGGTGGGAGGGGCCATAAAGCTGGACACGGGAGGGTGCCTCCGACCATTCATGGCCTCTAACTTTTGGTTGAGGGGTCCAAGAGCACTCTCAAATGCTGCCTGGACTTTGTTCTCGATCTGTGAAGGGAGATCAGCTTCCGACTTCATGTCCGAGGGTTCGTTTTCCCGTAAGGTGGTTAGAACAGACGTCCTTGCCCGTGAAGCAATTAAGTCAAATTGAATAGAGAGTGGCTCACTGGTCTGTACAGGCTGGGTACTGAGACGGCAGGAACGACGGGGTGTCTCTATTGTGTAAAATGAAAGTGAGTACTACTTTTGAATTCGCGGCGAAAGAGCGCGTGAATTCGGAAAACGCGTGCGCGACGGCGTTTGTGACGTAAATTGATTTAGCTTAAGACTAGCGACCACGGAAAGGGAGCTAGAATGGAATAGGATTATAAGAGGTAAGATCAGAGTACATCAGGGTGACACAGAAGGGAATTTATCTGGTCGCCCGTGATGGACAGAGGCATGGCCTGAGATATGGGGGAATCGATCCCGACCAAAATGTAGGATTGGGGCCTGGACCCAGCAATTAGAATAGATGAAGAGGACAGAAGATCAGATGTAAAAGTAGAGAAGAGGCGGTTTTCCTGCCGAGAAATAAGGTGACGGATGAACCCGCTCAGGAGGGATTTTTCCTGGAGGTTCGACCACTGTACTAGTTTACAAATCTCGGGGCGAGGCGGACTCGTAGCCGACAAGATCCTACTCACCAGAAGTAGCGCATAAAGTGGCATGAGGTGAAAAGGATGGGGTCAACTGAAAATGAACTTAAAAGGGAGCAATAAATAGGGACAAAACTAATTTACAAACCCAGTTACGCAAAGGGGGTCGCGCAGTTACGCAACGGGCCTCACTCGCCAGGAGCGATTGCGATCTCTGCATAGTGAGATGGACTATACAGGAGGTTCCGTGTTGGACGACATTCGCAAGTAACTTACAGCCGTGTCCGAAACGGGAGCCCGCATTCCGAACAGAACGGACACTCTCCAGGAGTATTATACACAGCTGGTGGCCGGGTTTGCCGATCACTGAGATGAAGTGAGGTTTGCAGGTCACACAGTAGAAGAGGGAAGGAGCACGGGTACCAAGGGTGCTATTCTGACACACTCAGTCAGTTAAAATGAAATACTCTGGATGTTTTGAGGGCGCACCCGAAAACATCTAAGGGATCACGGGTACAAGGTGTCCCTGATTGAATATGAGTGTAAAGTAAGTATCGAGGCGTACTCAATACCTTCGCTGAGGCGGACTCAACGGTGCCTATTACTTACATGACTAATAGAGGGTGGACCGCGGAGGCGGACTCTGGGTCAGTGGCGACTCTAGCGCGGGCATCGTTAAGCCAGTTAACGAAGGCGTTCGAGTGAATGTAATATGACAGGGGGTCCTATACACTCTAGGCCCAACCGGAGGCTGTGCCGCGGTCCCTTGAGAACCACTACGGGGGGGACACTAAAGAAGATCTATGTATGACAGCTCGATGAGATGAAAGAGAATGAGTGAATTTAGATAAGAAATTTACAAGAAGATTGCCGAACCCTTGCAGACGTCAGACACAGGCAGTACCGACTGCAAATGCCTGCTGTCTGCCCGAGTCAGACAACCAACCCAGCTGAGGCTGAGTGTAACTGGTTCAAACCTGCAGTTAAAGCTTGAAAACAGCCACGTGCTGATCAACAGTGCCGCTACCCGGGCGGACAACCTGATCAGTACGCAGGCTAGTGAGCATCTGAGGTGGTGTGTGTATGTAGACTGATGTTTCCCAGGCATCAGCCCCCAGACACACACAAACCCTTGGACAAGAGAGGTAGGTGATAGGACCATGCGCCAGCAACCACCTACAACTCAAGTGGAATACTCATAGGGCCGACAGTAACCTGGTGCGGACGTCAAAAGGTAGGGGTATGAACCAACACATGACCTTGGTGCTGACTGCAGGTGCCTGGGATAAGAGTATTCAAGTATCATGTCGCAGTTGCAGACGCCAGGGATGCGTGCCTAAGGCCGACGGGACCCCTGCAGTAGCACGTAATGTTACCGTTGCGGACGTCAGGAATAGGATCATGTAGTCTCAACTCCTACTGCGAGAACATGATACATCGTCATTGCTGACGTCAGCAATAGGGCCCTGAAGCCAGCTATCGGTATACGGCAACACGTGATGGTGCCGTTGCTGACGTCAAAAGGTGGGACCGAGGGTATGATACCTTAAGTCAATGACATGAGATGCAGTTGTTGCAGACGTCAGATGTGGCACCTGTAAGACCTGCACATCTTTGAATAGTGACACGGTGCGTCACCATTGCTGACGTCACAGATGGGGTGCAGAGAACCAGCCGAACCTGTTGCAACAATGTTGGCTTCACTTGTTGCAGACGTCAGAAGTCATTACTGCTGGAGTGTCAACTTAAACAACAACACGTAATGTCGGTTGCTGACGTCAGGAGTAGAACCCGGAGGGCTACCCACCCCTTGAAGCAACAGCAAGTGAAGCGGCTGTTGCAGACGTCAGTGGTTGCATCCGTGAGGCTGAACCACACAACAACAACAACCCGTAACGTTGTCGTTGCTGACGTCAAAGAACATGACCCGTAAAGTCTATGGTCTAGATGCAACAACCCAAGAATAGAGGAGAACAGACCTTACAGTAAGTAGGAATGAGGAAGAAAGAGAAACTTACGTAAGGGTGTCATACTGTAGCGGTGGCGTCCGAAAAAAGAAAAATATTTTTTTTTTTTTTTTTTTTTTTTTTTTTTTTTTTTTTTTTTTTTTTGACACTGCTCAGATGACCGAGAAAGGAAAAGGGAAAGAAAATAACCGAAGACGGGGAATACGATAGTTGGACATATGCGTGTTAAATGTGTAAACAGTCGGTGTACAATTTTGGGGCCGGAAAAGTGAGCAATTCCGACAGTTTCCGCCGACAGACAAAAATACTGTACACAATTAACAAATCGCAGCCACGTATGACGTCCAGAATCATACGTGGAGGGTGTATGGTATCGTGGGGTCACGGACCACCAACAGTCAGGAGAGGCCGTAAACCCCTACAGCTGTGATACCAGTACCCGCGTATGGGTATACTGTAGTTACAGTACGGGAATGGGCACAGGCGTACTGTAATGGCACCCACCCGGAGGGCTACAGTATACCACCCAGGATTAGGGAAGGGGGGGAACGAGGGAAAAGAAACAGATAAGGTAGTTTACAACACAGATTAAGTATGCAGAATGTACAGTATGAATCAGAGGAGGAATACAGAATACTCGATATATAACTCAACTCTGTTACAGTTAACACGACTTTTGGGACAAATAACTCGACTCAGAGGGAATTTATTACTCATAGGGGGGTTATACACACGCATGAGATAATTATATACACATATAGATCACATTTAGATCACTCGTAAGGGCAAATCCCATGTTACAGTAATTAAATTCGATGTTCAGGGAGAAACTCCCGACCTACAGTAATAAATCTTGGTGGCACGGGAAGAATTTCCGACTTACAGTAATAATACGCGACTTGAGGGGAGGTAGCCGACCTACAGTAGCGGTAATCCGAAATAAGGGACATTCCCGACCCATTAGGCAGTAAACCCAAATGTGGGGGGTCTCCGACTTATTGGATGGCTAGTGCCCAATTTTAAGGGGGCTTGTCCGACTTAAAATGGGAGTTGACCCGACCTGGGGGTAGTTCCGACCCAAGGGTAAGATTTTTGCACTTAAGGGCGAGTGCCAGACTTAAGGTCGATTTTCCAGCCTCGCCATGTCACATTTTGCGCCATGTCACGTGTATGACATGTGGATCTTGGGAGAGCTGGGGAGGTTTGGGTATCTCATCAGGTAATACCGTGTTTTAGACGTCACATTGATGGTGAACCATATCAGATTGATCCTATTACAGTGAGTAATAGGCTGTGACTCCTGATGGATACTGGCATTTTCCCCAGGCTTCCCAAGTTGGCGTTGGGGCCTAACCTGGCAAATGGTGGCTATAGAGAGGTCTATAGTTGGTTCTCTTGTGTTGTCCTTGGGGTCTTGCTGTAGGGTAATGGACAACGCTGCCAGGCTAGGTGCGACAATCCCCGAGTCCTACTCAGTGAGAGTGGGGACAGGGTCACCCGTAAAATGACCTAGATTATGGGACCCGATTATGAACCAGACAGCCCCTTTTTAGCCCGAACCTGAGAGGTGGAGGCCCTACTTATCTGTGGAAGCCTTGGGAAACCGACTTAGGAAGGATTTCCCAACAAATAACCCACAAATAACAATAATCCCCTGAGAAGACTCACCTAGTCCTGTTTCTCAAGCGATTACGACGCAACGGGCGGCAAGTCCCTGGATGCTTTCGGTCTTCTGGCACTGGGAGCGGGGGATGCGATCCTCAAACGTCCTAGGCGGCGAGCGGCAGCGAGCGGCGGCGAGCGGGAGGGAGCGGGAGCGAGCAGGAGGCGAAACTCCAACGTTTAATTCACGAACCGGGGCGGTCGGACACCTGGCACTGATGGGCAGCGGGGTACTGTAGGCGGTGAGCGGCGGATGCAGTAAGAAATGCAAGGGTATGCAAATTTATTTAAAATAATAGGCGGCGGACGCAGTCGAGTATATAAAAATATGCAAATTGAGCAGGGCGGCGGACGCGAAGTGACAACCGGACGAAAAGCTTGGTGAACCCAAGAATGAGCGAAAAACTAAAGAAACATGTCCTTTTAAGGACATGTTTGGCTACAGCTGCAGCTTGGGTGGAGTTTCTCGGCGCTCAAGCTAACTTCTGCAGCTAGACGCGATGCAGAAGATGCCTATGAGCACATAGACATTTTTTCATTCACATGCGTTTAGCACTGAGGCCGGCTGCAGTGCCTATGCTAAGCATATGAACGTCTTTAGCTAAAACTTCTTAGCTAGTCGTTTTGCGTAACAAAAACGACGCTAATTTTTGATGATAAGAGGTGCGTGAGCGCACCAAAAATAGCCATGTGCTCGTGGAGCACGACTGGCGGAAGTTTTTAGCTAAAGGGCCTACTGTAGCCCGCGTTTGTAAAGAAATAAAAATACAACAAAACGAAACATAGAAATGCATGAAAAATATAAAAACGAACGTAAAATGCATGTGTAAAAATGAAATAAACAAAAGCATGTTCGAGTAATAAACGAAACATGAAAAATAACAAAATGTCGGCATGATCAGGATCACGTGACGTTGGAGAATTGAGCGGCACGTGACAACAGTATTGTATTTTTTATTGTTTGTTTTATATGTAGTTATTATATGATTAATTTAACGTCATAATGTTTTTTATTAATAAATCATCTATATAATATTGCATCGTATTGTGTACAGAAGAGTAGTCAAGCGCGTAAATAATTGCTGCTAGTAGCTATACAAGTTTGGAAAAAACTCATTGAAAGAAAGGAAATTGTGTTAATTTTTGGCTCAATAATCATTCTTGATGAATTAATTGGCAAAAGGTACGAAAATTTGAAAAGAAGTACTAAAATGTTCGTTTTACAAGTAGGCAAAGTTGAAAAGCACAGAATGTTCGTTAAATCTCTAAAAAACGGACTATTTACTGCCGGTTTCTAATTTTGAAAAAAGTAGGATATGAAAAAGATGGAAAATTTAAAAAAAAGAAGTTTCCTCAAAAAAAGTTTGTAAACAAATGGAAAAATTTTGAACGTTTGTCACAATACTCATTCTTGATGAAATAATAGGAAAAAAGTACGGAAAACGGAAAAGCAGTACTAAAATGTTCGTTTTACATTTAGGCAATGTTGAAAAGTACAGAATGTACGTTAAATCTCTTTAAAAAACGAACCAACTGTGATAGTCCGTTTTCTAATTTTGAAAGAAGTTGGAAATAAAAAATATGAAAAAAAGAGGAAAAATTAAAAAAAAAGTTTCCTAAAAAAAGTTTGTAAACAAAACGAAAAATTTTGAGCGTTTATCACAATATTGTAAATATATCGAAAAATTTTGAATGTTTAGAACAATATTGTAAACGTATCGAAAAAGTTTGGTCTGAAAATCTTCGATTTTCTCACCATCATTTTGGTCTGAAAATCATCGATTTTACACATTTTTTAAAATCAAAAAAGTTTTTTGCTTCGGAATCTGTCGTAACTCAAATTTTAGATGTGGAATTCGGCACCTCAAAAAATCTATTTTGGCGAAAAAATCGAATTTTCTTCCTTTAGCAACCCCGTATTATTTTGGGACTCTGAATTTATAATGTTTCGTACATTTTAGGGGGCAGGTTTGTTGTTGTTGCGTGTTAACGTTTATTTCTTTCATGTTCATGTTTAGTTTATGTTTACTTTTTTTGTTGAATATCTATCAATCATGATCTCATTACCAATCTGTGATTGTCTGATTATCTGTGATTAATAAGTTGTGCATTGATTATTCAGTTTTTAAAATTTCATTTTTGTTTTTTCATCGACGGCGAATAAAATTTCGTAAGTGAAGTCTAAAAATTAAAATTTCCTTGATTTTATTTTTATTTTCAGTTTGGCCATGCAAAGCCTCAGGGTCCACGTCCCCATGGCCGGGCACTGCAATTGATGACCTCGTCGCAGGGTTATCGATAGCAGTGGCGGATGGAGGCAATCTACTTTATTTGCATTTTATCTTTTATCCTTTTATTTTATTATATACTTTCTTGGCAAACATTTACTCTCGTCTAAAGCATACTGTATCTGTACGTTTGCACAACACAGTCCACTATATGAACGAATAAAATTTCGTAAGTGAAGTCTAAAAGTTAAAATTTCCTTGATTTTATTTTTTTTCAGTTTGGCCATGCATGTGCTTATGGGTCCACGTCCCTATGGCTGGGTATCACAAATAAGTGATAGCAGAAAGAAGCACTATTTTCTACTTTTCGTACTTTTCAATTTATTTCTTGTCTTATGAGCTTTCGATTTATTTTTAATGACCTTTAACCATTTTAAGTTTCGTCTATTCATTTTTATTTTTTTAATGACTTCTAATGATTTTAAATTTCTTCTATTAATATTTAAGCAAATTTTTCATCCATACTATTATCTACTCGCGACAATGATTGACGCGCGCTCGCGACAATGATTGACGGCATACTATTATCTACTATGACACAATTTTTAAGTATATACCGTTTTCGATAAGATGGTTTTGAATTGATAGATTATTACATATGTTATTAATATTACAAACTGCAGTTGAAGGTCACACATAGACATTTCAGATGTTTCCAAATTTTTGCTTTTCAAACATGTCTGCGAGCATAACTACAGCAAATGGGTCTTATTATTATTCTCGTTTGCATGATAGATACATATTTTTGTAAGACTTTTTCTACTTAGCAGCAACATCAAGTCACATAAAAATGAGCCACTCAGAAGCTCTTCTCTTTGTCAACCTACAGTATGCTTAACTGATCTGTATAAAATTTTATTATTGTTGTCTCATTTATATTTTGAAATTTCGAGCTAAGAAAATTAAAAAGGTTACCGTAACAATGAAGTCGGGATTATTATACTCAATCATATTTTGTAAAATTTTAATTATATGGATCAATGGATGTCACCCCGCATGGTCACTCCACGAAAGATTTAGCATCTACTTTTTTGTGAGCAAATTATAGCAAAATTGACTCTTGTACTAAATGTGTGCTTGCAAGATGGATGCAGTGGATATCGATTAATTTATATTACATCTTTTGAGTACAAAATGTAGCATAAAAATACGACTTTTTTCTACTTTATAGTGAAGTCAATTCAACTAAATTAATTGTTTTGTTGATTTAGATAGACACCAAAACATGCCTAGAAGATCGACTAATGTGAAAAAACAGTTTCCCAATGATTTTGGAAAAAAACCAAAAAACCAGAGATTTTCCAAGTTTTTGGTTTTTTTAAAAAACCAAAAAACCAAAACCTTGCCAACCCTGGAAAATTCAAAACTTTTTCGGCACTAGGCGCCGAATCAATGGACATAAAAATTCCTATTCGTATATTTGACCGGAACGCGAACAATTTCTCTTTGGACAGTGTATTAGTATCATTGCAGCAAACTTTATAGGCTGTCAAGACCATACCTGTAAGACCTCCGACCAGTTGGGGGGGGGGGGGTAAATCCCAAATTTTGGGGGGGGGGGGGTAGAAAAAGTCGAAATTTTTCGCAAAAAAGGCCAAAAAACATATACACTTTTTGGCAAATTTTTGTAATTTTTTCCAAACTGGGAGGGGTTGGGGGGGGTAAATGATTTTGGGTACTGGGTTGGCCAAGTTGGGGGGGTCCCCCAACCCCCCCCCCCCAAGTACAGGTATGGTCAAGACTGATGAATGAAAAGAAATTCTGAATATTCTTTCTTCATTCAGTCAGATTCGGATTTAAAACTGAAATTGTTACTTTCTGTGTTTGATTGATTCAAATAGAAAAATCGATATCGTTGATAATGGCACAATTTTTCGATCGGAAATTAACACGATTTTCGACTTTATTTTCTCTAGTCTTCACAGCGTTTTTTTTTTGCGCACGGACATTTGTGCCAATTGGCACAAGGGGCCAAAAAAATTTGTGCCAATGGCACAAAAATTTTTTTTCACTAGAGACATACTGAAAACTGCAGAAAAGTTTTAGGCCAAAAGTTTGATAAAAAGTTAACGTTTAACGCATTAATTGTTTGTAAAAATCGTGCCCAACCTATTTTTCAGCTAACCATGTCAGTGAGAAAAGAAAAAACTGTGCAACAAAATAGTTCACGAAATCCCAAAAAGAAATGGAATGCTGAGACAATTTAAATAGCTCTAGAATTGTTCAGGAAGTTCAAATTGATTCAATTTTCGACTACGAACGAATATCTATGTTATGTATAAGTATTTAACAACTATGTAAAGACTGGAGAAAATAAAGTAGAAAATCGTGTTAATTTTCGATCGAAACATTGTACCATTATCAACAATATCAACTTTTCTATTTGAATCAATCAAACACAGAAAGTAACAATTTCAGTTTCGAATCCGAATCTGACTGAATGAAGAGAGAATATTCAGAATTTCTTTTCACTCATCAGTCTTGACAGCCTATAAAGTTTGCTGCAACGATACTGTTGTGGAGCGCCGATTGACTACAGTGTAAACTCGTCGGTTTTACAAAGTGATTCACAAGAACGCATCGTTTCGGAGCTCAAAGTTGCTCAAAGTTGTTAGAAGGTTCACAACATCGAACATTACACTCGCAGAAGGTTTGTGAAAAAGTTAGTTCTCGTTTTTGTGGCGGTCTTGAGTGGTCGTATCTCATGTTGTTCATCGCGACCTATTTTGAATATTGTGAAGGGGCGATTCGCAATAGTAAGTATTTGTTTAATAAAATATATAATCCCTCCACTTGTCAATACTAAAGTAGTAGTAAGACTGGTCCAGTATCGGTCGTAAGTGTATCGCGAGTTTCAGCATCCGAAAACCTTTGACGACCTGAGCGAAGATCCCTGGATAATTGACACAGCGCTCTCTACGAGCCCGTCAATCTCCTGCGTTCGACTATCGTTGCGTTGATTCCATTAAACACTCTGAGTGTTTCGTCTACAGCATTCCGCACGCTCTTCTATGTTCCGTACGTCTCTTCTAAAACGCGCGATAAATCATCAAGCTACACAGCTAAATTCTCATCTGCATTTTGTCATCTACTCTCAATTTCTCACGCACGACAATACTAATACATTGTTCGAAGAGAAATTGTTTGCGTTAGGGCCAAATATACGAATGGGTAATATTATATTCATTGATTTGGCACGAAGCGCCGACAATTTTTTGCATTTTCAGCCCCTAAAACGTCTAAAAATCAAGGAAATTTAATGTTTGACCAGCCAAAAAATTTGTGCCAATTGGCACAAACGCTCAAAATTTTTTGTGCCATTCCAAATTTCTTTGTGCCAAAAACCATGTTTCGGCACAAAAAAAAACACTGAGTCTTCACATGGTTGTTAATATAATACAAGCGTCACAGCATAAAGCCATCAATACAGTAACTCCAATTTTCTAGATTTCATATAACAAACTTTCAAACTATGTTCTCAAGTTCGAATCTGAACGGAAATATTAGAACATTGTCTGGAGTTTTGACTCCAACAAATCTGCAATGGCGGTGCTGAGCAAATGTCCTCTGTGCTCCGGGTTTCATCTGGGAATCATACCTGTACTTGGGAGGAGGGACTCTCCCCAACTTGGCCAACCATGTACCCAACATCACCCAACCCCCCCCCCCCTCCCCCCCAGTTTGAAAAAATTAAAAAATTTTAAAAAATTTTTTGGCCTTTTTTGGGAAAAATTGCGACTTTTTTCGACCCCCTCTCCCCAAATTTCGGATTTAACCCCCCCCCCCCCCCTCCCAACTGGTCCAAGGTCTCAGGTATGCCTGGGAATGAAATAAAACTTGGGGTTGAAACGGGATAAAGTATGTTCATCGGAAGATGGAGCCCTGAAAAATTTCAGGCATTATTTTTTTCCGCCAGCCTTGAAAAGGGTCGAAATTTTTTTCCCAAAGTCATTTTTTCGCTTTATAATGCTCATGGTGAATTATAATGATCTGTTCCAATCATTGTAACATTTTCAGAGCAATTAATTCATTGAAATTGAATATGAATTGAAGTTTTAGAGTTTGATTGAAGTCTAATTTACGAGCATTGTGAAATAAATTCTCCAGCAAACTATCCAAGGGCATAATAATGACTTTGAATTTGTGAAATCGATGGTCAATGTCTTGATGAAAAGTGGGGCCCAAAAACCTGTTTATATCTTTGCCGTGCTTGGCGCCGGAAAAATTTTTTCGGGTATTGACATTCTGCAATGCTGGAAAATCAATTATTCAAATATTTATTTCAGAAACCCTCGTGGCCACGATCAGCTTTTATGTAGAACAAAAATTTCGGTGGAAGCTGGGAACACGTCGCGTGATAACTCAATATTTACAAGATCAAACTTCAATTAAGTGAATTCTTGAAACATTAGGATGTAAGTAGAATGCATAATGACATTTGACATGTGAGAAAATGTCTTCAAGTTTTTATCTATAATATTTGTCTAAAGTCCGATTTTTTGATTATATTTTGATTACAGAACTAAACTCACGTTATTCTGGATTTCACCAATGTTCGCTACCATGTTTATTTGCTCTTGAATATTGCAAGCAGGCCCATTCCCAGGCATTTTTTCAGGGGGCAAATTTCAACATTTTTTAAAATAGATGAAACTCGACCTTGTGAGGTTGCCTAGCTCCTGAATGTCATGCTGAGAGGTTCAGAATGGCGTGCCTAAAAGCCTCATGGTGGGGTTTACAGCGAAGCTCCAGAATAAATCAATTTTAGGTACTTTAAGATCGAAAAATCATGATCCAAGATTGACGATAAAGTCAGTTTATACCATTGCTTGTCAGTTTGATTTTTTTAACCATTATACTAACGTGTGGCCCTCCTTATCTTTCGATATTGTTGCTATAAGTTGTTGAAAACTACAGGCCCATATCACTTTGTTGTGTACCATGCAAAATCATGGAAGGAATAATTAATAAGGATATTGTAGGTCATTTTGACAGATATGCCTTATTCAGTAGTAGGCAGTTTGGATTCAGAAAGAATAAATCATGTGTCTTACAACTTCTTGAATGTAAAACTAAGTGGGTTAAGAAGTTGTATGATCAAGTTCCTGTTGATGTTGTATACTTGATTTTAAGAAAGCATTTGATACTGTGTCACATTCAAAGCTCTTACAAAAACTGAAAGGATATAAAATTGATAAATTCACAATGAATTGGATTTGTGACTTTCATACAAATAGAAATCAATGTGTAAAACTAGGTAATACCATTTCTGCTCCAACTCCAATAATTAGTGGTGTTCCTCAAGGAAGTGTGTTAGGTCCAACATTGTTCCTGATATTTATAAATGATCTGAGTGATATAATTTAAAGTGATCTCTATCTATTTGCAGATGATGCTAAAATTTTTAATGATACATGTAATACAGTATTAATCCAGGAAGATTTAAACAGTTTCTATAATTGGTCTGAGGAATGGCAACTCAGTATCTCATTGCCTAAATGTGCAGTCTTACATTTGGGGAAAAATAATCCATCAAATCAGTACAAAATTGGTGAATGTGATCTTGATGCTGTCACTGAAATGAACGATCTTGGTGTTTATGTTGATGAAAAACTCAGTTTTGTTCCGCACTGTGATTACATGATCAAAAAGGCTTCTAGGGTATCAAATCTAATTTTTAAATATTTAAACTCAAATATAAATGAATTGAAAATCAGGGCATTTGAACTTATGTTCGCCCAATCCTCGAGTATGGTAGTCCTATTTTGAATCCTTCTCTAGTGGGTGAAATACAAAGGGTAGAGAAAGTTCAGAGGTAGTTCACAAAACGATTATATGGTTTTAACTCTAGGAATTATCAAGAAAGATTGGAGCCCACCAGTCTGCATTCTCTTGAATATAGGAGAACTATATCTGATTTATGCTATGTTTATTCTATAATCTGTAACAGCATTCTGGATTCAAATAATTTTTTTGTATACAGTAAATTTAATTATCATATTAACAATCCATATAAATCATATAAGACAAAATTTTGTACACGATTACTTGAAAAAGATTTTTGTAATAGATATATTAATACGTGGAATATGTTACCTAGTCATGTTACATCTGCTGTTAATGTTCATGTATTTAAAAAACGGTGCATTGCATTTTTGAGCTTATATCCATGCGATACTAATCGCCTTTAAGCTGGTGATAACATTTTTTTCTTTATTCTTTTGTGAATGTATTTTTTCCTAATGACGAATAATTTGCTCACAAATATAATTGAATTGAGGCCATATTTTAAAAAAATGAAAAATCGCATTTGAGACTACACCCCGAAGACGCTTAGGCAGAAGTATGGAGCTCGGATATGGCACACCCATTGGAGGGCATGGTAGAACTGGGGCCCTTAAAAAGTGCCTTTTCTGCATGTTTTTGGAGACCCCCGAATCACTACTTGCAGATAGAGGGGAAATGACAAAAGGCACCCCATATTTTGCCCCTATGCCCGAAACTATGAAAAAAACCCGAAGGTTCTAGCTCTTACCATTTTGGCTCTAAGGGGGGGACATGAAATTTATGGGCCGAGTATATTATACACTACCAGGCGAAACTAACCCTCAAAAATTCGCGTCCGGGACGCATCCTGGATGCGTCCGGGTCGCGTCCAGGTCGCGTCCGGAATGCGTCTTTTGCGGCAGCACAAAGAAAACTTTCATCTTTCTTAGTAATTGACATTCATGCAATAACTGTCAATCATAGTTCTTTCATAATGTGTAGTGGATATGCACTTTGTTTTGACCTACAGTATGACAACAGTTGACCTTTCATTTATATCTGGTAAATAATGTGTGCTTTCTATAGGGAGGTAAGAAGGAAGCCTCAGCAAAATTCTTTGGCTTTGTGTGACACAAGCACATGGCCTGTCAATTTTATTGTCGGTATAGTGTGCTTTTCGCGTCCTGGGTGCGTCTGGGACGCGTTCTGGACGCGTTCTGGATGCGTCCTGGATGCGACCGGCATGGATGGTTAGTTTCGCCTGGTAGTGTAGGTTGATGCTATAGCATAAAATAATGACATTCCGATAAGATTAAGGCTTCTAGCTGCCAATTTAAGGCTCCCTAACTAATCTTAGATGATACAGGGAGCTTCCAGCAGTTTTTTACATAGTTATTTTGATGTACCAAATACTTTGAAGAATTAAACCGGAAAAAAACACTAAGAAACCATAAAAAAACCAAAAAAACCATTAAAAAACCATAAAAACACCAAAAAACCAAAAAGCTGAAATTTCAAAAGTTTGGCCTTTGCCAACTCTGATGACATCATATTATGTATTTTATTTTGCATTTCTCTTTTCATTCTGTATTGTGTAACAGCGATGAATATTTTCCATTTCATTTTATTTCATTTCAAAAATCTCCAAAAATAGATAGTTAAAACAGATATTTAGACTACTCATGATCGAAATTTACTTTTGAATTGGTATCAACTAAACTATGAATAAAATCATCTATTCAAACTAAACAAGTATATACATCTATCACCTATCATTACATTCTGATAATCAAGCTGCGCACCAATTTTCCCTCAAAGATTCTTTCCACATGAGAACCAAACTATTCATGTGTTTATTGTTTCAATTTTCTGGTTTTGACATTCTAAAATGCTGGAAAATGAATTTTCACCACATTGAAACGTAAATTAAAATCATACTAATAGATAGTAATTTTGTTTCTCATTGTTTTAGAGTATAAAAAGTTTCAAATTTTTATATACTAAAGTGCTGGGGAATGAATCATTGCAATAGACACATATCTGTAATTTGGGGGGATTGGAGGGACCTACCCAACATACATGCACACAGGGGGTAGGGGGTAACCCCCATACTTGAGACCTTGGCCAAAAAAATCGTCAAAACACCCCACCCCTGAACTTTTTTCAAGACAGCATTCTTCATAATTTTTGTGAATATTTTGTATGAAAAACAGGCGGTGTGAATATTTTGTATGAAAAACAGGCTCACCCACCCCTTACCCCCCTGGGAAAAAAGTCCATGGACCTTCCCCCCTGGAAAATTTTAGCCATGCATGTCTGCTACCCAACATGGTCAACTCTATACCTAAAACCCCCAAATTCGGAAAATTAGGGAAAAGTACCTTTTTGGGTTTTTGCAAGTGTAAATTCCGTGTGATTTTTCAGCTGATATGGATGATAATTGTATTGGAAAAATTTCCAAACATGAGCATTTGATAACCAGCCTAGATATTCACCAAAACAGGTGAGATTTCAGCCTACAGTCTAGCCAACTTTGTGAAGATAAAATGGTAAGTCTATGGCAGAATGTCAGGAAAAATGCTGAAGCTGTGCCTTATTTTCATTCTGATGAGTAATATTTTTTCTTAGTTAATTTTCATGAAATTAGCTGTTTACTCTTCTCGATAATAATAAAAAAATTTTTATCATTATGTCATAATCCATTGGTAAAAATTGATTAAATATATTTTTTTAATTTCAGGCCTGCAAATGATTGCCCAGAGGTCACTGTTTTGGAAATTTGCATCAAACATTGTGTGTATGGATACCATGTATGGCATTAATTGAAAGAAATTGTTACTTGTCACAGTTTTGGCATTGGATGACACTCTGTGTGGATTGCTGGTAGCTTGGTTCTTGTGCAACAAGGAAAAGGAACAAAGCTCAACAATATTTTTGAAGGCCCTTAAGAAAGAGTAAATTTTCATGTAATGGACTTTTTCTGATTGAAATGCTGAAAACTCTCCTCTTCATTAAAGTTCATGGAATTTTATCTACATTATGTAGTACCCAGCCATAAGCATTCTGAAGAAATTGATCTGCTAGGAGTGCAATTTTTTGATGGAAAGTTTTGTAGAAAGTTAAATCAGCAAATGTGAAAAATGATTCAGACATTTTTTACGTTGTCAAGTGAGGCACTTTATTTTAATACAGCTTATACAAAAATTGCAGCAGTTTTGTACTGAAAAAAATAATCAACAGAATTTTGAGTATTTGGATTTCTCATTTTCATTCATTTTCTCCATGTTCAGTGTACATATTTTATTTCTAGAAAAATCAGTGATCAGTGCCTGTCAATTTAAACATAGATCATGTTGAGTTTGCATTGAAATGATTTTTTGGTAGCTATATATACTTGCAAGCATATTCACTGTATCTATTCTTTGCAATTGAATGAACAAAATCTATGTTGTCCACAATTTGAATTGCCAGAAGAAAGACTGACAGAAGAATGTGTCGATATTTCATGAGCAGAAACAACAGACAAAATTGTCAATGTTGTGGAAAAATTGATGAAAATTTTAATGAAGGAACATGTCTGCCAAAGTTTATCAATTAATCTGAGAGCTGTGGAAGTTGCATTGAGCAGATTGAATGAAGTCTAAACAATAATTGCATCTTCCCATCATGAAAGTCCAATGTCTCAATTTTACTAAATGCATTTCTTATAACACTCAGACAAAAAATGGCGCTATCAAAAAATAAAACTGTTTTGCCAACTTTGGCCTACTTCACCAAATATATTTTGTTTGACAGTTTTTTGCTTGTGTAGGAGCATAATTATGCTAACATTGAGAAAAAGCTTGACATATGCATTAATCCTACACTTTTTCAGAATTTGAAGTCCCAAAAAGAGATTCAGGATAAATTGAAGTGATATCTTTGTCGAAAAATTAAAATATTTTTATCATTGTTTCCATACTGTAATATTTTTTGTGCACTATGTGAGTTGTATTTTCGTTGAAAACGGTCATTTTATTTTATAATTTGCTTATAATTCTATAGAATTCATAAAGCTCGTGAATAGAAGTCTTATTAATATATTAATTAGCTCTTCATTCACCTTGATGGCATCATCATGATTTTAAAAGTAAGTTTGACGTTTTGCGCTTTAGACAACAGTTTACTGTATTGATGGCTTTAGGCTGTGATGCTTGTGCGCTGAATAACCAGTGGCATGACACAGGGTTATTCAGGACCTGGCGAAGATAACTACAGTAATTGAGACTTGAATCATTATATGCTGAAAATACTAACCTAATCAGCGATATTAGTGAACAGAGGTCAAAAGTAATAGGTACCACTTGCACCAGTGATTATACCTGTAAGAGATCGGACCCATTGGCTGGATACCAAAATTTAGGTGTGGGGGTCGAAAAAACGCAAAAAATTTTGAAAATTTTCCCCAAAAGCTATTTTTCCCCAATTTTTTTCAAGTGTGCGGAGGGTTGGGTATAGGGTTGACCGAGGGCAGGGTGGGTGTTCCGATGGGTATAGGGTTCAACCAAGTTGGGAGTGGAGGTACCCCCCAGCCCTCCCACATGCACTGGTATGCCAATGCCAGTGTTTCCTGCCTGAACTATTCTAGGAGTTGCCTATGGATTTTCGTATTCATGAAACTTTGACATGAGTGATTATAAGATGTAACAACATAATTCTCAAAGCTGAAGTTCATGGAAGAGGCTTAATTTGATAATTTAATTTTGTGGATTTTCATGTGTCAAAATGAACTGAGATGACCATGTAGCAAATGAATAGGCAAGGGCGATGTACTGATGTTTTCAATTAGCCAGACGCTGTGGTCAACCAACTGGATAACAAAAAAAATGAGCTAGAAATGGGCAAAACGGCAAAAATCACATTTATTTTGGATTGGTGACAGACAACCGAAAATCAGAGATCTGGCCCCCAACCAAAAATTTGGATTCTTCAACCAGCATGAAGATCTCTCATTGTCTAACACTGTGCATGACTCTAACATGAAAGAGCATGCTACCATAACAATCGCATATACTTTCAAAAACAATATCGGTTTATCTGTAGTCAGTCCATACAGAAATTTGGTTGGTTCATCTCAAATCCTCTCTGTCTTTGCCAAGCCAAATCAGGTTAGAAAACCCGCTGTAGTAAATTTGTTGTTGGGCGATTTGACATATTTGTAAAGTTCATGTGGTTTTCAAGTAAAGATTGGCAAGTTAAGAAAAGGAAGATCGTGATGACACCTGCAGAGAGGCGTGGCTATGATGTGAAGAAATTGTGAAAATGTTTTTCAGTAGAGATTGTTTGTACTGTAGCCAAGCGGTTGTGTCTTAGCTTGTGTGGAGAGTTTTGGAGTTTGAGGCTGTGATTTGTACATTAGTAAATTGTGCTTTGAGTGTGTGATATAGGATAAGTCAAACTATTTGAAAAATAGTTTGAGTAATTGGGTGAAACTCCAAATCAGTTAAGATAGTATGGCCTGAGTTTCAGCATCCGAAAACCTTTGACGACCTGAGTGAGGATCCCTGGATAAATTGACATAGCGCTCTCTACGAGCCGGTCAATCTCCTGATTTCCATTATCGTTGCGTTAATTTTGTCTAATACTCCGAATGTTCCATTCCTAGCATCCCACACGCTATTCCATGTTCCATATGTCTCTTATTAAAAAGCGCAATAAATCTTCAAGCTACACAGCTTAATTGTGTCTACTCATCTTTTATTTTCCACAGACGGCATATTTTGGTGACTGTACCAGCTCGTTTAAAGTTTGAGGAAATGTTGAAATTTGCGAAAAATCGAAAATCCGAAAAACTACTGGAATCGACCTGAAAAATGGAGGAAAACTGCATGCATCACTCTACTGCCCTAGGTTTCGAAAAAGGTTTCTACAAGAAACTAGTGAATCCAGATGATGGAGAAATCAAAAATTTGGACTGCAAAAACGCAAATCTACTGCTTCTCTACGAAGCAGATAAGCATAATTTCCATTCACCGAAA
Organism: Romanomermis culicivorax; assembly: GCA_963922205.1. NCBI lineage: Eukaryota > Metazoa > Nematoda > Enoplea > Mermithida > Mermithidae > Romanomermis > Romanomermis culicivorax. The sequence continues at coordinate 639,335 of CAWUHX010000064.1, forward strand.
ACGTCGGCTCTGCTGGAAACGCCAAAAACTTCATGATCATTATCTCCGAAAATCGTCCAAAATCGAAAATTTAACTTTCTAAAACTGAAACCGAAGGAGATGGATACTCGAAAAATCTTCGATAATGACGCGTATATCGAGGTAATGCAAAAATGCGATGCCAAAATGATAAATTTTTGTGGTGATGCTACTAACGCGTTAAGCGAAATAGTGATGATAGGGACTCAACAATGGAAACTTCTCGATGAGTTTAAAACTGAAATCAAAGAAAACAGAGCTCAGAAAGAAGAGATCGAAACCGAAAGTTACCAAAATCGAAAATATCGCGAGACCTATGAGCTCTTACACTCAGTCTCTAAAACCCAATAAACCGAAAAATGCCATTAGCCATCCAGAAAGTCAGCTTAGTTTGCGTGGTATAATGGACGAGGATGATGATCTGATCATCCCGACTGAAACGTTTGACTGCTCTAACGTGCTAAACTCACAGATAAATTTTCTGTCTATCCCACACTCTCTGGTGCATAGATCTTTTGCTGATGACAAAACAAGAATCAAGACTATCTGTAAAAAGGTAGTGCTGGAAAAATTAGATAATTCGACCCGAAATCAACAAGAATTGAAATTCTTCATCGCGCTCGAAAACGAGTTTGGCCTCCATGCATCTGAATATGTGAAAGTTCACACATTACTTTGCTTGACTTGCGATGGTGCCCTGAACACCATATGAGATGTCCAATCATATGACAAAGCGAAACAGATTCTGATGTGTATGAATGCACCAAATTGCCATCAAGATACGCTCCAATGCGAGCTCCAGTCCACCATTCCATTTGAAACCGAAAATCCATCAGCTTTTTTGAATCCAATCAGTACCTAGGTACATTTACTGTACTATGACAGAAGCGCTCAGTATTGCCATGGAAAAGTTATCACAACTTTTCTTTGGAAAATCCGGGAAATTTACAGAGTCTCGATTGATGCGAGTACTCTAGAAAGGATCACTGATTTAGCTATAGCCATCCCCAAAGTTCAGAAAATTCAGCAAGCAAATAAACAAGCATCTGTGAAAGTAGAACAACCTATACTGGTTAACAAACTCGGAAATCTGTCGAAAGAGCAACTGTCACAGTTGCATTTCAAAGATGATTCAAAACTTCGTTTCAGAGATAACTCTCAGTCCCGAAATAGAGATGACTCTAGACAGCGAAATACTGTCCGATTTCAAGAAAATTCGACTCTAAGGAAGACTAAAGAATTCGAGGAAAGCATAAAAAGAGTCCTAGAAAATTTCGGAATCCGAGAAAATTCACAAAATGCTAATAATTTCGAAAATCGAAGATTGTGATTCGATTGCAGGATGAGTCGGAATTTCCGGAATAGAGAAAACATTCCTATGCGGGATTTCTCTCAAAATGGTAACTTCCAATGAAATCAGTCACGTGAACGACCGGTGAAATACTGCACCTATCATGGTCAGTGTAAGCATGACAGCTCTGAATGCTATCAGTTGAAACCACAGGTCTATCAGCCTCAGCAACAGCAACCGAACCATCAATGGCAAAATAATCATAATTGGCGTCCTCGTTTTCAACAAAATAGGCGTACACACTCAATCAGAATCAAAATTTTGACCGAAATAACGGATTTTTCAATCCCAATAATCGAAACTATCAGAGAGATGTGGCAAACATTTCTCTCTGTGATTCTGAATCCCCACAAGAAAAGATAATCGAGAAGCATTATTACCACCCGATGAACAATTCCCAGTCTATACAGACTCAGCTAACTTCTCTGAAACCTTCGCAACAAATTTTGCCATCAGAAACCAAAATGGTGTTTAACTCACCAAAATCTTTTGTCCGGATGAAGCTGACAACTAGTACAGCAAACTTGCTTGAACCGACAGAAATGTCTAAGGCTACAAATTTTTAGGTGGCTCCAAGGATCACAGATTTTACAATCAAAAAACCTACTGAACCGTGGATTGCGAGATCTAGTGTGTGTCGAATTAAAGAATGTTCACAAAAAGACATCAAACTTCTGAGCTTATAGGCTCCTACACGAGCTTTTCATATCAATGCCGAAATCGGAAAAACTAAAACAAAAGCTTTGATCAGTACTGGTGCTCAATGTTCAGTCCTTTCCTCATGTCTAGCTCAACACTCTTTAGGGATTGACTATGATACATTAGAAACATCTGCACAGATAAAAGTAGCCCATGGTGCTATTGTGGATGCCCAAGGTCCGATAATCTTCAAAATCAATTCATCTTCTGGAATGCATCTAGTACGATGCTGGATTCTATCTACCGCAGGAGAGCAATGCCTCCTAGGAACCGATTTCCTAGTACATCTAAGCATTCGAGCCATAATAAACTTTTGTGAAAATTTCGTCAGAATCAGAGATGTTCAACAAGAACTAAATCTAGTTTTGAAACCAATTAAAAAAACGCCCTACAATGAAGTATTTTCAAATACTTCTACGGGACAAAGTCAAAAGCAAATCATAAAAATCGACAGATCGCTACTGATTTTGAGTATCTCATCATGCAACGTAGAACGGAATTGTCACTCATGGGTTAACCGGAAAATCTTCCCTTTCTCGAACGAAAGCTTCAAAAGCGTTATAGTTCAACCTGTGAACTTCGGAAAAGGAAACTGTGAATATCTGATCGATCTGGGGATAATAAGCATAATCAAAGGCAAATATCCACTGTTATTTGTCAATAATAGTGTGAATGGTATCCATCTGCAACCTAACCAGCTCATTGCTGAGGCTAAATTCAGACTCAAAGAATCCAAAATGACCGTCACAGTGCTAAGTGATCATGAAGATGACTATGAACCTGCCACAAACCATTTCACAGTTTTCATGGTTAAAGATCAGACAACTATGTCGGAAGAAGAAAAACTTCAACTCACTCTTGAAAAAATGACCAAAAAGTCGAATATCCATGATTAAGATAGAAAAATTGCTATCGAAGTCTTGAAGCAATATCCTGATGTTTTCAGTCTCCCTGGAGATCAGCCTACTCTCACTCACGAGTTAACGGCCTCTATAGACACTGGTGATGCAAAACCAGTCGTGAAACACTGCCACCATGCGCAGATAGAACAAAGACCAATGGTTCCCCAAAAAATCCAAGAAATGCTAGAAAAAAGCCTCATAGAGCCTTTGCCATCACCATGGGCTGCTCCTATGTTTCTGGTAACCAAAAAAGATGGAAGTTGGTGACCCATTGTCGATTATAGAGGTATAAATGAAGTTACTCCTAGTGATAAATTTCGGATTCCGAGAATCAATGACTATCTAGATGCTTCAGGTAATGCACGATTTTTCTCAACTCTAGACTTGAATGCAGGGTACTGGCAGATCCCTTTAGACATCGCTTCATGCAATAAAACTACTTTCGTTAGTCAAGAAAGCTTATTTTGATTCAAAGTTCTACCATTTGGTTTGAAAAATGCTCCTGCTGAATTCCAAAGACTAATGGAATGGATCCTGCATCCATACATCTGGAAAATCTGTTTGGTTTATATCGACGATATCATAGTTTTTTCGGGAACATATAATGATCATCTAACACATATCCAACTGATCTTTGAAGCTCTTCGTGACGGGAATCTAACATTGAGACCTGATAAATGTGATCTCGTACCGAAACAGGTAAAATTTCTTGGTCACTTGTTGAGCGAAAATGGAATCTCGCCTGATCCGGAAAAGGTCTCCACAATCTAAACTATGAAATGCCAAAAACCATAAAAGATCTTTGAAGTTTTTTGGGCCTTGTCCAATGGTGTAGACGATTCATACCAAATCTTGCCACTCTTTCAGGACCACTCTATTAACTACTAGGAAAAAACACAAAATATGAGATAAGCGAAGAGCATCATATAGCTTTTAACTAGATTGAAACATCTCTAACCTCGACTTCTTTTTTGCCATATCCTGTCTATAACAACAAAAAATCGAAATTCATCATTCAAACTGATGCTAGCACAACTGCTATCAGTGCCATTTTATATCAAGAAAATGAAAATGATCAGTGGGTCATCGCGTACAACAGTAGAGTTAATTCTGACGTAGAAACCCGCTAAAGTATGACTCAGCGCAAATGTCTCACAATAGTAGAAGCTTTCTGGTGGTACAGACACTATGTCTATGGTCAAAAAGTAACGGTCAGAACTGATCATAAGCCCTTGCAATGGATCAAAGAAGAAAAACATCAAAATTCATGACTTCAAAACTTCGCAATAAAGCTTCAAGACTATGACTATCCCATTGAATATGTAAAAGGTAAAGAAAATGCTTGCGCTGACTTTTTGTCATGAAACGAGCCTTGTGCTAAAGTGAAGTCAATGACCAGCAAAGAAGTAACAGATGAAATATTCAGATGGACATTTTGTGAACAGAAAAAGACTGTTGCTGCAGCCATAACAAGATCAATGACCCGAAAAGAAGAAAAAAGTAAACTTGTATCTCAGAATAAAGTGCTGACGTTCGAAGAAGACTTCCAACAGCCTGAGAAGCGGCTAGTAACTTTAGAATCACTGGAAGAAATTAGAGAAGAACAAACAAAAGATCCGTAAATGGCGAAGTTGGTAAAAATCCTCGACGAAAAGCAAATTTTTACAATCTCATCTGCTTTTCATACTGAAAATGAAATAGTATACTGATTGTCAAAACAAGCTAATACAGCTTCGGGGATAGTAGTTCCAACTACTTTGATTGAAAGCGTTTTGTATCAATTCCATATTGCAAAGATTTTAAGTCATCAAGGTCATAGATGCACCACAGTGATGATTCATCAGCCTTTCTGGTGGCCGAAAATGGAAGAATCGATAATAAAATGGATCAAAACGTGCAAAACATGTCAACAAACCACTTCACAGTTGCCAAAACCCCCTCCATTGCTGCCGATACAGCCGAAATATCCATTTGAAATCGTCGCGACCGACATAGTAAACATATCCCTTCTTGGCGAGAAAAGATCATACGTTATCGTATTTCAAGACTATTTCACTAAATGGGTAAGCGCTCATTTGATTCAGGATCAAAAAGCAGCCACTATAGTCAAAAGTTTCATAAACAATGTAGTTTTGGTTCATGATAGCCCGAAACATCTATTATCAGATCAGGGTTCAGGATTTACTTCAAACTCGATGAAAGACATCCCTAAACTTCTAAAAGTTCAGAAAATCAACACCACTGCATATCAACTGCAATGTAATGGAATGGTCGAAAGATTCAATCAAATGCTAATTTTGCAACTCAAAAAATTCACTGCTGAAGATCCCAACAATTGGGAACAATATTTACCTTTTGGGACATTCCCCTATAATGCTGTTCCTCACACAGCTACTCACTTTTCTCGGTTCTGACTTTTGTGAGGTTATGAACTCAGAATCGCTACTGATTTGGACTGCGCTAAAAGTCTAACGTTACCACTAAACTATGACAGGTATCAGTATATTTTCATGCAAGTGCAACTAACATTATACAACGAAGTTTTGGAAAACCTAAAAAATGTGTCCGAATTGCATAAGGGATACTTCAATAAAAAAGCGAACAAGGAGAAATACTATGTAAACGATTAATACTGTTGATTAACAACAAAAAAGCGACTAAAATCGGCAAAGACTACATCGGACCCTTCGTCATAGTCAAAAACTCGGAAATCTTGAAAAATGTCATAATAATCCATAGTTTAGATTGTCCTAGACAATCTCAGAAAGTCTCACTTTCTTGCGTAAAGCCATTCATGCCTCGTAGGGCATCAGCAATTCTAGAATCAGAAGACAGTGGTCCTCTGAGACTTGAAAAGAATTGAAAAATTTGTAAACATTTTGTCATATTTTAACTAACATTAATTTTTAATTTTGCTAATAAAATTGTAATTATTTAATAATCATAAGCAAAAGCGATGAGTATAAAATTTTGGGTATCTATAAAACTCGCTCAATGCACTAATTCAGATTCTGTGTAGAATGAGTGAAAGAAAATGTGTTATATTGTCCTGTAGTTTTGTGTATATTCACGACCATTTTGAAGAAATCGACCTTGCCTAAGAAGTAGTGCAAAGTAAGAAAATGAAGCGAAAAGCGTGCACCCCAGAAATATCTTCCTCTGGTCCCACCCAATCTGAACTTTACATTTTTCGCCATGTGCATGAAAAATTTGAATTCGTGGTTAACAACTTTCCACTTTACACCTTCATCTTTTTAGCAAGATTTTCTGCTCTTAATCTCTCATTTGCTAGATCTAAAAGCTTATTGAATGGTCGAATTGTATCAATCGCTCAATACAAAAAATCGAATTTGAAAGAAAGAAGAAATGACCAAGGAGTCAGAGGCGACAATGTCACTGAGTTTGGGAGTCACGTCATCATTGATCAACCCAACCCTGATTTTTCGAAAATTTTTTAATGTTCAAGATCAATACATTTCGTATCAAAAGAAACAGCATTGTCAAGACGATCGATTCTTCTTTGCCGAAGGTAAGTTCTGCACTGCTAAAGTCTTAAAAAATAGAAACTCTGGGTTTCTCTTCCTCTGAGAAGAATGTATATCAATCCATCGATATATTAAATTTGGGTCCCCGTAACTTCCCCAGAAGATTTCCATGCCATGATTCGAAAGATTGACGTTTCCATGCAAAACTAAATCTAACAGAAATTAATCGAAATTTTATGATATTTTTAGAATACAATATAAAGTGAATGATAAGAATCACAGAGTTTGAACGATGGTTTGAAACGGTATACACCAGGCCCCTCAATGTCCCGGGCGATCCAACATATGTCAAAAGGGGCGATTTAAAAAACACATTAAGGATGCATTCAAAACCAAATTTTGGAAGCCACGTTTTAGTTGGCTTCGATGTCCAAAAAATTTCAATGAATCAATTGTATATTCATAAAAAGACTAAAATGATATATGGCCCACCCAAAACCGGGCCGATATATGAAATAAAATTCGACCATCAAATTTCAGAGACACCAGCCTTAGCGCTGCTATACTCGGTTCCCAATTACAACAAATGGATGAATGCCATCGGAGAAACCATGCCATTAGCTGTACGGGTTTGCTCCCCACATTCCAAAACAGAATTGTGAGCAATAATCAAAAACGAAATTCCAAAACTATTGTCAAAAAGCGAAAACATTGATATCAATCTCATCTGCAAACAAAATTGAATAAAACGTGGTGGTACCTTTGAACTAGAATTAATTGAATAGGTTAGTCGTATACCCATAGGTGAAAAAATTTGCAGCGATAACAAACAGCCGATGTACGCAAACTGATATTTCGTACGGCCTATAGTATTTTGAAACGACAGTTTTCCTGTCTATAATGAAACCCATTTAGTAACAAAAAAGAAGTATAAGGAGAATCCTTATTATTATTTTTCGTACAACTCTCCAATCTTGAGATCTCGAAAATGCAAGCAACTCATTTGTTTTCTGATTAACAACATTTTGACAATGAGTTCGAATCTACTAGTGCACCTGGACACTATACTGATGGGAGAAAGCCCGACAAAAATGCCTACTCAGGCTCATACACAAACTTCCGTGGAAACTGAATTCGATAATGAAATGGCAATGGCCCTCAAATCGCTGATAAAAGATATGGCTGATGAATCATTGGCAGTAAAAACCAAAATCCCTACCAAAACTGACATAATACAAATCGAAAGCGACGAAGATGATGTATCGTGGACCAATACTACTGCACCGACGACGTCTTTGCTACCTCCGTTATCTAAGAATCTATCGTATTGTCAATACGAGTTAGATTCGATTAGAGAACAGGACGTACAAGAAAAAGCCCCATTGGTAAAAACTTTGTCAATGAGAGATATCTCGCAAATGGATGATGACGATGATAACAATTTGAAAATGATACCCCTATGAATAATAATATTGACGGGATATAAAATACCGAAAAAACATGAGGTAGAAACCTCTATGCCTGTTGGCACAGACAGCATAACTCCTATCTTGGAGGTAAAAGAAGATCGGCTATGCGACGAACACGGCGAGCCGATACGGGACATTAGAGCTTATCAATTTTCGTTATTCGGAAGAGGAAACGCGATGGATAAGCAATTACGAACAATTCAAGACTATCTGGAATCTCATCCAGAAGATCCGAACTATGTTCCACCATCGAAGAAACATTGGGATTTGTGAGAAGATATGCGAAGCAGAGAACGACTTTTATGGTCTACTACATGAAAGGAAAAGGATGATTATGACTGCTGAAAATATCGACACGGTGAATACCCATCGAACGAGTGTCTGAGAAAATACCATTCCGATCAATACTATTCTAAGTATCAGCGTGAGCATCAGAGCGATTCAAAAGATCAACAAAAGAAAATCGAATGGGCTAGCATCCTAAAATGAGATCAGTTGTGAAAAGAAGAGTTAGAGAGTCAACAGCCTCCAATGGCTGACTCTGAAAAAATGATCGATGAACCAACAACATTGCAACAAGCCAAAGTGGCTAGCGTTCAACAAAAACAGCAATGGATCATTCGAGAATAAAAAATACCACATTGGCCATTTGGCAAATAATGAACACCACCCCAAAAATGGTACCCTAGCCTACCTACTGCACCTATAACAGCCCAAATACAACCCCCAACTACCGATGAAGTAATTATTAATTATTTCAATCGCTCCCATTTGAATTTCAATCCCACCATTTTATGACAAGCCACAGCGGCTTCGAAATAAATAGCTCAGGACTTCCCTGACTATTTTCAAGCACGATATTTGCATCGTGATCCACATTGTACAGAAGAACTCACTGTAGTTCTCCTAAGCTGGATGTGCGATTACTACAAATACTATGGCGACGAAAATGCTATCCTTATAACACAGCTTATGCTGTTCCTTTTCCATGTGCAGCAAGCATACGACTATAAGACCACTGATAATTCTTACTCCATGGTCTTACGTTACATTCCACAATGCTTGACTGACACGAGAGTGCGGAATTATAAGGCTACTGAAGAAAGAAAAGCAATCATCGGAGAAATTCATCGCGAATACCAAATGGAGATGGATAAAAGAGCCAAAGAAAAGAAAGGAAAAGATGCGATGATGCTGACAAAACCAGCTGTACCTCCAAAATATCAAATGACACCAGCACCAATCATTGCCATGACTACAACCGTGACAACTCAACCACCGGTTATTGGAATACAAACATTGTTGGGAGCTGCATGATGAGCCTTAGCCCCATGAGTGCCGACTACAAGTCAAGGACCGCAGATGCCTCCACCCGGCATTCTGAAAGTGAGCAAAACTCCAACTAAAGTCTTGCCGAATGGTCGCAGGTTCCCGTTGAAATGATTCAAAAGAAGAATGAGTATCACAATGCTAACCGCATTTCTTTTCTTTCACTAGTCTTATTGTTTTTCCACTAGAATCATTTCTCTTTTCAAATCTCTAAATTTAAAATGTTCTCGGTATAAAAATACTAGTTTTGATCTGCTCATCCCTTTGTGCCTTAACATTTGTGATAATATGGTTAACATTTTCTTTGTTTATTTGTTTGTGTAGTTAGCCACAGCGTAGAGGAGTGAAGGACACATGCTGTCAAAGAAGACTGCCCAAAATGAGCTAAACCCTCTCATACAATCAAAACGTCAGCTTACTACGACATGTTGAAATCGCTCAAGGGGATTTACATCAAAACAGGGGGGAGTGTTGTGGGGTGATTTGACGTATTTGTAAAGTTCATGTCGTTTTCGAGTAAAGATCGGCAAGTTAAGAAAAGAAAGATCATGAGGAGACCTGCGGAGAGGCGTGGCTATGATGCGAAGAAATTGTGAAAATGTTTTTCAGTAGAGATTGTTTGTACTGTAGCCAAGTGGTTGTGTCTTAGCTTGTGTGGAGAGTTTTAGAGTTTGAGGCAGCAATTTTGTACATTATGAAATTGTGTTTTGAGTGTGTGATATAGGATAAGTCAAACTATTTGAAAAATAGTTTGAGTAATGGGGTGAAACTCCAAACCCGTTAAGATAGTATGGCCCGAGTTTCAGCATCTGAAACCCTTTGACAACCTGAGCAAAGATCCCTGGATAAATTGACATAGTGCTCTCTACGAGCCCGTCAATCTCCTGATTTCGATTATCTCGTCTAACACTCCGAGTGTTCCATTTCTAGCATTCCGCAGGCTATTCTACATTTCGTACATCTCTTATTAAAATGTGCAATAAATCGTCAAGCTACACAGCTTAATTGCATCTACTAATCTTTTATTTTCCAGGCACGACACATTTATTTCGAAGAAAATAGACAAAATACAATCACAGTTGATTGTTGGGCTTATTTCAGATCAAGAGCTCCCATGGTCAGATTTTCAGATAGTAGTGAATTTAATAATTTGTGGCAGCAATGTATAGCTAAATGTCGAACATAAATGCACCAGTTTTGACAAAACTAGCCACCCAGTGATCAATTCTTAGGACTTCGGGTAGGGGTAATGCCCCATTGTACCCCTTCCTATGGGACAGTCTGGACACATTTGAACAAAATAAAAATGAAATTATCATGTTGAACATAATTCTTTTCTCTGTACTGTTAGCCAGTTTTCCAATCAAACTGGCCCTGACTCAATTTTTGATCTGGGGCTACTTTCACAATTCACAAGTACAGTGGTTGAGTCATACCTCTCACATGCACAGTAGTGTCAAGCATAAATACAATTAGTTGAAATTACAGTTTTCTGGTGCCTAGTGCAGGAATAAATGTTGTAATTCTTGGGATTGGAAAATCCGCTGTTTTTTTGAAATTATGCTTATTTGAGAAAAATGTTAAGAAAAGCTGAAAATTTTAATTATTGACATGTCACATGCTGAAGAATTTCGCTGAATGTCACATCATGCTTTTTCATTATGTTTTTCGCCACTTTGTATTTTACAGTAACTAACTTTAATTTTGCGTTTGGTTTCTATATTTTCACATGCATTTTCTGTGTGTACTTTTTGCATTTCGTTTCTGTTTCATTTTTGTACTTTCATTTCCGTTACAATTTGTTATTTTTCCGTTGTGCATGTAGACTACAGTATGTGACCTGTTACTTAGAATTTCCGTCAAAGGTAAGCTCTCCGAGCTCATCACTATAATTGAAGCACAATGTGCACCTCTTATCAGCAAAAACTAGTGAGGTTTCTCAATGTGAAACACCTAGTTGGAAATTCTCTCTAAATGACGCTCATATGTTTAGCATGGAGAGTGAAACTCGCCCCAATGCTTAAGGTAGTGAACTGGAAAATGTCTATGTGACTATAGGCATCTTCTGCAGGGATTTCCGCTGTAGAAGTTAGCTTGGGTGTGTCTTAGCCCCGCCAAAAGCATACTCTAGGTTTATGGGGCCCTTTAAAAGGGCTAGTTTCTTTAGTTTTGCACTCATTTTTGGGCCTAATCATCTCTGTATTTTCCAGCTTGTGTCTCTGCATTCGTCAGCATCTTTTTATATTAAATATGCATATTTGCCTGCATCTGCCGCCACTTCAATAAATTTACATATTTCCCCTTCAGTGCCCCTTGCGTTTTACATTACCATATTCCAACCTAGGGGTTACCCTGTCGCCTGTTGATTAGAGGTCCCCATCGCCTCCCCAAGGAATGTTTGTACCATCCCCCACCAACCCGCATTAGTTGACCCTCCACGCTGAATCGTTTCCAATTATTGTACCTGCTCCCCATTGTCCCTAGGACCCGCCTACAACCCTTGAACCTGTCACCCAGCGCCGAGTACTTTGAGAAGAGGACTAGGGTTATTATTGTTGAGGGTATATTTGTGAAAGTCCTCCTTCAGCCAGTTTTCCCTTGAGAGTACCCTCAGTTAGAGAAGCCCTTGAACCCTTAAGGTCAGGGCCAAATAGGGGATTTAGGTTGACAATTGGTTCCCCTACAGTAAGCCATTCCACGAATGACACAGTCCCTCATTCTCAGTGAATGAGGACTAGGGATTGTCACCCCTGACCAAGCCCTGTTGTCTATTATTCTACAGCTGAACCTTAGGACAAGGCCAAGGTACACTATAGGTTTTCCTGTAGTAGTACCAGCTGGGTTAGGTTCCCACAATGAATATATTAACGAGCCACCCAAGGGGGGCACAGCATGTCACTTACAGTGGCATGGCCATATTTTCTACGAGATATGGTATGGGTTTTCCCATCAATGTGACTGATCACAAGATCTACTTAATGTGACATGGCTCATATTTCATTTAATGTGACAGATGCACGAAAAAAAATATTGGTGCTTTTCTAATGTGAGCATCTGAAATTGGCCAATGAAGTGGGAAATAGTGAGTTGTTTTTCGAACATAGCTCTACACCTACTCTGGTTGTTAGTGTATGAATTGCGAAACTTCTATAGATCATTGGCTTGGATACATGAAAACAATTATCTATGTGACCATTGGAAATCTGCACAATAAAGTATCACTGAACTGCTACATTTTGGTGCAAGCAAAACCTTTATAGAGGTGCCCTGAACTCTTCTAAAGGTTCAGTAGTACCTATAAATAGAAGTAGGTGCAAGAGAAAACATCATTCAATTAGTTCAGTTCATTATTATTTTCTGTGTTGCAGTGTGTGTCAGTTCTGTGGTGCAGAATTTCGTACATGTCAATTTTTACGCCACTGAATCAATCGAAAGGCTCAGATGCCTTTGGTACATCTAACCCCTTGTCTGGTGCCAAGAACTAGTCCAACTGGTAGTTGCCAGTTGAGATATTTTCCATGTATATGATACTTTGACCATTTTTTCTAGTGGTTACTTCATGTGATTGTCAAGAATCTAATGTTTCCATCATGAGAACAAAATATTCGCATTCGAGACATATAAAACATAAAAAGTGAAAAAACTATAAGTAATCTGCTTCATTGGTAATATATATGGAATAAAGTTAATCCTTAACCTGTTGAAAAAGAACTACTCTAGGAGTGTTTTGTGCAAGTGAACAAGCAAGTAATCCTGGGCCCGGTTCCACAAATAAGCCCTTTGGCAAAGGTCACTTTGCTAAAGTGAAAGGGTTTTTTTTGCGACAAAGTGCACTTTCAAAAGTGCCCTACCAAAAGTACCCTTTGCAAAGGAGTTCCATCATTGAGACTGCAACCAACACTTTGCGAAGGGCACTTTGCAAAGGGCACTTTCTATATTAGAACATGTTTATTTATGATATAATTAAATTCTCACTTTGGGGTCATCATCAACTTAAATCTCACTTAGTTTGTGCTAGCTAGAAATATATACTTAGCAAAATAGAGCTTGTGTTCTGTTAGGCATTGTAATAATTGTGTCAATGCCTGTTTAAAAAATCTCGATTTTTTCTAATTAGGATATTTCTTGAGCAAGATGTAATTCAAAAATTAGGCGTCGCTGTCTTCTTGAAAATTAAATTATAGGTTTTGTTAGTCCTCGAAGTCTAAAACAAATGAAATTATAATTTTATAGATGATAACTGTGACAATTATATATACAGAGTTTAAAAATTCTGTTAAAATATACGATAATGGATGTAAAGTGTGAAAAAGCAAGACCATTAACAGGAGAACAATTTTCCATTCTAATTGAACAAGTGGAAAATTCAAAAGGCGTTCTTTTTTCCAAAGAGGGCAAATCTGGAATGGTTAGACGAAAAAATGAAGCATGGGCATTGGTAAACAAATTTTGTAGTACTCGACTCAATTGTAATCTCACAAAGTTAGTTTCATGTCATGTTTAGGTGGCCAGTAATGTGAATGCTCTTCGATCATCAGGTCAAGCTCCAACCGTTGATCAAATTAAGAAATGTTGGGAAAATATTTTGAGTAAAAGGGGAAAGGAAATTGGAAAAAAGAAGAAAGAAGCCGGGTAAATAAAGGTCATGTTTAATTCCCAAAACCCAAAAAAAATTTAAAACATAAATCATAGATTTTGTACGAAATTGTATGCTTCTAGTGTTACTGGTGATGGCCCACCACCTGCTGATTTAACCGACGAAGAGAAAAAAATTATTAATATTTTTGGTGACAATAACCCAGTTTTTTCTGGCAAACCAGGTGGTTTCAACTTGTTAATTCCACCAGATACAGCCCTAACGTATTTAGATTTGTCGTTGGATGATGTGTTATCCCCACTAGCACAGCAACAAAGTCCCAAAATAGGTTATGAAGCTTTGACGCCGGTTCCACTGTTAGAATGACCAATGTCATCATCCAGCCATCTTGATTTAAAAAGAAAATTTCAAGATTCGGATAGGGTAAATGATTCTGTTATCAAGGAACAAATAACAATCGATGTTTTAAAAGCCGAATTAAGTAAAAAATTAGCGGCAAAAGAAAAATATGACGCAGAAGTGGAATTAATTAAAGATTTAGGAGGAGCAGCACAAGCCAAATCAACATACTACAGTTTCTCATCCACGAAAATACAACTGGAGACTGCATTGTTGGTGAATAATTCCAATGTTGGAATTGTAAACAGCGACAGCAAAATTGGTGAAAATGTGTAATGAACGTTCTTTATTAGATTTCATGTAAATACGAAAAATTTTAAAAAAATTGTATTTCGTAAATTTTTTTTGTAAAGTTGTTGTCAATTGAATAAATTTTAAAATGAAAAAATCGGTTATTATATATATAGTCAGGTTCGCGAAACGTTGAAGTAAAATCAATCGATAAAGCAATCAATAAATTATTTTAAACTATGACAACACTGGCAAAAAACTAATTCAAAACAATAAAGGTATTTTTAGGTTATTTACACAAAAAATTATGTTATTTTTTTGAAGACTCAAAAAGTCTGCACCCCCAAAGTGTAAACTTGGTGTACATATTATATATGAGTATGTTAGTAAATAAATTGGTAAATTAAACCAAACACCAGCAAAAAAGCTAATTGAAACTAATTTTTTACTTTATATTTACCCAATTTTTTTGTTTTTTATTGCTTTACACCATGAACAAAAATATTTATGTATGTATACTTTATCGATTATTTTAATTCCTAACTGACTAATAGTTGACACCATTGTTAAAGGAGTTTTTTACTGCTATAAATATAGTACTGAAGTTCTAGGTTACAACATTGTTACACTGAAAAAATATGTAAATTTATTTTTTTTACAAGTTACTAATTATTGTTTAATTTAAAATTTCAACCAAACATAAAGTATCAAATAGAAATCATAAACTAGCATGTCAATTTTCACTTTTTTTATAATGTAATCACTAAAAACCATGTGGGTAACCCTATTGCGATATCTTAAACCATTTTGTAAATTTTGAACATTTAAATTTGGGAATTCATCATCGTCTAAATCTTCATTCATTTCTTCGAAGTCTGGTAATCTATGTTTTACAGCAATATTGTGCAAGATACCACAACAAATAATAACTAAAGGAGCAGGGTTGTATTTGACCCTTAATTCTATATGTAAAATAGTGAAAGGTCTGTTCCATTGACCAAACACTTGTTCGATTAAGACGCGCGTTCTTTTGTGAGTGTTATTATAGTGAGCCTGTTCCGGAGTTGTTGGCGATAGATGATGCATTAATAAAAATATTTTACATCCATATCCACTATCTCCTAATAGGTGACCTAAATGTTACCCTTTTTCTAATTGACAGCATAATGCTGATTCATTGAATACATGCGCATCATGTGTACTACTGGGCCACATGGTGGTCAAATTCGTAAAATAACTGGGGGCGTCGCAAACCCCTTGTACGTTTAGAGAATGGAAGGACTTTCGATTGACATATACATTTTCAAATTGTGCCGGCACTATTATTCGAATATGAGTACCATCAGTTAAACCAATAACTTTAGGAAAACGACCTTGTTCGAAAAATTTCTGTTTCTGTTGTATTAATTGTTGACCGGTAGGAAATTTGATAAATTCGGGTGAATGTTGTACCAATGCCTTCAAACAATGCCAAATTGACTGACAAGACTTACTTTTTGCAATACTAACTGTGTCCCCAATAACATAAAAATGTAGAGAAAAAGCTAGATTAATTAAAAAAAACTTTATGACGTTGAATCATCCAAATTTTTAATCATTAGTTTAATTATATTTATATTACAAAGCCTACTTGCTGAAATGTATTTGACGCCAAATATCACAAGGTGACACAAAGTTGTATTTAAGGTGGTATAGCATGGCTTCTATTTGATGGCCTTTCAATTTCATCTTTAATTAAATCTGTTATTTCTAAAATAATGTTGGCCGGAAATCTATATCGATTGTAAATGTTGACGTCAGATAAACCATCAAAGGGATTTATTAAATGTTTAAATTTCCTAATCGGGGGTAAATTTTCTTCTTCTTGGTCAAGTATCTGCCTAACGACGCATAGAGCAGCCATAATTTACATAAATTAATTTAAAATTAATTATAAGATGAAAAGTTTAATCTAAAAAATAAATGAATACCTAAAATTTAGTAATTCAGTCATTAACAAATAAATCACCCAGCTGTGGTTTGAAGAATTTTATTCCACTTTGATATAGCAAAATCTACATCTAAAATTTTACATCTAAAAACTTTCAACTGATAAAATAATCCTAAATTATAAGCTTTTGATTTAATTGAGGAAACAACTTAGGGAGGAATTACACAATTTTGTCAAAAAAAACGCATAAAAATTTATCACTTTCATCCCAAAGGGACCCCCCTCCTCCCTTTGAAACTTTCCCTATACTTTCACTTTGAAAAGTGTCCCTTTTATCAAAGGGTTCATTGTGGAAATAAAACTTTAAAAATTCCCTTTTCCAAAGGGAACTTTGCAAAGTGCCCTTTTAGTAAAGGTCCCTTTGAAAATTTGTGGAACTGGACTATGACAAAGTGCACTTTGGCAAAGTGCACTTTGCTAAACAAAGGGCACTTTCACGCCAAAGTGCGCATTGTGGAACTGGGTGCTGAACTCTTGACCTTCTAATACAGTGCAAAATAACACCGTTGAACTTCTTGGTTGCTGCTAGCAGAACTTGATGAATAGAAAAATCGCCACCACTTGTAATGTGTGCTCTGTTAAATTTTTCCATGACTCATCTCACGATTTTCAAGCTTTGCTGTACACCCAATGAATGATAAAAATTGTATGCTTGATGAGAAACTGTTTTTGACTAGCCAGTTCTTTATTTCTAAGCAGATTGCAATTCGTGTTCAATCATTTTCGAGACTCCAGCAAAAGTCCAAAGACCTAATAGGGGTGAAGACTTTGCAAGTTATAGTCATAGTAGTAGAAACGTTATATTAAAGTCTGGCTTTTAGAAATAGACTGGCGTTGTGGTATATTGCAATGAAACTAATGAGGATTAGATTAAAATCATATTCTTTAACCACAAATCACTTTAAAAAATCCAATTGTAATGGTAAACAACTGTAAGCTGTCAAAATTCATTCTTAGCCGGACCGACTGCAAGTGACCAGTCATAGTTTGATCGCAGTTCTGGGGGGTTTACCTGAATCTGACACGTACGTACACTTCGAATCAACCCATAATGGATGATGGAACTCATATTTTGATGAAACACAAGCTCTATGGGTGCAACGCGAGAAGTATACTGCAACATAATAGAGCCGGGCGCTGAATAACCAACGTAATGATAAAATGTTATTCAGCGCCCGGCACTGCATAAAAAAATTAACATGCTTGGTTATTCAGGGCTGGGCGCTGAATAAAAAAAATTAAGACGGAAGGATATTCAGCACAGGGCGCTGAATAACCACTGCCTCGTGATTTCTTTTTATGTTGATGTTTCATTATTTCTGATCGTTTTGTCATTTTTGTCATTTATCTTTGTTTTTGTACATGCATTTTATGGTATCATCTACCGTACGCCTATTAACTTAGTTCTTCGAAGAGCACTTCTTGCTCAGTTATTTTCGTTGCATCACATGCCCATTGTGTCAACAAATCAATTTCCGCTCTTGCTGATGCAAGCGAATAGCTGTAAGAATTTCTGCTAAAGACATTCATATGTTAGGCACTATGTCGGCCTCAATGCTGAGCGTATTCGAAATGGGCAAGTGCCTATGTACACACAGGTCCTGCCCTGCAAAGACACCTTTGCAGGCACCCCCTGGGCATCATCAACTCCACCCCAAGTTTTACTGTAGATTTTCAAGTGTATATAATCGCATGTTGCTTCATTCTCCAGCGTTTCATTTGATGTTCGTCCTAGTGCTTTTTGTGTCATATTTAATCTGCATATTTCTAGATTTTTTTGAGTTTTTTTTATTTTTTGGATTTTTAGACTAGATTTGAACTAATGTTAAAATTTGAAAAATCCACTTCTGTAATACCCATTTTATTTTTGTTTTTTCTCATTAAATTTTTCTTGTCTGTGGAAAAGTATATTCTGCAGCTTCATGCATTTTGCCACAGAAAAATTTTGCTGGGTGAAAATTATATGCAAACTCATGGTTGACTTCACTCAAATGTGGAAAATGCTAAATGAATGGCAATATAGCATTGTGAGTCTGGACTGATCTGGACTGACCTCTAACTCTAGCTGAAAATGGTTATTTGCTGGCATATTACGACGGTCATTTAGTTTTTTTCAACTTGTGCTTGTGGTTGAAAACCTGCAAACAGGGTAACAGAATAAAGCATACAAAAAAAGCATTGTGCATTTTCCCCTTCCCTTGCATCAACTACAGTAAAATTTTTCTATATGGAAATTATATGCACATGACTTCAAATGTAAAGAAATGGTGAACCTATAGCATTCTAACTCTCGACCGATTCAAAGTATCTGCCTTTCACACCAGCTGAAAAAGGGTGAGAAGGCTTATTATAGTCATATCCAGGACTATAAAGAAATTTGAAGTTACATAGTTGCACTAATCCGACATGAGGATAATCTCAACATGGTGATTAAATTGACGATCCTCAGTTTGCACTAATCGCAATGTAAAGATTATTTTCCTTCAGTGAACAAACAATGCACACTTCAGGACTAACAGTTACTGAGGTTTAAGATCCAGTTTGTGAATTCCATGCATTTCTATATTTATTTGCTTTAGAGATAAGAAAATTGTTAATGCAACCCAACAGTTTAATCCCGACATTGAGCTCATCGTTATAATCAGACCTATGAGCAGGGGGGTTGGGGGTTATGGCCCCCCAAATGTTTAAAGGCAAAGGTTGGTTTTTTTTCAAGTCAAGTCAGAAAAAAGAAAGTCAAGTCAGAAATGACAATTTTATGGTAAATTGAGTGAAAAAATGTCCCCCCCCCCCTGAAAAAAATTTCTGGCTACAGGCTTGGTTATAACCCTGATGGCGTTCAAATTACACCAAACTTGAGATCAAACCAAGCCGCCTTTTTGTTCGAGATTATCTTAGGCTTGAGCTTAGAGCTTTTAGTGCAACTGGGCCTAGGTTACAGTCATTGGGCACTGATCTGCAAATGGGAGAACGGGTAAAGCATACAGAAATGCTCCTGATTCAGCCATGCCTATATTAGTGGTGTGCATCAAATCCCATACCCAGTTCTCCCCCGCCATACTCGAACTCACACGGAAAGAGTACGACTTTTTTGAAAGCAGGATTGGAGTGATAGGGGATGGGTGAAATATTTCCCATCTGCAATCCCGCAAAAAGTGCTCTTTCTATAAATTTCAGCTTAAATCCAAGAATAGATAGTGAAGAGGATTTATTTGTTTATAGCTTATATTCAGTGGAACTTACGGGGTGAATTCTATTTGATGTGTTATATAAAATGAGTGAATCAAACATATCTTGCATAATCGATTTAATTCTAAGAAAATTTTGTGCTCCAGTTTTTTTCTAAAAAAGCTGAGTGGGTTTTTATGTGCCTCTTTCCCACTGTTGATTCCTTTTGTCAACACCCAATTCAGTAAAAAAGTTCAACACAGTTGAAAGCACACATGAGTGAGGGGGGACATGAGGGTAGAAACTACCCCAAGGGTTTTGAAACTGGATGGTTATGGAAAAATCTTTTTGGTCAACTTTTTTTGAATTTTTTGTCTCAAAGAACGCCAGAAAACCAAGGTCAACTCCTGTACCCTCCTCAAAATTTAGGAGATGCACACGTTTATTTGGAAAGTGTGTTGATGCACTCATCTGCAGAATATACTTTCTCACAGACATGGAAAATTTTTTTTGAGGAAAAACGAAAATCCAATATGACGAAAGTGAATTTTATCCAACATTAACTTAAGTTCTCAAAGTCTAGTTCACTTCTTTTTCTAGCCTGGCAACTATCCAAGCAAGTGTATTCTTCTTTTTTTCTATCCCATCAGGGAAAACTCTATAAACTAGTCCACCTCTTTTTGGTGGATCTCAGCCATGCATGAAAACGTTCGTAGAAGCACATTAAGGTTTTAAATTTGGTCATCTTCACATCGAAGAAACAATAAAAAACAATCTTAGCTGCAAATTGTCGTTTTCGGTAGAAGTAAGAGATGTGTAAACCGCATATAACTCAGAACACGTTGTGAACAGAGTGTAAAGTGAACATTTCCATTGAATTCTCCATGTTCGACAACCCCTCAACCCAAAAAAATGCAGAACCTTTGTTTACACACAGGACAATTTTTTGTTTGGAGTGACTGTGTCCGTTCTCCCAAAAATCGCAGAAATAGATTTGTTTAAACCCAATATAATTTTGTGTATTGCATTCATTAAATTCCCCGTGGTCGAAAACCCCTTCGACAGACAAATGCCGAAAATAATTTTGTTTACACCCGAGATCATTTTTCTAGGTAAAGTGGCGCATTCATTGAATTCCCCGCAGTCCAAAACCCCTTGCCCCGAATAATCACGAAAATACGCTCGTTTTCATCCGAGATAATTTTTCGTATAATACAAAGGCGTCCATCGAATTTCCAATGGTCAAAAAACCTCTTCCCCGAAAATGTCACGGGAGTACCTTCATTTACTTTAATGATGATTTTTTTGTGTAAAAGAACCGCATCCATTGAATTCGCTTCGGTCAGAAATCCGTTCCACCAAAAAATCGAGAAAATATGCTTGTTCACACCCGGGATAGTTTTTTGTGTAAAGTGATTGCATTCATTAAATTCCTTGTGGTCGAGAACCCCTACCTCAAAATTATCACTAAAATTCGCTCGTTTACACCCTAAATAACTTTTGTGTAGAGTGACCTCATCCATTGAATTCCCCCGCAGTCGAAAACCCCTTCTAACAAGAAGTCACGGGAGTACCTTCATTTACATTAATGATTTTGTGTGTAAAATGACCGCATCCATTGACTTTCGCCTCGGTCGAAAACCCCTCCCATCTAAAAATCATGGAAACTCGCTCATTTACATCCGGAAAATTTTTTTTGTAAGGTAATCACATTCATTAAATTCCCGGTGGTCGAAAAACAATTCTAAAAAATAACAACAATACGCTTGTTTACACCCGGGATAATTTTTTGTGTAAAGTGACTGCATTCATTGAATTCCCCGTGGTCCAAACCCACTTGCCCGAAGAAATCACGAAAATACGCCTGTTTACACCTTAGATTATTTTTCGCCTAAAGTGACCGAGTCCGTTGAATTCCCAATGATTGAAAACCCTTACACCTCAAAAATCCTAAAAAGGCAACCGATTCAATTGAAACTGCAAAAAAATCGCCCACTGGTGGTGCATAATGCTGCAGAAATTATTTTTTTGAAGCCGTAAGTTTATATAATAGAATTGTCAAATTTCGCGGTTCCCGGACTTTGGACAACTATATAATTGAATGGGGGCCTTATTTTAAAAAATAAATCCCACCCACACGATGTTTAGGTCGAAGTATGGTAGTTGGATATGACGCACCAATTGCTGGGCATGTTGGAACTGGGGGCCTTAAAAAGGGCGTTTTTGCATGTTTTCGGGGGTTTAGGTCTAAAACAGGGGTTCCTAAAACAGTGTTTCCTAAAACAGCGTTTCCTAAAACAGCGGATTCCTAAAACAGCGGATTCCTAAAACAGCATTTCCTAAAACAGCGGATTCCTAAAACAGCGTTTCCTAAAACAGCGTTTTCCTAAAACAGTGTTTCCTAAAACAGCGTTTTCCTAAAACAGCGGTTCCTAGTATATGATATATGGGCACAATTTGTCATCCAGTATCTTTACACTAGATCGCTTTTGAAAAAGTTTATTTTGCTCAGATCGTGCTTTTATAAATGAAGAGTGTCTGTTTTTGTTACATAATAAACGAACATTGACTAACCATTAACTTAGTAAATATGTAGTCATTGGCGTATATCCACTATCTTTGCAATTGTTCTCCAACGACGTGTCTTATCCGTATGCAAATGCATGGGGGTTTAATCATTGCGAAATTCGCTATTTTTCATTAAAAATGGAAAAAGTGTCAATTGATGCGAAGCAAAATTTTAGTAGCTTTTTATTTTTTGGGCAAAAAATGCAGATTTTTGTAGACTTTTGAAAGAAAACTGTTTTTTCAAATGCAAACGTTTGTAGATGCTTGAACGTTTAAAATAAACACCAAAAAAGCTATGTGCATGGTTTTCGGCGCAAAATGAGAGCACATAACGATAACATTCAATTTTGTACTACAACAATTCGGCGCAAAATGAGAAAACAATAACATTCAATTTTTTATTACAACAATGCGGCGCAAAATGAGAGCACATAACAATAACATTCAATTTTTTACAACAATAGGAAAACGCTGTTTTAGGAATCCGCTGTTTTAGGAAACGCTGTTTTAGGAATGCGCTGTTTTAGGAACCCTTGTTTTAGGAATCCGCTGTTTTAGGAAATGCTGTTTTAGGAAACGCTGTTTTAGGAAACGCTGTTTTAGGAAACGCTGTTTTAGGAATACGCCGTTTTCGGGGCCCCACCGCGCACCACTTGCAGATAGAAGCGAAATGAAAAAAAGGCACCCTACAGTTTGCTCCTATGCCCGAAATTATGAAAAAAACTCGAAGGTTTCTTACCGTTTTGGCTCTAGGGTG
This sequence comes from Romanomermis culicivorax, assembly GCA_963922205.1. Taxonomy (NCBI): domain Eukaryota; kingdom Metazoa; phylum Nematoda; class Enoplea; order Mermithida; family Mermithidae; genus Romanomermis; species Romanomermis culicivorax. The sequence continues at coordinate 662,298 of CAWUHX010000064.1, forward strand.
TGGGGGATATGAAATTTGGAAGCCAAGTACATTAGTGGTTGATGCTATCGAGCCACCTATGATACTAGAAATTTTCAAAATCTATCGGAAAAAAGCTTGAAAATCCAAATTTTTTTAAAAATTTGAAAAAAACTTAAAAGTTGCATCAAAACAGTTTTTATCATTCTGCCTCATAATAATCAAAAGCTACATAGCACTTCACTTGTGTGCTTGGAAACTTAGGGCGAAGATTCTGAAAATTAGGACATTCTGTTGTAAAACTTTGGGAAAACAAAGGTTCAATGTGCACATTTGAATATATCATTTTCGCGTAAATGATTCGGGTAAGTGTAGAATATGGTTCTGTACATATCCTTAAGAATGGTTAGAGTAGAACGCCTACACCCAGCTAGTGCTTTTAAAATTTGGACATTCTTTGCCATTGGCAAATCAATAAAAGACCTGTGGGACAACACGGACTTTTTGCCAAACATTAGTCACATTGGATTTTTTGTTTCAGATTTGACATATCATGATAAAGCATTTTGTGCCCATTACAGGTAAATCTTTACACCTTTTCAATTGAAGAGTAATGTCCTCGGAGGTGCTGACACATAGCTATTTCTGGCATTGAAAAAATCAAAAATGAATGGTTTTGCCTCAAGCTGTACCAATTTGTAGCTATACCAATCAATCCGTGATTTTTCAACACCAATAGTGACTAAATGACTAAAACCATTCCAATTATCATTTGCTTGTTTTTGTTTGTTTGTAGTGGATCAACGGAAGTATGCGCAGACATAAAAACGATAGACGTTGGACGAAATGACACTGATACATGTTTCGAACAACATATTTTTTTGACCAAATCGTCTCATAATGCCGATGGTCACATGATGATTATCAGTCGTAGGAAAGTTCAATTCGATCGATGCTGTTTCAGCAACTACAGCAACATAGAGACTGCTCTGGAATTGTGGCATTTCAAAACACCACCTAAATAACTATGAAACACTTCCAAAAATAAGGTTTCGTTTACTTTAAATAAAATTTTTCAGATTTATTGTTCAATATATCAAAATATATCGAAAGAAACATATTGTTGAACATATCAAAATCTGTAGTATGTTTTTCTGAGAGGTTTCTAAATTATGAGAGTGGAAAGCAAGTATGTTAGGCTGCTGTGGTATAGAGGATGATGTAACTGGCCTTTGGATTTAGACAAAGGAAGTTGCAACAGTTCTGACCACAGGCTAACAACAACAATAAACTAAAAACTCTCCCAGACGTTTCACCAGATACTCGCCAGAACTTTCACCAAACCTCAGGCAGAACATCTTGGCACGTACCTCAGGAGATCCTGCCCAAGTCTCCAATTCTAAACTTATAAGAACCTCCCCTGGGCTCACAAAACAATACACTTACAGGTTCAAAATGTATTGGGTGACCACGTGCGACGCCAAACAAAAATAATAATAACAAAAATATTATATGAAGGGCGATGGCGGCGATGCTCCATAAACCAATAAAAATCTAACAATGACAAACAAACATAAAAAAACGCGAAACAGTGGCAGCATTTATCTATGCAAATTTTCTTTTTCTTTTCGCCACTTTTCGCACCAAGGCCAGAAGCTGAACACGTGCACCTGAGGCCACCCCAACAAGTAGTATTCTGTGCCAAATCATACTGCAATTTTGTTACCAATGCTCATCTAACATTAGGCAATTTTTTTAATCAAAAATGTATATAATTATGCGTGAAGCAGTGGTCTAGGCATTTCTGCCGCACGACATTTTGATTATGACCGAACTTGGCGTTCTCTTATCTACCTTTTCAAAATCTAGCACTAAACATATTCCTTTGAATTTGAGGTTTTAAGTAAGGTTTGCCCATTGCCCTGTAAACATGGGTGATTTTATAGAGGCAAACTTTATATTGTTCTTGCAAGGTCAAATGTCGCTGCTTCTGTGTGAGAGCAGAGTTACACATTGCTCATTTATATTTTTATAGAAAAAACAAAAAGGGATTAGTCAATAGTGTAGAAGTAAAATATTTTGAATGTACACAGTTAGTATGCAAATAAATGATAGGGGTACTTACATAAGGGTGTTGAATTGTGAAATCTGACTCCCTCGACAGTTTGCAAAAAATTCATACTGGTACAAAATGTCCGACTATGCTGGGCCTGGATGCTCATCTTTCCAACTGTAGAACGTTGTGTTGTGAATTTGCCTCTGAAATTCATCATTATTCTTGTCTATATTTTTATTGTTATTTTCGCCTATGCATTACTCGCCTCGTTTCTATTGTATTTTAAAAGGGGTGATTTAAGGGTAAATTTCTGTAAATAAATATTTAGTTAGAAATGGTTTAATTTTTGTCTTAAAATGTGTTACCTATAACATAGTCAGGCTGATTTTACCTAGACTTTTCTTGGGTAAGTAGTATTTGTGCTTCAGATTTCTCGGTCCCGGAGTGACGAGTCATTTCAAGGTTTAAGGCAGGTGCAGGGAAGCAGCAATGTTTAGGTCGAATCCTGGATATCTCTCCTGCCCAAAAATTCCTCTTACCAATTTTACCTTCTTCCTTCGACCTCACGGATTGGTGAGGAGCAAATTAGTCTGAGCTCAAAGACCAGACAAATTTTCAAATATAACAAGGCATCTCAGAGGAGAAAAGGAAAGATAATGCATTACAACATTGAAGACTAAGAACAAATGTAAATTCAAAGAATTCGAAATTGTAAGAATCGATTTCTTTTATTTTATAATACATTGGATGCTAAGTTGGGATTGAATGCCAAGTTGGAACAGACACCAAGTGAGGATGGATGCTATGTTGAAATTTCTATATTTAGTCTTCGAAACCAAGTTAGCACAGATGTCAAGTTAGGATGAACGCCAAACTAGAGTAGAACGGACATTTCATTACTATAGCTGTGTATATTCTCGCTAAATGATACTCAAGCATTTTTCAAACTTTTCATTGACATACACAAATCAACATTTTAAATGAAGAATTATGAAGAAGCATTAATTTTTTTGTTTCGATATTTATTTGACCCAGTTCTAATTGCAGATAAGCAGTGTATCTTTCCATGGTATTAGTCGGTATTTCTGCACTATTGGCCACCAGCGAAGTAAGTTTTAAATACTGGCTTGCGTTCGCTTCACCTTTAAACAAGATCCCGATTCGCACTTTCAGCTTGGACTGTGACAACATCTGCATTACTTCTGTTAAATTTTTTCCGCCTTATTTTTTGGAAAAAATGCATTTCTTTTCTACAAAGTTTTTCGTTCAACTGTTCTTTGCACCACTTTCGTCTTTGGAACTGATGGCCAATATTGTGATAGCAATGTATCGTAGCCCATTGGTGAGGCGTCCTTTTCTTTGCCCTGTTTTACAATTTTGCTGAATAATAAATCAGATGCAAACCTGCAGAAGGTCGGTGATCTTGTCCAAACCAAAACCTGGTTCTAATCCTCTTTACTTCTTACTATCCACGCAAACCATGGTGCATTAGCCATGAAATTTTTTGAGATAAAAAGGACGAATTAAGAGTCTACTCTCGAAAAAATCAGTCACTTCACTGTTTTATTTTTGACAAATATTTCTTGTCGCTTGAATTTGTTATTGTATTCCTTTCCAATCTTTGAGACACGGATGTGTTGAATATCTGTAAGAAACCAAATTTTGTTAGATTTAATATTAATTAATCTCATAAAGGCACAATTTGATTCGCCTTTGTTTGAACCACTTGATAATGACTATGGCATGGAAGTCGATCCAGCATGCGTTAAAATTAGCACCAAAAAATTTTGTTGTTGAAGTTTGAAAAAGCTGTCAGGCTTTATCCGATTTGCAACTTTAGAATTCTTCATAAAGCTATCAATAAGAGTAATCCTGAAAAATCATAGAAATCAGTGCTCGATTTCATACATAAACATTAAATATGTAGCATAAAATCCCAGAGATTTCTCTTAGTCATTAATTTTTGCATTCAAGTTCATCCTGCACCCCATTTAACGTTGCTTACATTTTCAGTTTCCTCATAATTTATTCCATAGAATTTTGGCTTAGAATTTAAACAATTTAAATACATCTAACAGAAGGAGGTATTCCCAAGTGAGCGAATTCCCAAATGAGCGAATTCCCAATTGAGCGATTCCCATGTAGGCGATTCCCAATTGAGCGAATTCCCAATTGAGCAAATTCTCAAGTGAGCGATTCCCATGTGAGTGATTCCCAATTGAGCGAATTCCCAATTGAGCAATTTTCATGTGAGCGATTCTCAATTGAGCGAATTTCAAAGTGAGCGAATTCCCAATTGGGCGATTCCAAACGAGTGATCGAGAATTTAGTAACACTTTCTTCATATTTTCCTTCTTCACCTTATATGCTTCTTTGTATGTATTTTTTCTTTGTTTCTTGTATGTATTGTTAATGTTTTCGTTTGTGTATGTTTTTTCGTTTTCATCTTTTGTCTCTGCTTTCTTTAATTTTCGTTTTTCTTTTCATTTACTTTTTTCTTTTTTGCTCACGAAACAACAAACAAATTCTTATTTTTAATAAGCATAGTCTCCCGTATAATTCTTTTTCTTTCTTTCTTGTTGTTTTCTCTATGTTGCTTCTTCTTTCTTGTCACTGTCTTCATGTTTTCTTGCTTTTTTAATGCTTTTCCATCTATTTTCACTTATTCTTAATGTCTTCATTTTTGTTGACGTCTCCTTTCTCTTGAAGTTTTGTTTGTTTCAGTATCCTTTTGTTTGTGTTTTTATGAAGATTTTCACACTTACAATGATGAAAGACTCAAGCATGTCGAACTGCACTAGAATTATACACGAGACTACGGTTATTTAAAATGACAACTTGTAATTTGTTGTTTCATGAGCAAAAATGAAAACAGTAGATGACAAGAAAAACGAAAAGGAAAGAAAGCAGAGACAAAAGATAAAAACGTTAAAACATGCATAAACCAGAATGTTAACAATACATCCAGAAACCGAAAGAAAAAAGAAATACATACACAGAAAAATGTTAGGTAAAGAAAGAAAAAATGAAGAAAGTGTAGTTATATTCTCGATTGCTCATTTGGAATTGTCCAGTTGGGAATTCGCTCACTTGGGAATTGGCCCAATTGGGAATCGCTCACATGGAAATCGCTCAATTGGGAATTCGCTCACTCGGGAATTCGCTCACTTGGGAATTCGCTCACTGGGAAATTCGCTCACTTGGGAATCGTTCACATGGGAATTACTAAATTAAGAATTCGCTCACTTGGGAATTCGCTCACTTGGGAATCGCCCACATGGGAATCGCTCAATTGGGAATTCGCTCACTTGGAAATTCGCCCACTTGGGAATCGCTCACCTGGGAATAGCTCACTTGAGAATCGCTCACTTGGGAATAGACCAAACAGAACAATGTATTTCGGAGTTTTCCAACGGTGAAACTTCACTTTTACTATCCGAGTTAAATTCTCATGAATAAATCAATGTCATATAAAAAGAGTGACCATAATTATCTACAAGATTTCACATGTTAATCTAACACTCTGTTTCTGTGCAAACGGTAACATTCATGAACGTACTCGAAATAAATCGTACGAAGCCAATCCATCTGTAGCACAATTCACTTCGACCTGTCCTGTATATCAAATCGACAATTTGAAATCCAAAATCGTGTCTGAAAAATATTTCGAAGCGCGAAAGAATTTGCACGCTCTAGTTTCAAATACCCATGGACGAGTTCATCTTTCCAGGAACTTCTTCCTCGTAATGTACCACGGGCTTGAGAAAACTAAGTTATGATGGTGCTGTCATGTTGTACAATGCCTGATAACTTACGCATCCCGGGAGGAAACTTCCTTTCCACTGGATCGAAGTTCAGGAAATACTTGGACGGTTCGATGGGCAATTTATAGGTACCATTTAAGAAGACATCCAAGTACAAAGTACACTTGGAGATGAGCGACAAAACATCTAATGTATACCCATCATGGACTGTTTGTTGTATGACAGGATATTTCATGTCGTTGTACCCACATTCTTGCTTCGAAATGAAGTCTACAGGCCAATCTGAAAATGTCAGTCCATTTATTCTTAAGGGGCAATGGCAGCCGTTCCATGAAACCCAAGAAAAGCAAGCAGGCTAATTGAAAAAAAAAATTCTTATCCAGCTCCAGTAAAAAGAACAACTGAAATTTTCGTTGATGGTCAAAATTTATCGAGTAGTACTCAGGTGACGATCCACTAAAAATGGATAACAATGATGTTTTTCGTATGATTTTGGCTTCCTAGTTCTACATCAATCATTTCAAAGTAAATCGACCATAGTTTTATTCAACATTATAGTCTCACTCACAGCATTTTGAAAGCATCGCAGTGATAGTAACTGTTGGATATGATTTTTTACCAGATAGTGATGTCAATAATATATTATAGAGCTAACTGCCTGTACACGACCGATTACTGTAGATCAGTCGCAAAACTAAAACTAAGTTAAGATACTGAATGAATCTATATCACTTTATGGCCCAAATGATCGCGTCCTTCTACAATTATGCGGGACGACTGCTGTCACAGGAACATTCCCAATACAAACCATTCAGGCAACAAGTATGATTGCCCAAATCATTCCGGGCATCAGCGATTTCTAGAACCTGAACATTGAGCGAAACATAACTATTTGATGGGTGATACACAAGAAGTCTAAATCGTTCAATCAATCAAACTGATCCAGACGATTCGAAAATAAAATCATTATGAAATATATGATATACGAAAATATAAATTAATAAAAATCTCGCTGTACTAGCGAACTTGAATTTAGATCTTTCTAGCTTTGATTGCTATTTCTATTGGGAACAATAGTCTACTTTTTCAAATGAGCATCAGAAATAAAAGAGATGCTCGAAAGCTGCATGAAGAACGAAACTTGAACTGCAATTATTTGACTAAGAGTCAGGATCTCGCACAACTTGTGAAAAATGACATCTGCATATGATGAACGTTCATTACCTGTCTCAAGATTCCTTCACATTGGAATCTCTGCAGTTATTATTTGTTTATAAATATGTTGATGCATTTTTGACACATGGAGAATAATTTTGGTACCAAAAAGTTTGAAATGGCCGTCTTGATCTAGTAGTTATCGCCTATGACGACTAGTCTCAAGAACCAGATTCGATTCCTGGTGTAACCCGAAATTGATTTCCTGGTAGCCGGCCCATGTAGACACACCATTTTGTAACGTACCTGCTAAAGCAGTACTGTAAACATGTAGCATACTGTATGTGATAGACATTTATTAGATATTATTTTATTTTCACATTTTATCGTCTCAAGGGTGTCTGGGATTCACACCCAAGCATTCCTATAAAATTACGTGAAGTACTTTATTTTGATCCGTTCACACCCCGGTAGCCCAATCAAGATGCCCCAATTAATTTGCACAAATGGCAGCTGGTCCCCTAGAACCTACACTAAACTACACATTCCACAGCTACCGCAATCCCCCGTAAAAATCGTAAACAACACCTGCACACAGTAAAATACATAGAAGCCCCGCCAGACAGTAGTCTCAAGTGTAACGGTAGCGGCAGCCCCACAAAACATGTGTATACAGAGAAACCGATACAGGAAGCATGCACAGAAGCACAAAGGTGTGGCCAAGCCCACCGTAGAAAGCAAGTGAAGCACAGAAAGCATACAGTACCAGAAAAGCATTAGAAAGGCGTAACTAAGTAAGCATAAAAAGCGTAGCAGGAAACGACGATTGGCGGAAGAAGATGGACAGAAGCTCGACCTCCCGCAGCGCCCAGGGCGTGGCCAGAAACGTGGTATAAAAGAAGAAGCAAAGCGTGATTTGATCATTCTTATTCTTGTAATTTTTGATTTCAACTTCCGCGCTCGCCCCGTCCTTTTTATATATTTGCAAGCAGCCAATTATCCAAAAGCAACTTAAACGGAGGCCCCGTTCGTATTTTATTTGCAAGCAAACGCACCGTCCCTTTTGTATTGTCGACGTTCAAGCGACCGTCCATCATTCGTATATTATCGCCCCGTATTGTACCGCCCGCGCCCCGTTGTCCCTGCCGTATCGACCGATTGGTTAGAAGTAAAGTACCTCACACAAATCTGGTCGTTACATATTTTGGTGACCGTACCGTTACGTTAACCACTGGAACTCCCTGCCCCCAATTAGGTGTACTCTTATCCGGGCATTTAGAAGCATTAGTTAATACAGTAGTAATCATTTCCTACAGCAAGACAGTATTCGTAGAAAGCAAACTGGAAATCCCCTCCAACGAGACATTAAGCGATACATTTAAACGAATACAGCGTGAAGCAAAAATTGAAGCATTTAAGCAGAAATCCCAACGGAAACCAAGAATGACCCACCAAACGCAAAATCATTTAGGAGAAATCGTTAGAGAACAGATAAACGATTTGTTTTCAGAACATTTTCATACCCTGCGCACACAATTGAATCAGAATACAGTAAACCCTACCCTAATAGACGATCTAAGAACAGCAAACATTCGTAATAACATGGCAAACAATTTCTACGCGAAACCTACAGTATTCACGGGTGGCGTGACCCAACATTTTGGTGAATGGAACAAAAGATTAGAACAATTCATGGCACTCCAAGGCATGAAAGATACAGATGTACAGTTAAAGTTGCCATGTTCAGAAATTCATTTAGGAGGAGCTGCATTAGCAAAATTCAAAAGTTTAGCCAATTCCGAAAACCCTCCCCACACATACGAGCAGTATAAAGTCGCATTACAGGCATTTTTCCCAAACAATAGAGATAATGAGCTACATCAACAATTCTTAGGCGAAAGAAAGCAAAAGCGATCAGAAACAGTGACTGAATTCTTATTTGATCTAGAACATCTCGCAACCCTCGCCTACCCTAACTATAACACAGACGCACGAGAAATTATCATAAAACCCCTCTTTGTAGAAGGCATGCAAAACGAAATCAGGGAAGCAATTAAGTATAGAAGGTTCGCAACTCTAAAAGAAATGTCAGACGAAGCAGCTTACATTGAACAGCAAATTCTTAGATATGAGTTAAAATCTAACGCCCTCCCCTTCATACCCCCAAAACCCGAACCCATCTTTTCCCTAACCAAATACACAGACCAACAGGACCTTTTGCATCAGTTAGAACAACAAGTAAAAGATTTACAGTTGCAGATCAAACAAAAACTCCAACCCCCACAACAAAGTAGCTACAACAATTTCGGTAACAACACTTACAGTAGGAATAATGCTTACAGGAACAATAACACCCCTAGGCAACCCACATGCTTCCAGTGTGGACAAATTGGACACGTAGCTCGTAATTGTAAATCAGTAGGCACCCGAAAATCATGTGAAATCTGTTTCCGTAATAATCACAGTACGCGTGATTGTAAAAGCCGATGCATCCACTGCTCCCAAACAGGACGTAGATCAGATAACTGCCTTTGGAAACCCTACTCCAATTTTCAATGTTTTCTATGCAAGCAGAGAGGTCATACAAGCAGGTATTGTCCAAATCAGCAGAGTCGTGACATTCAAAATTGCATTGAGTACAGGCAACCCCAACCCCTCATGGACATTGATGACCCCGCATTTTACTCAAAATTACCCGCCATAACTAACGGCCCTCAGACTACTTTAGGAACAATCATGCCCAACCCCCACCGCCATAGTGATGAATACGTCCTCGACCTGGACGTACCGGATTGGTGCACCATGTCACCACCCTCCACGCCTGAAGCCGCAAAAATCGAAAAATCGCCGCCCACCATCCCCGTAGGCTACAAAATCCCCCGCAAGCAAGACACCACGCCGCCCAATGCCCCCGAAACCCCATCGAAAACAGGCTGCAACTTAATGTCCCTTTTACACAGCCTGACCCCTGAACCCTACCAATTCCGCCCCCGCCAAACACTTCTAACAACCCCCACAAGTAAGCAAGTCCAAACCCCATCCCATAACTCAACTTCTAAAGTTTTACAGAATGTTCAGATTGCAAACCGGCCACCCCCCCAGCTCAAAATCGCAAAACGACAACACCAAAAGCCCCAACACCAAACCGGCCACAATGAAAACATACAGTGCCCCGCCGCCTCCACTAAAACATTCTATTGGCCGATGTTTTGTATTTTTCTTTGTATAATAATCCCCACATCGTGTAGTGCCCAATTTCAGATGTGTGGAACCTCATTGAGCGGTCACTCAGTCAGCATACCAAAACTTGTATCATGCATGCCCCCATCCACGGTAGACAAACCCATACAGACATTCGGAAAAATCTATATTCCCTCCACTAAGCCCCACATTACAGACGCATACAAATGCAGTGTTCGCAAACACAAAATTTGTACAAATACAGGATTTTTTGGATCAAAAGGTATTGTCTTCGACCAAACTGAAATGCAAAATCTAACCCCACATGTTTGTAAGGCAATCGTTATAGACAAAGAACACAACGGTCAAAAATTGTACGAAACCCAACCAGGATTTTGGTCAACAAATAACTCCCTAAGCATAGAATACACATGGTGTTGTACTGACCATTGTACCTCGGTCACTAACGTCATCATAGAAATAGGACAAATAGCATCTTGGAATGGAAAATCTATGACAGGTACATTAGGTGACCTGGGGTCATGCAAACTGACATCAGGTCATTGTGTCACAGCCGACGGATCCATTATCTGGAATGAAACAGCATTTGAAAACTTATGCCCCTTCGAATACAAAAACACACATCCCATCAAACTCACACAAACCCACATGATAATAGAAGAACTACAAGGTGCATTCTCCATCAAAAATACACTCTTTTGGAACTCCTGTAAAATTACGTGATGTACTTTATTTTGATCCATCCACACCCTGGTAGCAGCTATTGACCCAATTAAGACGCCCCGATTAATTTGCACAAACGGCAGCTGGTCCCCTAGAACCTACACTAAACTACACATTCCACGACTACTGAAATTCCTCATAAGAATCGTAAACAACACCTGCACACAGTAAAATACATAGAAGCCCCGCCAGACAGTAGTCTCAAGTGTAACGGAAGCGGCGGCCCCACAAAACATGTGTATACAGAGAAACCGATACAGGAAGCATGCACAGAAGCACAAAGGTGTGGCCAAGCCGACCGTAGAAAGCAAGTGAAGCACAGAAAGCATCGTAGCAGGAAACGACGATTGGCAGAAGAAGATGGACAGAAGCTCGACCTCCCGCAGCGCCCAGGGTGTGGCCAGAAACGTGGTATAAAAGAAGAAGCAAGGCGTGATTTGATCATTCTTATTCTTGTAATTTTTGATTTCAACTTCCCCGCTCGCCCTGTCCTTTTTATATATTTGCAAGCGGCCAATTATCGGAAAGCAACTTAAACCGAGGCCCCGTTCGTATTTTATTTGCAAGCAAACGCACCGTCCCTTTTTGTATTGTCGACGTTCAAGCGACCGTCGATCATTCGTATATTATCGCCCCGTATTGTACCGCCCGCGCCCCATTGTCCCTGCCGTATCGACCGATTGGTTAGAAGTAAAGTACCTCACACAAATCTGGTCATTACAGTTTCATCCTCCGGGGTAGGTAAATTGTGTAGGCGGGCTTGGAACGCTGCTTTTCGGTGTTTACTCAGCCCAGTTTGCATCTTGGTGATAGTGCCGCGATTGGGGAGGTGGGTCTATTCCAGTATGAGGTAGGTAGCCGAACAAGTCCTGCTTGTCAAGCAGGCGCCATCCTGTGAAATGTAGCCTCCACTGGGCGGTAAAAAGCACTCAAAGAGCGCCTCTCATATAAGGTGGGCACTTATATGACAATATAGTCCGGTAAAGCCTGATTTTTCGGCTATAGGAAAATGGGTGGTGTGCCCACGAAATCTTAAAAAAGTGCATGTGCGTGTGCACTTTTTTGCATGATGAATATGAACTGTGAGCAGACAAAATCTGTTTTGTCCAGGCTTTAGCATTGATCACTGACATGTGCATTGATTGCAGAATAACGGAGATGAAAATATGTCTTTCACGCGGAGAGTAGACTAAACTGGCAACGTGTTTCATAGAAATTCCGAATTTTGATAGGACAAGGCGGGATTTCATCCAGGAAAGATGTTAGAAGAAAACTGAATTCTAAAAATCAAGCGAGTATGCAATTCAGTTCTACCGGTAATGTCAACGGCAGTCTTCGTTGGTGCATTGCGGCTTCTGTCAATCCGCGATGCGCCTCTATTTTTTGGCCTCCATTCCAAAGTAAAACTAATAGAATGCAAAGATAGAATAAGTAGTGAGCATTTCATGTTCGGATTTCAGTACTCAGCGGCTGTAGTGAAGAAGTCGATATTGCTCCAAAAGTAAAAATATTCAAATGTGCCCCGGTTTCTATATGTAAATCGGTCGCTTTATGACTAATGTCGATGAAAGCTTCACTTTCACTTAATTATTCTCATAACAATTTAGTGGAAATCCATGCTAAGATAGACTAAACACAACAACATTCGATTTTTTTAAAAAATAATCTACGCAGCGAGCTCGCAATGCAGTTTTTATTCAAAATTTCACAAAACTCATCGATCTTTTGAATGTGGCCACAGCAGCCACTTCAACTTTGAACTGTTACAAATTAGAGATTTCTAGCTTTTACTGAAAGCCCGATTAACGGGAATAGGTTGCCTCAATAAAGTCTATTCAAGCGGTTTCTTCTTCATGATGCTCACTCCTTGATAATTGTCTTTTCCAAGCATTTCTAAGACTACAGATATTATTTCCCTGACCACCAGAAAGGCTGCGTTCATGGAAACTTCGACCACTGGATCTATCATTTCAAAATAAGTGGAGTTTAGAAGCATCTTGATGGGTGTACTTCTATGTAATAACAATCTGAATCTTCATGTTTTCTATTAGACTTTTTCTACCAAGGACTGGAAATTTTTTGGCATATGAACCACCAGTAACAATATTTCAAGTTGTATAAAAGCTCAGCATGAAGAATTTTGACAATCAGACTGTCTTTTTTTGAAATGGTATAGTAAATAATAACAATGGAATGTAAGTAATATATATTTTTACGATTTTCTACGGAACTGTATCCAATGTGAGCATACTCAACTACAGTTTATGATAAATGGTCCGGGAAGAAAGCGATGCGATTGTAGAGAATTCTTGCTAGTTGTAGGTGTGTTACTGGGAAAGAAGAAAGGCTTATTCCTTGGCTATATATTGTTGTTCCACTGTACTGATGTTACTCGACATTGTTTTACTTCCCATTCCCATTGGAGTCCACGGTCTTAGTGAACGTGACGATGACGTTCACATCGCTTCATCTACGAAGTCATTATTTCTGGAAAAATCTGACAGAAAATTTTTCGCTGCTATGATGCGGATTCAATCGCACAGATATCTCTAATCTAATAAATCAGGGTATCTTACCAATGGTCAATCCAAAAGGTATTATCTACTTCAGCTAATGACAGGCATATAGACAAAACAAACATCTTTTAATTGATACACATGATACGTAATCTCGTTGTCAAGTTTTTTCTTCTATGCCAAGCATTTTCTGAAAATTCACCTCTTTTCAAATAATGCTTTTGGCATAAAGGTTCTCGTGAATATAATCTAAATCAGAAAAACTCGAGCAACTGTGATCAAACGGTGACCTTTGAAAAAAGATTTCAATGTCTCTAAAACATTGGGCAAACGTAATTACCTTCCTTTGGGTTTCATCATCCTGATCATATAAGGTATTTCATCACCCACTCACTGGTGCAGTATCGTGCCAGTTTTTCCGACAAACTAAGATAGCTCAATTCGAAAAGACCGTACATGCAGGTGAGGAGTTTGGGAAGTTTGACCCATAGCAGATTTTGATTGACATTTTACTACTCAACAAGCATATGGCGAGGCAAAATGAGCAAGAAAGAAGAGAAAATTCTCATAAAAATGGAAATGATGCTGCAGTTGAACAAGTTATTTCAAACAAAGCATACTTGATTCCAAAGAAGTAAATTAAAACTTCAAAAAGTGTTGTCTAAACAAATAATTTCACCACATATCTAACTGGCATAGGTTAAAGAATATGCTGTTTGGATGTTAGAAGGCCTTTCTAAGGCCCTTCTTTTCATGATCAAAAACGACAAAAAAATTTTTTATTCCATGCCCTGTCCTAGCTGACCCCCAGCAGAATTTCTATGCTGTGCATGTATGGAAAAGACCCACAGGAATGGTGAAAGCCATTTTTCATATTCTGACGTTATTAGTTACAATATCAAATAGTTTGGGTTCAAAGTTGCGGAATATTTTGTATTAATCTACATATTTTACATTGTCTGTTTTTTCTATAAAATTCGTCCAAGTTGAAAAGTAACAAAACCCAGCACTGCCGTTAAATCGTTCAAATAGAGAATTTTTACAGTAAAATTTTCCATTCAAAAAATTTTCAAGCGTTTCGCAATTTTCTGGTAGTATATGACATATTGTTAATCAGAAAATCCTAAAAGTATGAAATAGTACTTTGCTTTCCATTTCCATTATTTCAGGAAAAACAGGCTGTAAAATGTCATCGAGTCTTGGTTACTGATTTGAGTTTTCGGAAACACAACTTACCACTTCACTCTGGTTTCCGTACGAGGGCAACATTGACCAAGACAATTTACTGTTTAGGATTAATCCCTTTTCTTTCACAAACTTCAGCCACGATAATTTCCTTATCTTATGGAGTAATTCAGAAAGAAAAATATCAGATTGACATCCACTCGTCTGTAATAATCTTGTGGTGTACCACGTTGGTTTTGCCTGTATTTTTTGTCTGATGTGCAAAGATTAGAATATGCTTCGAGCAAAGCAAAAAATCCTTTTCTGCTGCATGTGTGTCTTTGAAGCATTTCATTTTCGAGTTTAGAATTCTGATACAAAGTTAATTAACCGTGTTTATCGCTTGAACTGAAATAGTTTTGTTTTCCACAGTTATTGATGTTGCAAGATTAGCTTGAATTCTTTTAAAACATTATAAAGGTTCAACTGCACCTCTAGGATGTGCTGATACAAAGTCAGTGCACTTTTACTGAAGTATGGACACACTAAAGAGTGGTTTACTGAACGCAGCACAATATGAACTTTTGTTTAACAGGAACAAAATAGTTTTCCTGCTATTATCAGCAGCCCTATAGAATATTCATATGGCCAATTTCGCAGTGATCACTTCTCACTTGCATGCGACGCAGAGTTTCTTCCATGGCGGATAGGAATTAATACATTGTGGATTCATACAGCTTCTTAATATTTAAACTTCAAACAATGTTGAAATTGGTCATTTTACTGGAAACAGATGATGGTCGCAATAAACGACTTTATTGCTTTGAAAAGTGTTGCCCCTGTTCGATCATTTTCACTGTCTTTCGAATAAATACGGAATTAGCCAACTGAAAGCTAATATTCACATTTAAATGCTGACTATGAATCTTGGAATAAGGGCGGCGTTAGAAGTAGACAAGTCCTCATTCTGAATTAATGTACAAAATGCAAAGTTGAAGCTTTGGTGGATCCTCTATTTTTGAAAACAATGTGTCAAATTTTAAGTCGAGATATTTTGGCACAATTTGATGCAGAACCCTACATTTTATTCGTCAGAAGATAATTTTTAAGCACCTTTGCGATTATGTAGATTAACAAGGCTATCCATACAACATAAATGAAAAGAACGTCTAACAGGAAATATTGGAAAATGTTCAATTCGGGCGTCTTCTTTGATAAAAAGGTCCCGTGTTGGAGTATAAATCGTATAGAATGCTCGACCAACCGTTTTCGATTATTGAATTTTTGACCATCAGCAAGAAAACTTGCATATTTCTTGGCATTAATTGTGTAGCTAAATGGAAAACTGAACAATTTAATTGATTTAGGAATCATGATATTTCTAAGAATGTGAAACATTCCTGAGCGGTGAAACTTTCAACATCACCTTAAAATGTTTACCTTTTATTATAAAGCATATCTCGTAGAACTGTATACAATCGCTCTGGATCTACAATCTGCCTTTTCGTCAACATGATACCAACACCCCGACTGACAGCATTGTTTGCATTCCTAAACTGATCCCAAAATAGTGGAATCATGATCAATGGTATGCCCGCCATCGTGGCTTCCATTAGACTGTTAAAACCACCATGGGTTATAAAACCTTTCACTCTGGTAGAAGCTTGAATACAATAATCAAAATAATTCAAATTCGGGTAAATTAACCATTTTACAATTTGAATTACCCAATAAATCGTTTTGCGGCATCCATTGTGTGACGATAACATTCTGTGGAATGGTAATTGATGAATCTTCGATTTTTGAATCCAATTTCCAAATGAATGTATAAGTTGGGAATCGAGAGAATGCATTGAGGAAAGACGTCTAAATGGAAAAAAATCAAATGTTTTTTAAAATGTGAATATTAATCCACACATTCGCATATCTTATTGAACTACACTTTTCACTTGTGCAATATAAGCACATTGATGTGAAAACTCAAAGCAGAGCTATGAAAAGCCACATATCAGATTAAGCATACATGTACTCTCCACTTCTGATGTACAAAAAAATTAACCCACACCTTTAGGAGGTTAGCTGTGAAATTCATTTTCCAGTCCTACACCTTCTGTAAATTTTTTCTACCTGTAGTTTTTCTACCTGCGGGTAGGAAAATATCCTTATTCATAAAACACTGTAGAAACGAATTAGGAACCAATATTAGGCAGAACAACTTAAAGTCAGGAAGAAGGCGACCACCGATTTTCTTCAAATGCGACTGAGCACACATTAAAACAACCAAGATAATGTTTTAGAGCTCTCTGTTATGCCAGAAATATTGCGGAAATCATATCATATGAATGGTTCAGAGAACTTAGAAAGATCCAAAAGCTCATAGCCTGAAAGAATTGTATTTGGTACACAGAAAAGTTAGCTTTTCTTATATATTAGACATTAGCCGTATCTACTCACGGTAAATATAGCAACGGAACAACGGTAAACATTTTTATATTAGTCACGGTTGTTCATTACTTTCCGATTGTGAAATTTAAAATTCCTACCATGGGAAAATAGCTATTACTAACCCAAAAAAGGACTAACTCATCAATTTTTTATTTGCAGTTAGAATTTTAAACATGATTTTGCCACGAATATGTTGTTTTTGAGATTATTCAAGCAGTGATGCGTGAAAAGTGTTTATCAGTGGTCCGACCTTAAGCTTCATCGATAAGTCTACAAATAATGAAAATAGCTGAAAGTCTGATATCCTTTAGTGATTTGATTTTCACTTTGAATTCGAAAAACCGGGGCTTCAAATGTGCTATGCTTAAAACAAATTCGTCCTTCTAAATACATTCTATAAACACCTGCATGACTTCGGCAAAACGTTCACTATGCCTGTCGTGCAAAAATTTACTGTCTGCCTTCTAATCCTCCCGGGCAGACTTTTTCCTACCTGCAGGTAGAAAATCCTAATGCAAGTAGATTTTTCTTATACCTACAACAGGTAAAAAAACTGTTTTATGAATACAGCCTCAGATGTGATATATCAAGGATCAAGTTGAAGATACATGCTTACCGAGGCATTTACCTCGCAGTGAGCTGTAAAGTCTTAAATCCTAGGTTAGACATACACCTTCTCACTCCATTGCAGAGAAAAATAAGGAACATTGTTCCGGACTTACAGTAGAGAATCACAGAAATTATAATGCGTCGTATAAGCTGATCATTCACACGACATCAGGATCAATCTTCTTTTTTTCACACCCCCATTTTCCTACTGTAATTCGATGTGAGTAGATTTTGGACGCTTTTTACTTCCTGTTAATTTTAGCTTGACGCCAATGCCAGTAATTTGCATAAATGTTTCGGTTTTACATCTAAGATTGTCATTATGCTGGTAATTATGTGTAGAATAGAGGCCCTGTCATACTTCACTGCGAGGTACCGCGCGGCGCCGCTTTTCGGTACGCTACTGCCAGGGAGGTATGAATAGGTTTCCTAATTTTTGCGATGCCGGGCGGCGCCGCGCGGTACCGCTAAAGTTCAACTCAAACGAAATTTTCGAACAACTCATATGTTATAAAGCTGCAATATATTGTTGCTATAACATATTGATGCATATTATAACATCTGCATATGCAGCTCCATCATATTTTTACATGAATTGTGAATTATGACACTTTTCAAGTATTATTTTATCATGCCTCTTAATAATACATGCACAACATAGAAATTCTGTGGGTACACAGCGAGTGCAAGCAGCATGTTTTTCTAACATCCAAGCAGCATGTTTTTCAACCTATATTAGCCAAATATGTGAAATTATTTGCTTGGACAGCATTTTTTAAAGTTTTAACGCTACTTCGTTGAATCAAGTATGCTTCGTTTAGAGAGATTGTTTAACTACGGTATCATTTTCATTCATGACTTTCTCTTCTCCCTTGATCATTTTTTCGTTCGTCATCTTCTCAATCATTGCAGGGGGGTCAATATCCCCAAACCCCCCTCCACGTGCATGTGTGCTACATTCTGAGAAATTAATCCTATGCATTCTGAAAAATCCATGACTCACCAGTTTTGGCCATGCATTCAGAAATTTCCCCAGTGAAGTTTTTCCTGTAATTTTATGCCAGAGGTATTATTAATGACGTTTTCAGAAATAGATTTTCAGGAGGATTGGAGATATGTATAGTTCGTTTTTATGAAATGTTTGTAAATGAAAAATGGACAAAAAATGGACCGCCCTCAACCTCGTTTACACATAACCGTTTACTTAGGACGTTTGGCGTAAAAAAGCGTGAGGATCAGTTGAGCAGACTCTATAAATTATCGAAATATAAAATGACTAGTTTATTAGAAAATGCCCCGATGGGGCAGCAAAAGGAAGAATATACTTGCTTGGATAGTTGCCAAGCTAGAAAAAGGATTGAGTAGATTTTTGAGAACTTGGATTGGAGTTAGAAAAAATTCACTTTCGTTATATGGGATTTTCATTCTTCCTCAAAAAAATTTCCATTTCTGTGAAAAAGTATATTCAGCAGCTGAGTGCGTCAAAACACTTTACAACCAAACATGTGGATCTCTGAAATTTTGAGGAGAGTACAGGGCTGGACCTTGGTTTTTGGTGTTTTTTGAGACAAAAAATTCAAAAAAAGTTGACCAAAAATTTTTTTCCATGACAAATTTTCCAGTTTCCAAAACCTTTGGGTTAGCTTGTACCCCCATGTCCTCCCTCACACATGTGTGCTTCTAAATGCGTTGAACTTTTTTGCTAAATTTAGTGTCAATAAAACAGGAATCAACTGTGGGAAAATGGCACATAAAATTCTACTCAGCTTTTTTAGAAAAAAACTGTAGCATAAAGTCTTCTTAGAACTAAATCGATTGTGCAACATATGTTTAATTCACAACATATCGCATAGAATTCACTCTGTGAGTTCTACTGATTAAAAGCTATAAACAAATTTATTCTCTTCTATTTAACTATTCAACAAAATAGCATCACCCACAGTTTTTGGATTTAAACTGAAATTTGCAGAAAGAGCGCTTTTTGTGGGATTGCAGACGGGAAGCAATTTCACCCATCTCTGTCGCTCTGGTCCTGCTTTCAAAAAAGTCGTACTGTTGCAGTGGAAGTGCGAGTAGAGTCGGAGAGAACTGGGTACGGGACTTGGCGCACACCCCTAATATAGGCACGGCTGAATCAGGAACATTTTTGTTTTCTTTATGCTGTTCTCCCATATGCAAATTGGTGCCCAATGACTGTAACCAAGGCCCAGTTGCATTAAAAGTTCGGTATGATTTGAATGTCATCAGGATCATAACGAGCTCAATGTCGAGATTATCCCCAACTCGAGCTGTCGGGTTGTGCTAACATTTTCACATAATTTTCTTATCTCTAAAGCAAATAAATATAAAAATGTCTGCAATTCTCAAACCCGAACTTACGTCTCAGTAGTAGTTAATCCTGAAGAGAGTATTGTTTGTGCACTGGAAGGGAATAATTTGGACATTGCGATTAGCTCAAACTCAGGATCAGCAATTTAATCCCGATGTTGAGATTATCCTCATGTTGGGTCAGTGCAACCAACCTCAGGTTTCTTTATAGTTTTGAAAATGGCTATAATATGTCTGCCTCACTATTCTCAGCAAGTGTGAGAGGCAGGAGTTTTGAATTGGTCGGGGGTTAGAAAAGTATTGGTTCACCATTTCTTTACATTTGAAATCATGTGCCTATAATTTTCATACTGAAAAATTTTGCTATAGCTAATGTCAGGGGAAGGACAAAATGCACGATGCTGCAGAATATACTTCTCCACAGACATGGAAAATTTTTTTTGAGAAAGAATAAAAATCCAATATAACGAAAGTGGATTTTTCCCAACTCCAACCCGAGTTCTCAAAAATCTAGTTCAATCCTTTTTCTAGCTTGGCAACTATCGAAGCAAGTATATTCTTATTTTTTCTGCCCCATCGGGGCATTTTCTAATAAACTAGTTCACCCCTTTTAGTGGGCCTCAACCATGCATAAAAATTTCCATAGAAGCACATTGAAGTTTTAAATTTGGTCATCTTCACGTCAAAAACAATAAAACACGAATTCTCGCTTTCGGTAAAAGTAAAAGATGTGTAAACCGCATATTACTTAAAAAACGTTGTAAACAGACTGAAAGGTGACCATATCTATTGAATTCGTCATGGTCTAGAATCCCTCCACCCAAAAAATCGCAGAAATACCTTTGCTTACACAAATGACCATTTTTCATGTAAACCGACTGCGTCCATTGAATTCCCCATGGTCAGAAACATCTTCCCTCAAAAATCGCAGAAATGCGTTTGTTTACACTCAGTATGATTTCTTGCATAAAGTGATCACATTCATTAAATTTACCATGATCGAAAACCCCTTCCACAAAAAAATCGCGAAAATAGGCTTGGTTACATCCGAGATAATTTTTTGTGTAAAGTG
This sequence comes from Romanomermis culicivorax, assembly GCA_963922205.1. Taxonomy (NCBI): domain Eukaryota; kingdom Metazoa; phylum Nematoda; class Enoplea; order Mermithida; family Mermithidae; genus Romanomermis; species Romanomermis culicivorax. Next base: position 683,289 of record CAWUHX010000064.1, read on the forward strand.
ACGTATCCATTGAATTCCCCTCAGTCGAAAACCCCTTCCACAAAAAAATATCGAAGATACATTTGTTTACACCCGGGATAAGTTTTGTGTAAAGTGATCGCATTCATAAAATTCTTCGTGGTCGAAAACCCCTTCCACAAGAAAATTACGGCAGTACGCTTGTTTACACCGTGGATAATTTATTTGTGTAAAGTGAGGACGTCTATTGAATTCCCCGCAGTCGAAAACTCCCCCCTCTGAAAAATCACGGAAATACGCTTGTTTACACCCGGGATAATTTTTCGTGTAAAGTGACCGCGTCCATCGGATTCTCAATGGTCGAAAACCCTTACAGCCCAAAAATCCTAATAAGACTATCGGTTCAATTGAAAGTGCAAAAAATTAGTAGCGCATTATGCCGCAAAAAATTATTTTTTTGAAACCGTAAGTATTATATAACAAAATTGGGGAATTTGGCATTTCTCGGGACTTTGGACCACCATATAATTGAGTAGAGACCATATTTTAAAAAAATGAAAAATCGCATTTTTGAGATTTCACCACCAAGATGCTTGCGCCGAAGTATGGAGGTTGGATATGGGACACCCATTGCTGGGCATAGTGGAACTGGGGGACCTAAAAAAGTGCGTTTTTTGCAATTTTTTGGGACCCCATCGAGCACCACTTGGAGATAGAGGCGAAATGACAACAGGCACCCCATAGTTGACACCTATGACCGAAATTATGCAAAAAATCCGAAGGTTCTAGCTCTCATCGTTTTGGCTCTAGAGGGTGGATGGTACTTGCTTTTCACTTTTTCATTCAGAAGCATTTCCAGAAAAAGAGGCTATAGGTTCTTGTGATTACAAAATTTACAATGGAGATATGAATGTGGAAAGTTATTAATATGCAAAGTAGGTGTAAACACGTTTCGACGGCCTGGTTTATTTTTGACAATGAGCCAAGTGCAATTAGCAGCTCCAAAGACGATAAAAAGCAAGAGTGGTTGCTAATTTTTCCAGAAAGTTTTTATTCAGAGGGCAAAATCCGAAAGCAAAAAAGCGGCGCCGCGCGGCGAAGTATGACAAGGCACCGCGCGGTACTGCTTGTTAGTATGAATAAAAAAAGCTGTCCTGCGCGGTACCTCGCGGTGAAGTATGACAGGGCCTTAAATATTTGAACTTATCCTAGTCCTTCTTTCAATTTTATCGAGTCCTATTATCTTTGAATCAGTTCTGATGGAGTCGAACATCCCTATTCTAGGTTGTGCGACAGTTTATACGAATTCACTGAGTTCGGGTTAGGGGGCGAAGCGGTTAGCAATGTCGAAGCCACCAGTTGAAAGAGGTAAGAATCTGTGAGTCCCTGTGGTGCCTGTGATCCCAAAGTGGTAGGCCTAGATTCATCTTAAATTCAATACATGTGAGTTTGAACATATGTCTAATATATGAATCCCAGTTACACATCAAGTGTATGTTGCACGTCCCCACAAATCCACAAATACAAAAGAGAAAATCAACAAAAATGCAAAAAAACAGAAATTCACACATCCAGCAGTCAGCATGTTCCTTTAAAGTTTGCCATTTGTTTAGAATAGAAGAGTTTGTAGATCAATCAACACACATTCCGCAATGAACTAAGAAGTTTTAAGCGCCCACGTCAAAAAACTATTCTTTACCTTTGTAGTACAATAATTGCTAATAGAGGTTTTTGAAAATGAAGTGAGAAAACTTACAAACCACTTACAGAACGTCCACACATTCGGCAGTGAGCTCTATGAATTCTAAATCTGAGTGTCCATTTTACCTTCCATTCCAGAGGCATGCCGTCAGTGTTCGTAATCGATCCTAATGAAAACAGCACGACTCCATCGACAGCCTCATCTAATGCTTCTCGCCATTGGGCATTCAATGAATGTTTTTTCGCCGCGACGTCGGGCATGCCGACTCCAGCGATATAGGTCAGTCGATCGACTATAGGTCTAGCGAAATCCAGAAATAAGTCATTATTCGTCCAAATCCACTTCGACCTGGGTGCAATGTCGTTTAATAGGTCTGGAAAAGAAGGTCCGTAAATTTTCCTGTAAACTTTAGTTTGTAGACCATTGTTGAACATTGCGTCCGTATAATGAAAAGTTAAATAACGAACAATGTTGAAAAGTCTTTGTCGAAAAGTCATTTTATCGTCGAAATGCGATAAAAGTTGAGGTATATGGGAATAAGGCACGGGAATATTTTGGGTCCACGCCTGAAATTAACTAGTGAAAATGTCAATTTATGATCGTGATACTGAAAATCAGATTTTCACTGCTAGCGAAATTCAGGCAGACAGACCTGATTATCGTACAACAATCCACTGCTCATCCAAATTATAGATTTGATATCGAGCAAATGCGTCAATCCGAATTCGCACATGGCCACCATATGAAAAATCGCGACGTCGAATTTTTGGTCTTTCAATAAAGCTTGTAGAGTTTGATTGCGGATGAAATTTTCGCAACCTTCAGCGAAAACGTCCAAATAAAAGCTTCCAGCTAACGATTTGAGACCTGAAACGTTCGTGTGAAGAGGAGCCCAGACGTCAGCGAGATTCGTCAGAATGTATAGTTCCTGTTGGCCGTCACTTGAAAAAATTTGTTACCATTTGGAAAAAATTGAAAAAATGTCAGCTTCTCGAATCGTGCTCCATTTTTTAGAATGAATCTCATCACTTTGCACGCTTTTCAAAAGTAAAACTTGTATTTCCCATGTCGCCTCAAACTAATGGGGCCCTCCTTCAGCCAACCTTGGCCTTGGGACCAGAGCTCCACTTTATGAACATAAAAATGATTTTTCTCAAGAGATCATGACATTTTTCAGAGATACCTGTAAAAAAAATTTGATTCACATAAAAATGAACATTGCAGCGGCGAAAAAATGGTTCAATTCGATACACAATTTTCATGAAATAGAAAACTTTATACTAGAAAAAAAGACTGGGAGTAAAAGCAAGGAAGCAGCATCATAATGTTTATTCCTTTTTGATTTCGGATAGAAATGTTTTGGCATGTGTGTGCGTGTTTAACTAGGTTTTTGGAGAAAATTATCAAGCGATCTTTTTGTCGCTAATTGACGCGAAAATTAGTTTCATTCATTACAGTAATAAGCATACAATTCTTTCCGAATCAAACTTACTTTCATCGATTCGCTGCATCGTCATTTTAGACTAGAAACATCGAAAAACTTTTTCATCTCAATAATGCTTTGGATGAAAACTTTTGAGCATCACGTTCGATGGCTTTAAGGCACGATTTCTGAGAAGTTCTACCTTCTCTATGATAGATGACGAGTAATCATATCTCAAAATGAGATATTTTGGGTAGTTTCGTGCGCTGAGTTTCATGATATCATTGGTTTTGCTGGAAAACGAAAATTCACACCCCAACAGTGTATTTGAAAATTGATGTATTTTTGGCATTTTTTGTGGTCTTGCTAGCCAAGTGATATTTCAGGATCGGATTGATCTCATTCGATAAATGAACATTTATTTTACACAAGGGAGAATGCTACGTTTTGATATAATATTTACAGTTCATAATTGCATGTTACTCTTTTTAGACAGTTTAAAGTGTTGAAAGGCAGTCGTCAAATTTTAAAAATAGCCTTCCCGAGCACCCTCCCATCGGATGCCGCAGAATTTTATTTTCTCATTTTATAGCTCATGCGTTCTTACTGTATTGGTAAAATTGCCATCAAAATGTTTGTAGTTTAGGGAGCTGGCGCAGCGTTTAAGAAGGCATACTTATGGAAATCGCTAAGAAATCACTGCATTTTTCAAGCGGCACTTTACCTCTTGTGATAAGTTTATTATCTGTACTGAAGAATTATCAAACTAGTTTATTAGAAAATGCCCCGATGGGGCAGAAAAAAGGAGAATATACTTGCTTCGATAGTTGCCATGCTAGAAAAAGAAGTGGACTAGACTTTTGAGAACTTGGGTCAAAGTTGGAAAAAATTCACTTTCTTTATATTGGATTTTCATTCTGTCTCAAAAAAGTTTTCTATGTTTGTGAGAAAGTATATTCTGCAGCTGAGTGCATCAACACACTTTCTAACCGAACATATGCATCTCCGAAATTTTGAGGAAGGCACAGGGGTGGACTTTTTGGCGTTTTTTGTGACAAAATTAAAAAAAAGTTGAACAAAAAACTATTCTTCATAACAAATCTTTCAGTTTCCAAACCCTTGGTGAAGTTTGTACTCCCCATGTCCTCCCTCTCACACATGAGTGTTTCTAACTGCATGAGCTTTTTTTCTAAATTTAGTGTCAATAAGACAGGAATCAACTCTGAGAAGGTGACACATGAAATCCCCCTCAGTTTTTTTAGAAAATGCTACAGCACAAAGTCTTCTTAGAACTAAATCGATTGTGTAAGATGTGTGTAATTCACTCATTTTATTTAACATATCCTATGGAATTCACTCCATAACCAAGGCCCAGTTGCACTAAAAGGGTTTAAGCTCCAGTCAAGATAGTCTCGAACAAAAAGACGACTCGGTTTGATTTCACGTTCAGTACAATTTGAATGTCATCAGGACTTGTCGGAATTATAACTATAATATGTCTCCCTCACCATTTTTCAGCTAGTGTGAGAGGCAGAAGTTTTGAATCGGTCGGGAGATAGAATCCCATTGGTTCACCATTTTTTTACATTTGAAGTCATGTGCCATATTATTTTCATATGGAAAAATGTTACTGTGGTTGATGCCATGGGAAGGACAAAGTGCACGATGCAGCAGAATATACTTTCTCACGAACATAGAAAACTTTTTTGAGACAGAATGAAAATCCAATATAAAGAAAGTGAATTTTTCCAACTTTGACCCAAGTTCTCAAAAGTCTAGTCCACTTCTTTTTCTAGCATGGCAACTATCGAAGCAAGTATATTCTCCTTTTTTCTGCCCCATCGGGGCATTTTCTAATAAACTAGTTCACTTCTTTTTAGTGGGCCTCAACCATGCACGAAAACTTTCATAGAAGCACATTGAAGTTTTAAATTTGGTCATCTGCACTTCAAAAAAACAATAAAAAAACTTCAACCAACGAATTCTCACCTCCAGCAAAAGTAAAGCATGTGTAAAGCGCATAGTACTTAAAAAACGTTGTAAAGATACTGAAAGGTGACCATATCTATTGAATTCCTCATGGTTCAGAATATTCAACCGAAAAAATCGCAGAAATACCTTTGTTTACACAATTGATTTTTCTCGTGTAAACTGACTCCGTCCATTGAATTCCCCATGGTCAGAAACATCTTCCCTCAAAAATAGTAGAAATACATTTGTTTACACTCAATATGAATTAGTGTGTAAAGTGATCATTTTCATTAAATTCTCAGTGGTCGAAAAACCCTCCCACAAAAAGCTCACAAAAACAGGCTTGGTTAAATTCGGAATAATTTTTTTGTGTAAAGTGACACATGCATTGAATTCCCCGCAGTCGAAAGCCCCTTCCATAAAAAAACACGAAAATACGCTTGTTTACACCCGCGATAGTTTTTCTGTAAGATGATCGCATTCATCAAATTCTCCATGATCGAAAACCCCGTTCACCAGAAAATCACGAAAGTACGTTTGTTTACAACTGGGCTAAGTTTTTGTGTAAAGTGATCGCATTCATCAAATTCCCCGTGGTCAAAAACCTCTTCCAGCAAAAAATCACGAAAATATGTTTGTTTACACACGGGATAATTTTTGGTGTAAAGTGATCACATTCATTAAATTCCTCGTGGTCGAAAATCCCCTCCACAAGAAAATTACGGCAGTACGCTTGTTTACACCATGGATAATTTTTTTGTGTAAAGTGAGGACGTCTATTGAATTCCCCGCGGTCGAAAACTCCCTCCACTGAAAAATCACGGAAATACGCTTGTTTACAACCGGGATAATTTTTCGTGTAAAGTGACCGTGTCCATCAAATTCCCAATGGTCGAAAACCCTTGCAGTCCAAAAATCGCAATAAGGCTACAGGTTTATTTGAAACTGCAAAAAAAATTAGTAGTGCATTATGCTGCAAAAAATTATTTTTTTGAACCCATAAGTATTATATAACAAAATTGGGGAATTTGGCGTTTTCCGGGAATTTGGACAACCATATAATTGAATTGAGGCCATATTTCAAAGAAAAAAAAATTCGCATTTGAGATTACACCCCCAAGATGCTTAGGCCGAAGTATGGAGGTTGGATATGGCACACCGATTGCTGGGCATGGTGGAACTGGGGGGCCTTAAAAAGTGCGTTTTTTACCTGTTTTTGGGGCCCCACCGAGCACCACTTGCAGATAGAGGCGAAATGACAAAAGGCACCCCATAGTTTGCCCCTATGCCCGATATTATGCAAAAAACCCGAAGGTTCTAGCTCTTACCGTTTTGGCTCTAGAGGGGGGGGACATGAAATTTGGGGGCCAAGTATATTATAGGTTGACGCTGTCGCGCCACCTATGATAACTAACTGACTGTAGTTTGATGTACTATAGTCTGTTTTTATGAAATGCTTCCAAATAGAAAAGTGACACCAATCAGTACTGTTGTCAAAATTGTTTACATAGAGCTCTTACCGTAAAATTTTCCGCTCGAAGAATTGTTAAATGTGAGGTCAGTATGCTGATCAATTTCCAGTCCTATATGATATATTATTTATCAGAAAATTGTAAAAATCTGAAATACTACTTGCTTTTCATTTTTAGTAGCATTCCAAGAAAAACAGTCTATAGTTGTTTTACAAACGAAACGAACGTTTTACACTCTGCAAGAAAGTTTAAACTGTCTAAAATTAGAAGCAGAACAAAAGAAAAATCCTCTTTAGGGGCATTCCCCAGCACCTTCACTTATGATGCCGCGGAATTTTAGATTTTTTTCTTTAGTTTAGGGTAGCTGTGAAAGTAAAGGGTCATTTATACTTGCCTTTTTCGGCGGATCGGAACGGAACGGAGTGCAATCGACACAAAGTTACCGAACGAAAGGATAATTTTCGTTCCGTTCCGTTCGGTTGGAGGTTACCGTCGGTCATTTTCTAGAAAAGTACAGTTATCCTTTGTGATCGAAAATTGATTTTCAGGCTGAACGTTTCAAGCTGTTGGCGATCGGTTCCGTTCCGTTCCGTCAAAAAAAGGCAAGTATAGATGACCCTTAAGATCACAATTATTCTACGTGTGACTCTATCGTGTTCTTTATCTTTTTTGTGACAATTTTGCGGTGTACCAAAAACAAAAAAGAATAAAAATAGAAAAAACAGAAGAAAAATATAAAGGAAAAAATAAGAAAAGGAGAATGTTTAAAAAGTAATCAAAAAATATAGAAGAAACTAAACAAGAAAGATGAAAGACAAAAAAGTGGAATACAAGAGAGAAAATTAAACGAAAAAAGGAACGAAAAACATAAAAAACAAACGCAGATCGAAGAACATAAATGACTCGCAATTTTGGAAGCTGTATAGATTTGCATACACCCCCTTGTCGTTCAAATATATTTTTGAATCTGGATAACGCCAACCGATAAAGTTCTGGGGATACAGGATGCATCTTTACCTATTACATTATAAGAAAAAATCTGGCTCAAGGTCCTGATAAATTTTCATTGATCTAGGTTTGATGATTGCTGAACGAAGGGCTTCAAACCAAAAATCCGAAATTTCGAAAATTTTTATTAAATTTCACAAATTGAGCTATTGTTTGGAATCCATTAACCGGAAAACGGCGAGAGTTATTCGGATGCCTTTCGCTGTATTGGAAAGGCACTATAATCTACTATCATTCCATTTGTTTTCGTCTGGCGAACATCACATGCTGTGAAACAGAGTGCCTCCAACTGTAGATCACTTTCTCACAGCTTATAACATAGGTTGGGGCTAGGCGGCGGACATTTATTTTGTAACATTGAACTCGCGGCTTCGAATTTTTTCAATCAAATCATTCAAGAAAGAAATTGTTGTTGCATCTTTTCTGAGACACCCTGTTGCTCGACCATTGTAAATAGATGAATGAACATTTACCATTGATTCTATCCACATTTTTTCTTTTTATTCACCTAATCTCAATGTTTTCAATGTTTCTTGCATCCCGTTAATGACATATTCAGTGGCACGAAACAGAATTTTTGTATCAACTTTGAGAATGTGCAGACCCCTACAGCTCTCAAAACGATACATGATTGAAATTTCAACACAATATGCTGAACATTAGTGGCTACAGAAATCAAGAAAAAAATGCTGCGGCATCCTGTGGGAAGGTGCCGAAAAAAATCCCCATTAGACTTTTTCGGTTAATTTCAACTTCCATTTTGACACTTCAAGATAAATTAAAAAGTGTAAATTAAAGTTTTAGAAAATGTTTTTCATGCCTGCATATAGAGCATGGTTTTCTGCATGCAACGAACATTCGGCTTCAGAGCCACTTCTTTTCTGAGCTGTGATATTTCGATACACATGTACAGACCGAAAATTTCCAAAAACTCAAAATTTGTGGGTACAGTAGCTCTATGCGAATTCTGACTTTTATGTTGAGTGAACGCTGTCAGGAAACTCAGCAAAACTACCCCAAATTCTCATTTTCGGATATTATTAATATTCAACTTATCATTATATCAATGGAACCGAAGATCGAATCTCTCAGAAATCTTTTCTTCCTATCTGAGTGGTAACGAAATTTTTCTTAGCGAAAACCGCGCATCAATAGACAAATGTCAATCAGTTTTATACCCAAAAATTAGTCTGTACATAATTATCGAATTATTTTTTCAAAAAAAACCGTAATTTTTTACCGTAATAGTCAAAATTGTCTTGGAATACTTTCGCATTCGTATCGGACAATAATAGCCAACTTTTCGGATTTTGAACCACTAACGTCCTAATTTCTCGAACATTTTCGTTCAACAAATGATCCAATCTAGTCAAATTGGGCCGATATTGAACTATCAATAACGTAACTTTATTTTTTCTATCCGAAGCCAACGCATTGGCCAATCGGGCGTTGAAAATCAAATGACTGTTACTATGCCCTGGAGCTGCCAATAAGATATTATAACCATGGACAAATTCCACAATAAATGCGACAATAAAAAACGCGTACATGGCGCATTGAGTCAAGATGGAAGTGGTATGCCCGTGAAGGGTCTTCAGAAACGGTCTTATCAGTGAAGGTAAACAGGAAAAGCCTGAGAACGCTTTTCACGTATCACAATTTAGCATACGGTGTGAAAATTTATGGACCAGAGCCAGCAATGTAAGCCACGTGTAAAGGTTCCACATCTAATGGCCAAAGTGTATTTTTTGGAAATGAAGTTATAGTCCAGGGGCCGGTTTCATAAAAGGGACTTGAGCTCCAGCTGAGCTGCAGCTTAAGCTATAGCTTATCTCTATATGTTGTACCATTGCCGTTAAGCTTCAGCTCAGCTGTAGCTTAATTCATGCACACAAAACATATCGACAGAGTTGAGCTGCAGCTTAAGCTGTAGCTTATCTCTATATGTTGTACCATTGCCGTTAAGCTGCAGCTCAGCTGTAGCTTAATTCATGCACTCAAAACATATCGACAGAGTTGAGCTGCAGCTGAGTTGTAGCTTTAGTCTGTATGCCATAAAATTGTCGTTAAGGTGCAGCTCAGCTGCAGCTTAACTTTCTCGATATGTAATGTGTGTATGAGTTGTGCTACAGCTGAGCTACAACTTTCGGGCAATGGTATAACATATAGAGTTAAGCTATAGCTTAAGCTGCAGCTCAGCTGGAGCTTAAGTCTCTTTGATGGAGCCCGCCCCTGGGCTTATGAAGCCAGTTTGTTTTTTCTATGATTTACAGAGATGAGTGTTCAGAAAATCCGGATCAGCAAATATCAGTGGAGAAGCACTAATCTGGTAATCCAACACATCGTCGGTAATCCTATAAAATTCTGATTGTGTCTAGCTACATCCAGCGTCATCCCACAATAGCCACCGTTGCACTACGGCCACTGTCTCACTATAGTCACTAAACTATATATAGGCCCTGCTATAGCTACTAATCAAACAAAATGTGAATGTCGCACTACCCTCTGTCTCACTAAACCACCAAAAAAGTTTTTCAATATTTCCATTGGGGATACTACTTAATTAGTCACACTAATTGTACGAATATGTGATGATATTTTCTTGTTTGTCCTTTTTATTAATAAAATATGAGAATTTCACATGTTTACAGGTTTCTAGATGACCTTGTTGAAATCACCGACTTTTGTGTTAATTTCTAATAAAAGCTACAAATAAAAGCGTCCAAACGCATAACAGTATACAAGAACTTTCACATATTCATCTAAGACTATGTGAGAAGATTATTTTAGACCTCCTAGACCTCATAGACCTCCCATCTAAATTATATCCTTTTTTAACAATTGAAGGAACTTATATATGATTGTCCGTTATTTGCTATTGTGATTTTTGTGTTAGCTGGTAAGTGGTTCAAGGTTTGATAATAAACAGTGTTCCCCACAGATATAGGCAGCTCCAGAAATCCGGAGGTGGGGGAAGGTGTGTAAAACTTGGCTCTCTATTCAGGAAACATACTAGCTCTGAAATAGCGTTTTTGAACGTTCTTATGTAATAGTTTCATTCCTGAAGCCGACGGAGACTTCCTTCAGAAGTTGGAAAAATGCCTACGACGGGATCCCTAGTCAAATCTATTCCTGGTCTATTTATACCCTGTCCTAGGACATATAAACACACACAAAATCGTTGGTGGCTGTTGCGAGACAATGTACTGAAACAATGGCTAGCTGACAGTTGGCTGTAGTGAGGCGGTCATTGACAGTTTGGTGACTGTAGTGAAACAGTGGTGGTAGTAGAACGCTGGCGAGACAGTGGCTGTATTGAGATGGGACCAAAGCTCTTACTTGTAAAATTCGAAAATCTTGCATCCTGAAATTCGAGATTCTAAAAGTTCAAGTTATAAAATTCCAAATCCCAGAATTTAAATTTTAAGAACTCAAATTTCTAAAATTCAATTTTTTTAAAATTAAAATTTATAAATGCAGATTTTTAAAATTCAAATTTTTACAATTGGATTCTGAAAATTCTAAATTGTAAATTGAAAGTTCAAGATTATAATATAATTTTGCACACATCTTCTCTTTCCGACATACATATCACAAATTATTTACCTTATATTTTAAAGGGTGATGAAGATGATCCTTAGAAAGGTTAATGAATTCGAGTCATATAATATACTCCACACACATGCGAGATAAAATCTGGCTCTGAAGCTGTTTATAGAAAAATTGAAAAATTTCCGAAAACTACAGCTCGTTTTTTATGAAATGCTTATAAAATAGAAAATGATACAAATACGAGCTAAACTCGCGAATCGTAAACATCAGGCTTTTACTGCAAAAATTTGTACTAAAGAATTTACTAGGGCTACTTGAGTGGTGTCAAGAATTTTACTTCCATATGGCATGGTTGAGCACAAAACACTAAAATAGTACTTTCTTTCCGGATTGAATGCCTAGAAGCATTTGAAAAAAAAATTTTTTTTTAATTTCAAAAGACTAGATACTGTAACTCGTCAATATGGACAGCCGCTCATGGGATCTTACAGTATACCTTAATCTCGTACAGTATGCTCGTTTACTATTGTATTTGTCCAGTTTCATGTTCGCGTCTTTTAAACAGAGTCGGCATCCCTCTAGAGGCCTCCTTCCTGCGTCTCTATAGGAATCATGCACACTGGCCCCTTCTCCACTAAGTAAGGCCAGCGCAAACTATTTTTCGCCTACAAGTCGACCTTCTCCTGCAAGAAGCATCAACGATTACTCCTACTGTCTCTGGAGCGACTGACACTCCTACTCCTGCTAGCATAAATACCGAGTTTGCTCTACCAAACTCGTATTTCGATACTACAGAGAGAATCGACGAAGTGCCCGATTTATGCTACCATTTTCATAGTATTAAAAGATCGAATTTGAATATTGTTTTTGGTGAGCCTTCTCCCTAAGCTAGTAATAAATGGGATTGGGGCACCAACCCTCTCTCGATTTACGGTAAATTCAATCGGGCTTCTCCCTCCAGGAACTCCCCATTGGGACTAAGGATCCAGCTCTCCACAAGGCCCTTTCTAGGACTAGGATTGCTGACGGCTGACGTCTCCTCTCCGACTCTCTCTCTCTCTTTCCATCCACGGCCAGTCATTCTATGTAATAGGCTCTGTGGCGTCCAAGGTGGAAGTTAATTAGTAGCGTTTTCTACCTACAGTAGTCCAGTGCCGACGACTCCCGTAGCCCATGCTTGCCCTCACTCTTGAGGCACAGGTACTTCCTCTATTTCATCTCTCATACCACCTCCCCTGATGTAACACTTTCACTGCAAAGCGGTCAGATACCATTTTTCCGAACATTGATCCTAAATAGATTACTGTAACTGTTCAAGACTCGAGTGCAAACATAAAATTTTAGAACAAGAAATGATTTTGGCAAACATAGAGACTGATGTTATATTAGTTTTCATCGAAAGTTGTACTCTCATCAGCTCCATTTCACAGGTGTTATCCGATCCTTTTACCCCTACTCTCCTTGTTCTTCTAAAAAGCTCCAACACATTAGAAATTATGCAAATTTTTGGTTTTGTCGGGAAACACTATTCAGCATATACATTCGCAAAGCTGTGTCGGAAATCGTAAATTTTTGTGAATTTTAGATACTTTACAACAAGACGAATTTTGTAGAACATTATGTAAATTCGTTTTCAGCAGAAAAACTGATATAGCAAACTTAGTGAATTTCTTTTTACTTTCCTATGATTCCCTCATAAGTGACTACAATATTATACCGCTATAGAACCGAAACGTAGAGTTTCAATTGTTTTTGAACGCTTCATGGTGTCGATTTTTTCTTGAATTTCTGACAGAAGCATCTACTGTAGAAGTAGGATCGCAGGATTAGCCAATTTACATATTGTTTTGCCAACAAACTTCAAATATTTTGATTGAAAAAGGCTGTCATAAAAATGAATTTGCTGAAAACTTCACATCAACCTCCATAAAATGTGCCCATGATTTGCATAACTTCATTGTAATTAACGAGACACTGCGATGGAAAGAGGGAACGAAGTCCATTCCACAACTCCCATTTCTCAGTTCTGCGATGGAATGTAAGGCGGTGTTGAACCCGTAGACTTGATGTTTTATAATTTTTTCGACTTTTAGATCATCTATTACGTTCTACCTAAACTTCTCTATAATATACTAGCAATTTTTGACCACCACTGAAATGGTGGTGATGGAAAGAGAAATGTCCCTTTCAATCTGCAACCGCTTATCGCGGCGATGGGATGAGCTGAACCCAGCCCAGAAAGTGACTTGTTACATCAAACAACGAGATATTTACGATCTCATTCGACAGCTTTCACTGAGAACTATCCAAAAATATAATTTAAAATTGTTTATATTCACTTTTAAATCAGTTATAGATGGAGTATTCTAGGGTGGTTAATCTTTTCAGGTGTTCCATGCCGTTGATCTATACGTTGTATGTATATGAAAGTCCTAAAAACGTTTCCGCGTATTTCAGAATCACGGACCGACGTTTTTATTTTATGAGTCGATAACAAGCATTATTTTTTGTAAAATTTTACGGTTGGAAACAAAATTTTCGGGGCGCACATGGCATCATGATCGTATATTTCGTGCGCGCACTTCCTACGAACGAACGGGTGACGTTGAATTCGATTTGGATCTAAATTAATAAAAAAATTTACAATTTAGTAATGATATTTTTAATATTGAGTTTATTAGCGCGAACAGTAATTTTTCAGTATCAGGAAATTGTTAGTTTTTCTTGTAAAGGAATAAGTTTGCGGTAGAGAGTGATTACTACTTTAGGTAATTATAAAAAATTAATGATGAGCCTGTTGGACTTTAAGAAAAATGAAGGCAAAATACATCGAAAATTTAAAAGCTCGTTCTCCTTTCGTTTTTGAGGCAATAAAAGGAAAAACAAAAACAACGTGGGTCTTGTTTCCGCAGTGTACAGATGACTTAAAATTTTTCACATTGAAGTTGGAATCGTTAGAAAATTATGTAAAATGAGCGAAAATTGAAAATTTACGTCAAAATCTTCAAACGGATTTGTTCTTCTGGCTTCACGTTATTTTAGAAAAATAAAGCAAAAGATATATGCATTTCTGATTAGAGCTGATAATTTATAGATTAATTTGAAACATTCTATACTTTGATTATCTAGAACGCTGGAAAATTGATCGTTTTAACACTTATCCCTAAAATGGAAGTTTTAGATTTTCATTGCGAAATAATGCCTTATCAATTAAAACATTTCAATTTTCAATGAAATCCATACGAAATATTGAAGATTACCGATGGGAAAACGAAATGAGGAACTTTAAATAACGAAAACCGTAGACCATTAACTTTTCCACCGGCAGAAGCTTTTGATATTTTGGAAAATTTATCCAGGAGATGATTCTTAATACTATCGGTTTTTATTTACAGTCGAAAAATAATGATATAAAATAAGTGGAGGGAGAAATGCAAAAAAAATCAACGAATTCATATTCATCGCGACAGGAAAAGTTCAACCTTCACTATATTTTCAAAGAAAGTGTCGAGTTTCACTCAGGCTTTTTTAGTCCACTGAGTACAGTTTTTGGAGCTCAAGCACAAGTTTTATAGGACGTTTTGCGCATGGTGCATAAATCGATTTTCATGTCATGCATGTTTTCAAGTTGCATGCTTTCAATATGATTTCCAGAAATGATTGAATTGAATGCAAAATTAGACAATTTATCCGGAATATAAATAATGACAAAATTTATTTTATATCGTTTCAATATAAAAATCCATATAAATTTTCGGTGCTTTGTATCGGAATTTTTTTATTCTTCTTGCTGTTTCGCCCGAATTCATTAAACATCATTGATTTCAAGCTGACCTTCTAGAAGATTAGCTGATTGAAAAGCACAAGTCTGAACATCATTCTAGACTAAAAAATTAACCTTGTCGTGGAATAAGTCCTGGAAACATTCACCAGATAGATCAACTGCACTGCACCGAAAAATGCCATTGAATTGACTGTGACTTTATTCAAACGAAACCGAGCTTAGCAGCAAAATAAAACTTCTTATGACTTCTAAAATTTTGATAAGGCAATCTTGAAACTAGAATTTATGTCATTAAATTACCTGTTTGGAGATTGGCTACCGGATTTTGATCTTGACCTTGATCCTTGACACCCGTCGTCCGACGCGTAGGAACCCGAGCGACGCGACCTCGACGTATTTTCCGCAACCTTAGGACTTTTGTCGCCCTCCAATTTTTTGATCGCCTCTTGTTTAGCTTTGAAATATTCGTATAAACCTAATCTTTCCCATCCTTCGCTAAAAATTTGAGAAAAAGATTTTAAAATTTTGAAATTCACATGGAAGAATTCGGAGTAAGTTTATTTTCGATTCTATACTACTTTGATAAACTTGTTTTCTTTCAAAAATGATCTTGGAAACGATTATACGATTTCAATCCTGAAGTTCAGAATAAATCACTATATGAATTTAGTTGCAATTTTTATAAATTTAATCAAAATCTACATGGAATATAATTATGTGAAGTTGAATTAAGTCAATTTCAAATTTAAACCCAGTAAACACAGTGCAAATTATTAGCTGAGCACGATTGGCTTTGCTAAGAATCCACATTACCGACGATTGGCAGGTTACTCATGAAGAATCATGAATTAATATAGCACGTGAATTTGAAATTTATCACTGGTTTGAATTCAATTTAATTATTAGGAATCAAATTATCGAGTAGTGAAAAATGAGTTGAAACACGGTCAAGAAGAAGTCATTTTTCAGTTATGCTTGATTATTTCCATGTTTCTGCCATATCCCATGTTCCATCTCATATTGTAGTGAGTAAAACTCGGCATTTTCTTTGAAAATATGAAAATTAGAATTTTCTAATGGCGATCTCACACACGCGTACTGGAGGGGGTAGGAGGATAAATTCTTCTACCTGATACCCTGGACATCCCTGCCTGGCCCGAAAAAAATGCTCAAACACCACCCGAACGTCTTTGAAATACATTTTTTTGATAATTTTTATGCATATTATAGTATGATGCTTGTGGAGCTATTTTTGCTTTTTTTGCGCACTCACCTCTCACCCCCTCGATAAAAAGTCCGAAAACCCCTGGAAAGTTCTTGCCGGGCATGTCTCATTGTGATGAATAAGAATTCGTTGATTTTTGTGACATTTTTTTCATTCACTTATTTAATAAAATCATTTTTAGACTGTAAATCCAAACCGAGAGTAAATTATCCCTACAATACATTATCCAACATTTCATAAGCTTCTGTATTAAAAAATTCTCCTTAATCCTTCAAAACATCTCATCTAATTTCTCAATCAGTAATCTTCAGTATTCTGTTTTCATTTCATTGGAAATTGAGATTTTTCAATTCATAAATTCTTTCTCTCGCTCGGAGTCTTCTGAATTTTGCGAACACAAATTGTTCATTGGAAAACGGCGAATAGGTTTAAGGGATAAGAGTTCATTCATTTTCTTGCATTCTAGAATATAAAAACCCAAAAAATTTTGCGTCAAAAGGAAGCATCTATTGAAATCCATAAATCATCTGTTCTAATCGCAGAAATAGCATAAGTAAGTAGTAACTGTTTTTTTGCTATGTGATTCTAAAATAATGTTGCTGAATTTGAAAAACAAATTACGTTTCAAGACTTTTCTCACAATCTACAGTTTTCGCTCATTTTACGCATTTGTCAAATGATTTTAACTTGCAACAGGTAAAAATTTTGGTGTGCGGAAAAATCTTGAAATATTTCCAAACGGTGCGGATGAAGGCGCGATGAAGACAGCCTGCACATGAGTATCATTAAATTATCCAGAAAATGCTTCCACAAATATTAACACTGACTGCACAATGATGTCCGAATTTTCGTTGTATATGTGGCAGTTCAAGAAATTCATAAATATCTTTATCGTATGAATGTTGTATTCACGAATCCATCAAACATACAGGGCCATGCGCAGGATTTTTTCATGGGGGGGGGGGCGGACCACCGTTTTTTTTCCTCGAAGATTTTTTCCACATGAGAACCGGACCCAAAATTTTTTTCATTTTCCAAAAATTTTCCTCATTTTTAAAAACGTTTAAAATGTGGCTACGGATGCTTTTTTATGCATTTTAGGAGCATACCCAAGCATTTTGTTGTATTTTTTGTAGTCAGAAACCTGCGAAAATGAGGAAAAAAATTGAGAAAATTCTGGTTATGTTAGTCAAAAAGAGCTCATGAAGAATATATTGGTGTTCTATAGGAGCGGATAAAGTAAGTTAACGATAGAGTTCTCATGAATTTATCCGCTATCAACATTTCTGTGAATCCGATTAGAATCATCTAATTTTATTTAGCTCTTGTTCGGCGCGGAGCGCCGGAAAAATTTTTGGATTTTCACTTTCAAAAACACTGGAAAATGAACCTTCATAACGTTGGGGAATGAACGAAAATCAGACGGATGAAGTGTAATTCAATCCCCATTCCGGCGCGAAGCCCCGGAAAAATTTTCGGGTTTTTATATTCTAAAATGCTGTAAAATAAATCTCTCCAACAGATAATTCGTGAACAAAAGTTTTAAAATCGCAGTCTAGAATGATGTCTTCAATTTCCACTTTCAATAAACGCAAAATTTCCGATTGCAAACGTTTAAAAAATTCCAATCATCGAGAGAAAAAATTGAGAGAATTGATGAAAAATTCTCTTTTCGGCGACATAATTGACTGTAAACGATTAGAAAATGAAACTTGATTGATAGAACCTGTTGAGCACTAATTAGTAAGTCGAAGTAGATATGCTAACGGCCGCGCCTGATAGAATATAGTTATAATTATACCCATGACCGGCGCGAAGCGCCGGAAAATTCTGAGATTTTGACCTTTTAAAGTCCACCAAAACGCATCTTTTCGGTTAAGAGTTCCCCAAAATTTTTTCCACAATGAGAACCCTACCCAAAATTTCTTTCCTCATTTCGAAATTTTCTTCCTCAAAAGACCCAATTTGAGGAAAAAAACGGTGGGGCGGACTAGATTTTTTTACTGAATAGCCCCAGAAAATGTTGATCTCACGTGGATATACTGTGTGCATACTGCCTCAATGAGGGCCCCCTTGTGCACGGCCCTGCAAACATATATAAATTTCAGGGGGGCAAATACATTTTTCTATGCATCATAAGGGCGTGGATATTATGTTCTAACCACGGCACAAAAAACAGAAAAAATATAGGAATAAAACCAAAAATTTCCATAAATTTCTGTGAAAAATTTCAAAATAACAATAATTTAACAATATGCACGTTGCCAAGTGCATCGAAAAAAAGGCAAAAATATGAAAAGGATGGAAATATGACGCTTTTCCCAAATTTCATCGACTTTTACTTGAAATTCACAAAATTACTCACCCATCGCGCGGATTTTCGTGATTAGGTGCCGCGTAGAAAGCGTCCACGGCCGCAACGAGTCTTTCGTTGGGAGCCATAGGAGGCGGCAGGCGAATTCGCGACGGATCCAATGATTTATAACCGTGATCCGACAATTTAACCAACGGTACCATTAATGCGGCGGGCAAATCGTAATACGGGACTTTGGGCACCAAATGCGCGTCCTCGAAAGGTGGCCGCGGCGGCTGCGGTGCGACAGGCAGCAGAGGCGGTCGCATACCAGTTGGATGTAATCCCTAAAACAAAAAATTCCAAGAATTTGTATACAGGGTTTCTAGAGAAAGTGTAAAATTCAAAAGTTTCCGATCAACGGGTTATTTTTTAAACTGTCCCGCAGAAGCGTTACAGAATTTGAATTTCTTACCAAAGCAGCTATTGACATAGTATTTTTAACAACCAAAACCAAACAATTTATACTGTGATCCATCCTACTGTCCCGCCATTCTGTATTTTAATTCCTACTTCTAAAAAAATGATTAGAGACTTTTCGAAATTTTGAAAATTTAACATAGTTGCCAATAGAGTTGAAAATCGTCATGTTCAAAGAATCCTTGAAAGTCAACGCTAAATATTTGAAATTTTTGAAAATTATTGTTTCTTGGAAGCCTCGGAGCTCATCTCCGATTTCGAAAAATAAGACTATACAAAAACTGTTTCAATTTTCAGTTCAATTTTATTCATGACTTTCGACATTTTGTCTTGTTAAGAAATGATATTCTGAGTTGGTGTGTCCATACATGTAATTGGGGGAGTGCTATGGGAACCCCCCCCCCCAGAAATCGTCGATCATATGGCTAGCCATTGGGCGACCGCCCCCCCCCCGGATTTTCAAATCCTATGGCTAGCCATATGCTAGTGTAGGAACCCCCATACTTTTGGTCGGAAAAATACTGAAAATTTATAATTTTTTGATGACAAATGTCAGTTTTTGAACAAAAAATGGTCAAAAATTTGGATTTGCTGGGCGCTTAGCGCCATGAATACATTTTTTCGGTCTTTTTAGAAAAAAATACTATTTTTAGAACTATTTTCCGGACTTTTGTCGAGAAAAAAATCGATTTTTTTCCTTGAGCGACCCCTTTCCCCCAAACTCTGGGAGTTACTGACCCCCGGCCCAAAAAAAGTCGTCCGACCCGCTCCCAGACTTCGGGGCCCCGTTACATGAATGTGTCGAACCGATTAGAGTTGACTTCAAATTTTTTGAACTTCAGAACTTCAACCACGATTTTCAAACTTTAGAGACGATTTTAAACAAGAATTTCAATAATAGTGACAATGAAAAAATAAAAACGCATAAATAGATCAAATTTCATACATGGCCGTGCACAAGGGGGGGCGGGGGGCGGTCATCCCCCCCCCCATTGAGGCAGTAACTCTAAACGGAAAAGATGCGTTTTGGTGGACTTTAAAAGGTCAAAATCTCAAAATTTTCCGGCGCTTCGCGCCGGTCATGGGTATAATTATAACTATATTCTATCAGGAGCGGCCGTTAGCATATCTACTTCGACTTACTAATTAATGATCAACAGTTTCTATCAATCAAGTTAGCTCGTTTCGTTTTCTAATCGTTTACAGTCAATTATGTCGCCGAAAATAGATATTTTTCATCAAGTCTCTCAATTTTTCCTCTCGATGATTGGAATTTTTTTTAACGTTTGCAATCTGAACTTTTGCGTTTATTGAAGGTGGAAATTGAAGACATTACTTTAGAACGCGATTTCAAAACATCTGTTCACGAATTATCTGATGGAGAGATTTATTTTTCAGCGTTTTAGAATACAAAAACCCGAAAATTTTTCCGGCGCTTCGCGCCGGAATGGGAAGCAAATTACACTTCATTAGTCTGATTTTAATTAATTTCCCAACGTTATGAAGGTTCATTTTCCAGTGTTTTAGAAAGTGAAAATCAAAAAATTTTTCCGGCGCTCCGCGCCGGACCATTCTATGGAACACCAATATATTCTTCATGAGCTCATTTTGACTAACATAACCAGAATTGTCTCAATTTTTTCCTCATTTTTGCAGGTTTCTGACTACAAATACAACAAAATGCTTGGGTATGCTCCTAAAATGCATAAAAAGGATCCGTAGCCACATTATAAGCGTTTTTAAAAATGTGGAAAATTTTTGGAAAATGAGGAAAAAAATTTTGGGTCCGGTTCCCATGTGGAAAAAATCTTTGAGGAAAAAAAACGGTGATGCGCACAGTATATCCGCGTAAGATCAACATTTTCTGGGGCTATTCAGTGAAAAAATCTAGTCCGCCCCCCCCCATGAAAAAATCCTGCGCACGGCCCTGATTTCATATATTTTAAAAGCAAAGAAACGCATTTTTTTCTCCGTTTCAAATATAACGTCTTATAAAAGCCACTCAAAAACAGTGGTAGGCTCGATTTATCAAAATGATCAATCTCAAAAAATTCTGCGTTCAAAAACGGAACCGCAAAATTAAAAAAATAATGGTGAGCTACATGGCTTTTTTCCGTACCGGGTGATTAGTAACCGTGCCAGAAATTTCCAGCCAAAAAATTTAGGTAACTCACTTGTTGCCCGGGCATCATGGGCGGCATTCTGAGCGGCGGCGGTTGACCAGTGGCCGTTGCTGGCGACCAATTTTGAGGCGGCGCTTGACCGGGCGCCGCAGACGGCTGCGGCCAATTTTGAGGTGGCGGTTGACCGGCCGCTGCCGCGGCCGGCGACCAATTTTGAGGTGGTTGTTGACCGGGCGCTGCCCCGGCCGGCGACCAATTTTGAGGTGGTTGTTGACCGGGCGCCGCCCCTTGCGGCCAATTTTGCGGCGGCGGTTGAAAATTTGGCGGCTGATTCAAATTCAACGACATCAACGGTTGTACGACGGACGCTTGCGGCCTCAAACCGGCCGGCGACGGCGGCTGACCGGGCCACGACTGTTGTTGTCCCATTCTGAGCAGCGGTTGCGGCGGTGCCGCATTCGGCGGTTGTTGCGCTGAGACGTACCCAGCGGCTGGGCCTTAAAATAATTATTCTCGCTTGAAATGTAATTTTCAAAATTGAGAAATAATTTTTGTGCTACTTTTTTGATCAAAATCGAGATTTTCAAACACTTTTTCAATATTTCTCAATTGAAAACCGTCTTAGGACCCGGAATTTATGAATCAAAAAACAAAAAAGATTCTTATTTAAACGCGATAATTGTTTCTATAACATGTTACTTTGAAACGATTTGGACGAAAATTGTTGAATTTTGATCAGGAACCAATTTTCTACCAAATTACCCAAAGGTAAGTCTATTTCAATGTGACCCCGACGCCATTTTTTACAGCTTTCTTATTGGTTTCCTGCTTTTTAGTTGATACAACATTTTTGAGGATTGATTTTAATCTTATGCGGAAAAAAATATTTATTCGGAATTTTCATGCAGTAAAATTGTGTTAAAAGATATGGTCGATTCAAAGGCGGAGTTAAAGAGGGCTGGGCGAAATCCTACAAATATAAT
Organism: Romanomermis culicivorax; assembly: GCA_963922205.1. Lineage (NCBI taxonomy): Eukaryota > Metazoa > Nematoda > Enoplea > Mermithida > Mermithidae > Romanomermis > Romanomermis culicivorax. The sequence goes on from CAWUHX010000064.1 coordinate 705,263, forward strand.
TTATCCACGACCTTTGTAATTTTTAATTCTTCTGACACAAATAGGTTTTTCATAATTTTCGACATAGATTATTTTATTAATTTGGTTATTAGATACTCGTTGCTCATTTTTCAGCACTAACCCGTAAGTAATATTTTCAACTTTTCAACCTATATACTTCAACATGAATACAAGGTGGGGGTCCTGATGCGATTGAGGCAAAAACATACATGTAATGGTGCCCCGAGATCTGAGGAGATCAGGCGATTTTTTTGGTGCGGAGGGTCAATAACTGCCCACAGTTCCAGAAGGTAATCCCTGATTAAGCATTGTCGAGCAAGATCTGACATCAGTTTGATTGATCAAAAAAATTTATTGATTTTTAATTTTGTTACTAGCAAAATTTTTTTGGCTTAATCTTAGGCTTAGGGTTAGGCTTACGGTTAGGAAGCTGTAAACTACATTTTTTCGACCAATCAAATTGATGAAACATTTTTTCTGACCAATAAAATTGATGACATATTCTTTTCGACCAATCAAATTGATGACAGTTCCCGCTCGACCATGCTTAATGGGTTCCTGAAGCAGGAGAAATTAGATTTTTTCACCAGAATCAGAAAAATGAGTCAAAAAATGGTAATTTTTGTGTAAAAACCGCCAAAAACATGGCGTGAAGCGGCGAGTTTTCGAACATTCTTTATTAAAAAAAAGAAAAATAATCTAAAAATGCTCATTTTTCATTTGAAAAATTGACGTTATTCAGTATTTTTTTCACCGAAAGTACTATAAGGTTCGCTATGAGTAAAATAAGGCTATCCGTATGGCTGAAGATTTCTTCGGGTTCCTATGGTACTTTCCACAATTAAACTTTATCGAGAACACAGTAAGACCTAAATTAATGTCAGAAGTCCTTCAGTGTTTCCAAGAAGTCTTTTCTGAACAGTACATACGTGTGTGCATCAGCAGTGTACTCTTGCAGAATACAAGAAATTTTCATATCTGTTTTTGAGACTGCCCCAAAGAGAGGGGTATGAAGCGCAAATTGATCACTGTTTGCCTAATTTTGAAACAAAATGACGTGATTTGGTTGAAATTTAGCTACATTACCCTGGCAAATTTTCAACTTTACCTCTATCTTAAAAAATCTGAATTCGGGGACCTCTGCTGTTTTTTAAGACACCAGCTTTTAAAGTCTAACATTTAATTTTGATTGAAAAACTCTAGAAATGTCAAAAAGTGTCAATTTCAGTTTTTAGTTTTTCTGTCACCCATTTCTTTTTCAGAGAACAAAAATCAAATTGATATCTATTTGAGAAACTTTGTTGAATTACACTTTTTAGAGCGTCTCCAATCAGGTTTCTCGAAAGTCGAATGAAAACAAAACAATATACTACACAATTTTTCAGGAAAACACATTTGTGTCAGCAATTTGATTTTATAGTTTCTTTTCAGCTTTTCGTATCACATTCATCATGAATACTGAACAGTATGGAAGAAAATATTTTGATCATAGGAATACAAATGGCTATTGTTTCCCCGTTACTTTAGTTTAAAAAATTTATGAGTGCAAATATTTTTTGGACCTCTTTCACGCGGTGCAAAAAAAAATCTGAATGGCAATGAAAAATATGCTTTCAATGTCTTTGAACAGAAGCTTGAAAAATGAATTCACATCATTCCGCATAGAATAATCTTGTGATGACTAAGACAGTGTATAGGGCATTCAAATTATTTTTACGGAACAAATTTACTAACCTGTAACTGGGTTCATAGTCTGCGTCGGTCCGGTATCGAATCTCGATCTGCGAATCGGCGCCGACGCTCCGCCCATTTGTTGTTGATGTTGCCCAAGAAATTGACCCACAGCCGCAGATTGTTGCCCGAACATTTGCGGCGCCGCCGGCCTAGGATTCATTGAATCTTGATACGCAAATGTTGCTATAAGGATTTTGATTTCTATGACATGACGGAAAAATGCTCACATTCCAGAGTGGAAATTTGTTGTTGAACGTGATTTGAATACTGTTGATGTTGCATTTCGTATTGTTTATACTGCGACGTAATTTTTTGGACAATTTCTTGAACTACGGATTGATATTGTTGGCCGAGGAACTGCTTGTGATCTTGGCGAGTTAATTCGCAATTTTCGAGTTTCTGTCGTTGGAAACATTGAATATTATCGCAGAGGATACAGAATTTTTCTTTATGAAAAGCTACGGGTATAAATATTTGATTGTACAATTTTTTACCTTTGTATTATTTTCGTCGAAAAATTTTTGATTCAACCATATCGATTTCAATCGATCTAATTTTTCCTTACAAGAAACGTCGTTACAATGAATCACGTAAACGTAACTGAACATCAGCGGGACGTAAGAAGTCAACAAATTCATAATTTCTTGGTTTTGTTTCCTGGAACTATACAAAAAAGATGGAAAACTTTAATTCATGAAAAATTCCATATAGATTTTCAAACTTCCAGCTCGAAAAGTTCGGAATTCGATGAATTTATGCGTAAAACAGCTACTTATTAGTAACTACAAAGAATTTTGTTCGCTTACTAATTATGAACCAAATCGTTGACCAAATACAGAATATGCAGTTTAAAAGTGAAATTTAACGACGCTTCTCTAATTCTATAATAAAATTAATTGACGAAAAATCAAAATTCCAATAGAATCACGTTATACAAACCTGTTCACGATGTACTTTAAAACAATGTCGGCGCTTTTTTCTGTTTGGCAGTGCGTTGAAAACCATGTTTTGTTGCTCTACAAAAATAATAGGGAAAATGAGGGACAGAATATCAATCACGAAGTTATAAATATATACTTTTAACTTACAGAAATAGATTCTTTGCTGCAGCTATTTTGTATTAATTGTAACTGCGAATCGAATTCTTCCAAATTTAATTGACATTCTTTGGCTAAATTCATAATTTCTACTTTTTCTTGCGATATAATTGCTTCGTCAACTTGAATCTTGAAAATATATCAAAATCAGCTTTCTGACATACAAAAGTTTGAAACTACTCTTTACTTCTTGCTGCTTCATCAAAGCATCGTATTGCAAGCGTAAATTTCTTTCACTTTCTCGCAGTTGTTGTTGAAGCGCTTGGATTTGCGACGTCGCGTTTTGATCGGCTTGCATTTTTTGTTTCCGCATAACTTTAAAAAATTGTAACTAATTGAATACGTCGTAAAAATAGAAAATGCATTTTATACTAGCTTGTTCGGCGTTCACTTTATAAACGTAATATTGAAAATAGTCGCCGCCGTACAAAAAACTGAAACGCGGATTGTCTTTTTGTTTTTGTTTGGTCATATTTTCGAATTCGGGACCATTCCGAGCGACGAATTGAGCCAGTTTGTCGATGATATTCTTCAATTCCATGTCTAAAAAACTAGCACGAGTCAAGAGATGATTTTAATTGGATTACAAAATTCAAGTTTACCGTCTGGCGCCTTAGGCGCTTCGGCTGACGTTGACATCTTAAGATAATAATCACTAATACGCTAAGAATATAAGATTACTTCCACGAAGCTATCAAATTCAATGAACGTTGATAAATGAGCTATCGTGTTAAAAAGTTGGAGAAACAGACGCGTTCTTTCTCAAAAAAGTGGAAAATCCGAATTTTCATCAAATATCAAGATGAAATATAGAAGATTAGCAATAAAAAAATGGGATAATACGTTCAAGATGATGGAAACTCCTGAAGATTAGTTGATAAGTACAAGGCAGACAAGGTAAAAGCCGCGTCTAGCTAGATAATAAATATTGATTATTGGCGTCCGAAAAATTTTGATATTTGAACCAAGGTTTTATTTTTCACTTTTTCTTCATAGGCCAATTGGCTTCTAGGATCCAAATTGAACAGGCCAATCCGAATTTCAACGAGTCAAAACTAGAATGTTGATAAACAAATGAGGTAATAAAAAACTATTTTTCCAGCAAATTTATTCAAAAACACGCCTCAAAATCACAGTAGAAGTCTATATAACAAATCAAGCATTTTGAATACATTTTCGATCACACACACAGAATATTTAGGCTCATATTTTACATTAGTCATTATTCAGTCAATTATATGTATTAAATAACGTTTAAAATATTCAATCTTATCGTGTGGTACATGTTCCTTTCTCTATTCTTCGTTCAATTGATCGAAATGCTCAGATTAACAACGTATGCAACTTTTCTGCTGTACTGATAGAAACTCAGCTTTTACAAGAAATAAAATATTGCGCATCAACATGAATTTACCAGGAACACCAGGAACAAGAGAGACCAATTTTGCAACAACTGCCGTTTTAGCTGTTTTGAATGCCTGACACCTCTGATGCCTGCACGAGAATTTTTTTACATAAGGTCACGCGATATCATCTTGCTGATTCGACCGAATGCAATAGTTTAATATATTTTTGGATAGTTTGAATCCTTAAAAATTAAAATCAAATCAATGTTTCATGCCTAAGGTGCATAAAGCTCTCATTGTTGTGTAAATGAACATTTCATGCAACACATCTGATATACACAACTACAGCATCACAGAATAATTTTCTAAAACATAAGATATGTACAGACGATATAATTCCCCGAAGCGGCGATATTTTTTGAATTTCGAAGCTGAAAACACTTCTAAATTATCCTAAAATTCCTAAATTTTAAAAAGTCAATTTGGCTTGTGCCACTAAATTTTTAAGAGCCAATCAAAATTTTTAGAAGCCATGGCTCCCAATTGTCTTAAAAATAAAACCCTGATTTGAACCCTCTAAAACGCATCTAAATGCATCTTTTCTATGTTCAACCACCAAAACTTTTTTCATCATGGAGAAACAGCTTAAAATTTGTTTCCTCAAAACGCACGATTTGAGAAAAAGGAGGTTTATGGTAGCCATCGTAACCGGCATAGTTTTGGTCGGGAAAGAACTGAAAAATGTCAATTTTTTTATGAAGACTGATATATAATTTTTTTAATTGAAACAGTAAGAGTAGAGCTTCACACCGGGTACCCGAATTACCCGGGTATACCCGGGTACAAAATGAAAACCATTACCCGGGTACCCGTTTTGTATCACGTATAATATGTACACCTGAGAGTAGAGGTGTTTGCATAGTTTTTTTAGCCTTTTACAAGCCATGGCTTGTTGAACTGACAAAATGGCTTGTAGAATTTTAGTCCAACAAGCAAAAATGGCTTGTCAGAATTTTTTGAGTCATGTGTTTGATCATATCGGATACAGAAAAGATGCATTTTGGTGCATTTTAGAAGGTCATAATCTCAAAATTTTCCGGCGCTTCGCGCCGGTTATAACTTAAATAAGCATTATTATTTATTTCCTAGCTCAGGCGCTGCTTCTAACATGTCTACCTTCATTTATCATTTAATCTTTAATAGTTTTAATCATCTTAAACGTACCATCTCATGTTTTAATTGGTAATCTTCAATATTTCATCTTGATATTTAATGAAGATTCACATTTTTCCCTTGACACATTTTTTGAGAAAGATCAATACGTCAAGTCTGTAAACTTTTTGAAGTGATTATTCCTTTCTCAACGTAAAATCAATCCAAAAGCTTCATGGAAGTAGTTTTCGGAAACTTCTACTCTTCTTGCTCATATCTATTTGGCCAAGTTCATTAGAGTGTGTGAATAAATTGATGATTTTAAAATTTTTCAAACATGAAATTCCAGAAATTACGACCTTTGAACAGAAAATTCGAAACTAATTCTTCAAACAAGTGGTTGGAAAATTGATTTTCCAGTATCGCAGAATGTCAATACCCAAAAAAATTTTCCGGCGTTTCAGGCAAGAAAGATTAATAGCTTTTTTGGGCTCTCACTTGTCATCATAGACGACTTAACCGTCGATTTCTCATGTAATTCAAAGTCATTATGTTCTTGGATAGTTTGCTGGAAAATTTTTTCCACAATGCTTGTAGATTAGACTTCGATCAAACTCAAAAATTTCAAATGTTTCCTGAATTTTAATGAATTAACGGCTCTAAAATGTTATTGAATAAATGTTGAATGAATTCTCTTTTTTGATCGATTGCTGTGATGCTCAATATATACATTTCTTTAAAAAATAACCTAGCATCGGAATTTATTCACGTATACTGATATTATAAAATTGGCTTGCAAAAATTTGGAATGGCTTCTAAAATTTAAGGTCAACAAGCCACTTGGCTTGTGACTCGTAGGTCAAAAAAACCCTGGAGGTATGCAAATTTTGCTTTGTCTCGTCAATAATATTGAGCTATCGTGATGTGATGTGTAGTATTTTGCAGCATAGGTGCGTCGATGATGTGTATCAATCATCATCTCTAGCATTATATTCGCAATATACCTACCTATGCAGCCTATTGTATACAACAACACAACCAGTGTTTCAACACAAGTGTTGAAAAATATTATGTAGTAGGGACTACGGAGTATGTGTAATGCATCATTATATTTTCACAGTGTATCTTACATTAACATTACAACTCATTTTAACATGTACCTGGGTAATGAATAAACGGGTACCCGGGTACGAAATTTTTGTCGTGTGAAGCTCTAGTAAAGAGTCAACTTTTTTAGACTTCGCTCCATTAATACATTTCTCAACGATTTTTAAGACAAAAAATACTATTTTCGGAACCACTTTCTACACTTCTTTGGCGTGAAAATCGCAGCTTTTTCCTTGAATGAAATGAAATGAAAAATATTCATATTGCTGTTACACAAAACAAAATAAAAAGAGAAATACAAAAAGAAATAACGTAATGTCGCATGAAAATAAATTTCGTAAATCGACTCGCAAAAGATATAAGATATTTTAAGGACCAGCTATTTGGCCAGCCAAAATTTTGTACCAATTGGCACAAACGCTCAAAATTTTGTGTGCCATTCCAAATTTTTTTGTGCCAAAAACAGTGTTTTTTTTGCCGGAGGCGAATGAAAATTTTTTGGGGCAAACGAAATTGAGGTAGTCATTTGTACATGTACAAACGGCTCTTCCCTGTTTAGGGAAGAAAATTTTGGGGATAAGGTACAGAAAATATGCATTTTGGTGGATTTTAGAAGTTCATAATCTCACAATTTTCAAAAATTATAAATTCAATAATCATTATTATGCATTACATTAGCTCAGACGCGGCTTCCAGAATGTCTACCTTCACCTATCATTTAATGTATAATAGTTTTCATCATCTCAAACGTATTATCTCATGTTATAAGTGGTATGGTTTCAAGTGGACATCAATATTTTATCATGTTTTAAGTGGTCTTCAATATTTTATCTTGATATTTAGTTTTTCAGTGGAACATTTCTTGAGAAATATCAATACGTCAAGTCTGTAAACTTTTTGAAGCGATTATTCCTTTCTCAAATTAAAATCAATTCGGAGGCTTCATGGAAGTAGTTTTCGGAAATTCCTACTCTTCTACTCATATCTTTTCGGCCAAGCCCGTGAGAGTTAATGAATAAATTACTGGTTTAAAAAATTTTCAAATAATAAAATTCGAAAATTACGACTTTTGAGCACTAAATTCAGATCTAATTCTTGGAATAAATGTTTGAAAAATTGATTTTCCGGCGTCGCCGAATGTCAATACACAATAAAAACTTTCCAGCGCTTCGCGCCGGGAAGATTAACATCTTTTATGGGCTTTCGCTTGTCATCTATCATATAATGCAGATTCATCATACTACTATTGAATAGTTTTCTAAACAAATTGTTCCACAAAGATTGCAAATTAGACTCGAAAATTTCAATTTTCTGCTCAATTTTAATGAATTTTTTTCTTATAAATAAAATTTGAAAATTACACTGATTTGGTTATTAGTCTTCGGCCATGACATAGAGGAACACAGGTTACTTATTTATATATATTTTTGCTATGTTCAAATTGTACAAATGAAATATTGGCTGTGGTTTGTACATGTGCAAATGGGTCATATACAAAAAAAAAGCCTGGTCAAAAATTATGTTTTAGCACACAAAAAACACAGCGGGGAGGGTTAATCTCACACCTGTAATTGGGGGGAGGTTGAGGGACCCCCACCCCCAACTTTGTCAAACCCAATACCAAAATATCGGGACCCATACCCCCAACTTGGTCAACCCTATACCCAACCTAATCCCCCCCCCAAACTCGGAAAAGTTGGAAAAAATGAGGGGAAAAGTGGCTTTTTTGGCCTTTTTCCGGGAAATTTTCAAAAAATTTTCGACTTTTCTGGGGGTTTTCGACTCCCCTTCCCAAGATTTTGGAAATGTCGGGATCCCCACCCCAAAATTTTGGGTTTACCCTCCAACTGGTCAGACCCACTGTTTTCTCCCCTAAATCGTGCTTCTTCGGATAAAAAAATTCGGAAAAGGGAAAAAAATTTCGGGCTTTTTCCCCATTTGGGAAAGAAAATCTTGGGGATCCGATACAGGAAAGATGCATTTTGATGCATTTTAGAAAGTCGTAATCTTAACATTTTCCGGCGCTCTGCGCCGGTTATAACTTTAATTATCATTATTATGTATTACCTAGCTCAGGCGCGGCTTTTAGCATGTCTACTTTCATTTATCACTTAATCTAAAAAGTTTTCATCATCTTAAACGTATAATCTCATGTTTTAATTGGTAATCTTCAATATTTTATCATGATATTTAATGAAGATTCGCATTTTTCCTCTTGAGAAAGATCAATGCGTCAAATCTCTAAGCTTTTTAATGCGATTATTTCTTTTCTAACATAAAATCAATTCAAAAGCTCCATGGAAATATTTTTCGGAAATTTATACTCTTCTTACTCATATAGTTTCGACCAAGTTCATGAGAGTTTAGAAATAAATTACTGGTTTTAAAATTTTTCAAGCAAAATTCTAAAAATTACGACTTTTGAACACAAAATTGGAATCTAATTCTTGAAATAAATGTTCGGAATATTAATTTTCAGCGTCGCAGAATGTCAATACCCAAAAAAATTTTTCGGCGCGTTTGAGCTCTAACTTGTCACCAATCACAGAGGATTTTACTATCAATTTCTCATGTAATTCAAAGTCATTATGATCTTGGATAGTTTGCTGTAAAATTTGTTCCACAATGCTTGTAGATTAGACTTTAAAATCGAAACTTCAATTTTTTCCTCAATTTTAATGAATTAACGGCTCTAAAAACAATTGAAAAAGCTGAAAAACACTTAAACAAAGCGTCTGTGATCATTTTTAAGCGAAGTAAACGACTTCGGGAAAATGGGCAAAAAGTTTTGACCCCTTCCCCCATTTGGGGAAAAGGCCCCAGGGAAAAACACAGTGGTCCAGTCGGACCTCCCTCTTACAAGCAGGGTTTTTTTGCACACGCCAGGTTGCAATGTGCAAGTTGGGGAAAAATTTTGGTTGCACAGATAAATTTTTGATTGTTGATTTTTGATATATGCTTAAAATTTTGATTGTTGATTTTTGATATATGCTTAAATTTATCGAAAAAAACTATCGCAAACTAGTTTTCTTGTATTTCATTCTATCCGCGTCAGTTTTAGACATTTAATACCAAATTTTCCGAGTTTCGGGGAGAAAATGAAAAGATTAGTATGACTAGAATAGAGTAATGTGTTTGGCCCGCAGTGCCGAAAATTTTTCCAGGATTTCAATATACTAGAACGCTGAAAAATGAATCTTTTCACCTTTTATTTCCCAGACAGAAGCATACCTGTAAGAGGTCTGACCAGTTGCGGGCGTGAGGTAAACCCGAAATTTTGGGGGAGGGGTCGAAAAAAGTCGAAATTTTTCCCAAAAAAGGCCAAAAACAGGCACTTTTTTGCTAATTTTTTCAAGTCTGTGGGGATGGGTATATGGTTGGCCTGTCATATGCATGTTTTGAGGAAACGTAGATGAGCATGCAGAACACTGCAGATCGGGACACGGACGGTTTTCACGGAACTGTCGTGCGTGAGAAAATAAGAATAGACGACGGAACGCAAAGCTGTGTAGCTTGATTTATCGTGCGTTTTAAAAGAGACGTACGGAATGTAGAAGAGCGTGCGGAATGCTAGAAACGGAACACTCGGAGTGTTAGACGAAATCAACGCAATGATAATCGTACGCAGGAGATTGACGGGCTCGTAGAGAGCGCTGTGTCAATTTATCCAGGGATCTTCGCTCAGGTCGTCAAAGGTTTTCGGATGCCGAAACTCGGGCCGTACTACCTTAATGGCTTCGGAGTTTCACCCGCTTACTCAAACTATTTTCCAAATAGTTTGACTCAATCTAGAACACACTTTCTCCACACAATTTACTAACGTACAGATCGCCACCTCACACTCTCCAGACAGACAAGAAAATACGACTGTCTGGCTACAGTACAAACAACTCTAATGAAAAACATTTTCATAATTTCTTCACGTCGTAGCCACGCCTCTCCGGGGGTCTTGTCGCGATCTTTCTTCTTCGAACTAGCTGATCTTTTCTCAAACGCAACACGAACTTTACAAATACGTCAAATTGCTCCACAACACTTCTCCGCCTTTCGATGTAAATCGCCTTAAGCGATTTTGATGTGTCCTGGTGAGTGGACGTTTTGATCGCATGAGAGCATTTAGCTCATTTTTTCGACAATTTTCTTTCGACGGTTTATCTCTTTCTCACTTCTACGCTGCGGCACATATGAGAAATTAAAAATTTTAGAGGGCTATCACGTCTTTCTGTTTTTTTTCCTCGGCTCTTTTATCCATTTTGATTTGGTATTTGCGATGAATTTCTCGTAAGATGGCCTTTCTTTCTTCAGTTGCCGGATAATTCGGGGCTCTCCTATCGGTCAGACATTGCAAAATGTAGTGTAGAGCCATCGAATACGAATTATCGGTTGTTTTGTAGTCGTAGGCCTGTTGGGCATGAAAGAGGAACAGCGTAAGCTGTGTTATGACGATCGCGTTTTCAGCGCCGTAGTACTTGTAGTAATCACACATCCAGCTTAGGAGAATTGCAGTGAGTTCTTCCGTACAATGTGGATCTCGACGCAAATATTGTGCTTGGAAATAGTCAGGGAAATCCTGAGCTATTTGCTGCGAAGCCACGGTGGCTTGACGTAAAATCATAGGATCAAAATTTAGATGGGGGCGATTGAAGTAATTAATGATAATTGCTTCATCGGTAGTTCTCAGTTCGGGCGGTGTACATTGTCTACTAAATCGGTGATATGGAATTTTATATTCTTGGACGATTCGCTGTGGCTTCTGTTGATTGCTAGCCAATTCGGCTTGTTGTGACGTCATTGGTTCATCCATCATTTGTTCAGAGTCAGCCGTGGGAGGCTGTTGACCCTCTAGTTTTTCTTTTTGCAACTGATCGCGTTTTAAGGCGCTAGCCCATTTGATTCTTTTTTGATGGTCTTTCGAATCACTTGGATGTTCTCATCTATAGTCGTCATCACGGTGAAATTTTCTCAGTTGTTTGTTTGACGCATATTCACCATGATGATACTTTCGACTATCGTAATCATTGCTTTCTTTTCGTGCAGTAGACTGTGAAAGTCGTTCTCATGATCGCGAATCAGTTTCTTTACGTTCTCTACTTCGCGTGTCTTCTCGCGAATCACATTGTTTCTTAGATGGGGGCACGTAGTTTGGATCCTCTGGATGAGATTCCAGATAATCCTGTATAGTGCGCAATTGTCTATCAATAGCATTTCGTCTACGAAACAGCGAAAACTGATATGCTTTAACATCGTGAATCGGTTCACCATGTTCATGGCAAAGTCGATCTTTTTTAACCTCCAAAACAGGAGTCGTACTTTCGGCACTGATAGGTGTAGAGGTGTCTTCCTCGTTTTTCTTTGGTATTCTATATCACGTAGGTATTATTCGCAGTGGCACCATTTTCGAATCGTCGTCATCTTCGCATTCTATTCGAGAGAGGTCTCTCATTGACGTAGTTTTTACCAACGCAGCTTTTTCTCTATATTCCTCTCCTTTATCCCAATCTATATCGTCCTGACTGTATGACAGATTTTTAGATAACGGAGTTAACGAGGATGTAGTTTTAGCTGTCATCATCGGTGCGGTAGTATCGGTTGTCAATACGTCATCATCTTCGCTATGGATTTGTATAACATCAGTTTCAGTTGGAACTTCTGTTTTTACTGTGAACGATTCTTCGGTGGTCTGTTTTATCAACGATTTGACGGCCATTGCCGTTTCTGTATCGAATTTGATATCCGCAGAAGATTGTGTAGGAGCCTGAGTAGGCGTTTTCATCAGGCTTTCTCCCGTCAATGTGGTACTCGGATGTATGGGTAGATTCAAACTCATTGTTAAAATATGAATGGGCGGAAAACAAATGAGTTGTTCACAATTTGGTGACATCAAAATTGGTGAGTTATACGAAAAATAGTAATAGGGGTTTTCCCTATACTTCTTTTTCGTCACGAGATTGGTTTCGCTGGAGACAGGAAAACTGTCGTTTCGAAATACGATAGGTCACATGAAATATGGATTTGCATATATCGGTCGTTTATTGTCGCAGCAATTCTTTTTGTTATAGGGTAAAGGATTAGCCCATTCGATCAGTTCAAATTCGAACGTTCCATCTCGCTTTACCCAATTTTGCTCGCATATGAGATGGATGTCGATACTGTCGCTTTTTGACATTAATTTCGGAATCTCGTTTTTGATTATAGCTTGCAATTCTGTTTCGGAATGTGGGGAGCAAACGTGTGCAACTAATGGCATAGTTCCACGAATGGCATTTATCTATTCATGATGGTTAGGAAGCGAGTATAGCGGTGTTAAAGCCGGCGTTTCGGCGATTTGATGATCAGATTTCATTTCATGTATCGGCCAAGTTTCAGGAGGGCCATATGTTGAAAATGGATCATTTACGACTAGATTGTAGTTTGTTTGCTTTGCTTCGTCACTCATCACCATATTTTGATTTATTTCGGACAAAAATAGGAGCGACAAAGGGGCGCCGACAGCGTGATGGATGCTGGTTATGTCATTAGAGCCTAAAGCTCTGTCTATGACTCTAGCGCATATAGCGGCCTCATCATATGGTTTGATTTTTCCGTCGTCTGTCAAAGACAACATGTTTTGCTTGCTACCCTTTATCATCCGTAGTTTCGAAGGGTGCATTTTTAGGCCCAAAGATTTAGTTTACGTGATTGTACAAACAATATCGCATATTTGGAACCTTATAATCATAGAATATGATTCGGTTCAACGCTAGTATTACGTCGCGCATGATCGTGTGCAGCATGCTTTTCAAAAGCGTTGGGTCTATGACGCCGAATGCGCCCTTTTCCTCGCCTTCGTGGTCGACGTTCGCGTTATCATATAAGTTTTGTGTAGGGATATGTATAAACTGGGGCGGTAGAAAATCATGAGGAAAGATTTGTATGTTATCGTATACGCAATCAACGAAACTGTAGCGCCCATATGCTAGAAACATCAAAATCGGGTAATACGTGTCCAAAATTGAGTAGGTTAAAACCTGTTTGTTGGGTTTGCCTGCTTGGGCGATTCGGTCGTTCGCTTGAGGGAAGTACAATGTAAAACATTCTTAGTCCAGCGTGAATGCGTCAGCGACTATACCTTTTAGTTTTTTGTTTTCGGGGCAAAGACCGATCAGACGTGACCTTTCCCATTTTTTGGGTGAGCGTTTGATATTCTCTAGTATGATCTGGACATCGACCAGAAGAATACTAGGGGCAAGCACTGTAGAGTGTCTTTTTCGAGCGTCGGGCGAATAGTGATCGCGTCCGTGCATGTCTTTTAGACATTTCCAGTCGTCGGCCTGATCAAAACTGATAATGATGGTTTTGGGGGCCGATACGAATTCTTAAAATGCTGTCCAATCTTCGGGAGTAGCCGCTAGGGCGTCAAACATTATAGTGTATCCAGTTGGGAAGTCCAACTGGACGAACCGAGCGACGTGGGTTGCGTTTTGGTTCACTATATTCATTTTCGTCTTTTTGTGGATGTACAACTGATTGGTCACAATTTTTTCGACGTCAAAACCGACCAATACGTGGCCGCAAAAATTCGGTTTTGAATGCGCTGACAAGGCGCTCTTCAATTCTCCACTTTCAACATATCGCCGGTCGTGCAGGACATTGAGGGGCCTGGCGTATACTGTTTCGAACCATCGCTCGAACTCTGCGATTCTTATCATGCGTTTGATTATATTCTAAAAATTTCGATTAATTTATGTGAGATTTAGTTTCGCATGGAAACGTCACTCTTTCGAATCGTGGCGTGCAAATCTTCTAGCGAAGTTACCGCGACCCAAATTTTATATCGAGGGATCGATATTTTATTCTTCCCAGGGGAAGTGAAACCCGGAGTTTCTATTTTTTAAAGACTTTAGTCTACTCGGCAGTGCAGAACTTACCCTCCGCAAAAAAGAACCTATTGTCCTGGCGATATTGTTCTTTTGATACGATATATATCGATCTTGATTGTTGAAATATTTTTTGAAAATCGGCGGGGGATTGATCAATGATGTTGATATCGCCGAACTCTGCGAGGTTGTGGCTTTGGACTCACTAGTCATGTTTTCTTTTATCAAATTCCATTTGTCAATATCGAGCAATTGATTCAATTCGACTGTTCACTGAGCTTTCGTTTTATTAAAATGAGAAATATAAAAGCGAAGAATCTTGCTAAAAAAATGAAAGTGTAAAGTGGAGAGTTGTTAACCATGAATTTAAATTTTGATGCACAAGGCGAAAAATGTAAAGTTCAGATTGGGTGGGACCGGAGGAAGATATTTCTACGGTGTGCGCTTTTAGCTCAATTTTCTTTTCCTGCGCTACTACTTATGGAAGGTCAATTTCTTCAAAATGGACGTGATTATGCACAAAACTACGCGATAGTATCACACTCATTTCTTTCACTCATTCCACACAGAATCTGTATTAGCGCATTTAGCGCGTTTATATATAACGTAAACTTTGTGCCCATTGCTTTGCTTATGATTATAAACTAATTAGAATTTATTCAACAAAGTTAAAAGTTAGTGTTAGTTGAAATATGACAAAATTTACAATTTTTAATTTTTTTGAGGTCTCGGAGGACCACTGTCTTCCGATTCTAGAATTGCCGATGCCGTGCGAGGCATGTATGGCTTTACCCCAGAAAGTGAGACTTTCTGAGATTGTCCGGGACAATCTAAACTATCGATCGTTATTACGTTTTCCGAAATTTCAGAATTTTCGACTATTACGAAGGGTTTGATATAGTCTTTGTCGATTTTAGTCCCTATTTTGTTGTTTATTAACAGTATGAGATTGTTTAGATCGTATTTCTGCTCTTTCGCTTTTTTATCGAAATATCGCTTATGCGATTCGGACGCGTTTTTCAAGTTTTCCGAAACTTCGTCATATAACGTTAGTTGTGCTTGCGTGAAGATATACTGATACGAGTCATAGTTTAGCGGTAACGTAAGACTTTTAGCGCAGTCGAAATCTATAGCGATTCTGGGTTCGTACCCTCGCAAAAGTCGAAACTGAGAAAAGTGAGTAGCTGTGTGAGGAACAGCGTTATAGGGGAATGTGGCGAAAGGTAAATACTATTCCCAATTATCAGGATCTTCAGCGGTGAATTTTTTGAGTTGCCAAATCAACGTTTGATTGAATCTTTCTACCATTCTGTTACATTGCGGGTGATATGCCGTGGTATTGATTTTCTGAAGTTTTAGAAGCTTCGCGATGTCTTTCATCAAGTTTGAAGTGAATCCTGAACCCTGATCTGATAATAAATGTTTCGGGCTGCCATGAACCAAAACTACGTTGTTTACAAAACTTTGGACAATAGTGGCTGCTTTTTGATCCGGAATCAAATGAGCGCTTACATATTTAGTGAAGTAGTCTTGAAATACAATGACGTATGATCTTTTCTCACCCAGAGGGGAAATGTTTACTATGTCGGTTGCAACGATTTCAAATGGATATTTCAGTTGTATTGGCATCAATGGAGGAGGTTTCGGCAACTGTGAAGTTGTTTGTTGACATGTTCTGCATGTTTTGATCCACTTTATTATGGATTCTTTCATTTTGGGCCACCAGAAATGCTGATGTATCATCGCTGTAGTGCGTCTATGACCTTGATGGCTTAAAATCTTCACGCCCATACCTGTACTTGGGGGGGTTGGGGGGGACCCCCCCCCCCCAACTCGGCCAGCCCTATACCCAAAATCATTCCCCCCCCCCCCCAACTCCCCCCCCCAGCTTATAAAAAAAAAAAAATTGCAAAAAAGTGTATGTTTTTGGCCTTTTTTGGGAAAAATTTCGACTTTTTCCTACCCCCCCCCAAAATTTTGGATTTACCCCCCCCCCCCCCCCAACTGGTCGGAGGTCTTACAGGTATGTTCGTGCCATGGAATTGATACAAAACGCTTTCTATCGAAGTAGTCGGAACTACTATGGCGGAAGCTGTATTAGCTTGTTTTAACGTTTGGTAAACTATTTTGTTTTCGGTATGAAAAGCAGATGAAATCGTAGAGATTTGCTTTTGTTCCAGAATTTTTACCAATTTTGCGATGTACGGATGTTTTCTTTGAGCTTCTCTGATTTTTTCCAGTGATTCTATGGTTACTAGCCGTTTCTCAGGCTGTTGGAAGTCTTCTTCGAACCTTGGCACTTTACTCCTTTCTTCTTTCTGCGTCATTGACCTTGTTATGGCTGCAGCGACAGTCTTTTTCTGTTCGCGAAATGTCGGTCTGAATATTTCGTTCGTTACTTCTTCGCTAGTCATTGACTTCACTTTTGCACGAGGCTCATTTCGTGATAGAAAATCAGCCCAAGCGTTTTCTTTGCCTTTCACATATTCAACGTGATAGTCATAGTCTTGAAGCTTTATTGCGAAGTTTTGAAGTCGCGAATTTCGATGTTTTTCTTCTTTATCCATTGCAAAGGTTTATGATCAGTTCTGACCATTACTTTTTGACTTGAGACATAGTGTCTGTACCATCAGAAAGCTTCTACTATTGCGAGACATTCACGCTCAGTCGTACTGTAGCGGGTTTCTACGTCAGAAAGAACTCTACTGATGTAAGCGATAACCCATTGATCATTTTCGTTTTCTTAATAAAAAATTGCACTGATAGCAGTTGTGCTAGCATCAGTTTGTATGATGAATTTTGATTTTTCATCATTATAGACAGGATATCGCAAAAAAGGAGTCGAGGTTAGAGATGTTTTAATCTCATTAAAAGCTATACGATGTTCTTCGCTTATCTCATATTTCACATTTTTTCGTAGTAGTTGATAGAGCGGTCACGAAAGAGTGGCAAGATTCGGTATGAATCGTCTACACCATTGGACTAGGCCTAAAAAACTTTGAAGATCTTTTACCGTTTTTGGCATTTCATAGTTTACGATCGCGGAGACCTTTTCGGGATCAGGCGAGATTCCATTTTCGCTTAGCAAGTGACCAAAAAACTTTACTTGTTTCGGTATGAAATCGCATTTATCAGGTCTTAACCTTAGATTGGCGTCACGAAGAGCATCAAAGATCAGTTGGATATGTGCTAGATGATCATTATATGTTTGCGAAAAAACTGTGATATCATCGATATAGACCAAACAGATTTTCCAGATATATGGATGCAGGATCCCTTCCATTAGTCTTTGAAATTCAGCAGGAGCATTTTTTAAACCAAACAGTAGAACTTTGAAACAAAACAAGCCTTCTTGACTGACGAAAGTAGTTTTATCGCGTGAAGCAATGTCTAAAGGGATTTGCCAGTACCCTGCTTTAAATCTAGAGTTGAGAAAAATCATGCATTACCTAAAGCATCTAGATAGTCATTGATTCTCGGAATCCGAAATTTATCACTAGGAGTAACTTCATTTATACCTCTATAATCGACAATGGGTCCCCAACTTCCATCTTTTTTGGTTACCAGAAACATAGGTGCAGCCCACAGTGATCACAAAAGTTCGATGAGGCCTTTTTCTAGCATTTCTTGAATTTTCTGACGAACCATTGGTCTTTGTTCAATGCGCGCACGATAGTAGTGTTTCGCGACTGGTTTTGCATCACCGGTGTCTATAGAGACCATTAACTCGTGAGTGAGAGTAGGCTGATCTCCAGGGAGACTGAAAACATCGCGATCTTGCTTGAAGACTTTGATAGCAATCTTTCTATCTTCATCTTTGATATTCGACTTTTCGGTCGTTTTTTCGAGAGCGAGTTGAAGTTTTTCTTCTTCTGACATAGTTGACTGATCTTTAACTAATGTGGCTGGTTCATAGTCTTCTTCATGATCACTTAGTGACGAGAGGGTCATTTTCAATTCTTCGAGTCTGAATTTAACCTCAGCAATGAGCTGGTTAGGTTCTAGATGGATACCGTTCGCACTATTATTGCCGAATAATAGTGGACATTTGCCTTCGGTTATGTTGATTATCGCTAGTTCGATCTGATATTCGCAATTTTCTTTTCCGAAGTTCACGGGTTAAACTATAACACTTTTGAAGCTTTTGTTTGTGAAAGGGAAGATTTTCCCGTTAACCCAGGTTTGACAATGTGGTTCTACGTAGCATGACCAGATATTCAAAATCGGTAGCGATCTGTCAATTTTCACGATTTGCGTTTGACTTTGTCCCGTAGAAGTATTTGAAAATACTTCATCATAGGGCGCTTTTTCGATGGGTTTCAAAACTAGGTTTAGTTCTTGTTGAACGTCTCCAATTCTGATGAAATTTTCATGAAAGTTTATTAGGGCTCAAATGGTTGGATGTACTAGGAAATCGGTTCCTAGGAGGCAATGCTCTCCTGCGGTAGGTAGAATCCAGCTTTGTACTAGATGCGTTCCGAAAGATGAATTGATTTAGAAGATTATCGGACCTCGGGCATCGATGATAGCACCGTTCGCTACTTTTATCTGTGCAGATGTTTCTAATGTATCATAGTAAATCCCCAAAGAGCATTGAGCTAGACATGAGGAAATGACTGAACATTGAGCACCGGTATCGATCAACGCTTTCATTTTGGTTTTTATGATTTTGGCATCGATATGAAAAGCTTGAGTAGGAGCGTATAAGCTCAGAAATTTGATGTCTTTTTGCGAACATTCTTCGATTCGACACACCCTAGATCTTGGGATCCACGGTTCAGTAGGTTTTTCGATTGTGAAATCTGTGATTTCATGAGCGACGAAGAAGTTTGTAGCTTTCGACTTTTCTGTCGGTTCAAGCATATTTGCTGTACTAGTCGTCGGCTTCATTGGAACAAAAGGTTTAGGTGATTTAAACACTGTTTTGGTTTCTGATGGCAAAACTTGTTGCGAAGATTTCGGAGAAGTTAGCTGAGTCTGTATAGACTGTGAGTTATTCATCAGATAGTAGTAATGCTTTTGGATTATCTTCTCTTGTCGGGATTCAGAATCGCAGAGAGAAATGTTTGCAACATCTCTCTTATAGTTTTGGTTATCGCGATTGAAAAATCGGTTATTTCGGTCAAAATTTTGATTCCGATTGAGCATGTAGTTAGGCGTATTTTGTTGAAAACATGGACGCCATTTATGGTTATTTTGCCATTGATGATTCGGTTGTTGTTGCTGAGGCTGAGAAGCCTGTGGTTTCAATTGATAGCATTCCAAGCTGTCATGCTTACACTGACCATGATAGGTGCAATATTTCACCGGTCGTTCACGTGACTGATTTGGTTGAAAGTTTCGATTCTGAGAGAAATCCCGTATAGGAATGTTTTCTCTATTCGGAAAGTTTGGACTCCTCCCGCAATCTTCGATTTTCGAAATTATTAGCGTTTTGCCTATTTTCTTGGATTCCGAACTTTTCTGGGACTCCCTTCATGCTTTCCTTGAACTCTTTAGTCTTGATCAGACGGTATTTCGCTGTCTAGAGTCATCTCTATTTCAGGATTGAGAGTTATCTCTGAAACGAGGTTTCGAATCATCTCTGAAATGGGATTGAGCTAGTTGCTCTTCTGACGGATTTTTGAGTGTATTAACCAGTATAGGTTGTTCTACTCTCACAGATGACTGTTTATTCGCTCGCTGGATTTTCTGAACTTTCGCGACGGCTATAGCTAAGTCAGTGATCATTTCTAGAGTACTCGCGTCAATCGAGACAGTAAATTTCCGGCATTTTCCAAAGAAAAGTTGTGATAACTTTTCTATGGCGATACTCAGCGCTTCTGTTATAGTACAGTAGATGTACGTAGGTGCTGATTCGATTTAAGAAAGCTGACCGATCTTCAATTTGGAAAGGAGCGATGGACTGGAGCTCGCATTGGAGCATATCCTGGTCACAATTTGGTTCATTCATACACATTAGAATCTGTTTCCCTTCATCATAGGATCAGACATCTCGTACGGTGTTCAGGGCAACATCACAAGTCAAGAGACGCAAAGTGTGAAGTTTCACATACTCAGACGCATCGAGGCTGAACTCGTTTTCAAGGGCAATGAAGAATTTCAAAACTTGTTGATTTCAGGTCGAATTATCTAGTTTTTGCAGCGCTATCTTTTTACAGATAGTCTTAATTCTCATTTCGTCATCCGCGAAAGATCTATGCACCTGAGAAGGTGGGATAGACTGAAAATTTATCTGAGAGTTTAGTGCATTTAGCACGTTAGAGTGGTCAAACGTTTGCATCGGGATGATTAGATCATCATCATCGTCGATTATACCATGAAAACTAAGTTGACTTTTTCGATCGCTAGTGACGTTTTTCGGTTTTGTCGATTTCAGAGACTGAACGTAAGAGCTCGTAGGTCTCGCGATATTTTCGATTTCAGGAACATTTGGTTTCGATAGCTCTCCTTTCTGAGCTCTCATCGCTTCGATTTCGGTTTTAAACTCATTGAGAAGTTTTCGTTGTTGAGTCACGATAGTCACGATTTGGCTTAATGCGTTGCATTAGTAGCATCTCCATGAAAATTTATCATTTCGGCATCACATTTTTGCATTATGTTGATGTACGCGTCATTATCGAAGATTTTTCGAGTATCGGCCTCCTTCGGTTTCGGTTTTAGAAAGTTAAATTTTCGATTTTCGACGATTTTCGGAGATTGAGATCGTGAAGTTTTTGGCGTTTTTAGTGGAGCGGATGTTTCCGGTAAATCGAAATTACGCTTATCTGCTTCATAGAGAAGCAGTTGTGTGTTTTCGCAGTCAAAATTTTTGATTTCTCGATCATGGGGATTCGCCAGTTTCTTATAGAAACCTTTTTCGTAACCGAGCGCAGTAGAGCGACGCATGCGGTTTTCCTCCATTTTTCGGATTTTTGATTTTTTGCAAATTTCGGCATTTCCTCAACCTTTGAACGAGCTGGTATGGTCACCAAATTATGCCGTGCGTGAGAAAATAAGAATAGACGACGGAACGCAAAGCTGTGTAGCTTGACGATTTATCATGCGTTTTAGAAGAGACGTACGGAACGTAGAAGAGTGTGCGGAATGCTAGAAACAGAACACTCCGAGTGTTAGACAAAATCAACGCAACGATAATCGTACGCAGGAGATTGACAGGCTCGTAGAGAGCACTGTGTCAATTTATCCAGGGATCTTCGCTCAGGTCGTCAAAGGTTTTCGGATGACGAAACTCGGGCTGTACTATCCTAACCGCTTCAGAGTTTCACCCACTTACTCAAACTATTTTCCAAATAGTTTGACTCAATCTACAACACACTTTCTCCACACAATTTACTAATGTACAGATCACCGCCTCACACTCTCCAGACAGACAAGAAAATACGACCGTCTGGCTACAGTACAAACAACTCTAATGAAAAACATTTTCATAATTTCTTCACCTCGTAGCCACGCCTCTCTGGGGGTCTTGTCGCGATCTTTCTTCTTCAAACTTGCCGATCTTTTCTCAAACGCAACACGAACTTTACAAATACGTCAAATTGCTCCACAACAGAACAATGATCAAACGCAAGAGATTGACGGGCTCGCTATGTCAATAATCCAAGGAACGTCAATTAATTGCTTGAGGTTTTTGGATGCCGAAACTCGGAATGCACTAGCTTACCCTGCTAGGAGTTGAACCCAAACTATTTTCCAAATAGTTTGACTCAACCTAGAGCATGGTTTTCAATTTACTAAACATCGTTGCAGCACATTTTATAGGCTGTCAATAACTGATGGATGAATGAGAAGAAATTCTGAATATTCTTTGTTAATTCAGTCAAATTCGAGTTCAAAACTGAAATTCGTACTTTCTGTGTTTGATTGATTCAAATAGAAAAATCGATATCGTTGGTAATGGTACACTATTTCGTCCAAAAATTTTCACAATTTTTAACTTAATTTTCCCTAGTCTTTACAGTGTTGCTAAATGTATCGATAATTCATATTCATCGTAAGTCGAAGTGAATCAATTTGAACTTCCTGAACAATTCTAGAGTTATTTAAATTTTGTAAGCATTCCATTTCTTTCAGAGTTGTCGTGAAATATTTTCTTGCACAGTTTTTTCTTATCTGACTGAAATGGTTTAGCTGACAAATTGGTTGAGGATGAGCACGATTATTCCAAAAAATTAATGCGTTTTAAACGTTAACTTTTCATCAAACTTTTGGCATAAAACTTTTTCGCAGTTTTTCAGTATGATTCTAGTAGAAAAAAATTTTTTGTGCCATTGGCACAAATTTTTTTGGCCCTTTGTGCCAATTGGCACAAATGTCCGTGCACAAAAAAACGCTGGTCCGTGCACAAAATAACGCTGCATTTGGACCTCCTAAAATGCACCAAAATGCATCTTTTCAATATGAAAACCCCAAATTTTTCTTCCACATTTGTGGAAACACCTCAAAAATTTTTTCCACATTCCAGATTTTTTTCCACATTATAGTCATACCTGTACTTGGGGGGGGACCCCCCCCCCCCCAACTTGGCCAACCCTGTACCCAAAATCATTTCCCCCCAAACCCCTCCCCCCAGTTTGGAAAAAAAAATTTTCAAAAAAGTGTAGGCCTTTTTTGGGAAAAATTTCGACTTTTTCCTACCCCCATCCCAAAATTTCGGATTTACCCCCCCCCCCCCCCCAACTGGTCGGAGGTCTTACAGGTATGAAAAAAGTGTATGTTTTTTGGCCTTTTTTGGGAAAAATTTCGACTTTTTCCTAACCCCCCCCCCCCCAATATTTCGGATTTACCCCCCCCCCCCTCAGCTGGTCGGAGGTCTTACAGGTATGATTATAGTGCAAATGTGGAAAGAAAAAAAACAGTGCTGCTCAGTGTTTTTTTTTGTGCCAAAACATGGTTTTTAACACAAAAAAAAATTGGAATAGCACAAATAAATTTGAGCGTTTGTGCCAATTGGCAAAAAATTTTCGGCTGGTCAAATATTAAATTTCCTTGATTTTTAGACGTTTTGGCGGCTGAAAATGCAAAAATTATTCGGCGCCTCGCGCCGAGTCAATGAATGTTATATTTCCTATTCGTATATTTGACCTAAACGCGAACGATTTCTCTTCGAACAGTGTATTAGTATTATTGCAGCAAACTTTTAGGCTATCAATGACTGATGAATGAAAAGAAATTCTGAATATTCTCTGTTCGTTCAGATTCGGATTTAAAACTGAAATTCTTACTTTTTGTGTTTGATTGATTCAAATAAAAAATTGATATCGTTGGTAATGGTACAATGTTTTGACCGAAAATTTACTCAATCTTCGACTTTATTTTCTCTTGTCTTTACATTGTTGTTAAATATATATTATACAATGTCGAAAATTGAATCAATCTGAACTTTCTAAATTCTAGAGTTATTTTAATTTTTTCAGCATTCCATTTTTTTCGAGTCGTCGTCGTGAACTACTTGCACTTTTTCTCTTGTCTCTCTGATATGGTTAGCTGAAAAAAAGGGTTGGGCTGGGCATAATTTTCACAAAAAATTAATGCGTTAAACGCTAACTTTTTACTAAGCTTTTGGCCTATAACACATCTGCAGTTTTGAGTATGTTTCTAATAGAAAAAAATTTTTGTGCCATTGGCACAAATTTTTTTGGCCTCTTGTGCGAATTGGCATAAATGTCCGTGCACAAAAAAAACGGTGGTGCGCTCTGCGGCACTACTTAAAAGAACGGGACAGCACTTCGCTTTTGTTTTTAATGAAAATCATTCTTTTCAATGTTTCCAAATTTTATTATGAAACGACACGATACGCAAATGGTCAACCACCACGCGCAAATATCACGAAAGTACTGATACCACTGCACCAACGAAGGTTCTGAAATGTCCAGCATCGCAACAGCTGCTTTGTTTGAGATGCTGTATGACCAGAGAAAAGCCATGGAGAGGATTTTGCTCAACGGAAGCCGGGAATTCGCAAAATAACTTCCGTCACGAACTGAAACTTTATGATGTCTTTCCGGGCACCTCCAATAATATCCATCTTCCCGACCAGCATCCGGGACTAACGCCATTTGCTGAGCACATGTTGCACAAACTACTTGCGTTTTCAAAACGTGATGTTGTTGTAAAAAAGTTATCACACTACGTTTATCACTAATAATTGTTGCAAGCTCTACTAGCAACATAATAATAAAATCTGGAAAAATTGAAAAGAATGATTTTCATTAAAAACAAATGCGAAATTTGGATTCAGCATGGTCGATTTAGTATAAAAACATAAAAATTTAAATGAAATTTTGAAAATTTAAGTGCTGTCCCGTTCTTTTAAGTAGTGCCGCGCTCTGCTCTAAAAAAACGATTTTGTTGATATGTGGAATGACAGTAAACTTATTTTTTTTTATATAACTTGCCTAAAACGAACAACATCAAAGTCACTAGAATATCGATCAAAGAATTCGCCTTGAAGAGATTATAAATCTGTATACTGTGATTGAAGCCTGTAACCATATTTTTTCTCTATCTTTGATCGTCAGCTTCCAGAAATGACATTTTCTAATATTGAGACCAATTATGATTGATTATGTGTACCAAAGTGAAAAATAGTTGAAAGAATTGATTCTAGAGATAGCAGTATATATCTTTTTATGATCAACTTCAAAATCTAATATTTTCTATAGTCACTGTTATCAGTTGTAGTCTCTCTCTTGCTAAAAATTTCTTGATTTCAAGTATCTTCTTTGTTGTTCATCACTTTAGCTTGAACTCTCAAATTAAACACGTTTGATGAATATCAAAGTTAACAAAGAGAAATTTTTCTCTATTCATGTCCCCACGATCTCCTACATGTCTCAACCGATGGTTTCAAGTGAATGAAATGTTTTGTTTAGTCTCCAGCATTGGCTGATCGGAATATCAAAGTTGAAGTTACATGATGCGTTCTTTATCTTCCGGACTTCAGTCTATTTTTTCGGAATACGAGAAGGGCCTTTTTGTCGCTTTTGAATTTGAGTACATATAGCCAAGATGTTCTCGCACAAATTTCAAGACGCATCGCAAAAAAATCGAGATGTGAGATTTTCAATGTTCAACTTTTTAGCAAGTTTCGCAAAAAATGTTTTTTCGACGCATGGAGTTAAATTTTCACGCACGAAATCAAAAACTTTATTTGGAGAAAGACACAAAATTGCGCCGACCAATCAACACATGATTTTGAAATTTTTTGTAGCTAATTACCACCGCCCAGACGTATACCTCGAGAAGCAAACTACACCACAACGTTTTGAGCAGTGCACGATAATAATCCTTGAGAGTGCTACTTTTCAAAATTTCATGAATTCTTTTATGATCACATGTTGCATACTACACTGATAGAGTGAAATTGCAGCTACCCCGAAGCCTCCGCTGTGCACAGTCTTGGGTCATTCGAAAAACGGATCTTAACTTGCTACTTGTATATGAAAAAATTGTGAAAAACGAAGTTTTAAAATATTTTCGTCTTAATACTATCAAAATCACTTTCAGAAAGCTTATCAAAAAAACTATTGTGTCCCAATTAACCTAATGTCATTAAATTCCATTCGTCCATTATGTAAGGCTCGTTCCAGCGAAAAATTATTTAATCAAAAAATCCTATGTCGTCAAAAAGAATAGATGATTTTGTAATGTAATGAAAATAGATTTTGTAATGTAAAGGTTCCCACGGTAAAAATTTGTTTATTTTAAACTATCAAGAATAAAAATTTGTAGTCAAAGCCAAAACAAGTGAACTGATTTTTTTGATTGTGACTTTTAAATCCGAACGCTTTTTTGCGATCGAATTTAGAGACGTTTCAAAAATAAAACAACGCAATATTATTAATATGCACTTTCGAGAAATCGAGGAAACAAAGTCATATAGCATAGTCTGTTTTTTATAAAATGCTTCCAAATAGAAAAGTGACACAAATCAGTATCATCGTCAAAATCGTTTACATAGAGCTTTTACTGTTAAATTGTCCACTGGAAAAATTGTTGAAGGTTAAGTCAGTATGCTCACAAATTTCTGTTCCTCTGTGATATATTGCTTATCAGAAAATAGTGAAAATCTGAAATACTACTTGCTTTCCACTTTCATTATTAAGAAGCATTTTAGAAAGCAGACCATAGTTCAAGGAATCGACAAATTCATATACTTTCCGAAAAATCTCGATCTTCGAAGAATGGGGATTTTCGAGGAAAGGGAACATCCCAGGAATGGGGATAGAATAAAAAAAAATTTTTATTTTTGGTCCTATGGCATATAATCTGTCACAAAATTGAAAAAAACATGAAATTATGCTTGCTTTCCACTTTTCTTTTTGAAGAAAAAACATACTGTATAACTATTCTTCACAGCGTCAGGAAGTTCGACTAAAATAAAGAACACATTTGGATAAAATATAATTTTTTTTGATTCTTTTTTTATTTGTCGAATAAAGGGTAATTGAAAAGAGTTGTATCGACTACTGCGTCGAATCTACTCTTTAAAATTGATGTAGTACTGGTTCTTTGAATAGAAAGAAAATCATTCTAGCGCAAGGGTGTGGCTTTAATGGCCTTTCATCGTGATTGGATACAATTTTCGAACTTGATCATAACAACAAGTCCATAAATCGTAGTGGATCCATGTTCACAATGACATACGCAAAAGAGACCACTAGACTAAATTTAGAATATTGAATACCCAAAACTTTCCTCACGTCAAAAGTTAATATAAGTGGCATTTTAGTAAAAGAATATAGTCTATTTTGATCTCCGTACTGTGAAAAAAATGTGCAACTTTTTTATTTCCATCATCATCATCTCATTTGCGTTATGGCAATCAATATATTCTAGTCGAAATTATATAAGATTGTACGATTTTACGGACGAACAAATCGAAATGGTGGTCGACGAACATAACAGACTGAGAGCCCTAGAGCCGGCGTCCAATATGCAAAAAATGGTAATTAAATTGCTCAATTTGGTTTTCTGCGGATGTATCAGTGCAAAATATAGTAGAAGACACATTGGACCAGTGTCAACGTCTCGATCAGCTGCATGTTTACTTCCAATAAACAATGGCCTATGCCACGCGATTCGATGCCCTGCGGTTCTCCTGATTTTTCTGATCTTGAAAAAATACAGAATTTTGTATAGCCTAGTTTTTTCCCTTTTTTACTCAGCCTCAGTCATGTATATGTCTTCATTGAAATGCTTCTAAATTACGAAGCTAGAAAGCAAGTAGTATTCAACATTTTCACGATTTTTCGGTTAACAGATAGTCATATGGGACTGGAAATTTGCGAGCATACTGAACTAACCATTGACATTTTTTCGAGTGGAAAATCTTACTGTAAGAGCTCAATGTGAACGATTTTGACGACTGTACCGATTTTTATGAGTATTCAATTCGAATTCATTTTATAAAAACGGGTTACAGTCGAAAACTTTTTGACTAATTTTTTTCCCACTGGAGTAGTGCTGAAAGCATTCCAAACATTTAAGACACGATTTCTGATAGGTTCTACTTTCCCTATGATAAGTTGAAAATTAATTATACCTCAAAATCAGATATTTTGGGTAGTTTCGTGCGCTGAGTTCAATGGCACAATTGGTTTTGCTTGTAAACGAAAATTTGCTCCGCTACAGTATGCCAAAGTTTGAAAATTGATGATTTTTTGCTTTTTTCGGTGGTCCTGCTAGCCAAGCGATATTTCGAGATCGGTTTGATCTTATTTGATGAATAGATATTCATTTTATAGAAGAGAGAATAAGCTCTCTTTTGATGTATTATTTACAGTACATAATTTCATATTACACTTTTTCATAAAGTTTAAAGTGTCAAAAATGAGCCATCAACATTGAAAAAATTTTGTTTATGGGCACTCCCGAGCACCTTCCCATTGGAAGCCGCAGAATTTTATTTTCTTATATTGTAGCCCATCCATTTTTACTGCTTTAGTTAAATTTTCATGAAAATTTTTTACCGTTTTGGAAGCTGCACTGCTCTGAAGAAGGCATACTTATGAAAATTTCATATAAATCATTGTATTTGCCAGGTGGTCCTTGTCTACCCCTTGTGATATACTTATTACCAATACTGTAGAATTATCAAATAACTAACAGACTATAGCTTGATGTATTAATTGTTTCACAAGCAATCATTTTATACTCAGCAAGAAAGTTTGAACGGTCAAAAATTAGAAGCCAAAATGAAGAAAAATCCTGCGTAGAGGCACTCCCGAGCACCTTCACCTACCATGCCGCAGAATTTTATCTTTTTATTCTTTCGTTCATACATTCTTACAGTAGATGTTAAAACAGCATCGCGAATCGAATACCCCTTGAGGAGCTACATAGATCCAAATAAAGCAAAATCCTGAAAATTGTTCAAAAATCAATGAATTGTTTTTGACATTTTTGTGTTTTCATTGATTTGGTTCATTATTTCAATACTGAAACCAGAGAATACATTAAAAAGGCCACAACTTTTTGGACACGTTGTAGCAAAACTGTGATATATGATTTAAATGAATTTTCATCTACTTGATAAATTTTCTTCAATGGCTTTGAGTAACTGATCTAAAAATATGCCCTCGCCTAATCAAACCTCGCAAAGTCTATGTCATTCACCTGAAAACGATTAATCATAACGTTCATTGTGTGAATTGTTGCAGTAAACTTGTAGATCAGAATGAAGCAAAATACATTTTGTGTCTGTGTCTGATGATCTAAACATATTAGAGTGAAAAGATAAAAAGACGTGCGCCAACCATAGATGTACCGCCATCATATACGGAAATTGTCTTTCAATCTTACAGCAATGTGCACTGTACCAAAGATGTAACATACCCTGAAAGGAGCAACATAAGTATCGGAACCCCAACCTTAAAATCAACAGGGCTCTGCAAATTCGAAAAAACAGGCAAAAATGGGCCAGAACCCTCCTGGAATCTCAAAAACTGTTGATCCCAAAATCTAGATATTTTCTAGGTGTGATTGGGGCCGAGTTTCATCGATAAATTTATGAGGAAATTTTAAACAGGTTACTCTGGATGAGACGATAGTAATCCAAACTTCGAGTAAAATCTTTCCTTAGTACTGCACTCGTAATTAGCCTAATTTAAAAATGAAGATATACAGAATATTGTTGACCATGAGTGCTACCGTGCAGAATCAACGAACCAAAAGTACAGCACCTAACAGACGAAAAGTTCTATACCCCTCGAGTATTGTCATTCAGATTATCCGAACCATATGTCGTGCGACTAATAACCTGACATTTTCAAAATTTTACAATAACATCAACATTATATCAGTAAAATATTGTATATTCTCATTTTGATGCCGATCAAGTGGCAACCAGCTTGGTTTTCAAAATCCTAAGGCAAAGCATTTATGCAATGACATACTCATATCATTGAAAATTCACTGATGAAATTCGACCCTATGCACACCTACGAAATATCTAGATTTTAGGCTCAACAGTTCTCAAGATTCAGGGGGATGTCATTGCCTATTTTCACATGTTTTTTCAAATTTGCAGGAACTCTGTTGATTTGAAGGCCTGGATTTGTATACTTATATTGCTCGTTACATTGTATCCTACATCCTTGATACAGTGCAGTTTATTGTAGGATCATAATTAATTTTTCTTAAATGATGGCACACCTATGTATTTGTATGACGCCTATGTGCCACTAACAACCAACTGAAAGTCGTTGAAGTTGAGAAGTGGTCTCCTACAGTTCATATTGCAGTAAATTTTAGATCAGAATTGAGTCAAATACATCCCTGAAGTTTGTCTGATGAAAAAATATCAATGAAAACAAATGATAAGAACATATCCAGCTAAGTGTCAGTGTACTGCATTCTTTTTGAAATGATTGGAGCAGGGTTGGAGTCTAAATTTTGTTGAAAATTATGGAAGACTTTTTGAGTTTATTCAGTAAACTTTTCCTTCATGATACGGACTCCTTCGTGATCACCCTTTCTTTTCTAACCATTTCAAAGCTTTCGAAATTGATTTCATAATCTCTAGTAAGGTTCTGTTTGCTCAAACTGTGACCACTGCTTCGATCATTTCTAAATAAATAGAGTGTGTTAGTGGACCAGGTAACATGAAAGTATTGTCAGATCATGATCCGATCTTTCATGGCATATCAAATTGACCAACTATTTTTTACTTAATATTAAGATAGATGTCAGCTAATAGAGCTAATAATACCCTAAAGGTAAAGAAAGCAAAAATTTGTTACATCAAATTCATTTGTGTCGATTCTTGTATGTATGCATGACTGACTAAAAAGAAGTTACCAACCGCAATAAGAAAATATTTTAGTTTTCAGTGAACAATTTGCTGCTTATGTTAGCTGTGCAATGCTGTTGGTAATTACAGTATTTCCATGTTCAAATTTTTTAGATAACACAAAGTACTCATTTCTTTTCGAATAAGCCTTCAAACAAAAATTTTACAAGATTTGCTGTATGAGTAGAAAAAAAACGTCAGTGCTGATTTAGATTAGTGATTTGTTCATGAGATTCTTTTCATATGTTGCACGTCTTCAAGCCTTGAAGTCATGTCCCTATATGTATATGACAAACGTAAAATGACTCACAAATACAGATATCAAACTGCTATTCACACAGTGGGCTTTATGATTTTTCTTTTTCAATTGAATGACATAGACTTTGTGAGGTTTGATTAGGCAGGGGGCTTGTATCATTCTTTTGGATCAGTGACTTGAATCAGCTTGGTGAAAATTGATTGGGGGAGGGGTGCCAACATGTCTGAAACTTTGTGACCTTTTTAATGTATTTTCCGGTTTCAGTATTGATATAATGAACCTACTCCATAAAAACACAAGAATGCAAGAACAAATTTTCGCTTTCTTTGGATCTGTGTAGCTTCTCAAGGGGTAATCAAAGCGTGATGCTGCTTTCACAGCTACTGTAGGAATGTATGAATGAGAGAATATAAGATAAAATTCTGCGGCATAATAGATGAAGGTGCTCGTGAGTGCCTCTAAGCAGAATTTTTCTTCATTTTTGCTTCTATTTTTTGACCGTTCAAACTTTCTTGCAGAGTGTAAAATGTTTGCTTGTGAAACAATCAATACATCAAACTATAATCTGTTAGTTATTTGATAATTCTACAGTATAGTTAATAAGTATATCACAAGGGGTAGACAAGGGCCACCTGGCAAATACAATGATTTATATGAAATTTTCATAAGTATGCCTTCTTCAGAGCAGTACAGCTCCCAAAATGGTACAAATATTTTGATGACAATTTAACCAGTGCAGTAAAAATGCATGAGCTACAATATAAGAAAATAAAATTCTGCGGCTTCCAATGGGAAGGTGCTCGGGAGTGCCCATAAACAAAATTTTTTCAATGTTGACGGCTCAATTTTGACACTTTAAACTTTAAGAAAAAGTGTGATATGCAATTATTTACTGTAAATGTCACATCAGAAGAGAGCATATTCTCTCCTCTGTAAAATGAATATTTATTCATCAAATAAGATCAATCTGATCTTGAAATATTGCTTGGCTAGTGAGACCACTGAAAAAATGCAAAAAAATCATCAATTTTCAAACTTCGGCATACTGTAGCAGTGCGAATTTTCGTTTACAAGCAAAACGAATGGTACCATGAAACTCAGCGCATGAAACTACTCAAAGTATCTGATTTTGAGGTATGATTAATTTTCAACTTATCATAGGCTTATGTAAAAAAAGATAGAATCTCTTAGAAATCGTGTCTTAAGGATCTGTTGCTGCGACAAGGATGTGCTGAAAGATCGTATTGCATGAGAATCTTAGTTTCGAAATCAGTTATAATACTCGTTTTGAAATACCTTTTTCCAAGCATTCTAAGCATTTCAACAGCCCAAATAATTGCAAAAAAGCAGATGGTGTCATGCAGGCATGAAAAACTTATGCATGATGAGGGCACAACTTAGACAATTCATAGAGAGCCGCTAGGCTGGCGGGTATTTTAGATTGGATCATGTTGCAGTGGGTCAGAATTATCGAAAAATTGGTCAACGAATCAGATTGATCCAATAAAAAAAGTATAAAAAAAACTTTTGAACAAACATGCAGTTATGACTACCGGTGGTTAAGAAATCTTCTGTATTTTAAACCTGAAACAGGTGAGCATGTCATGGCAATAATCACAGCACTGCAAATTTATTTCGTACTCGTCTCCCTAATTCACTTGAGAGACAACAGTGAGCTACAGATTGGTGCATGGAATCAATCAATCCATCACTATAGATTTTCACTTTCTAGAACGTTAGAGATATCACTATTCATGGGCATAATGTGGATTCACATAGTGAATAATTTCATGATTATTTGCCACTGACGTTTTTGTGTCAGTGTTTCAAGAACAGATGAATAGCATTACTCGTTTCTCCAAGAATTATCTACTTCCTGCACTTTGATACTGGAGAAAAGCTTATCTATTGCAGTCAACAGAGAATATAAGATAAGCTAGTTACAGACGAGATGGCTAACCAAAATTCAAACATTTAGATAAAAGGCACTCTAGAAGTATAGAGAGCAGAAAAATCGAGATTGAAAAAAATGTTGAAGTCGAAAACGGGAAATTTTTGACTACATTAATTTCGCTTTTGATTCAACCGAACAAATACAGCTCATAAATCCGAAGTTCACTACTCTTGATTGGTTCCAAGAGCGAAAAGTCTATACAACATTTTCGATATGCGAGCCTTCAAGTGAGTATAAAAATTTATGCCATCAAACGCTGGCCTATGGTAAATCAATACATCAATGACTGTCTTTGGAATTTCAAAGTAAATAGCTATATTATTGCTTGATTTTCAAGGGAACAAAACACTAAAACTGTAGCCCGTTCAAGTCTACCTGTTCCTGTGCTAACGTAGCCAATAAATTTTTATAGTCCCGATGCAGCCACTGGTTCAGTGAAGCCACTTATCATTCATTCAAGAGGTGGTCAATTTTTCAATTGTATCTATTGATTTAGACATAGTTTCCCGAAAGATGATACATGTTTTGACAATTTTCAAAGAAAAAATATGGCACAATACACGTGCGTTGAACAAAAAATGGTGACACTAAAAATAGCCAGGTGGCAAAGAGAATATATTACATTGTGGGTAAGAGTTTAACCCTTCTTCTGGGCCCAAGGCTACCTCCTGACCCTTGAAAAGAGTCCATCGACTTATGAACTGTCTTTTAGGCATGGAATGGTATTTTTTCCATTTTTGAGTAAATTTGGTGACCCACTGCCGAAGTTTTTTTTTCATATATGACTGCAGCTCGGCGTGCCAATACTTAATATATTGTTTTATTTTTGGGAGTGTCGTGAAATCTCGTAAGAATTAACATACAAACTCAACTGCATTGTTCAAAGAAGGTGTGTTTCGTTTCATTTTTTAACTTCGATCATAATTCTTGCACCATTGGAATCAGCATTAGGAATAGATTAAAGTCGGTGAGTCAAAAGCATAAATTCCATAGGAAAAATTCTCAAGAAATGTCATTAATAGTCGAAAATCACTCACATACCGTGAAGCAAATTCTCAAAAATTCACCATATTTCAGAAAAATAAATAGGTTACCGTGTGGTACCAAGAATAATGTACTCAGTGTTGTATGTACTGAATAAACTTAATTCAAAGTTGATCAGTTTTTTTCGGAAAATCGAAGCTTACAAAGTGCGTCTAAACTTTGAGCCGGAGTGAAATCGACTCATCGACTAGGTGGCTGAAACGATTCAGTTAGCCGGAACAATCCAATGACTGAATCGACTCAATGGCTGTGTTGATGCATTGTCATGGTGGCGGAATCGAGCCACATTCCTTCTGGGGATACCTTGTATGCCCTATACGTTAACTGAAGCTTCTTCCAGGTATGGGACCAACGATTGGCCGACGTTTCGAAACACTTGGCCAGCACGTGCCTGGCCCAGCATAGTCATCCGAGCTACCGATGGTCGAAAGCCGGCTTTCGACAAATCGGCGAAAGTTTATGGTGGCGGTACGAGCACCACATGAGGCGAAACGTGCGTTGGTTCGTGCAAGATTTGTACAACGAAAAACCCTTCTACAATTTTGATACCGATTATTGTCGTCCGCGGGAAATGTGCGGTCACTATAAGCAGGTGAGAAAATCCACATGATTAGTTTGGCGTCAGCAAGTCGATTACTGTATATCTTTAGTCAGTTTTTTATAAAATGTTTGTAAATGGAAATAATAAAACAAAAACACAATTTCGTTTGCACAAAGCTTTTGCTATACGGTTTTTTGCTTCGAAAATTGGAAACCCTTAGTTGATTAATTCTATAAGTTTTTAGTCCACTGTGACATATCGGTTAGAAGGAAATAATAAAAATATATAATAGAAATTTTTTCAACTCTTTAAATTCACTCCGTCTCAAGAAAAACGGACTACGGCCTTTTCTTTTCTCCAAACGAAAAAAGATACAACCTGCGTAAACGGTTATATTTTTTATTTTTCTCGAGTAGATGGTAGAACAACTTGCGCAAAAAGAATTTTGGTACACGATGCAGGTTTATTATCTGCTCACTGATTTTTACGATTATTTTGCATTTGGAAGCCCTTTTTTCAACGAGGAGAAACATTAGCCCACATTCTTTTTTTCTAAGACAACAAGTATCATCTCATATTTTAAAATTCTTTGGTCAACCGTATATCGTATTTAACAATTTTTTGAGAAAAAAATGTATAATTTTGTGATTTTTCCGGTCTGCAAGCATGTCATAAAAAAGACAATATGAAATTTGGAGTCATGTTTGTAATGATGGTCAAAATAGCTGGTGGGCTCAATATGAGCACATGGTAGTTCCAGAAAAACGATCAGCCTAAAGCACTTGGAGTTGGAACCATTCAATAGTCGGGTTCTGCTAGTTATAGTTTATTTTTCAACATGAGCCTTGGAGAGTAGAAACATCTTCATGCAAATAATAAACGACGTGAGTATACGAACACCTTTTTCCTCGAGTTGACTGTACCAGTTAGACTAAAAAATTGAGAAAGAAGATTTAGGCCCAGGTTTATTGTCGGCTCTTCGATTTCTAGGAATTATTTTGCTTTTCTGAGGCTTGTTCGAAATTAAATAGAACATAAATAGCTTACCTACTCTACTTTCTTACCTTACAATTTCCTTTTCATGCCTACAGTATACTTCCAGCTGGTTTCATTTCAATAATAAATCACTGATTCACTGATTCTTCATTTAAATTAGCAAGGATTACTGTAAGCAAGCAATTGCCATCAGTGAAAATTGAGTGCGATTAACAGTAGTTGAAAGTCTGGTTTCTGAACTAATTGGTAATCACGAGCGAAACTACTGTGTCCTAGGAAACTGTCAGTTTTCTAAAATTTGCGACACTGATTTTAGTGAGACATACAGAAAAATCTGAAATTGAAAGTCACATTGTCGAGGAGTTTGTCAAAAAATTATACATGAAAACCAATACCAACCGGTACCAACCAGTCAGTAGCATGCAGGAAACTCTTACCGATCAGTCAGTAGCATGCAGGAAACTCTGGCGTACTATAGTCTGTTTTCCTTGAAATGGTTGCAAATGAAAGAATAGAAAGCATATTTTTGCTACTTCCTGCTGAGCCGTATACCGCATAGGACTGAAAATGTGAGCTTACTTAGCTAATCTGTTCAATTTTTTAGAGTAAAATTTCCTACAGTAAAAGCTATTTTGAGGGTGGCAATTTTTTTGTCATTTTTTCATTTACAAAATTCTATAAAAAACAGTTTATAGTATTTTCGCTATTGAACGTGAAATATTGGTACATTCCATCTGCTCTAGTTATTGCGAGGTTGCACTTTTTTGAGCTTTTTTGGACAAAACAGTAATCCCTAAAGTTCTGAATTATATATTTTACGATCATCCTGATCTACGATCTGATCAGGAACCATGAATCACGTCGACAACGAATTGATCTGATTTCATTTCCAATCCGCGGGGAATTACGATTGAAAACACGGTTCTACGAAAAATATATAGTACTTACTGAGCTTCTGCGCTTCTTTAGCTGACTTGACTATATGTGTACGAAACTTACCATCGCTGAGCTTCAAGTCGTGTTTCTTTTTTTGACACGTTTTTTAATAAAATGACAATAAAACGACGTTTTAATTGCAGACGTTTTTCAGCCGAAAATTGCACTAGCAAGAAATTGTAAAATATTAAATAATTTCAGTTTGATTCCAATGACCACTCAAATAAAAAAGAATTACAGTTAACTGATTTTGCAAATCAACACTTCCATTGATATTTTAGGTCGTCTGGGCCAATTCATGTGCCATCGGATGTGCGGCCGCTTACTGTAGACACATGTTCGACAGTCTCAAAAATGCCTGGTACACCGGGCACCTCGTCGTTTGTCACTACGGACCTGCGTAAGGACTACTTCCTTGAATAAGTTTGCAATATGTGTCGACGTGGGATTCTCGGGAATGTTTTATTCGTCGCTCAGAGAGTTTTTGACCCCTCTAAAATTAGATGTTTGACCCCACGCAGATTTTTCAAAGTAGGATTTTTTCGCCGTGAAGTGCATCAAATGGGCATCAATCCTCCCTATCCAAAAACATGACATAAATTGATGAACTTCTATTTTTTACGGATTACGGATGGTTAAAGAAGTTGGTAGCTGTAAATCCTGCTCATACTGGCAACAATGCACTTTTTTCAACATGAGTGTTTTCATGTCACATCTGTTCAACTTTTCAGTGGAAACTACCCAACCCAGCCTTACATACTTGGTCGACAATGCGGGCACTGTCCAGGTCAATGTGAAAATGGTCTGTGTCGTAAGTTGCCTGTCAAAGATGGAGCTTTCTGATGAAGAATTCTTAATCACCTTTTACAGCATCAAAATGTACAGAATATCCTGCGAGGAACAATACCCATACTGTGAAGGTAAGATCATAAGGCAGCATAGAAAGCTACGGAGCTCCTTCTCTAGAACCTTATTCATGGTCTGTCAGGCATTTTTTAGCTTGTTAAAATTCACAACTTTCGACATAAATTGTATAATTTTCTGAACTTTAGAAAATACTACCTGGTGTGTTATATTTTATGGTCAGTTCTTTTCCACTACAGCTGCAAAAATCTAAAGAATCAGGAGAGGTAGGCTCAAAAATTTTGAGAAGCTGTAATTCCAAAGGCTGAACGAAGCTGTACTTAAGCATGAACACATGACTTTTAGAAATACTCTGAACTGCAACATGCTGATTGTTTTGGAATTT
Source organism: Romanomermis culicivorax (assembly GCA_963922205.1). Taxonomy (NCBI): domain Eukaryota; kingdom Metazoa; phylum Nematoda; class Enoplea; order Mermithida; family Mermithidae; genus Romanomermis; species Romanomermis culicivorax. Next base: position 742,831 of record CAWUHX010000064.1, read on the forward strand.
CTGAACGTCGAAATAACTTGATCACTGCACTCAAAGTTCTGAGTCTCATGTTATTGTTAAGTATTGTACCATGAGCTTGGGTGGGCAAAAATCGTGATCGAACTGAAAATGTGATCTGTCATTGCACCTAATAATCAATTTTCAGTTAAAGCAGGACACCAACAAAGTTTCGACAGTATCAAACGCGCCACACTGGTGCAAAGATCACAACATATTGTGCGGAATGTGGGCTTCAGTTGGAGAATGCATTAGGAATCCACTATGGATGATACCTAATTGCCGTGCATCGTGCAATAAAAACATTTGCTCGAAATTATGAAGATACTGTATGTGAAAAATTGCTCATCGAGGACGATCTCTTTGTTTCTTGTTATATATATTCTTTGTTGAAATAATAAGTAGGAAACTTTTCTACAATACGCCCCAAAACAGCAGGAAATAAATCTAGAACAGGAGGATCAGATTAGTAAATTTGAAAATCTAACGTGAACTATGCTCGGTAAAAATTTTCAATGGTCTTTATCAGGGATGGACATCAGTCTATCTCGAGGTTATATAGTAGCCCAAAAGTCGACGCAAGAGCGACGACGCCAATTTTCATAGGAGACGTGCATAAAACGGCCGTTTATTCTACAATTTGGTCATTCGTCTTTTTATTACTGATGAAGTGAAGTTGGCTGGACTGGTCATTTATATTTTTGCTATTATTGTTATTTTGTGATTTTGTACATCCCATATACAAGTCCCCTGTCAGGATGGACAATTCATTCATTCTTCTACAGCATAGGGAAAGTAGGTTTAGCCCCTGCGTGACCGAACATTAGAGCGCAGGAACATTAGAGCGCAGCATTGGAATGCAGGGACATTAGAGCGCAGAGACATTAGAGCGCGGACATTAGAGCGCATGACAATAGAGCGCAACGACATTGGAACGCAGAGACATTAGAGCGCAGAGACATTAGAGCGCAGGACAATAGAGCGCAACGACATTGGAACGCAGAGACATTAGAGCGCAGAGACATTAGAGCGCAGGGCAATAGAGCGCAGGACAATAGAGCGCAGGGACACTAGAGCGCAGGGACATTAGAGTGCAGGACAATGGAGCGCAGACATTAGAGCGCGGACATTAGAGCGCATGACAATAGAGCGCAACGACATTGGAACGCAGAGACATTAGAGCGCAGAGACATTAGAGCGCAGGACAATAGAGCGCAACGACATTGGAACGCAGAGACATTAGAGCGCAGAGACATTAGAGCGCAGGACAATAGAGCGCAGGACAATAGAGCGCAGGGACACTAGAGCGCAGGGACATTAGAGTGCAGGACAATGGAGCGCAGACATTAGAGCGCGGACATTAGAGCGCAGACATTAGAGTGCAGGTCAATAGAGTGCTGGTACAATAGAGAGCAGGGGCCAGTTTCACTAAAGCGGGGGCCAGTTTCACTGAAGCTTAAGCTCCAGCTGAGCTGAAGCTTAAGCTGCAGCTTAACTCTATATGTTATACCATTGTCGTTAAGCTGCAGCTCAGCTGTAGCTTAACTCGTACACAAACCATGTCGAGAAAGTTTAGCTACAGCTGAACTGCAGCTGAGCTGCACCTTAACGGCAATGCTGTAACATATAGAGCTAAGCTACAGCTTAACTTTCTCGATATGTTTTGTGTACGAGTTAAGGCCCTGTCATACTTGACCGCACGATACCACGCGGAGGCGGTTGTTCTATTCATACTAGAAAGCGGTGCCGGAGGGCGCCGCGCAGCTCCGCGCCTAACCGCCTTTGAAGTATGAATAGGTTTTTGTAATTTTTGCCGCGCCGCGCGGCGCCCCATCAGGTTTCAACTAAACCAATAACATTTTTTTAGAAGAGCAAAATCCAAAAGTAAAAAAGCGGCGCCGTATGGCGCTGCACGGTACCGCGCGGCGAAGTCTGAAAAGCCAACGCGCGTCACCGCGCGGCGCCGCCTATTAGTATGAATAGGATAACCGGCACCACGCGGCGCCGCGCGGTACCGCGCGGTGAAGTATGACAGGGCCTTTAAGCTACAGCCGAGCTGCACCTTAACTTTCCGTATAAAGAAATGCTTCCATGGCGGATTGCACGGACTTTACCCGAAAACTTTTCGTTCGATTATCGATTTTTTCAATCGACTAGAAAAAATTTCGTCTGTCAACTCGGAGATGAGCGTTTTGGCACTTTGTTAGTTCGTTCGTTTTTTGGTCCATTTTGACATATAAACATAAATAATAATTTGACACACTTCCGAAACTGCCTACGCAAGCTACTGGCAAAGTTAAAACAAATAGCGAAATTTTTTCTAGTATAAATCACTACTAATGACTGTGAAAAAATCGATAAGCGAACGAAAAGTTTTCGGGTAAAGTCCGCGCAATGCACCATGGAAACATTTCTTTATACGGAAAGTTAAGGTGCAGCTCAGCTGTAGCTTAACTCGTACACAAAACATATCGAGAAAGTTAAGCTGCAGTTCAGCTGGAGCTTAAAGGCGGATTCATACTTCATCCGGCATCCAGCATCCGGTGTCTGGCAAGGTATTTTTAGCTTCTGGCATTCAGTGTCTGGCATCCAGCAGTTTGGTTTGCGGCATCCGGCAAATTGGCTTCTGGCAAGTTGCCGGATGGGATGGCAATTCATACTTCTTCCGGCGCCGGAAATGCCGGATGAAAATTTATTCTTGCTTTTACTATGTTGAAATACTTTGAAATCTGCGGAATTTTTTTTTTGTTTCAGGAGAAATTGCGTATGAAAAATACATATAATATTATTTTCCAGGTCTACTCGTAATTATTACGATGTCAGACGAAGGAAACATGCTTGATCTAGCAATTTTATATTGTTTATTGAAGAGAAATTTCTCAAATTTGTCAGTCTTCCATAGGCGGATAATAATATATGACTAAACTATAATTACGCCTAGAAAAAAGTCTTTATATGACTACGCTGCACATATATATGCTTTCAAGAACGAAAAAAACATACAAAATACTCAGAAATCAAAAATTAAACGAAGGCCATGATTAAAAACATAAAATTTTGCCTCAACTAAAAAAATCGATATCTCTCGCATACATTGTATATGCAAAAAACCAATCAAACACGCGCTTCAATTGAAATTACGTACGAAACACGAAACATGCTTTCCGGCATCCGGAAAAGTACAAACTGTTTCTACTCTTCCCATCCCGCAAAATTCCAGTCTTCGGGCAAAAAAATGAGACAGCAGCGTGGGAAAAAAAATGACGTCATCTGGTGCCTGCCGGACTATTTGCCGGATGAAAAATCTAAAAATAGACTTTTCAGATGCCGGACGCCGGATGCCGGATGAAGTATGAATCCGCCTTAAGTCGCTTTAGTGAAACCGGCCCCAGGACAATAGAGTGCAGGGGCATCAGAGCGCATCTGTTGGTTCGAAAAAAATTTAACCAACGTTCCGTGGTCTGAATGAACGCGAATTTTAAAATTGTTTTGAACATGAAAAAAGAGTACTATGCAAGCAGGTTCATTTCAAACGTTGACAAAGTTTTCAAAAGCTGACAAAAAACTGCGTGTGATTCTGAATGCAAGTTAGAAATTCAAGTTGAATTCGAAAATAGCAAAATGAAACAATTTTATTCAAAGGTTCAAAGGTCAGAATATTTCCGATTTTTCCTGTCTTTCGCAACTTTTGTGTCAAAGATTTGCACGCCCCATCTTTTTACCAAATACTCAAACAAGCATTGATCTCGCCCTTTATCTACTCGCTAAGTCGTTTTACAAATGAGACAGACAGTTTTCCCACGTAGTATCACAATTTTCATATTTTTGTTAAATTAATTGCATTGATATATTTTTTATTTTTTTCTTATTTTTTCTTTAAATCTTTTCAAAAAACAAAACAATGGGGCAACTGACAAGAAAATAGATGATAGATGAAAGAAGAAAGAAAGAAAAATTCGAAAAAGGTAAATATTTAATTAAGTTTTGCAGATTTCTAGTAATTTGCGTTTAAAAATTATCTTGATAAGTTTTATTTTTGGAACATGAGTATACCAGGCGCAGTCGCCGCCGCTCGCTGCATCCGCCACTGCATTGTACTGCGCTATGATGTCCGCGCTCTATTGTCCTGTGCTCTAATGTCCCTGCGCTCTATTGTCCCTGCGCTCTAACGTCCGCGCTCTATTGTCCTGCGCTCTATTGTCATTGTGCTCTATTGTCCATGCGCTCTATTGTCCCGTGCTCTATTGTCCTGCGCTCTAATGTCCCTGCGCTCTAATGTCCGTGCTCTAATGTCCGCGCTCAATGGCCCTGCGCTCTCATGTCTCGGTGTCTAGCCCCTGATGTCAGGAGTACCATTCCTGCGTGCATTCCTACATTTGCAACTCAATTTTCTTGGTTTGCTCGGCGGTATTATCCATTAATTTGAAGTCTTTGAGCTCAGAGAGTGTTCGATCATCTGCAGTTGAAATGAACTGAAGCAGGTGATCATAGTGTTGACATCGGGACAGATTGAACTGTTGCACCCTAATTCTTTATCAGGACTCGTTCCGTAGAAGGTTGAAATAGTGGAGTAGCCATTAGCACCTCTCTTCTCTAGCTTAACCAAAGTCTCAATCCAACATCTTCATATTATATTATGAAAAACAACATATGACACCCAGGTTTGCAATTTCTGACGTCAATTTTAATCCACTTTTTACAAATGGAGTGAAAATACATTTATGCAAATTAAAACCTACTTCATTACTTCAATATTTTTTCACAAGTCGATTGTAACGAGAGAAAATTCTGATTTGTACTGGAATTTCTGTTTTTTTCGTCCACTATTTCTCATTTGAGATCTTTAAATTTTGTATCACTGAAGCTCGTTTAAACGTAAATGGACATTCATCTTATCTTATCGACTTTGTTTCTCTGAAAAGTCAACTTATCATGTTTAATATACACTAGATAATGATTTGAAAATAAAGTTCAAACCCGCAGTAACACATTGCCTTATCTACACGCTCCGACGTGATCATTGTCCAGAAATTATGAATTCACAATTTGAGTCTTCTTGCAAGTATATAACGCAATGAAATTTTTCCTGATCGTCCTGCGTAAGAAATAACAAATATTAATGAACGATTAATGACAATTTTCGAACTTACCCATTGAGGATAATGTGAACCACTGTGTTCAAACCGGATGCCAGGATCCATATCAAATTGATAAAAAAATACATCCACCTACTGTCGGAAATCAGCGGGAAAAAGAAAAAGCTGGTCGCGCTCAAAAATACCATAAAACATTGTAAGAACGCTTGGATCATCATCCTAGTATGTTTGCATTGCTTCCTCAATTGTTCCATAGTTGCGGTTTCGTCCTGAAGAATATGAATATTAGTTTTTCATGCTGTATTGACATACAAAATTATATGATTCACAATGTGCAGAGAAATTTACTTTTTATTCACTTGTTAATGTTTTTCAGTCAGCTGAAATCTCAGGCTGTAATAGCTAAGTACAGGCAATAGTGAATAAATTTTCAATAAGGTAGGACTGAATCATACAATTCACGGTATGCAACTACCATCCCCGATAGATAGTAACTACTTACTCTAAGTCTGACTTCAGAATATCAAGATACAAAACATGATGTCTTCAAAATCTTGAGGAATGTAGTGTGGTGTTATGTAAATCTTTTGAGCTCGACAAAATGCAAGCTGACAAGACGCCCTGGGAATACGACACAGCCAACTTGGTAATGTCTCATTACCATGGCCTCTTCCGGTTTAGTCAATCTACACATTTTTAGACAAAAAACAAGTCAGTTTATTGGTATCGCCTGTTCTTAATCATTACAATCTGAAGTGTGATGCTAAAATATCTTTTAGATTTACATCATTATCAATAAATCTATATCCACAGTTCTTCAAAGCATATAAGAGTTCATGAGTATATAGAGTAGGTAAATTATGCATATTTTTGTTTAATACGATAAACATCTACAGATTTTTTATTAGTTATTTGAAAATATTCAATCTTGTGAAAATCAGGAAAAATATCGTGCTTGCTCATCTAAAAAATGCTGATATACTTATTTCCATTGTCCTAGAAGCACTGTCAAGTTCATTGATCAGAGAATTGATTTTACCAGTTGATTAGACGACAGTCTGATAGGATCAATATTCTCAAGCACTCTCAGTGGCAAGGAATGAAAATTCTAAGACCTGATCCTGTCGGTAGACTCCGGATGTTAACTTGACCAGTGAAATAGTGGTCATGAAGACAGGCAAACTGATGTTGTGCATGGTCACTGTTACGTTATGAATGATTTCGATGACACTAAAATAGTTAACAAAAAATTACATGGCAACTGCAAGTTTCACTGCACATAGTCATGAAATGTTTTCCTTATTGATCAGTAAGTGTTTCTAAGATGAAAACGAAAAATGAATTCAGGATACTCTGATAAGCCTTCAAAAAGAAGTTACAATGCCCAATTATTTTGCATCTGTTTCTTTTTTATGTTTATCTATTCTCTTGCTTTTTATATTTTTCCTTCTTTATCTTTATCTTTATCTTTATTTCCATTTTTTCTTTTTTAGAATTTTTTCCTACACTCACCTGATTTCTAATTTTAAAATAAATGCTAATATACCAAATCATCATACAAGCCACGGCCGTGCAATCCATGCTTAAACCTATCCTCGAAATGACGAAACATGCCGTCGAGTTACAGTAATCCCAGGTTAAAATTTCCGCTGAAAAAGTGAATTCCAAATCGTTTTGCGTCGTTAATGTAATTGTCCAACAGACGGCGAATAAACATATCAACGACAGATACAATTTTGTAGCCCGGTTCGAAAAAATGACGCTTATCTTTTGTCGGAAAAATGTATCGACGAATCTGCAAAAAGCAAAAAAAATTAACAGATGAATTTACAGACTTGCATGATAGTTGAATTTTTTAGAAGTTGGTTATCCGGGTGAACTGTGTGTATAGGTTTTAAAAAAGTAATTGTGAATCGGAAAATGACAGGGACGGAACTGTCGTCAAAATCGTTTCATAAAGATTTTACTGTAGACCAGAAATGACAAATATGAATCCAATAAAATTGGAATTTTGTTAGGAGCAGAAAATTATCTCTTTTGACAACAAATGTTGTCGATTGAGTGGAAACTTGGTGCTCGTCTCACTTTTCCGCCCATCTCACTTCGGCACTTGCCTTATTTTGGCGCCTAGTATGTCCTGGTATACAAGCAGTCTTCTCGTCGGTCTATTACCAAGTGAGCGATTCCCAAATGAGTGATTCCCAAGTGAGTGATTCCCAAGTGGGCGATTCTCAAGTGAGCAAATTCCCAAGTGAGCGAATTCTCAATTGAGCGATTCCCATGTGAGCGATTCCCAAGTGGGCGAATTCCCAAATGAGCGAATTTCCAATTGAGCGATTCACATGTGAGCGATTCCCAATAGAGCGAATTCCGAAGTGAGCGAATTCCCATTTGAGCAATTCTCATGTGAGCGATTCCCAATTGAGTGAATTCCCAAGTGAGCGAATTCCCAATTTGGCGATTTCAAACTAGCAATCGAGAATGTAATAACACTTTCTTCATATTTTCCTTCTTTACCTAATATTTTACTTTGTACGCATTTTTTTCCTTCGTTTTCTGGTTGCATTGTTAATGTTTTCGTTTATGTATGTTTTAACGTTTTCATCTTTTGTCTCTGCTTTCTTTCCTTTATTTTCGTTCTTCTTGTCATCTACTTTCTTCTTTTTTGCTCATGAAACAATACATTACAAGTTGTCATTTTGAATAACCGTAGTCTCCTGCATAATTCTTGTACGGTTCGACATGCTTGAGTCTTTCATCGTTTTAAGTGTGAAAATCTTCACAAAAACATAAACAAAAGAATGCTGAAACAAACAAAACGTCAAGAGAAAGGAAACGTCGACAAAAATGAAGACAGTGACAAGAAAGAAGCAACATGGAGAAATCGGCAAAAAAGAAAAAATCAGGACAGATTGAAATCAAAAAGCTAAGATGAAAAGTAATGAGGAAAGAAATCACAAAAGATAAAATTGTTTAGAAAATAAAGTGTGCCGAATTGTATAAGAGCTATACGTTAGACTATGCTTATTGAAAATGAGAACTTATAATTTGTTGTTTCATGAGCAAAAAAGAAAAAAGTAGATGAAAAGAAAAAGGAAAATAGAAGAAAGCAGAGACAAAAGAAAACGTAAAAACACACGTAAACGAAAACATTACAATACACACAAAAAACAAGTAAAAAAGAAATACATACAAAAAAACATATAAGGTAAAGAAGGAAAATATGAAGAAAGTGCTACTACATTTTCGATCGCTCGTTTAGAATCGCCTGGCTTATTTGGGGATTCGCTCGCATGGGAATCGCTCACTTGGGAATTCGCTTACTTGGGAATTCGCTCAATTGGAATCGCTCACATGAGAATCGCTCAATCGGGAATTCGCTCACTTGAGAATCGCTCACTTGGGAATTCGCTCACTTGGGAATTCGCTCACTTGGGCATTTGCTCACTTAGGAATCGCTCACTTGGGAATCGCTCACTTGGGAATCGCTCACATGGGAATACCTCTTCTCATCTATGCAAATTTTTTAATATTGCAATAATGGCTATATATAAAATAGCTCAGCCCATCCTAATAGCCTTAGGCTAAGCCTATGGCTAAGTCTAAGTATCTAAGCCTAAGCTTAAGGCAAAGCCCAAACTTAGATTTCTGGCGCCTAGGTAGTGCTGGTCTAAAAAATGCGGAGAATTTCGCTGTTCTTTTGTTTGAAATTGAGCCTTACTCACGATATGTTAAGTATTATCAGGATAGTCAGAACGTTGAATATAATTTTGTATGACAATGAAATAATGTGGTGGTAATCGCTTCTTATTTAAACAAATGGTTAGAATGAGCGTTGAAATAACGTAGTACATATGATGAGACATCAAAAGTAAGATGGGTGCCGAGTTAAGACAACAATCTCACTTTCCTTTATCTACTATAACGTTGGACGCCAAAGTGAGATGGACGCCAGAGTCGGACTGTACTATGCTGAGGATTTCGGGCCGGGTCTTTCTTTCACTACAACAGCAGTGAGAATATTTCACTGTGTGCTCACAATCAGACCATTGAAAACATTCTGTACTCTGATACTTGGATCAATATCTGACGCAGACATTAGTTCAAGAAACATACAGGCGGATGCGCGTTTACTGATTTATGTCTTTCCTGAGAAATTTAAATGGTTTTTTATGTTTCTTTCGACGATTTTTTTAATCTTTAGGAAAAAAGGAAAAATAAGGAATTTTTCCTTCACAGGGAAGTCCTCAAGCATATTTTGGCTGCTTCACAAGTATCTGAACTCAGCAGATGTTCAACGTTCGTGGACTGTGTATTGGTGCAATTGAGCATTAATGCTTGAACAGAAATTGCTAAAAACGGTGGTTTGACTTAATCTGGCTCCGGAAAAAAGCTAATCCAAATACAAACAACCTTTTTTCTCGGATCAACCGCTGGAACAAGGACTAAAATCTTTAAAAAAGAAAATTTCAGCCTGAAATGCGTCGTCTCTATTTTTTGCGTTTTCGATACTACTTTACTTTATATTGTCTATTGTCGCCTAATGGCGAGAAAAGATTTTACAATGATCGTTGAATATGCAGCTCGTCGAACTGCTTGGAAACTGTCATCAAAATTTTCCACAAAAAGTTTCTTTGCGTAACTTCTTCCATTGGTTTACAAATGTAAAGCAAATGAGATCATACTCATAAAAAATTAAAAGTTATTAATGACTATTTGAATGTGCTTACAGATTTTCATTCCTAGCACTAGTTTTTAAAATTCTAATTATCTCAAACTGTTGACAAGTTAAGTGGTATTTGCTCGTTCTAGTATCACGAGAAACTTATTAATTCATGGAGTAGATGAAAATTCTTATTAGCGATTGGCAGCTCAAATAGTGAATACAAAAAAGTAAATCGTTCTTGGACGCTCATAAATCACGAATGCAGCAGTAGAAAAGGAACTGTTTTCATACTGCCTTACAGATTACTGTAGGTCGCATAAAAATAACTTGATATCGATTGTGATGATTCGGTTTCATAGAAAAAGACCAATATCGAAGTTAAATTGATGCTACGGATGCCCACAAAATAACGAAAAATTAACTCGATAAATTTAGAATCTTTTCATGATAAAAAATGCATGATTCGACTACATACTTTAGATTGGAGAGAAGGCAATTCATACTGATCAGAAAATCTATAGCGAGATTTTTGGGACACCTAAATCAGAGAATTTTTGCTCGATGTGATCAACAGACTTTGAGATCTCTAGCTCAATTTTCCCCAAGATAGACAAGAACTTGAATTATATTTTTCTAAACATAATACATCTCGGCAATTAATCCCTGTTAACGTCACGTACTAAATGAATGAATATGACATAAAATGAAATTCTGAACTTCAGGAAGTTCATAGGCTCACTAGGAAGATAGTCTTTTACCAAAATAGAGAAGCTTCAGTTATATAAAATTCTAGAGCTTCAGAGGTTGAATAGTTCACTAGCACCATACGATGCGGAATCCTAGTCCTCAAGGGGCTATACACTTGGAAAAAATCTGAGTGGACTGGTTTTTGGCAGTTTTTCCAGAAGCTTATGTATTTCGAGATCTGGGGCAAGAGACTTTAGCTCAAATTGAGCTGCAGCTTAAGCTGTAGCTTGATTCTACAGCTTATACCATTGCCTTTGAGCTGCAGCTCAGCTGGAGCTTGTCTGCTTGATGAAACCGGTCCCTGTTCTTTCTAATGGCTGTCTGAGTTTGGTTTTGTATAGTTTGGACAAGGTCACATTTATGGATGGGAATAAATGTGATCGATTCCAAAATCGGTTTAAAATCAGTCACATCCAGGTGCCAAACTCAAAATCATTAATGAAACAGATTGGCGTCTAGAAAAATGCAACTCATTCTAATACAAGTATCTAAAAACAATTATATTTGAAAAAATTTGCATCAATTTTGGTCAAAAAAGTTTGGACTGAAATTTGTAACTCAATCAAAACTCAATCAATTTTATTGAAACTTATATAATTAAAATTATCACATAAAGTTGTATCATAAATCTGGCAGATTTCTATAATTAGTCTGCTCATGGTGTACATAAGATTACATCGAAAAATCTGGTGACATCGTCAGAAGTTCTGGTACAAAAGGCACCCCTTTTGGGAGCTAGTTGTTACAAATTACTCTCATAGTAATTTTTCTATGCATCCGATGAGACATTTAAATTTATGTAGAATTCATTTGCTTTTCGTCAATGACATAGAAGTAATTCTAATTTTCTAGCATGATACAAACTAGAATCATACGCTTTTTTATAAATCCAGGTGACCCACCATGACTATCAGGGGTATTGTTGTTGCATGGCATGGTCAAACCTAACTTTGGACATCGGCTGACCTAGTACACTACCCATAGTCGGGGATGAGCACAGTTTTTTCCAAATGTTATGCACATTAGCCAGTGACACCAAAGAGCGAATGACAACAAGGCCAAGAGATTGACCAGAGTCAGTGCATTTCGTTCATTTTTAGTTTTCTTATTGAGGCATGTTTATAGAATTATCGTTATTTTTGCATTGGGCTGCTGAAAATACATAGTCCTTCGCTTTTTTGGACATTTATACTTTGACCTGCAAGCAGAGAAAACGTAGGCACATGTTCATTATTTATGGGTTACCAGCCCTGAGTGCAATTCACATTTACGACTCCAGTTATCTTTGGCCCAGCTTCGGAAGTACTCACTGGTTAGAAGTCTTCGTGGTCAAAGAGTCTTTTTGGTCATCTGAAATTCGACAAGAACTGAGACAGGTGATCAGTTTATTGTGAATGAGACAGACTAAGCCCTTGCACTCCAATTCTACCCAAGGCCTGTAAAAATTGAAATAGTGATTAGGTCCTCAATTTTATACAGTAACAAAGTCAGATTTCAACGCCAGGGCCCAGGAGTACGTGTTTCCAGGTAGTTTGAATGGAAAACAACAAAATTCCCCCTGAAAAGCGACGAAAACTGCAACAAAAGACTATGAAAAACTGCCAATGACCACCACATAAGCGCATCACAATTATTTTTAACTTTTTCACTATTTGTGTTTGAATATTAAATCGCCGCTCAATTTATTTCCTTTTTTGGATCAGTTGTATTATCCATTCCTTGTTTTGAAAGATCACGACATATTTTTTTTTTCTTTCTCGTAATTGCTTCCACCTTTGCTATCATCCATCATCATTGTCAAGAATCACAACGTCCATTAAAAACGCGGAATTCAGAAAAAACTATTAAAAACGAAAGATCAAAACAAACGAATTTTAGAAAAAAGGAAAAAATGGCGAATGACTTCTGAGTGCAAACCAAATGCTCAAATATTAAGCATTACCGAGTGAGAACGGTCATCAATTTGATTGGTCGGAAAAAACTGCATCATTAATTTGACTGGACAGAAAAAAATGTGTCATCAGTTTGATTGATCGAAAAAATATAGTTTACTGCCTCACTCTAAGCCTAAGCCTAAGCATAAGACTAGGCCAGAAAATTTGTCACAAAAAAACTGAAAAAATTGATAAATTTTTTTAACCAATCAAATTGAAGACCGTTCTCGCTCGGCAGTGCTCAACTTCACAAATAGTTGTTAAAAGTGGCGAAAACTAAGAAATTTGAATACTTTTGAATAGCGTGTGTTTGGGTTAAGAAAAAAGATGGAAACCATCAAAAAAAGAAAAAAACCGCAAAATAGTAAAACCGCCAAAAAACTATGAGTGGTAACTGAAAACCGCGAAAATGGTGGAAAACCGTGACACCTTTCAACAGTGTCAGGGGTTCCTACAACACTTTAGACTGGAAGAATTAAATGGGTTAGCAAATAGTTTTTTGATACATTTTTAGGACTGCTCCAATTCAGCCACTGTCTTGCTACAGCCACCGTTTTACAACAGTGTCTCACTACATCCACCAAACTATTAAAAGGCGTTTCACTATAGCCAAGTGTCACTTAGCAACTGTCTTACTACAGCCACTGTCTCGCAACAACCATCAACAATTTTACGGGTGTTTATATGTCATAGGATAGGGTATATATAGACCGCTAGTAGATTTGACCGCAGATCCCATAAGTATCTCGGACAACTTTTGAAGGAAGAGCCGAGGTTCTACACCCTCTACCCTTTGGTACCTCCAGATTTCTGAAGCTGCCTATATCGGTGGTGGGCACTGTTCATCATGAGACTTTGTACCACTAGCTAATACAAAAATCACATTATAAATTAACGAACAACTGTGCCTTTGTGTGCTATTTCAAGTTTGTTTTATCGTTAAAAAAGACTCATATCATTTAGGTATAAGCCTAGAGAAATTATTGAATACTGTTATGTGTTTGGATTCCTGTATTTGTACCTTCGGGGATTTCAACAAGAGGATGATTTAGAAACTTTTAAAAATGTGAAACTCTTCTTTTATCAAAACAACGACAGGCAAGAAAAATCATTACATATTCGTATCATTGGTATTATCAGCTAAGTAGTACGCCTCAATTAGCAAATAAGCTCTGATAAAAATGTTTAAAAATCAAATATTAGTTCTTTTTTTCAAATAATCTCGGTGACTGCAGTGAGACAGTGGCTATACCGGGACATTAACATGCTGTTTGATTGGTGACTTTAGTGGAATGCCCATACATATTCCAGTGGCTATAGTGAGACAGTGGCCATAGTGGGGTGGTAACTGTAGCGAAACACAATCACATTGTTTACCTATTGAAAGCCAGTAAATTGGCCGTCAACCCATAAGCGTACCAAGCCGCAACACATATGGCGCCGCACCATTTGTTCAATAAGTGCAGTTTGTGATCCAAACCCGGCAAAAGCAAGAAAAATGTGGCCGCCACGCCATTGAATAACAATTGCAAAATATCCGTAATAGCCAGTATAGATGCTATGGCATAATAGGACGGTGAACCCAAATTTTGACTGGTCAATAAAACGTAAGTGCAACCGATGTATAATGTTAAAAGCGTGATAGACGTACATCCGTACATTAATGCCGCAATCATATCTTCCATTCCCAATAGGAAGATCAATATAGACGAGTAGAATTTTGCACACTCGATAAAATGATACTTGAGATTTTTAGTGTCCACATTTTAAACTGCTCGATCGTCAAATAATTGTCAAAAATACTTAGAATATGTCAGTGGTTTTAAGGACGTAGATGCACAACAGAAGATGTTCATTACAGTAAGACGACAAAATTCTGTGTTGGGATTTTCCACTGTATCTTGTATTTTCAAGGTATCGACATGAGAGTATGAGAATCTCTGATGTAACAAACGTATAGCAAGCTGAGTAATGCTAGTAGTACGACCTGGTATTCTATACTCCATTCATTTTGAAATAATCGATGCAGGGAGGTGGCATCTAAACTTTAATTCAAAATCATAGAAGGCTCGTATTCATTAATTTTTTCCTCGGGATACAGATTCCTTGATTATCACTCTTTTCAATCATTCCAAGATTATCGAAATTGATTTCCTGGGACCGGTTTCATCAAACAGACTTAAGCTCCAGCTGAGCTTTTTTAGTGGGGCTGCGTTTGTCGATTTTCCAATCACTGATCCGATCATTTCAAAATGAATGGAGTATAGATGACAACGTTATGACATGGCATTCATGCACAGCATATAAATTCTGCTGGGAATCTGCCAGCGCAGGGGGTGGGATACAATTTTTTTCATTCATGATAACAAAAAAAGGTGTTACATAGGTTTTCTAACATCCAAGCAGCATACTCTCCAACTTATATCAGTCAGATATGTTTAATTATGTGCTTGTTACTTTTTTTGGAATCATGTATGCTTTGTGTAGAAAAATTGTTAAACTACAGCATCATTCCCATTTTTATGACGACTTTCTCTTCTCTCTTGCTCATTTTCTTTTGTCATCTTTTCGATCATTGCTGGGAGAGTCAAATCTAGTGGGGGTCAGCAATAATCTTCTGGGGTTCAATCAAAGTCTGCTGGTGGTTACACCTCCCCCAAGCCCCCCCACGTGCATGTATGGTGATAGGGCTCCCTGGTCTTCCAAATGTGTTCCCACCATTCTTATTGGCGTCTATCATGGCGTTTTCTCTGTGTTTCTCTAAGCACATTGACCGGACAGTTTTCTGCAGCGTTTTAATGGACCTTTTAATGGAATGATTTTCTGGGGTACTCTTTCACGCCAGCTAGGATTAAACCAGCGTTTTTCTACAGAAATCCCAGAGCATGTTAAGCCAAAGTAGAGGTACTTAGGTTTAAATAGCAGTAATGTTTGATACTCATATCTTATAGTAAATCCTGTTCCAAAGCCAGAAAAGAAGTGTCTCCCTTGTAAGTAATGATGTCGAACATCCATTTGTTTCAACTGTGCTAAAGTACAGATGTATAACTCTGAATGACGACAAGGCAGAATGGGAGAATATCCACTTGCTGTACCACACGTAGTTTTTTTCAACAGTCAATGTTTGATAAACCAAAAAGTCAAAATAGGAATGATCAAAAGGATATCTATTGCACCGATACCCACAGTCAAAAGTATTAATTGTAATCTCACGCATTCTCTCTCAGTGTGTTGTTCTGACTAGATATTTTCAGGAAAAAACAAAATACTAAAATAATGCAAGTAGACAGATCGGAAAATTATTAGTGAAATCTCAATATCATTAGAAAAAGTCGTTATCAAGGATTCCTAATAATGATTTTTTCCGAAGGTAGACATTTTTTGAATAGAATTTCTAATGTGTCGCTGCTGCACCTGTCATTACAAAATTAGTGAACTGTTAAAGTGGTAGCAGCAGGCAGTAGTAGTAGTGGTAGTAGTTTTAGTAGCTGCAATAGTATTAGTTAGTATTAGAAAAAGTTGTTTTATCACTGGTAGTACTGTAAGTAGCAGATGCTGCTTTCCAAACTGCCTTAACAACGGGCCATATACACAAATATCAAGATTATGAATAAAACATGAAACCGTTCAATAAAATCACATACATTTATTATCACAGCTACATGTGCGTGGTTATCCTGGCAAACATCCAGTTGTGCTGCAATCTTCTCAAAATAAACATGCAAGCATCGCCATCTAAGGTTTAGCTTGATGATAAGAAGCTTCTCTTTCTTAATTAATTTTGCATAGACATTTGTCACCAAACGGCGTATAATGATCATTCGAATGTTTGTTTATGCGAATAGTCACAAAAACTTCGTACTGTAGTAATATGAAATATAATCAATCGCTTTAAGATTAATGTTGGTCCTGAAAAATATTGGTTCTTTTAGAACTTATGAGTTTTTCGAGTTCAATGGTGTGAAGCCTTTAATGCAAAAAACATCGTAAAGCCTCTCAGCGCACTTCTACATTAATGAAGTGCTGGCACTAAAGGATGTCAAACAAAGAAATTTTTTCAGATCATACCGGATGGATAGACACAAAAATGTTATTGAAGCTTAAACTTTTTACAAATTGACTAAACATATACTGAAAGACTAATTTTTTAACAAGATCGAATTTCGTATTTTTTAATAAGATCAAAAAATTTCTATTACAGAATATGAAAAGATCTACTTTGTTTTTTGTCATAACTTGAAAAACGAGTGCGATATACTCGAAAACCATGTCTGAAGTTCAGCATGACTAATTTAAAAAATTGCACATGACAAATCAAGTTTTGCATAGCAATATTCAAGATAACAAAAACATCTAGTTAAAATCGCACACGAACTTGATTACAAGTCTTGATTACAGAAAAGTGATTCAGTGTATGATGATTACAATAAAGTAACTATACTCCATTCATTTTTCAATCATCGATGAAGCGAGGAACTTGCGGCCAAAGTTTCATTCAAAAATAAGGAAGGCTCGTTGACTCTAAGCATTAAATTATTTCCTCATGACACAAAGCCCTTGATGATCATTCTCATCAATTATTTTAAGATTATCGGAATTGATTCTCTGAGCTCTAGTGATACTGCGTTTGCCGAAACTCCGCACGCCGCATCAATCATTTCAAAATGAATGGAATATACAAGTGCATCTTGATTAGAAAAAAGTAATCATCTCGATTACAAAAACTTAATTATCTCAATGATTTTTGTATTGATTATTTTTTTGAAATCAAGATGAAAAAAATCAATCAATTAAATCGAATCGAACCAGCCGACAAGACAGAATCGAAAATGTTTAACGATCGATATTATGCTCCGCCTATTCTTGCTGATGAAAATTTTGGACACTAATCAAAGGCGCATAGTTCCTCAAGTGGTTTTCCGAGGTCACGGCTTGCTGGAGGAGGGTGCGCTCGCTTTTCAAAGCGGCTTGCAACATTAAGGGAGGCAATATTGCACGGGGAAACCCACGGACATATTGATTTTTTATAAAAAAATTTATTCCTCGAAATTCCAAAATTCATTAATTTCGAAAAACTATCTAAATTTTCCATTCCATCAACTGTTCTATTGCCTTTTTCTGTATGGTCAAAACCTCGACAAAAAACGAAAATTTGGATTATTTTCCAAACTTACTGCATTTTGGATGAAAATCAAGCATTTTGGAAGTTTTTCACAGTTATCTCAAAATATTTTCAAGAAAAACGGATATCCTTACCTTTTGTAACATCCCCGTAAAAATAAGACGCCATCCTCCAGCAAGCCACGACTCCAGAAATTCACTTGAAGAGTTTGGGTACATATATATTTAAACTTATGAGACAGTACGTACACATAAACATAGAAGGCGGAGCAACGCGCCCTTGATTAGTTTAAAAAATGTTTTCTTCACCAAGAGTAGGCGGAGCATAATATCAATCTCTAAGCATGCCCGATTCTGATTGATCGGCTATCTTGATTTTTTGCATCTTAATTTCGAAAAAATAATCAATATAAAAATAATTAAGATGATTACTTTTTTTAATCAAAACCCAACTCGATTACTTATTTTGTAATCATGATGCACTTGATGAATTTTCTTGTTATTAAGATGATTTCTCATATGTTAAATCTTCAAATCGCTTGTGAAATTTTAACTAAATTGCTGTTAAGCCGCAGCTAAGCTGTAGCTTAACTTATACCCACAAAACATATCGAGAAATTAAGCTGCTTCTTAACGGCAACGTTATAAGATACAGAGTTAAGCTACAGCTCAGCTGCAGCTCAACGGCAATGGTATAACATATCGAATCGATCTACAGCTTAAGCTGCAGCTCAGCTGGGCTTATGTCTCTTTGATGTAACAGACCCTGGACTTTTTATAGAATATGTGATATGTATTATGATAAAATGAACTTTATTTACACAATTTGAGAGCCGTCTTGTTATAGCTTTAATCATGTTAATACTGAAATAAATTTGGACGTATGGAAAGTTCTCTTGTTGTAAAAAATTTCATAATCAAATTTCTATTTTTTTAAATTTTTTATAGTATTTCTATAAAATTATAATAACATAACAGTGTCACGAATAGCACAGTATTTACATGATATGCGTAACAAAAAAATAAAGCTGAATTGACTTGTTTGAGATCATATGCAAATTCGTATCGATTATTTTCGAAATATCTTGAACACGACTCTAAAAAAGATAAATGATTGTCAGAAAGAGGAAAAGCCCAAATAAGCTGTCTGAGAGAATAGTCATAAAGCAAAAAAGGAAAATTAAGCGCAATTTCAACTTGAGAAGTAAATGCAATTTCAAGTGGAGATCATGGTGACTTAGAGCTATGAAAACTGATTATTCAACTAATTTGAAAGCAAGTATCATGAGCGAAAAGTTCACTTGTTGCCACCAACACTGCCTTTTTGCACCAGAATTTCCCACTCCAGAGTCAGAAAACAAACATATTTAGCTCGAATTAATGTCACACTAACTGCAATGCTTTCCAACAAATCTTCACAGTAAGCATAACCAGTGACATTTAGCATGAAAGCACCTTGTAATCCAGATTCAAGTTTTTGGCCATTTCGTTTCTGGAGACACTGAAATATTTGTAAATTTCACTGCTCACTCAACATTACCTTGATTCTCCAAAAGTAGAGCTTTATAAACAGTTTGATCTTGTTGCATTGCTTCCGAGTCACTGTTGTACAAGCTAGCGACCGAGTTCGATGTACGGTATGGTTGCAAGAGTGTATTGATCTCTAAATTTTGCAAATAACTCCTATCCAAAGCTTCCCTTTCGCAATGCCGTCCCGTAAAAATCAATAGAATCAAATTCGTACCGTTTGATGAAAAGTTTCTCGATACCTGCAGAAGTAAAATATTCATATTAGAATGTGAAAATCTGACCCTGGAAATTACGTTATGATAGGATTTAGCTATGTCACTCAAGATGGCTTGTAGTGAATATTGGAATCGATCAGCAGATTGATCTGGATGACGTCATATTTGTTGTAGTGTTTTGTCGGTTTTACAATGTAAATGCGAACAGACTCTAAAGTAAAATACTTTCCTAATTTCGCCGTTCACCGTAGAGCGAAAATTTGATTGCTTTGTTACGAGATTTTTTGAATCAATTAATATTGTTTTAGTCAACTCGTCTATTTTGGGTTGAACAAATTTCGCTATTCATTAAAATTTAAAAACATTGATGAATACAATTTAATGTGAAAAAATCGAAGGCTTCCTATTCTTTAGAATTGAATATCAAATCTAAACTTCTGAAAATTTCTATATAAGGCAGTCACACTAATAAGTGCGCTAATCGAGTCAAGTAGATGGCTCCATAATTGTGACTGTGAGGGTGATGATGTGCTGATGCACCACTACAACACGCACGGGCTATGGTAAAAACTGGGCCCTTTTCAACAATTTTACCACCACGACATTTTTGAAATATTTGATGCACTTATTTTCAGTCGTGCCTTAGGCCTAGGCTCAGTGTTTATGATGGGAAATTAATAAAATGTCGTAGTGGTAAAATTTCAAAAAAGGTCCAAAAACGGCAACTTAGGCCAGAATCCTGCTTAGCTGCTCCATGCTCCAGTAGAGTCTATTCCCAATCCCAAGAGAGCGATTTCCAAGTGAGCGATTCCCAAGTGAGCGATTCTCATGTGAGCGATTCCCATGTGAGCGAATTCCCAAGAGAGCGATTCCCAAGTGAGCGATTCCCAAGTGAGCGATTCTCATGTGAGTGATTCCTAAGTGAGCGAATTCCCAAGTGAGCGAATTTCCATGTGAGCGATTTCCATGTCAGTGATTCTCAAATGAGCGAATTCCCAAATGAGCGAATTCTCAATAGGGCGATTCCAAACGAACAATCGAGAATGTACATTTTCCTTTATTTTCTTTCTTTATCTCATATTTTCTTTCTATGTATTTTTTCTTCCGCTCGTGATACAATACATTACAAGTAGTCATTTTAAATAACCGTAGTCTCCCGTATAATTCTTGTACAGTTTGGCATGCTGGAGTTTTTCATCGTTGTAAGTGTCGAAATCTTCATAAAAACGTGAAGAAAAGAATGCTGGAAGAAACAAAAGATCAAGAGAAAAGAAACGCAAACAAAAGGAAAGACATAAAGAATAAGTGAAAGTAGGTAGAAAAGCATTAGATAAAGAAAAAAATATGAAAAAAGTGACAAAAAAGAACAAGCAACATGGAGAAAGTAGCAAGGAAGAGAAAAATAATGTGGAAAAGAACAATAAAGAAAGAATCAAGAGAATAGAAAAAGAGGAAAATAAGGAAGTAAACAAAAAACTATGATGAAAAGTAGCTAAGAATGAAGAAAAAATCACAAAGGATAAAATTAAGTAGGAAATGGAGCGTGCCGAATTCTAAAAGAGTTAATATGAGAGACATTGCTTATTAAAAATGACAACTTACAATGTATTGTTTAGTGAGAAAAAAAGTAGATGAAAAGAAAAAATAAAATGAAAGAAAAGAAAACAGAGACAAAAGATGAAAATGTAAAAACATACATGAAAGAAAATATAAACAATTCACACAAAAAACGAAAGAAAAAACAAATACATACAAAAAATATAAGGTAAGGAAGGAAAATAGGAAGAAAGTGTTATTAACCTTTTATCGCTCGTTTGGAATCGCCCAATTGGGAATTCGCTCACTTGGGAATTCGTTCACTTGGTAATCGCGCACATGAGAATATCCCCTCCAGTAGAACCTGATATCGGGCAAAGATAAGTGACTAGCGATCAATCACAGCCAACTCTAATTACTACTCAAATTCCATTTTTTCAAATATACTCATTTCACAAGCAGAGTTTGCATTTTATTAACTTCCTCACTAATTTCGTGTTAAAGAACACCATATGCATGCAATTAGAATCAAAATTACGACTCACTATGCATTCTTTAACTAATTTCGACTCTTCCAACACGTACGTAAACTTGTCACCATTGTCAGACCAACTGGCCAAACATCTATATTTGAATTCTGCAAAGTTTGTAATCGATTCGATATTAATTTTATTTCTCCAGAAATCAGATTTAGTGTTAATACCAGAAACTATTTGATTCGTCGAACAAGAATATTGATTCATAGTAAATTTCGTAGAATCGAAACAATCGAATGTGACGTTGGTACAATACAAATGGTTTTTGGGCAATTTAAAACTCAACCGATCGTGGGTGGCAAAATCACCGAGGTAACCGCAAGGCACGAAAATGTGATTCGGAATTTTGGCTGTGAAAAGCAGAAAGAAAGTTAGGTAGTGTTTATACTCTTTGTGGGAACAGTTGCGAGTATTGGAAAGCAGAATGTGTTATATGATAACATACAACATTCAACAATAGGACTGATGCTTCATTCAATACATGGGTTCCGAACCCAGCCATTTTTGTTGAGGCCTGGTCGGGATGGTCACATATATACCAAAGTTGGTCAGTGGTGGAACAGCTCAGGCGTTATCTAGGAAGCCCTTCAAAAGTGGTGACCGTGCAAGGAGCCCCCTGTTTCTCCAAGGGAGGGGGATGCTGTATGGTAACAGACAACATTGCACAAATTGGATTGATGGTTCATCCAGTCGATGGGTTCCGAACCCGACCATTTTTGTTGAGCCTTTTTCGGGATGGCCACACCTATTCCAACATTGGCCAGTGATGGGATAGCTTCGGTGCCACCTAAGAAGCCCGTCAACAAATGTTTGTAGTTTCTGTAAATGCACAATCAAAATAAACTTACGGTTCATTATAGTCCACTTTGTCGACTTGTAAATCTTTTCCTGGTTGCAATAAGAACCATTGGTATTTTCAGGGGCAAGAGCTGCAAAACGAGAAAAATCTTTTTTTCGCATTGAATGAAGCAGTTGGCATTATGTTGACGTTTATGCCCAACTTGAGCAAATACAAATTTTATCCAATCTTGAACCTATAATCCGTTTTTCTTCAAATACTTGATGAAAGTACTTTTTCACATTTTTACGATTTTCTGCTTTGTCACTTAGGATTAAAAATTTGTGAGCTCACTCATCTAACCATAATTTTTGCAATAGAAAATTCTACGGTGGAAGCCACGCATAACTGATTCTGACGACATTACTAATTTTTATCGTTTTTTGCTAATACTGATACACTTTATAAATAACAGACTGCAAATTTGTGAGTAATATATTTTGTAGTGAAAGCTCTATGTAAAGGATTATTATGTCAATGATAATTGTCGTTTTTGAATTTAAAAGTATTCTATAACAAAAGACTATATACAGCCTGTCACATGTGCATAAAAGGGTCGTTTGTTCTGCAATTTGTTCATTTGTCTTTTATTTATTGATTAAATGAAGTTAGCCGTACTCTCCTTTATATTCTTATTATTATAATTATTTGTAATATTGTCGGCCCCAAATACCGTGTCTCCCGTCAGTGTGGACAATTCATTGATTATTCAACAGCGGATGGAACGTCGGTTAGTTCCCGGATCTCAGGAGTGCCACTGCTGCATGCATTCCTACATTTGCAAATCTATTCTCTTGGCTTGATCCTGTATTACCTGCTGATTTGAAGTCTTCGAGCTCAGTGGGTGATAGGTTATCTGCAGTTCAAGTGAGCTGAAGCAGTTGATCATTATATTGAAATTGGGGCAGACTGATTTTTCCTCAGGACTTGTCCTGTACGGGTTGAAGTAGCATTGGGTCCTGTTATTCTCTAACTTAACCAACGTCCCATTTCGACAAGTGGCGACTCCTAACAGAATCGAACTGTTGACGTTGGCATTATCAGCATTTTTGAAGCATTCCCTATTGCAGAAATTATTACTCATCAGTCATCACCATACATGCACAGTTTGGCGGTTTTTGACCCCCAGCAAATTTTTATTGACCCCCAGCAGATTTATGCTGACCCCCAGCAGATTTTACTCTCCCAGAAATGATTGAGAAGTTGACGAAAGAAAATGAGCAAGAGAGAAGAGAAAGTCGTCATAAGAATGGAACTGATGCTGTAGTTTAAGAATTTTTCTAAACAAAGCACACTTAATTCCAAAGAAGTAACATTAAAACCTTAAAAGGTGCTGTCGAAGCAAATTATTTCACATATCTGACTAATACAGGTTGAAGAATATGCTGTTTGAATGTTAGAAGACCTTTTCATTATCAAGGTCGAAAAAAATATGTTGTTCCACCGCCTGTCCTGGCTGGCCCCCCGCCGAATTCCTATGATATGGAAGTATGCTTATTACCACTGTAAACCACATTTATACAAATTTCACTGTAGATATAGCCTATGAACAAAAAAGATTAATGTAACATTACCCGCATGCCTATAGGCTTCCAAACGATTATGCAAATATTTGGAATTTACATATGAAGCTCATCCTTCAATATTCTATAATTGTGGTTGTATAAAATATGATTCAATAATTATGGTTGTATGAAAGGAATGTGTCACGTTCGTGGCATCATCAAGAGGTGAAGCTCCCAAGTCAACTGTTATTCTGATTATTTGACTACTAATGTTCACATGATTGTATTGCATAATAATTAGCCTCTAAAAGCTATTTATATGAGCAGATTAGAATGTTTCCAGCAATGTCAGTAATATTCATCAGCTATCAAAAACTTAATTCTTACTTGATCTCATTTCAACAATATCATTGCTCCTTCTTTCAAACCATAAACATCGATATTGTAGAAATGCGTCGCTAGAGAAAAACAAATTTTCATCAAAATCAAAAAAGGTTGAGAATTGATTATTCACTACATACCAATGAGTCTCAGAACGAATTTTCACAATAGCTTTGGCTGGCAGATCGTCGGTCATAATCGAATGGCATTTGCCCTTTATCTTAATCATAGTATCGGGATTATTTTGGTCGTAAAAATCGATAAGGCCGTCACGAATGATCATCAAAGTGTCCCAATCGTCGGCTTGCAACCATTTGGGGAATGAACATTGAGCTTTGAACGTGCTCAGTTTTGTACCAACAACATTGTCGAAATCCATATCTGTGAAATCTTGATTTGACTAAATTTTTCAAGCCAGATTATACCTGTAAATTAGTGTGGGCTGATCTGACTCAGAAAGTGAAAGCTGCTAACATGATTTGAAAACAGACCACAAAAAAGTTTTTTTTAAATTTTTTAGTTCTTACAAATATAGCAGGTTGAACATTAGTCAAGAAAGCTTGACTATTGTTGAGGCCAGTCGAAACGTTGCAGTCACGCAACCCAAGATGAAGAACGTTCAAGCAGACACGTTTACTATAACATTTTTTATCACATTCTTCTGTGTTTTATTGTCATGGACGGCCGTGAAGTGATTTTGTCGTTAGCTTCTTCCCTCATTTCTTGTCAGCTCGTTGCTTGAACATGCGGTTATTTGGTTAAGAATCGATGACATAAAATTTGCAAGAATTAGCAAATTCCAAAGTTGGCAATCAGGGGTTCCTCGAAAAGTCTTCCTTATGTTCTTGGATATCATAGTCTTCTTCCCAATTAACCTAACATAGCTAATGTTTTTCACATATTCAAGTGGGGCTAAAGTTTTCCAAAAAACTGATTAATCTATTTAGATTTTCCTTGTTTGGGATTTATAACAAGGAGAGCTGATTTAATGAATCTACCATGTGATGATAGTTTACCAGTCAGAATTTCTAAGTAGCCATGAAATTCAAATTATAAATCAATTTCAATCAAAGAAACAATAAATATGCTTTTAAATTCAAAAAAGACAAAAGTTAGAAGTGTCGTCTAGACATTTACAGAAAGCTTCTTCGATAGCATTTTTACTCAAAAAACTATTCAAGTTTACTTGGGCATTATCACAAATCTGAAGTCATTTCAGCAGAAAATGTTCAAAATATATAAGCTTTCAACTTCATCGTTTTAGAAATATTTCAAGCAAAAGCACAGCACCACTTTCATTCAGGTCGATTTCTTCAGTCGACTAATGATATCATTGAAGAATGCCCTCTGATCAGCAGTTGCCGAAATATATCGAATCTTTAAATAATGAGGAGCTTTAAAAGTTTGATTTTCAACAGAATTTTTCTCATTTTCGGTGGCAGAATGAGATCAAGACAATATTTTTAGGAAATAAACTCATTTTAAGCCTAATTATGGTGCCTCTTGTCGGAAAACACGTCATTCTTAATTAGGAAAGTCATTTAAGTTGGAAGTGTACGTTTACCTGAGAATAATGTGAATGTTTCGAAGCCTGATGTGCTGCTGTTGAGCATACTCGAACAACTTGAATCGTTGGATAAAGCCGCCGTGGCATACCCATAGCGTCTTCTGTCGTCCCGGAAAAGCTACAAAAAGGCAGTCTTTAGCACATTGTAGGAAAAAATAGACAAGTGCAATGTGCACCATTTCTTGTCCAAACTGATGCTGAAGTCTGATTGCACTTCAGCTTTTGAGTCAAAATCGTAGATTTTACTTTGCGCCTATGATTTCAAACTTTAAAATAGTCATTGAATATCGGAGAAAAAAATTTATCGCTGGATAGAATTGACACTTAAACCACTGTTTTGATAAGAGCAGAAAATGTTACACGATTTTATAAGTGAGAGTTTCCTCATGATAAGTTGAACATGCAAAATTAATTAATAAGCACATTGCCACAATCAAAAACTCTACTATAACAGAAAAACTTACTCCACAGCGGAATTCGTCGGTGAGTGAATTGTACACAGCAAAAAAAGTTTCTCCGCTCCTACCGGCGTCCCAGGAACCCAGACATTTGAGACTCATCTCTGTAAGAACGAAATTTCAGAGAAATGACGTGTCTGTATTTGGAAAACTTCATGAATCAAAAATAAAAAATCAGTTTCTTCAAAATCAGAACTCTTTTCTCCGTTACGAAAAGTGAAACTGTTTTTTTAATTTTTAGAAACCAGAAAACGTTTTGTATTTATACACTTCCATCACTGTAGATATTACACTACCAGTCAGATAGTTGCTATTAGAGATGAAACGGGTACCTGGATCCAGATCCAGGTTACTTGGAACTTTTCAGGATCTGGATCCAGTTCTGATTTGGAAAAAGCATTTTCAATTATCTGGATCTGCATCCGGATTTGGAAGAACTCATTTCAACTACCCGGATCTAGGTAATTCCAAATGCAGTTTAGACATAACTGATAACAACTAAGTGGAAGTGTAGTCTCCAACTATAAGTATATATTGACACTAAGGTACGTTATAAGATAAGGTAACAACCATTTACTTGATTGAATTAATAATAACAGTCAATATTTAAAATTGATTTTTGGTAAATGGTATTTCAAAAACAGAAGTTTTTCGACAGTTTTACCAGATAATCTATTTCTTTTTAGTGAATAAACAATGCCGGTGCCACAAAACAACTACTCTGAGGGAACACTGGTTGCTGGGACTGTCAAAAAGTGACGAGCAACTTGTGTTATGTAACATCACATGTTTTTATTGAAGCTTTTTTACTTTCATCAGTTTTATCAGCGTCATTTTTTTCATTTCACATCCAGTTTTGCGTGAATTACTGTCAAATATTTGCCTAAAGTGCCAGTGCCTGCTTTTGAAGCCGAATTTCCCAGTATTTTCTCTGCAGGCCTTGTAAGCAACGTAGTCATTGTTCAGCCTTTCAAAATATCCTCAAATACGACGATAAGTATTGAAAGGCGTTGCCGTAAATATGAACTCTAAATTGTTATAATTTGTGTTGGTACAACTGTAGGAATCATAAAGTATGGTTTTTTTATGAAAACAAAATATAGATTAGACTTGAATGAGGATAAAGTTTTTGTTTGATATTCACAACTTGGCATTACATAAGTTTAGTTGATTCAGAATTAGAGATTTCCTTATGCAATTTGCTACAGTAATTTGCATTCCTGAAGTTGTGTAGCTCATTACACAGCAGATCTTACGCGTCTGATAAACACTTCAACAGAATTATTTTAGACACGAGACTTAAAATTTCTGTATAATCATAGCAGGTGTATAATAGATAATTATTACCCAGATCCGCATCCGTATGTAGTGGAGCTGACTACTCGGATCCAAATCCGTGAAACTCATTCCCAATTACCCAGATCCAGATCCAAAATCGGATGGAGGCAAGTTGATTAACCAGATCTGGATCCTAGATCCGTTTCATCTCTAGTTGTTGCAATGGCAGAAAATTTCATTCACTGCTCAGGTGGATCATAGGCAAGTCCAGGAAATTCAACAAAATTCACGATTTGACAGGTCGAAACTTTCGAAGTAACAGCAGAAGATCAATCTTACGGAAATTATCTGGAATAGGGAAAAAGCACGAATTCAAAGTAACATCCATTCGGTAGCCCAACTGACAATTGTCTATCGTCGATGGCAGCCTGACCGGAAACGGGCAGTAGGTTCTTCTATTCAATGAATAAGTAATATTGGCTCTGCCGCCGACCGGACAAAATTGATAATGAACGTTTTCTGATCCTTAAAAATGTATGGTTTTTGTTAATAAAAAATTTTTGGATTTTTTCCATATCAATCGTTCTATACAGGAAAACAAGTAAAAATCTTTGCCAAAAATGTTTTTAAAAATAAAATTCAAATAAAATAAACAATGAATTAAAAGAGAAAATTCCGTACGTGTGGCGGGAAGCCATTTTTCGTGAAAAATCGTTTTCCACCAAAAACTGTCATTTCCAGCTTTTTCATCCCTTGCGGTCCTTAATTATGTTTATGCTTAACATCACTATAACACTGTATGTTAATACTTGATGAGGCAAGTTATCTGTTATCTTTATCCATGAACCCGTTGATGCTGTTGATCTTATGTTATAAAATGATAAAGTCATATAATAGGTCGGTTTTCATTTTAAAATTTTTTAGTTTTTTCATACTACAGTAGTTAACGCCTCACAATCATAAATACGCATGCGGGGTGAAGGGTTTGCTGGGGGTCTAGACATTCCACAAATCAGTCCTTTACCCGAACAGATTTGATCTGATTTGCAGCAAGGGATATTATTTTTGATATAAAATTCAAAATGTTTTCGATTTTCTCGAAAAATTGAGTTCCCATCCCTTGGAGATTTTTCATCTTGTACATGTATGCTCACAATCTGATGCAGTCCACAATCTCAAACACAATTTCCATGTTTCTAACATGCAATGCAGAATAATCTCTGCTAATCACTAAAGTTATACTTGAAAGTTTTATATCGACTTACAGTTTACTGTATTACTTCGCAAAACTTACTCCATAGAAAAGTGCCTTCATAAGCCGAAATTTTCTCCCGATCTGCACACGATCTTTGAGCAATTGCAATTGTGGGAAAGCATGCCGATTCTAAATATAAATATAAATATAAATATAAATATAAATATAAATATAAATATAAATATAAATATAAATATAAATATAAATATAAATATAAATATAAATATAAATATAAATATAAATATAAATATAAATATAAATATAAATATAAATATAAATATAAATATAAATATAAATATAAATATAAATATAAATATAAATATAAATATAAATATAAATATAAATATAAATATAAATATAAATATAAATATAAATATAAATATAAATATAAATATAAATATAAATATAAATATAAATATAAATATAAATATAAATATAAATATAAATATAAATAAATATAAATATAAATATAAATATAAATATAAATATAAATATAAATATAAATATAAATATAAATATAAATATAAATATAAATATAAATATAAATATAAATATAAATATAAATATAAATATAAATATAAATATAAATAATTAAAAATAAATCGAAATATAAATGAATAAATATAAATACAAAAATAAATAGGTTGTGTTGATCATAAAAAATCGTGGATAGTACGAGTACAGTAATTTATGCTCAATCGTGCAACCATTCAGAATTATTATCAGTGCTGTGGAACTCATGAGTAGACGAATATTCTAAAGTCCACAGTAGTCAGCTCCGAAAATACAAAAACCTTTTGAAGTAGTGAAAACTAAGCCTGCGCTATACCCTATCTATTTTAATATGATCGATGCAGCAGTCCAATGAAACTCAAGTTTAATACGGAAAAATTGGTAAAACTTACTACTGTAATGAATTGAAAAAAATTTCATTTTTTGTGAGCGGTTAAACAGAACATCTGAAATATTCCTCCTATTACCTCTTTAGATGGTTAGTTCAGTTCAAATCAAAAATCCACAAGTAGCCTGGTCATTCAATAATTCTAGCGCCCGTTGTCATAGAAGAATTTTTTCTACAGTATTTAGCTTTTCACTTCGGTGAAAAGTTCTTATCAAATTAAACTTACATTTTCCGTCGTCTTAAAGACTCACCATCATTATTTATCACTTGAAGTATATTAGGCGTTCTTTGAACAATCAAAAAACAACGGTAACAGTAGCCAACTGATCCTTGTCTAAAATAGAAAAAAAATTAATTCGAAAAGTATCGAAATTTACGTGCCATAATAAATAAATTACTTCGAACCAAGGACATATCTCGAACTATTTTTTCTGGAACAATCTCCCCACTGAGGTATCGATGTTGGCCCAATGAATAAATCCTTGTATTTTACGGGCTCTCTTTGTTGGAAACTGCTGGTCAATGAGCTGAACGCCTTGGGTCTTCTACGCGCTGTTGATTTGGAGGTGTCATCTTGAATTCTGTACGTACCTTGTAAATCCGAATCAAATTCACAAGTGGGACCGGTCCTTTGAATTTCGTACGCTGATGAACCTATGAATAAAACATACCAAATTCCGTGTATGTCGTAGGCCCGAATGACGAAAAGAAGGCATGCTAGAGACAGGCTAGGGCTAAATTGTGAATTCGTTATTTAGCCCGCAATTTAGTCTTCGATTTGTCTCGAGAGTTGGCCCACCATTTAGCACTAGATTGAGACCACCAATTGCCCTTAGATTTGCTCTGCGATTTGCCCCAGACTTTAGCCCACCATTTATCCCACCAGTTACCTCGAAATTTAGCCCAGTAATGGCTCGGTTTAGCCAGAGAATTTTCCCATCACCATATGACGGAAACTGGGGCAGTGCAGAGTCAGCTAGCCCAGCAAGCTGAGTTAAAGTGTTTTTCACAGTGTCAGGATTATGTAGTTGATGTGAACAGTGTTAGTGAGATGAGTAGCATATGTTGAGGCAACTTGCTCCCGTTACTCGGGTCTTCAGTAAAAGCTAGGCTCAGTCCGAGACTTGAACCCCGGACCTTCTGGCTACCATCTGCACACTAACCAATTGAGCCAATGGAGCAGCGGGAAAGGCGCGCTCAAATTGAATCAATTCGTAGTGTAGATGCCTGCTGTAGCCACTCTTAACACATATTTATACATGTAATCACAAATTGGGGTAATGTATTCCAGAGGATAAGTTTTTGATTAACTTTGGAAAATAAACATTCAGTGACTGCAAAGCATTTCTACAGTAAGATGTCGATAATTATCGTTGCATGTGGTGTATGATTTTTAGATATGCAAAATTGACGCATAATGATTAACAAGGGCCCACTGTAGGTAACTGCAGCTCAGAATACTCTTTACTTGCAGGGTTTCCTGCATTATTTCTGCTAATACAGTATGCTAGTATATTGGAAACCAGATCAATCAATGTTTTCCTAATCCAGACCCTAATTTAAACTGGGTATTTGGAACGGATCTTTCATATTTCTAGTCGAAGATATATCAATTTGATCTTCATCACATTCTTCAGCCACCATCTAGTTTAGAAAGTTGACGTATTCCAGTAAATCCATCAATTTGTTTTTGAAACAAAATTTTCACTGTATTTTAGCCCACCGTCATGCAGGGCTAAATTTTCACCGAAAAACACAATTTAGCCGAGCCCACCTTCCGTCATACGGCGGCGGGCTACCCCTTGTTTAGCCTGCCATTGAGCCCCAGTTTGTCCCGCATTTAGCCCCTAGATTAAACCTGTCATCTAGCCCCTATTTTGCCCCGCATTTTTGCCTGCGATTTTATCCTGACTTTTGCACGTCATTTGGCCCAAGATTTGCCCCACTGTTTTTTTCTACACTTTAGCCCGCCATTTTCCCCTCCCCTTTCCTTATTCTTCGAGACATACAGGACCCAGAGCCACAAAAATCTCTACATAAAATTGCCAGAAAGGCTCAGGCCAGGATATTTAGGTTTCGTCCTTTTAGTAATGCACTCTGGAATGTCTTGCTCCAACACAACATTCACAAGGTGCATTTAAAAGCGGACCGGACCGACCTGGAACTTGCGTCCAAATGCTACTCTTAAGTCTGTGAGCAAACCTACGCCTAAGCCAAGCCCAAACTTAAGTAACGACTTGAAGTTCCGGCTTCGCCTTTTCTTCAAAGAGTCTATAGCAGATCGGGCACGATCCAGTTCCAGCTGTAATTTAGCTGTTACAAAATCGCATCCTAAACCTGTACATTTATGAACTACTGAGTTTTAATATTCTCTTTTACATAACTACTTGAAAATTAGGTTAGTCAGCGGACTTCGACTAGCGACGGAACTCGACAGGTTATGCACGATTAACTGGCAGTGTCTATTAGCCGGATACAGCGCATATATTTTTTTTTATATCCGTCGGATATTGTTGATAATGTCTACTATATATGGCCTACTAGCCGGCGTACGAAAGCTACAGTCAATGGCGCATTCGTAATGTTGGCATAAATCATAAATAAAACGTTGCGTTCGAAAATATAAATAGTCGTGTAGCTTCGCATCATGAAGCCAATTTCTGCAACAGTGACTGCAGTACTATTTATACAATAGTTCGATGTGATAGTATTTCATTGCAAAAAATGGCTTAGGCTTAGGCTTAGGCATGGTCTTAGGCTTAGGCTTGGTCTTAGGCTTAGGCTCAGGCCTACGCTTAGGCTTACGCTTACGCTTAGGCTTAGGTATAGGCGTAGGCATAGGCATAGGCTCACCTTTAGGCTTAGGATTAGGTTTAGGCTTATGCTTAGGCTTAGGTTTTGACTTGGGCTTAGGCTCAGACGTAGACTTAGGCTTGAACTTAGGTTTGAACTTAGACTTAGGCTTATCTAAAAAGGACGTGCTAAATTGCAGTGCAGTCAACCTTCCAAAATAGTCGGACGACTTGAATGGTCTACCTACCGGAAAAGTTGACTTACTGCGATGGTCGATCTACTGGTGTTATCGACTTACTGGACACTGGACAGCTGACCCAGAGACACACAATCGGTTTGAAATTGCAGCCATGCTTTTTTCAAAAGTTATTATGTGACAGTCTTGCATTTTATGAAAGGGTGAAGCCTCTCATTGTCAAATCTTGGACTTAATACAGGCAACGCTCCAATATTCGATTCACTGAAAACTTTTTTGTTATCATATGTTGTACTAAATGAACTTAAAATATTGCCTACTGTAGATTCTGATGACAGTGCAAAGATTGTCGGATGAAATGTGGTTGGCCGGAAGGGACATATCAAAATTCCAAAAATAATCGATACTCGCATAATGACAGTTTTCATTGTGTAGCATTATCTTGGTGCTGAAGCATCACTTTGGTGTTCCTTGTGTGATAATCGGTTATTTGGATGTTGAATAACACATCTGATAAATGAACATCTGCTGCTGACACGTACAATGGCACACATGGTGTCGAACACATTTAAAAATTTTATTTGTTTCAAAATTACCCTATTTTGATAAAGGATCCTTTAATCTTGAAGAGCTGAGTGATAGGTTTTTGGGCCTAAAAAGCAGCGCCTCTCTATCCGTCGTTGAACCTGGGAAATACAGGGTAGAATTTGGATTTCCTGTATTACTCTGTAATTAAGATATGCTAAATTCTAAAAATATTACGGCTTAGAGTGGGCGATTACTGTACATATCGTTTTAAGAATAACTTGATTGCGTGCATAAAGATTTGCTCGCTTGGGGCTTCGAGCAGAAAAATCTCATGCCGTAAAAACACGACGTGTCCATTTTCCACCGCAGGGCCCAGTTTTAATAGCTAGAGAAACTTCTCTGGATAAGTTTACTTCTTCGGAGAAATTCTCATCTATTCGAGGATTATCTTATGGCGTTTTAAGGGTAATTTTATGGAGCTTTTTATATATGAGGTATGAGCTCATTGGGATTTTAATGGGTTTTATGATAGTGTTGAAAACTTCTCCGAAGAAGCTTAACCAGGAACTTTACCGTAGAAGTTTCTCTGGCGAAGTTTTACCAGCGAAATTTGTCTTAAATGTGACAAAAAGCGGCTATGGATCGTTAAGTCATGTGGCTTTTTGCGTTTATTCACCTTTCGGGTGATTATTGTATAAATCCAAATTTCCGGCGATCCTCTATTTCTTCCACTCAAGTTCTGATCTCCACGCCCTCTTAGGTATATAGCGCTCAAACAACACGTTTTTTCCTTAATTCAAACAAAAGTGAGAGATTTAGCCTTCAAATAAGCTATAAAATGCCTTTTTCGAACTATTCTAATGCGTTTTTTGGCGTCGTTGAGTCCTTTGGACCTAACCGTTTTTGGGACGGTCGATAAAGTGGGATGAGAAATGACTGATAAAACGAACAGAGACAACTAGAGTTAAAGCATAGTGATGCATACTGTAGTTACGTGTTCATTGCTGTTAGTTTCTTGGGACGGAATCATAGTTGGGTCTTTAAGACAAAATGAAAGTTCATCAAAGATGGCAACTGCAGACAACTTTCTGAACCCTTACCAAGAGACACAGCATAGCATAGCATAGCATGGCATAGGATAGCATAGCACAGGATAGCATAGCATAGCATAGTATAGCATAGCATGGCATAGCATAGCATAGCATAGCATAGCATAGCATAGCATAGCATAGCATAGCATAGCATAGCATAGCATAGCATAGCATAGCATAGCATAGCATAGCATAGCATAGCATAGCATAGCATAGCATAGCATAGCATAGCATGGCATAGCATGGCATAGCATAGCATAGCATAGCATACAATAGCATACAATAGCATAGCATAGCATAGCATAGCATAGCATAGCATAGCGTAGTGTAGAATAGCCTAGCATAGCATAGAAATTTGGGGAGTAAGCCATATTTCTGCCTGGGGTCAGCCAAGGTACTTCCTGAGGTCAGAACCTCCGTTTTCAAGCACACAGGCAGCCCTGTGTGAATATTCATCAGAAGTAGATTTCTAGTGCAGCCAACAGACAGGCAAAATCCTTGCAGTGTCGGTAGTGAAAAAAACGGAAAATTTTTCTTAATCCGTCATAGTGCAAGACAGACAATTCACTGAGCTACGATCAATAGAAACATAATTTTGCCAAGTGTGTAAACACTCACTGAGCTATTTTGGGGTGAAACAACTAAAATTTTCAAGTTCATTACAGTGTAGATAACCCAAAATCGAGAGAAACGTTTTTTAAAGTGTTTTTGTGAAACATACAGCGCTAAGTGTCACTGGCACTCTGTGTACCCAACAGCACACCCACCGGTCACTGTTGAAGAAAGCCAAAAAATTTTCCAATCTCAGAAGAAACGAAAGTGCTCACTTTCATACTTTTTTACATTTCAAGTTTGACAGACTTCTGACTCAATATGCCTTGCATCAACTTAATTCCAGTCTAACCAACTTGAGCTCCTTTATATCTTTCTACACAATTTCGCTTAGGACGTTATAACGTCCCCTTGTCCCACCTGGTTAGATTTTTCCCCTCCCCGGGAAAGTTCAAATCTCCTGAGAACATGTTCTCTAGTTTCGTAAAACTCAATTTCCTAACTTCTCCAGAGAAGTTGAAAAAAGCTTCTCAGAAAGAACATAACTCTTCTGGAGAACTGACTTCTCCAACCGGATACTGGCGAATAGTGAACGTTTTCTAAACCTTTACAAATTTTCAAATTCTCACCTCTGAACCAGCAGATCTTCGTCAAAAGAACGACCCAAATTTGGATTTTAATTTCGGTCATGGTAAAATCAATAAAGCAGCATCGGTTGAAAATTCCGATTCACAGACGATCATTTAGAGAGCAACGTTTCCTGTGCACACAAAACCATTTTACGGCGAATGAGTAACGTTAAAAATTGTGGAAAATGCTCATCCATCCGACCACGCTCGTTAATTGGCCGCCAAAGATTTTTTATTACTCAACCGTGTCGTTTTAGAAAGAGTGGGCTCGTCGTTGTTTAGCCCACTTTTCGGTCACTGCCGTCAATACTATAGCAAAAGCTCATTAAAAATGTGCAATGAGGGGCAAGTTTTTCGGCGGCACGTGAGCGTGTTGAGGACATTGAAGGTATGCGTTCAATGGAATTTGGGAGTATACTGTAGCAGTAAATTTAAGAGGGAGAACACGCTATAATATTGTCGTGTTTCCCACGAATACAGTAACAAAAAACGATTATCCTAATTTCCGTTGAATAATACCTGTAAGTGCAGGGAGCAGCAAGGTCAACAAACAGTGGTGTGAGTATGAATAAATTTGTATCGATTGAGCCATCAATGAAAAGTAGGAAAATTTGTTCTTTGCTCTAAAATGATCTGGTTGTGTCCCGTTACCTCGAACATCCCGTTACCTCGAACATACTTTTGAAGGTGTAATTATAAAACTCTGACACTATGGTCAGTTTTTATACAATGCTTGTAAATTGAAAAATGACAAAAAAGCGAACCGCCCTCAAGGTCGTATATATAAAGCTTTTACTGTAGGACGCATAATTATATAGGAGGAAATTACAGGAATATGGAATAATACGTGCTTTCCTCTTTTTTATTCGTTCCATGAAAGACAAACGCATTACATTTTAAAGCAAATATGAAAATTCTTCGATTTCGAAATTTCATTTTCATCTATCTTTGGCATAAGGCTTAGACTCAGGAGGCTTAGATTTAAACTTCGTCTCAGGTTTCGGCTAAGGTTCTGGCTAAGCCTTGGACTTGAGCTTAGGCTTAGGATGCTTAGGCCCAGGCTTAGGCTTAGGCATAGGCTCAGGCTTAGGCTTAGGCTTAGGCTTAGGCTTAGTCTTAGGCTTAGGTTTAGGCTTAGGCTTGGGCTTAGGCTTGGGCTTAGGCTTAGGCTTAGGCTAAGGCCTAGGTTTAGGCTTAGGCTTGGACTTGGGCTTAGGCTTAGCCTAAAGCTTAAGCTTAGGCTTTGGCTAAGTTGTACATTCGAGGTAATGGGATGCTCAGGGTACAAATCTTATCGAACGAAAATAAGATTGTTCGAGGTAACAGGCCGTTTGAAATGAGTGATCATAATCAAATGATCTGCTTAATCATTTTCGATGTTTTGTGCATGATGAGACTAAGCAGTCTTGCATTCTTCAAAATTAAAGTGGACTCAGCAATTAGTAATTTCCCGGAGCGGAACAATAAACATGTAATATATATTTTCGTTTTATAGCCTGTTTTTTGAAATTGCATATTTAAAATTGAATGAAGCGGGGAAGAAAATACATATCAATCAATTTTACAGCCGGCAAATTCCCAGGTTCAATATCCCCGCATCGAAAGGTCTCTTGTATTTGCTTCGATGCATGATTTGATAATATGAAATATAATATTATAGCATATTATAGCGTGAGTTCGAATCCCAGAAAGTTTTTAAATGCTTCTATATACTGGTAATAGTGGATGACGACCCAGGATACCAAGGCATACTGCGTGTCAACGCAACTTCAAAAGTGACCGAATAAAATAGTTTTTCTAAGTAACATTCGTAGAGTTCAAAAGCCTGAATTTAAACCTGAAAGCCCGACCCGAAATACAGGCTTCGGGCCGGGTTCGGGCTGTCTGAAAAAATTCTCGGGCCGGCCGAGTCGGGCCGACCTATTTTCCAAAAGCCCGAAAAAGCATGTGAAAACCCGAAAAATTTTGATGTGCAGGGCATAGTTTTTGATCATGTTCACGATGATTACTGGCAACCAAAACAGTAATCTGAATTCGACGAGTAATCTTTACTGGACGAAAAATTTTTTACGCAAAAGTAGTGTATTTCTTCGTCGCAACAAAGATGCTCATCTACTTCTGCTTTTGATTTGGACAAAACACATGCCGACAATTCTGATCCAAAGTTTGATCACAGGGTACTTTCAAAAAATTATAGAATATGCAGAAGTAATAAATTATCAAATGCAGTTCTTTCGAAGCACCAGTTTATAAGATTCTGGTTGCTTATCAAGAGTCAAAGTTCACCTGCGCAATTTTCGCCAAAGATACTATTAGGTGGCTGCATGCCCTGGTTTAACTTCACTACTGATAATTGTACCCTCTAGTTGGAAATGGGTCACTTATTTTAAGTCTAAAATTCAAAATAAAGATTAACTTTCGATTTTATTTTTTTTCAATTTTGACGTTTTAGTCAATAATAAGAAATATTTTCTCCTAAATGAATTATCGATAACTCCAACGCAACTCAATGCGCAATTGTGAATTTTTTGTCGATTTTGATCCTTAAGGATTACACGATTTCCTAATGTATCAACAACTTGAAAAACATTTTTAGGTTTTCAATAGACAGGAATGTGTGAAAGACGGTTTCAGTTCGTAACCCAGCGAGTAGAATACAAATTCAAGGCAACAACTAATTCGAAAAACTCATTAGAATTGCTTGCTAATTATTATGATGATAATGACTTCAAATCATTGTAAGTCACTATAGCCTGTTTTTCTTGAAATGTAGAAAAATTATAAAAGTGGTAAGGCGGGTATTGTTCCATAATTCTATGACTTTCTACTAGACAATAAATCGCACATGATTGAATATTTGTGGGCACATGTCAACTAATCTCAACAGTTTTTCGAATGAAAACTCTTATTGTACAAGCTTTCTATACATACTTTGGATAACAGTACCGATTTTTTGCCTTTTTCAACGTTAGGAACATTCTATAATAAACAAACTATTGTTGTACTCATGATCTTTGGTCAATCAAACTAAATTCTGATAGTAAATCATATCAATTCTTATTATAGTGATGTAAGATCATCAAAGGCCATTCGAGTGGCACAAATTAGTACTCATTTGACTTTTTGTCGATCAATCGAATGACCTTTGATGACCTTTAATGAAGAGGGTTAATTTTTCCTAATCATGTCCAGTTGAATGTTATCTTAGTGACCAGCGGTCACTGCCATAAATAATCACTCTACTTACTATAACTTCTCCGAAGTGATCATTAAATGACTTTCATGTTACAACATGGTTCCGGGTTCGATTCGGCCGGGTCTTATCCGGATCGTAAGCTGTTCGGTCTGATTTGGTTTCGGATTTTATTCGCCATATTGGTTCATATATTTAAATTTCTTGTTATAAACGGATTAAAATCTGAGACATGATACTTCAGTAAAATGATTACTTCACAAATGAAACTCGAATCGTCACTAATTTGATCAAAGTTCTCTGCGGATAGATTTTATCAGTGCGACAATCTATTACTAATCTGATTTATCAAGTGTTGGTTTTTCATAATTAACTTCTGATAGAGCATTATAAGAAATTCAATTAAAGTGCACAAATTTTTGCAATAGACTCACAATGTTGTATGGTTGTCTCAACTCGGTTAGAATTTGCTTTATAAAAAGTTTCATGTTTCGGACGATTATTAAAACGAAAATCCACAATAAACGCGATATACTACTCCAAAAAATAGAGAAAAATGCGACAATTATAGCAGCAAAAAGCTAATGCTCAACAAAGCTTGCACGTTTTAGCGCAATTTTCTTGAACAAATGAAGACAAAGTTGAACTGGATTCGCAATAACCCCGATTTTTCCAAAACGAACACGAAAAAACGAATTTGTCTTCGCAAGGACCTCCTTGTGCTGTACCGTGCGACGATGGACTGGCTTTTCCACTACCATGCTGCGATGAAGCTCCTGCAATTATATCGTTTTTGATGATTCAGTAAATTACCGCTGATGTATCATTCATGAACGTGGTTTGTGGTAATGATACATATTTGTGTTTGTATTATTATTAATGGACTCAGAAAAAAGCATATTCACAAAAGTTGATGATAACATCATGCAAGTTCTCCATATGTATTGTGACGTCCTGTTTGGGCTCATATCTTTATCAAATATGCAATTTTTTGGTCTGAAACTACCATTATCTTATCAACTATCTTACCAAGTCACATCGTGAAGAAATGCGATAGTTTGTTAGAACTAATGAGATTGAGCTCAACTATGTGATTGGCTTAAACAGTACTTCGTAAAACAGTTTTTCAGCTCATTAAATAACACTATTACTCTTCATTAATTGCAGAACAGTCAACATGAGCATTGGCTTGAAAAATTCGAAAAAACGCTTGCACTATAGTATTACATTTGTTTATTTATTATAGTGTTTTTTACAAAGCGCTTATGAATTAAAAATTTACTAAAATTATCGCCCATTTAATTCAAATGATGGATGCAGCAAAAACCAACAAATAAGATTCAATTTGGTACGAAATTTTTACTGAGTGGAAAACTTTATAC
Source organism: Romanomermis culicivorax (assembly GCA_963922205.1). Classification (NCBI taxonomy): domain Eukaryota; kingdom Metazoa; phylum Nematoda; class Enoplea; order Mermithida; family Mermithidae; genus Romanomermis; species Romanomermis culicivorax. Next base: position 782,756 of record CAWUHX010000064.1, read on the forward strand.
TGTAGAAAATTTGCTAAATAGCTTCATGAAAACGGGAAAGGCCAAAATCGTCGAGAAATATCATATGCTTATCCTACGCCGACTTGGACAGAACTTCTACTCAAAACATCTTGACCACTTAGAAAGGTTATTGAACAAAATTTTTAGCTGTCCTGTTTGCCGCTCACTGACGGAAAAATTCTTTCATTGATTACAGTAATAAGCTTACTACTTTTTGCCGTATCGAACTTTCTTTCATGGGATTGCTGCATCGATCATTTCAAAAAGCGTTTCAAGCATTGTTCTTGGGGGAGGGTTGCTGATGGTCCTGATCATACGTGCACGTGGAGGGTGGGTGTTTGGGAGTTATTTACCCCCATCAAATTTTGATTGACTTTCAGCAGATTCTTGCTGACCCCAGCAAATTTAACACCCCCAGTAATGGTTGAGAAGATGAAGAATGAAGATGAGCGAAAAAGACTAACAAAATCACTTTCTGGAATAACTTTGAATCCATGGGTACCTTCTTAAGATAATGCAAAAAATACAGGTGAAAACTCGACATAAATTCCTACGAAAAAAGTATGGAAATTACATAATGCTCCTCTACGTTCATGTTTTTTGTATTTTCTCAATAAAAAAAACAAAAAAAAAGAGAGAAGAGACAGTCGTCATAAAAATGAAAATGATGGTTTGGTTTAACAATTTTTCTAAACAAAGCATACTTGATTCCAAAGAAATAAGATTAAATTTTTAAAAATTGCCGTTTAACCAACGATTCACATATTTAACAAATATAGGTTGTAGAATAATGCTGCTTGAATGCTAGTAGACCTTTCTTTTCGTTATCAAGAACGAAACAAAATTTCTAACCCACCCCCTGTCCTGGCTAACCCCCAGCAGAGTTTCTATGCTGTGAATGTACAGTCCTGACCTTGGTCAGAACCTTGCCTATCCCTCCAAGAATCTTCGTTTTTTGAGATTGTATGAAATGTAGAAGTAAATTTTTTCTCAAATAAATGTTGCAAACAAGTATATGAAGCATAATAAAAATGATTTTAAAAATACTTCGGTGCTCTTTTCGAAAACTTGATTGTATAAGGATTTAAAATTTTCACCTTAAAATGTTGAAAATTATCAGGTAAAAGCGGCTGAAAGAGCACATTTAGGAAAATTTGAAAACGAAGTTTTTGAAATATTCTGACCAATTTCGACAACTTTTCGAAAAATTTGGATCTGATCCCCGAAATTTTTATGCCGTACACATATGGTCTCGACAGTCAGATTTAGTACCTGATCAAGATGCATGAGAGTCTAATATACTTGATCACATCAGTTACCCCACTGGGTGTATCCTTGCCTCCTCATCTTGAGTATAAAAAAATAGAAAAAAACAATTATCACCTTCGCTACCGCCGGCGCTACCACTTTGTGAGCAGTAAATTTTCTTCAGTATATTCACATCTTCGTCCGATAAACGCTCCCGTTGACCCATCAGGTCGCCGTTATGATCCGGGTCTCTTTTCGGCGTAAGGGTATCTTTGTACGGGTTGATGGCGAACTGAAATATAAGTTACTTGTCGAAATATTTAAATGAAAAATATGAAAATACCAAACACAAAAGTTTGAAAAATCCTACGATTTTCGGGGAAGAGTTCATTTTTGTTTGGTCTTATTGCGGTCACAAAACCTGCGGATCTTTAAAAAGACATGTATTTAATGCAAGTCTTTGAAAAAATGGCAAAATGTAAGTCGAACAGATGATATTATTTTTTTATTATATGGGGTAGTTCAAATGTTCCATGAACATAAACGCCTGAAGGTCGTTTTCATCTAGGAGCTCCAGCTGAGCTGCAGCTTAAGCTGTAGCGTTATACCATTGCCGTTAAGGTACCGCTCAGCTCAAGTCTCTATGATAAAATCGGACTCAGGTGCCTACTGTCGGAAGTATTATACTCATAATTTCATAAGTCTCAAGGTTTACGAGTACCTCAAAAGTGATATGATTGCGTGAAAAGCGTAAAAAACTGATGTTCAAAGATTTTTTTTTAATTTTCACAGAAAAATCTTTTTTCTTGTAGAATCGCACAAAATACTGGGCTCAGGCTCAGGCTTATTCTTAGGCTCAGAAACTAGTGGCGTGAATGAAAAAAATGATTACCATACAGTATTCAAAAATTACAAAAACGATGGTTATTAAAACGATTCTCATGATAAAACGTGTTATTTTCGATATAATCCAAATCGTACAACCAAAAACAACATCAGAGTATTTTGTAGTAAGCTAACATGAGTCTGATATGATAACACGAAGCACTGATCAACAAAGAATGAACTGTCTTGAAGCAGGATGTCTCTCGAGAACAGGCGAAATTTCAGTGAAGTTTTACCAAATCACAACAGATATCCGAAAGAACACAGATCATACATTTAATTAAGGGAACTGCCGTGAGAAACCTCGTGCGAAAAAAACTATCCATGTGGTGTTCCCCTCGAAAGATAGGCCACTCATTCGCCAGCTATATATGGTAACCACAGAGCCTTCATACCCTTGGTTGGAAAAAATCTGAAAAACGTCAATTTTTTAATCGAAAATGGACATTTAAAAAAAAAGTCAAAAATGTAAAATTTCTCGGATATTCGCGCTACATATCAATTTTTACGTTTTTTGGACAAAAATTAGCATTTTTTGAACCATTTTTAGGTGTTTTTGGCGAAAAAATCGAAACTTGTTTTTCTACAAGGACCCCCCAAAATTTCGGGCAATCATGACTACCAGTCTTCGATGCTCCGTTACATGTACGCATATGATTTAGTTTCTTTCGCTCAACACAGTTCCATCAATACTTTCGCATGAAACTGATTTATCGCTTCACTACAGCGACGTAAAGTTCGAGAATCTCTTGGGAAATGATCATTTCTGACTGCATTCCTTACTTCCACCAAAAATGTCCGTTCCTTTTTGTAAAACAAAAAATCTTTGAACTACGGACGGCTATGATGAAAATTGTATAGAAGAACGTTTATCCGTTGTCTGGTTGGCTCATTTTTGGCAATCCAGGTACGAACGATAAGATCTTTGGTTCAAGTCCAGAGCAGAGTGTAATCTTCACTGACATACCTAGCGATAAGAAGAGGATGTTTCGATATGCGGCACTACTTATAAATCATCGTACTGTAATCATTGAGTGTACAAATGTCATGCATTATCGACCTTTTGTTCTTGCATTTTCGGACCTTTTGTAGTAGTTCACCACCACTATTTTTTTGGCTTAGGCTTAGGCTTAGGCTTAGGCTTAGGCTTAGGCTTAGGCTTAGCCTTAGGCTTAGGCTTAGGCTTAGGCTTAGGCTTAGGCTTAGGCTTAGGCTTAGGCTTAGGCTTAGGCTTAGGCTTAGGCTTAGGCTTAGGCTTAGGCTTAGGCTTAGGCTTAGGCTTAGGCTTAGGCTTAGGCTTAGGCTTAGGCTTAGGCTTAGGCTTAGGCTTAGGCTTAGGCTTAGGCTTAGGCTTAAGCTTAGGCTTAGGCTTAGGGTTAGGCTTAGGCTTAGGCTTTATTGAATAATATTGCAGCTTTTTGGCCGTGTCCATAATGCAAAGTTGTTTGAAATAATGAAAATAATAAATGGAAATTAAAAGGTTAATTTTTAAGTGAATGTTTGACTCAGTGGTAACGCACTGGAGTTTTTGAATCAAAAGGTTGCAGGTTCGAAACCTACCTGATGACAAAAAAAATCGCCGAAAAACTAAAAAAAATGAAAAAAATATGAAAAAAATAGTGGTGGTGAACTACTACAAAAGGTCCGCATTTTCTGCCAATATTCGGCGTAATGTGGCATGATAGAACAAAACTGCAAAATGAGGCGCAACGCAGCATTTTAGTCTTGTGTAGTATGAACTGTTAGCTTCAGTCGGTCTATTCCCAACTGAGCGATTCTCAATTCAGCGATTCCCCATTGAGCAAATTCCCATGTGAGCGAATTACTAATTAAGCGATTCCCAATTGAGCGATTACCAATTGAGCGAATTCCCTAATGAACGAATTCTCAATTGGGCGATTCCAAACGAGCAATAGAGAATGCAATAACATTTTCTTCACATTTTCCTCCTTAACCTTATATTTTTCTTTGCATATATTTCTTTTTTATTTTGTTCTGTGTGTTGCAATTATGTTTTCGTTTATGTATGTTTTCGAATTTTCATCTTTTGTCTCTGCTTTCTTTCATTTTCTGTTTTCTTGTCATCTACTTTTTTCTTTCTTGCTCACATTACAAGATGTCATTTTTAATAAACATCGTCTCCCATGTAATTTTTATACAATTCGGCACTCTCTATTTTCTATTTAATTTTATCCTTTATGACTTTTTCTCCATTGTTATCTGTTTTTGATCTCAGTTTTTTGCGTTTACTTGTTTATCTTTATCTTTTTCAATTCCCCCTATTCTTTATTTTTTTGTTCTTTTTCACATCATTTTTTCTTTCCTCCTTTTTCAAAGTTTGAAATTTGAAGAAGGTGTTATTACATTCTCAATCGTCCGTTTGGAATCGCTCATATTGGAATTCGCTCAATCGGGAATCGGTCACATGAGAATCGCACATTTGGGAAGCGCTCACTTGGGAATTCACTCACTTGGGAATTCGCTCACTTGGGAATTGATCACTTGGGAATCTATCACTTGGGAAGCGCTCACTTGGGAAGCGCTCACTTGGGAATCGCTCACTTGGGAATCGCTCACATGAGAGTACCCCTCTTCAGTCTATACACCTATATTTTTCAGAGATCCAATATGGGACTGGCAGCCTTGTGCAGCATGGAGAGGCGGAGCATAGATGGGCCTTCGAAGTATTCGCATCTACCTCTATCCACTAATACTAAAAAGTTACAGGCACAAAATATGTCATGTTCGATTAAACTACAGACTGGCATCCCGGAAACTTTGTGCACTGTTTCTCACTTCGTTTTTTACACAAGACTGTACTAATCATACACTATGTTATTTAGCTTACTGCTGTCCTCGGATACATTAAAATCGATCCATAATCAAACGGGCCCTGATTTTTCAGCGCGTACTTCCACGGTTTGAAATTCGGCGCCGCCGATGGATCTATATTACGCCAATTTATGGTCAAATATTGTTCGACGTCGGGCCTTTGTTGCGTATGCGCGAAACCCAATGAATGCATAGTTTCGTGGATCAACGTACCGTACACTTGGCAAGTCGTCGCCACGTTGATAACATTGACGTCCGATTGTCGACCGAGCGGGGAATCGGCGCAAACGCCAGGACCGAGACTGGGCACTTCGCGGTAAGCGATAAACGATGATGAAGGGCGATCGTCTACTTCGCTGAAGGCAATACAGCCACCAGTTTGATCTTGTAGTTCTTTCAGGGCTTCGTGGACCATAGTTTTTAATTTGGAAGCTGGAAGAACATATTTTGCAAATGAATAACTCGGTTCCAGATGGGATTATCCGTACGAACACTACAATTTGTTCTATGCCCAAATCCATGTGGCCGATGCCTCAGAAAAATAATGCTCGGTTAGGGGCTCGAACCCTCGATCTTCTATATAAAAAGTAGACGAACTACACACTGCTCTAACCGAGCCAAATGGATGGATGTTGTTGTAGTAGTGGTGGTCTGTGCGGGGCAGGCTTCATGATGAACAGCAGAATGCACAACTTCAACACGCCTCATAACAATGTTTTATGACAAATCCATGTGGCCAATGCATCACAAAAATTATGTTCGATGAGGGCTACAAACCCTCGATCTTCGACATACAAGGAAGATGCGCAACACAGTGCGCTAACTGATCCATTATGCTTTAGGAATTTGGGTGTGTGCGAGACAGGCTGACAGATAAACAGCCATACGTACCACTGCAACAAACTCCTGATGCATAGTTTGTAACTGACCATGTTCTAGTTAGGATAAATCTATACAGAGAGAAAATGTAGTACTATGAAATCCGACACAGTTTGTGTCAGTTCCGAGAGACGCCCACAGGTACAAAACCTCCCACATACTTGGATTTAGATAAAGATTATTGTAGAACATGTTCTTGTGATACAGTCAGTGAATTTTTCTTGTTTTCAGTGTCCCTTTACATTGAGCACCTGATTTTCAATTCATGAAAACCTTATATTTTGGGGGAGGCGATTTAAAGAAGTAAGTTAGGTAAATGAATATTTTGCTAGAAAATTGTTTTGATATACTCTTGAAGTGTGTTACCTTGTGTGGCTAGTTTTAATCAGGCTTTTCTTTAACAGGTAAGATTTCTGTCATGGACTTCTCGCCCCTGGAGCCATTCCGATTTTAGATACAGGGGAGAGAAAGCACTGGCGTTGAGGCAACCTATTCCCGCTACTCTGATCTTCAGTAACAGCTAGACTCAGTCTGGTACTTGAACCCAGGACCTTGTGGCAACTGTTTACTCTAACCAACTGAGCAACGAGAAAGGTGCTCTCTGAAAGGTCGATGATTTGCAACAGTTCGAAGTTGAGCTGGTTGCTGTATCCATACTCAACACATGGTCGATTCCTGGCTTTCTCCTGCAATCAATTCTCTTACCAATGTTAAGTAATTCCATTGACCCCACAGATCAAGCAGTTGACAATCGGTCTGAGTCCTTAGTCCCGTCTTTCTTCAAATATAACAAACATTCATTTGATATAGCACATTTTGTCACGAGGAACATAATTTTACTTAGATGGCAACGGACTTTCATAAAATCAGACCTGCATGACTGCCATGACTGCGATATGAAACACACTACGTCTCTGTTAGAGAGGGCTTATGTAGCACCATTGCTTAGATTCTGATTAGATGTAATTCCCCCGGACAAGGATCTAATAAATAGCGCCAAATTTTGAACTTAAGGACTGGGGAGAAGAAATATGTATTTGTATCCAAGATTCTCAAGCCCAATTGACGAAAAGAGGTCTCCTCTGTTATGATACCACTTAATAGAAAACGAATTATAGATGGTGCCACAACCTTCATCAGTAGTCATTATTGGAGTAATACTTGCCATCCCGACCAGGGCATAGCATATATTCTCGGGCTCCGAACTCATGTAGTCGAGCAAACGTTAGTCTCAGCTGTGCAGAGCCGTGCCTTGGGGGGTGCGAAGGGTACAGCCGCACCGGGCCGCAAAGAATTAGGGGCCGCAAAAACTTAACTGACCTAAGTTTATACTTTGTATACATATATTGTACACTATATGTATGCTAGACAATGCGAACACGAATAAAAATAATAATGTGCACTTCTGTGTAACAGAAAATTTGATGTTTCATCATTCACTAGGGGCCGCAAGAACTTGAGCTGAACTAGCTTACATACGTGTCATACTGTACTGTACCTGTATGCTCGACAAGGCAGGAGCACGCCTTTGTGTTTCACTGTGTAAAGTCTGTATCGATAGTTTTACACATTTGTCTGTATGTATCTCAGCACGTATTTAACTGTTTCCTATAATGTTATCATACTCGCCAGCTTCACGTTGTATTGTATGTAGATTACTGCTGTTTTTTACTAATCTTTGCGGCCTTCCATTTTGCCTTACTTGTGATTTTTAAAAGTTTTTCACGCATAACTTTTTTGCTAATGTACAAACGCTTGTTACTTTTGTCCCCTTAAGCGATATCAAATCGAGCTCCAGCTTATGAAAGTTCATGTTATGATCTTTTGAATAACATACATATTGGTTCTTCGCAACATACACAGTCTTATTCTTTTGCTTTTAAAATCAAACAATTTTGGCATCTGAATTCTGAAACATGGTAAATTCTTAACGAGTTGAATGATTGCTAATCGTTGTTCATTTTTCATTACATATTTTCATTACACTGTATAGATGTATATACCTACTAATTTTAAAAAATAGGGCCGCAAAAATCTACTTCGCACTGGGCCGCAAAAATCCTTGGCACGGCCCTGCAGCTGTGGAATGTGTGCACTAACATACACAATCCTTGAAAAAGCAGGTTGCACCATGTTACGTTCATCAGTGTTGAAGAGACTTCTGGGTGACGTTATAGCTACCACCACCGGTCAACGTTAGCGTAAAAGTGCCCATCCTGGTCCCGACAACCAAAATGATCGAGTTCCGAACAGAAGGACGGGGAAAAACACCTGTCTTGTGGATTGTTTTTTTTTCAAGCATATAACTGGCAGTGATTCGACATACGTAAGCATACATATTGGGGCAAGTGTTGTAGGAACGCCGCGCAGAAATCGTTGGCCGTATGGCTGGCCATTGAGCAATCCAATCCCATGGCAAGCCATATGGTAGTCATAGGAACTCCCAGAGTTTTGGTCGGAAAGATGCTGGAAAATGTCAATTTTCAGACAGTGTACGATGAGCCCGGACCTCTAGAATCGTATGGCTAGCCCATACATGACTTCCTAGTTTTGGCACATAATACGGCTACTTTGAAGCCAGAATCCTAGGAGAAATTTAATGTTTTGAATGTTTTCTATGACTTTTGGAAAAAATTATGCTGATTTTCGAACAATTTTGATCTTGTAAATTTCTGGCAAAAGTGTTGAGAGTGGTCACAGCAACCACCTCAACTACGAATTGTTGCAAAAATGAGAGCACCTTTCCTGTTGATCGGTTGGCTCAGTCGGTTAGAGCGTGCGGACGGTAGCTGCAAGGTCCCGGGTTCAAGTCCCGGACCGAGCCTAACTTTTACTGAAGCCCCGAGTAGCGGGAATCAGGTTGCCTCAACAAAAGTAGCCCAACTAGAAATAAGAAAATCAAGTGTGATAGTCTTGAATTGATTGAAGAAGATGATCATCAACGAATTTGCATCATGAAGAAAACTTTCCTTGAGCAGGATCAATCAGTCTTTGGTAATTTCAGGTAACAGCTGCGCCTTGACTCAACAGTCTTGATCATTTAGAAATAAATAGAGTGCGCAACGGTATCTTGAGTTTTTAAATTTAAAAAGGCTTCTGTACTTCTAATCAACGAAACGGAATATGGAATAGGCATATGATCCCATTTTGCGAAAGGTATCAAAGCGAAATCCGGCGCCGTAGCCCTATTTTTTGCCGTATCGTTAGGATATTTGATCGCGTCTTCTAATTTTTTTTGTTCTTCATCGAAAGTCGCTTTCAAATTGGCCGCCAAATCGTCCGTCATTTGCATATCGTCCCAGGTCGCTTTGGTAGCTTTTATTTTCTGGGAAAAAGTTTTTCAATAGTCGATATTCATTGGATCATCGATAGAAGGAACACAGTTAGGATGTCAATGGTTGATGATGTTTGCATGCACGGGTTTGTGCTTGTTTTGACAATCAACATACATTTTTTAGATTGCACTTCAGCTACTGGATTTTAGATAGTTCCGAAATTTCAAAGTTCAAATTATACAATGATGTTGTCCATTTTCATCAGCATTAGAGTTATGTTGCCATCATACTTTGGCAGTTCGACCTCATTTTGTCAGTTCGACCTCATACAAAGCATTTATTTTAGCCAAATAGATGTTTGACCAAATTCAGACAGCGATTTTTCAAGGCCGGCGGGAATTTTTTTCTTAAAAACCTAACAAAGTAGCTAACAGTGATGTAGATCTCGTTGAGAAAATTCAAAAACATGATTTGAAATGGTGTACCTCCATTTTTGACAGAATTATAGAAGATCAAGTTTTGTTGACCTCCACTGGTTTCTCTAGCTGCCGATGTATGGTTGACAGTAACTACACGAGGGTCGTACAGCAAACCTGACAGCAGTGCCAGTATCTGCTCCGATATACTATGAATTGTATAATATTTGCATCTGAAGTTCCATTGGTCATCAACAATATTTCTGCAAATATAATGTCACTAATCAGCAAAATTCTGTCATGTTTCCTCAAAGAAGTCTTCATCGTTTATTACCAAAGATCAGTGTCCGTTAAAAAACTACTAGCAGTTTTCAGATCATGAACCTTCGTGTGGAATTTAAGATTTACATATTAGTGCGGAAATGCAGAGTTAAATTTCTTTTGAACCCGCCTCCGATTGAATTTTGTTTTATGGGCGTATCACTTTGGAAAAGGGAACTTGCTTTTCAAGAAGCATTAAACAAAAATCATAAATCATAAGGGTAATTTTAGTTCAGATTCAGATTAGGAACTTGACGAAAACAGCTGTGGTTTTTTCTTATCGAATATTACAATTTAGATAAAGAATTACCATTTTTCAGAAGTTTGGTAATTTCGAGTTGATGACCTTTATTAAGAGTTGCTCCATAAATTTGAAAAGGGTCTTTGTGCAGATAAGCTGGTAAACTGATCAATGTACAACCTCAGTAAACGTCAAATACCAGAGACGATTAAACATGTTTTTGGTCTTTGCAGATGCTTCAAACGCTTTTCATATATGACAAAAAAATACTCCGTATTTTTTTCGTCAGACCACAGTTCAGTGAAGTTTGTGAGCTTGCAAATTTCAACTATAAAATAATGAACCGAATTGAAAAAAACGAAGTTCTCAATATCAGTCACTTGTATCAAGGTCAATTTTACACCATACCTGATTTTGAGGGACGGTCTTTCTAGCTTCCTATACCTCCCATACAAATCGTCTTCTCCCTCCAAACTCTACCTGCTCGAAAACATTTAACAAAACAGCCTTTTTTGACTTTTTCCCCAAATTTTGGATTGAGCACCCGACCGCATACATGTATGTTTTCTGCATAAATATATCACCTGTGGTTCCAGAGAGCAGGTATAGTTCGATTTACAGTTATTTAATTAAATTTGAATGGCAGTGTTTGAAAATCACTTTGATCGTCGGACAAATGTGGATTTTTCTGGAAAAAACTTGAAATCTCCGGGTGGAAATCTCACATTTTATAACGTACGCAATTCCATGTCGCATAGAAAGGAATTTCACAACTCTATTTGCATTATAGACCAGATTTAATTCTACTTGAACAAAACTTACTAGGCAGAAAGGTATCACTGTGTCTGGTTCACACCCATCTCATAACGTTATACACACTTTGAGCATAGTGGATTATTGGAAGGGGATTAACGGGGTGGTGGCTTAGGCTTATCCTTAGGCGCAAGCTTAGACTTAGGATTATTCTTAGGCTTAGGCTTAGTTTTTGACATTATTTAGGCTTGCGCCCTAAGCCCGAGCCTGAGGCTATGCCCAAGGCTAAGCCTAAGCCCCGCCCCGTTAATCGCTTTCTAATAACCCACTATGCTCATGCGTGTATGACGTTGTTAGATGGGTGTGAACCAGACACAGTAATACTGGCATAAATTTGGTATGAAAGTAGGCTTGAGAAATCTTGGTGCAGCCAGGAGTCACAATAAGCCCAGGAAGCATTTTAACTTGGATTCAATGTGGCCATTTAATGTTGTTTTGTAGATCACATCAGCCCGGAGTACAGATGGTCTTAACTTGAACAGTCCTTAACAATTTGAATTGTTCTAAGGAACGACTTCAACAATGCTCATTACCGTTTCATCAAATTTTCCGCCACCCCTCAACGATATAATCTTTAAAGCTTGTTGCTTCAATGCCAACGTTTTTTTGGTCAAGTCGTCATTCTTGGCGTTTTTAATACCCCAGTAAGCCGGATCTGACTTGTTGACCGCTGGTGCGCCTAAGGCTAAGGGCGAAAAGTAGCCGGCGGCGCATATTAACAAGTAAAATAAATTGGTCATGATCACCGCTCAATTTCTCACGCAAAAATGATATGTCGAAAATAAAAGTCACGCCGTCGTCGTTCAAAAGCCGAAAAAGTGTTTTCTCGGCAAAGATTTCGCCAGATATTTAGGAAATAAACATTATCTACAACCACAAAGACAAGTTTCGAATGAGAAAAAAATGATTGATCATCTTCTCAAGGCAGTAGTTGAGAAGTTTGCGGTTGTCACAAAAAACTGACGACCTCGGCAAAACTGGTCGCTATGAAAGTCTGCGTCATATTATATGCCAGGTGGTTTTTTGATATCTGAAATACAACAGTTGTTATCTATCTTCAAAATCTATGATTGCTATACTTACGACAAGTGGGAGGTAAAAGCGTATGTATCATGAAATTTGACCAATGTTGAGCATGAAATAGAATAGTGGAAAGCATACATGCACGTAAGGGGTTGGGGGTTTGACCCCCAGCAGATTCTTGCTGACCTCCAGCAGGTTTGACATTCCCAGCAATGATTGAGAAGTTGATGAAGGAAAATGAGCAAGAGAGAAGAGAAAGTCGTCATAAAAATGGAACTGGTGCTGTAGTTTGACATTTTTCTACACAAATCATACTTGATTCCAAAGAAGTAACATTAAAACTTTAAAAAGTGCTGTTTAAGCAAATTATTTCACATATCTGACTAATATAGGTTAAAGAATATGCTGTTCTAAGACCTTCTTTTCATTATCAAGAACGAAAAAAAATTTCTGTCCCATCCCCTATCCCGGGCTGACCCCCAGCAGAATTTCTATGCTGTGCATGTATGGTAGAAAGAGTGCATACATCGCCTTAGGTGGGGTTTGAAGCATTTGGACCTCATTCAGAAAGAGTTTCATATCGTATCGATAAATTTTTGATCTCAAAAACCTGTTACTTGACCTTGGGTCTTAGTATGTGATTCCAGGTTGAGGACCAGGCTTCGCGGGCTCAGGGATGTTGGGGTACGTGAATCTTTGTCAAATTCACTTTCAGCGTCGGTATGCAAGTGGGGTCTATTCCCAGGTGAGCGAATTCCCAAGTAAGCGAATTCTCAAATGAGCAAATTCCCAATTGGTCGATTCCCAAAAGAGCGATTGAGAATGTAATAACACTTTCTTTATATTTTCCTCCTTTGCCTTATATTCTTCTTAGTATGTATTTCATTTTTCCTTTTATTTTCTCTGTGTGTTGCTTATGTTTTTTTGTTTATGAGTGTTTTTACATTTTCATCTTTTGTCTCCGCTTTCTTTCATTTTCTTTTTTCTTGTCATCCACTTTTTTCTTTTTCTTGCTAATGATACAATGCGTCACAAGTTGTCATTTTAAATATCATAGTCTCCTATATAATTTTTATACAGTTCGGTTCATTTCTGTAGGTGTGAAAATATTTATAAAAAATGTAAACAAAAGAATGCTGGAAGAAACCGAAGATCAAGAGAAAGAAAACGTCAAAAAATGACGGCATTTAGAGTAAGGGAAAATAGGTAGAAAAGCATTTGACAAACAAACAACGTATAAAGAAAAGTGATAAGAAAGAAAAATCAATACAGAGAAAGCAGCAAGAAAGAAAGAAACAAAAAAGAGACGTGAACAACAACGAAAAGAAAAAAGGAGCAGGAGAATAAAAAAATTAAAAGATGAAGAAATAAAATCAAAAAGCTAACATGAAAAGTAAAAATTATAAGGAAGACTATGTTTATATTCAAAATGAAAACTTGTAATGTATTGCTTCATAAGCAGAAAAGAAAAAACTATATGACAATAAAAAAGAAAGCGAAAGAAAGTAGAGACAAAAGACGAAAATGTAAAAATATACATAAACAAAAACATAAGCAACACATAGAGAAAACGAAAAAAAGAAACCATAGAAAGACAAATATAAAAAAGGAAAATATGAAGTACATTCTCGATCGTCCATTTGTGAGTCGCCTCATTGGGAAATCGCTCACTCGGGAATTGTTCACATGAGAATATCCCTACCGGTAGAGGAGCGTACAGAAAGAAGTGGATGATGATAAATTTGCATGACACGCATTTGCGTGGTCGGTGTTCCATACTTTTGGTTTTGTATTTTCAATTAATGTTCGATGCCCCAAAGTATATGCAACTTGTATTGTTTTGTAAGCGTACTACAGGGAGATTATAACATTGGGGTTTTTTACGAAAGGTCAGGAATAACCTTGCTGACGTCAAGGTGCATCATAGGCTAGGAGTTTTCGGGTTGAGCTTCTGTAAGACCGGTTGGAGAATTATTAACTTATATTTTACATATTATGTACCTTCATTAACATGTGTGCTTTCTTGTAATAGAAAGTGTAATGAAACACAGCACTAAACCAAACATGTAATTGGAGGGAAGTGCTATGAGAAGCCCGCTCCCAGAAATCGTCGGCCATATGACCAGCCATTGGGTGACCTCCTATAATTTTCCAATCCTACGGCTAACCATATGGTAGTAATGGAGAGCTGCATAGTTTTAAGGGGGAAAATACTGACAAATGTAAATTTGTCTATTTTTTAATGAAAAATGTCAATTGTTGAACTAAAAATTGGTCAAAAAACGTCAACTTTTTCGGCTCTTCGTGGCATGAAACTTCCGCTCACATTATTTTGAACAGAAAAGTTGAAAGCAGTTAATCAAAACAAAATTAAGGAACATAAAAATAACACAGTAAAATATTTCACTTAATATGAGTGGGTTGGTGCCCATTGATGAAACGTGAAAATAATAATTGGATTTTTTCATTTTATTCAACTGAGAATTTCGCTCAAACCTCATCTTACAAATTGAAAAAGTATAGAACGAAGTTGAAGTTGAAGATTATATCTCTTTTTTGAGGTATAGGCCACAAAAACGCCACCCTGCACGGGGCCAACTTTTCATCTCAGGAACATAAATGTCCGTGTTTGTGTGTCACAATGATAAAAAATTATTACTATGCAAAAAATTTCTCCATGTCCAAATGAATCGAAGTTACCACGTAAACAAAATTACATCATTGACTTTTTAGTACTGATTCTTTGTTATAAATCTGTAATAATATGTGCTGATGTACTGAAAAGATATTCACTGAAGAGCACTGGAAGCTGCAATCACCATAATTTTTAAGCAATGACATCCCATCTGATAAGCTGGTTTTATTGATAGTTTTCCAGTCTTTCAAAATTTTTGAATTTTCTGAATGTGTTTTTTCTGGACTAAAGATTATCCTGTTAATTGTAACTGGATCCAGCAAATTCCAAATTGAGAAACATACGGTATATGAACGTATTTCTCAGAAGATCATAAGAAAACGTATCTACTTGCGTACTTTTACGACCCTGAACACTGCAGCCCGGCTCGGCCCGGCAAAATTTCTTCACAGATCAGAGCCAGACCCAGATGGGCCATACGTGCAGGACCTCATTTCATACTTTTAAATCAACAGACGACAGTCATGTAGAACATGCTGATAGCGACCATATTATACGAAACAGCTGCTGTCCGATAACAACTAAGTTTATCTGTAAATCGCATTCCACTGATTTCACAGAACACAAGATACAACAAGGATATTTTATTGACATAACTGACATTATAATCCTGCAAACAAAAAAACAACAAAACAACTAGACATGTCTCGTATCAACTGTAGACGGCTCAATTCTACTTTTAACTTTGCAGCACCTGCAGCACAACACCCCGACCAAGTGCAAAAAAGATAGAACACTGGCGCCTGTCCAAATGCTCAGTGTGCCGCCAATATTGGACAAAGTCTGGTAGCACACAAATACTGGTTTATATTCATGAACTCGCCAGTTCGCCAAGGCGGGGAAAACAAATAAAAACACTGTTGGATTGTCCTGTGGGAACACATGCTTTCTAAAACTTCGCACAAAATTGTCCAAGGCATCACGTGTTTCGAATTCCCATCGATAACAGTTGATGCCCATTTCTAGTTCTGTTTTATAAGAATATTGGGAACAATGTTCATCATGACCATCATTTTTCAGGCATTGCTTCTTCGTACAGGGAACCTTGGATTTCGTTGCAGCATTAAACATCCTTGGTTGAATTGTAAAACGGTTAAATGACTTCTTGTTCACCGGCAATAAAAGTTGCGAAATTTCGCGCGACCTCAAAAAAGTAATGATCATTAATTATCAAGTTAGCTCCACGTTCTCGTGAAATGAACTCGATGATTCTCATTCGAAGGTCAATAGTCGACTTGTCGAGAAATTTATCCATTACCCTGATATATATATATATATATCATCGATGGAATTATAATCGTAAATATTCGGTTGACAAGTGATCGCTAAACAACTGTCCGATGAAAATGATACAGCGTCAATTTTCTGAAAGATTGTGTTAAAATGACATTGGTAGCTGATTTTTGAGATTTCAAGGTGTAGTGACAGTTCTCGTCATAGATGCTGACAGCTCTACAGTGTTACCAAGCATGTCAATTTCCGAGCTAGCTAAATATATTGGAAGATTACTTACGAGACTCTAGTCAAAAAACCAGCCAGGGCGCCCAAGTGCCAAGTAGTTACTACATGCATAAAATCGAGTGGTCCAGGTGGATGTTTGGATCTAAAGGAATAGTAGTTTTTGAAATTGGGAAAGAAATTTTTGTTCCAAAAAAGGTCAATTTGGCAATGTATAGATTTTGCTGGGATTTTTTCTTCAAAGTAATTTTCAATGTTTGCCGGAGATAGAGGTGGATAAAATTTGGTAAAACATGGTTCATCTCCCTCAAAATTTTCTTGCTGCAGAAGTGCGGCTGCATATAGTAAATCGATCAAAGTTAGCATAAATACAGGTGGGAGGATTGAAGACCCCAAGCACGACATAACTGATCTTTAACAGACTCATGCTGACCCCCAGGCTATGATCGAGAAAGTAGTCACAAGTACGAAAATGATCTTGTAGTTCAACGATTTTTGTGAACAAAGCAAACCTGATTCCAAAGAAGTAACATTGAACAATTGAAAAGTGCTGACCAAGCAAATATTTTCACGTTTTTGACTATTATAGGTCGAATAATATGTTGCTTGGATGCTGCAAGACCTTCTCTTCGTGATGAAGAAAGAAAAAACGTTTCATACCAATTCCTGTGCTGGCTGATCCCCAACTGAATTTTAATGCTGTGCATTTTTGGAAGTTAAAATGATAAATAGGAAATTCGCTCATTTTTGCAAATGTCCCTTCATTATGCGAAACGAAAATTCCTGCTTACCATTGGTCGCCATTCCAACGCCTTACGTCCTCTGTTGGCGGGACAATGGATATTGTCCTTCAACATGGAACGGACCAATCTTGTAGCACCCACCCTGATTTTGCGCCAAATATCTGTACGATTACTGGCATTATCGTCCTCTGCCACAGTTGTCATATTTAACACTCTAAGTAATGACTGTGTGTTGACCTCAGTCTCTCTACGATCGAAAATCGGAAAATCATATGAGGCAGCAATCAATTGGCCAAAATCTCCTATCGTCCTACTTGTTGTATTTGCAATATGTCGGGGGCTGATGAGTCACAGGCAGGATTGGGATCCTAGGATTCGTCCTTAATGTACGTGTTTCCGACGCCCACGTTTACCCGATTAACTTAATTACTTGTACTTAAACCCGACACTAATTATCCCATCAATTAAAAAACGAAGGTGTCCCCTTAATTGTCTCCCTAATTGCGTAAAACTGAGAGAAGAGAGTTTTCTACCTTTTTCATATTACACAATCAAAAAGAAAACAAACACTTACGTACAAGTGAAAGCCGGCGAGCAAAATAAACAATTAACTCCCACGCACTGGGACGAGAAAATAGATGGTCTGCGTGCGGGGAGGTGACAAATGACGAAAAACAACAGTAGCCGGCGGGGCACATGTTTAGTATGCAAAACATATAACAATAATAAAAAGAATAAGTACTGAGAGAGCCAGCGCACGTGTACAAACGTGGGCTGCAGTAAGACGACTGTTGATGGTCCGTGTTGCTCGCTCCACTTGCTACCTGCGGGCCTCATGTACTCTTTGACAAAAACGACAAAATCGGCGGAAAACACACTACAACATACTGAACTTCGACACATACTCCTCCACGATTTTCCGGTCCAGTACGTCTAATGGATTATGGTAACAAAGTTCAATCACTGGGAACTCAATTTCTTCCCGACGAGCGGCACGGCTGACCACCTGAAATTGAACGTCCGAAGTAACCCGGTTAATTTCACGCACGACTTCGAAACCAGCGTAGCCAGCAGCCAGGATGGTGACTATGAGCCAAAAAGTTATACCAACTTTAGAGCTACTGTGCCGCAAGTGAAAAAGTCTGTGCAGCGTGGTTTCCTGCACCAATCGACTCTGCGTTACGCAATTCATTGTAGATATGTTTAGCAGAGCAAATTTCACAAATTATCGCGACTAATTTTGAAAAGACTCCTGAGCCTGATTTATAAACGGAATCATAATTCCACCGAGTTTACTTTTCATCCCAAAGGAAATTTGCCGTTATTGGAAATTCTACCATTGTTCTAATCAATTATGAATGTAATGATCATTGCGCATACGTGCAGTTCGATTCCATTGGGGATGCTGCCAAAGACAGAGTAATGAATGACGCACGTTGTGTAGGATTTGATGGATGACCCATCATAAAATATTCGGACGGACATTGTTCTTTCAGCTGAAAAAATGGGGGCGGCTACCACCGACACAATTTCTGAGAGGTTCAATTTTCTCTATGATAACTTGAAAATTAATCATATCTCAAAATAAGTCATTTTAGCTAGTTTCGTGGGTCGGTGCCAGATCCGCTACCTAGTGCACATCCGCTACCATAGTCAGATCCGCCACCTAGTGCACATCCGCTACTTTCAGCTGAACTATATAAGTAACACGTTACATTTACTTATTGCGTTGAATAACCTAGGCAGGATTTCATTATGGGAGAATATACAGTATGCGTTTACAAATTATTAGGCTCATTAATTTTTTTACCAATTAGATGGCGCATGTATCGTGAAAATTAAAAATTTCATTCGTTAAAAATTGGGAAATATGCGGTTGCACCCGATGCGTATCAAAATTTTCAATTTGCCCCGTATTTTCAGAAGTAAATGCAAGAAATTGTGTTCTGCCAAATGCGTGTCACGAACCCCGGTCAAATGCAGTGATTTGCTGTTCTTGGCCCAGGGTTATCCTAATAATTTTAGATAGAAATGGGACAATTGCCATGGATCCACGTTTGCTGAAAATAATCAGTCCTTGGTCTACTCGGGAGGTATATTCAACAATGTTTTTTTTTTAATTTTGAACTCAAAATGATAAAATATTTGAAAATAATTTCAAAAAGTCTTTGAAAAAGTCAAAAAAAGTCTGAAAAAAAATTAAAAAACAAAACAAAAACAATATTTCCATCATCCGGATTGGTACAGGTAATGGATGAAAAACGGCCGTCTAGGCTGATTGTTCAGTCACTCGAGGTGCTTGTGTGGTCACTTTGTTATGTGAATAAAAAATTTTCACTCATTAGAATGTGGTTGCGTGGTCATTTTTATGATTTTATTACATACCTTTACTCATTAGTGACTTATCTTTTGGTAGACTATCTGTAGTATTACGTTTTTTAACCCTCCTTGCGGTTGCATAGAAGTGGCAAACAAAATATCTTTTACCTCGCAGAACGCCTACTGTATTCCATTTTCTTTTATCCTTTTGTTTCCGTAAAACCCTCATGAAAATTATAGCAAAACCTTTTTCGCATTTTTTGCTGTCTAGTAGCGGATGTGACTATGGTAGCGGATGTGCACTAGGTAGCGGATGTGCTACCCAATCAGTTTCGTACGCTGAGTTTCATGGTATTATTGATTTTGCTTAAAAAGGATAATTTACGCGGCTACAGTATGCCAAAGTTTGAAAATTGATGACTGTTTGGCATTTTTGGTGGTCTTGCTAGCCAAGCGATATTTCCGGGTTGGGGTGGTCTTATTCGATGAATGAATACTCATTTTAGATAGCAGAGAATAGGCTATCTTTCAATGTAATATTTAGTGTGAATGATTGCACATTACACTTTTTAAGACAGTTTAAAGTGTCCGAATCAGCCGTCAAAAACAGAAAAAATATGTTTATGGGCTCTCCCGAGCACCATGGATGCTGCTTAATTTTATTTTCTTATTTTATAGCTAATGAATTCTACTTTATTGGTTAAATTTTCATCAAAATCTTTGATTTTTTTTCAATCAAATTCAAGAAGAGAGGAATTCTTTATGCAACTTTCCTGATGCACCCTGTTGCTTTTGATATGATGAAATTTTACCAATGATTCGACTAGCATCTTTCCTTGTTATCCATCCAATCCGAACGTTTTCAATGTTTCCTGCATCCCGGTAATGGCATATTAAGTGACGCTAAACAGCATTTTTGTATCAACTTTCAGAATATGCCGACAGAGCTACAGCTCCCAAAACGGTGCATAAATTTGATTGAAATTTTAGGACACGATTCCTGAGAGCATTTAACTTAGTTGTGAAAAGTAAAAAATTAAACCAACCTGAAAATCACATATTTGGTGTAGTTTTATGCGCTAAGAACGAAAAAGATATTCATTTCGTCTGAAAATCAAAACTCGCATAGCTACAGTAAAACAAAAGTTGAAAGTTCTCGATTTTTTCGATTTTTGACATACACTTCTTTCAAATTTTGAAAGTTTAGGTACGTCAGACATCAGGATCTGAAAATTCCCCCTATATTAGGCCAATCGATGGGCCACAATTTACTGCAAGATTCATTAATGTAAAGTACGTATTAAGAATACAGTGGTGCTCGAAACATCAAATTTATAGAGCAAAAATTGTCATTTTTTTCACAAAAATCATCATATCTACCACTAAAGCTCAAAAGCACCAAAAAATTGCGGGTAGGATAGGTAGTTTACGATGTCATCGATTTTGTCTCACTTTGGCGTCCAACGTTGTAGGCGCCAAAGTGAGACTGTTGTCCTACTTTGGCGCCCATCTCACTTTAGATCCCGTCTCACTTTGGCGCCCATTGTTTAATAATGACTTTTCTTGGATGTCCTAACTTGGCGCCCGTCTCACATTGGCGCCCATCTCACTTTGGCGCCCGTCTCACTTTGGCGCCCTATCATAGTCTGCTTTTCGGCATTCACGCTGATCATTTATTTGGGTGAATCCTCATTGCCCGAAGATCCTGTTTTCCTGAAATTCTTCTTTCCCGGAAGAATCGGAAGAATGCTTCAAAGCTTTTTCTCAAAAGTCCCTATTCCTCAAAATTGTCAAATCCCGTTTACCCAAAAGTAGACGGAGGCTATTTTTAGATTGCATTTTGTAAATTGCTAATTTTCCCTGAGAACATTGTAAATTGTAGGATTTCGCAAAAAATTCGCACGGTAATAAAAATTAGTGAAAAATTGGAAAACAATTATTTCACATTTGATACGCTTAGCTTCAACTTCGGATCGGGTAAGGCGCACAAGGTGGATTGTGACTGTGATCCGGATTTGACACGGACTGTAGCATGACTCATGGGATTCCCATGACTGTTGCAAAAAACGCATTCGAAGCAAATGACTTCACCATCGATGTCCAATCGTTCAACTTTTTTCTTTTTGAATAACTCTACTTTCACAAACCAACATTGACATTTGACAATGCAAAGACACGGTAAAGCCGGCTTCCTTGAAATCAGCCATTTTAGTTTCATGAAAAGTGTTTTTATTGAGTAAAGTTTAGCAGGGTAACTGATTATTATATATTCCACCATTTAGAGAGAGAGAGAGAGAGAGCTATTTAGGGTGACCTGAGCTATTTATAGCCACTATGGTCATGTAAAACTGCGCGTAAAATTTGCATAGATGAAGACACATCCTTGTTTATTAGAACATACAATGCGCCCAAGTAGGACGGGCGCCAAAGTGAGACGGGCGCCAAAGTGAGACGGGCGCCAAAGTGAGATGGGCGCCAAAGTGAGACACAACTTGGGCGCCAAGGTGAGACGAGGCGCCAAAGTGAGATGGGCGCCAAAGTGAGATGGGCGCCAAAGTGAGATAGGCGCCAAAGTGAGACACAGCTTGGGCGCCAAGGTGAGACGAGGCGCCAAAGTGAGACGGGCGCCAAAGTGAGATGGGCGTCAAAGTCAGACGGGCGCCAAAGTGAGACGGGTGCCAAAGTGAGATGGGCGCCAAAGTGAGACGGGCGCCAAAGTGAGACGGGCGCCAAAGTGAGACTGTACCATGTCATCTATCGGCCGACAAAAAGTTACGGAAATCCATGTACCGCTAGAGGGTCGCAGAACTAAGCATCTTATAATTACATTTTTGGAAAATGGCGACCTCTATTGTGGGAGAATCAAAAATTGGTACATTTCAAAATTGTGTCATAAGAACAAGTTTTGTATGCTAAATATTAATGTAACGCCCACTTTGCATAAAAAATAAGATTCGCATAGCTATGGTACCCCAAAGTTGGGAATTTTCGCATTTTTTGGCATTTATCGGTGTATTTACGAGACTTAAAGTGTATTGGCCTAGACATAACCTAGCTTTTGGATATTCATTAGATGTGGGATACAATGCTCTATAATTTGGTATGAAAATTATTTTCATATTTTATATTTAAAGCTTTTTAATAAGATTTACAATGTTGAAAATAAGACGATAAAAATGGCTAAGAAGCTTTTCCTATTTTTTCGAAACATTTAGAGGAGAATAGAAAAAAGTCAATCTGAAAATTGGACTTTGGTGATCTCGATTTCTCCAAATTCCGCTAGACATAGTGTATATAAAGAAAACCACAAAATTTAAGGCATAAAATTTATTTTCTTTCCCAAGTTTTCGTTTTACTCCTTTAATTGGCCATTAAATGTGGCAATTTACGATATCAAAGTTCGAAAGAGAAAATTGCTTCGAAAATCTATTTCGTTTGATTATTTAGCGTTAAAGTCCTTTTTTGCTCCATTTCCTCTACTCCATTCGTAAGCATAACTTCTCTGGAGGAAAAATTCTAAAAAGATCTAGAATCTAAAAAAAGATTCTTGCCGCTTGCTCTACACAACCGAATTTTCCACGCACGATATAATCGTAAACAGCTTTTCTCCATTGAAAATTCGTTTCCGAGAGAGGGTGAAAATGTGCACAACTTTTTTTTCACGTGTGGTCCGCTTACTTTTCATACAAAAAAGTGGGCGAATTCCGAGAAATTGGGCTTATTCGCTGGGTTCTTTTAAAATTTTTGCTCTCCAAAAAATTCCAAACTTGTGGACAAGTGTGTATGAGCGCTATTTTGCAGCAGCAACTGTTTCTGCATGGTTTTTTCTCCTCTGGTATAGTTGGAATACCTTCTCTCCTATATAAATTGCTCAACATCTTTTAAATAGGTTTACTTTTCCACAGGCGTCTTTAGAGAAAATTTCGCGCTTCAATTTTGATCTTGTAGAATTTTGTGTTTTTTTTTCGTTTGGATTTTGCGCAGAGTTGAAAGAAGCAAATTTACATAATATTTCGACGACATGTCTTACGCTGAACAGGAAGCCGACCCCGGATGGGTCTATTTGAAAACGTCGCAGGCCGACATGATAAAAGTGAGCAAATTTCGAACCATCATTTTACAGTCAATGACGAGACGTAGAATTTACGAATGAATCCATACCACACTATCACAAGGATTAGCTCCAAAAATCAACAAATTTGGGCATCAATCGACATATCTCGTTGGGGAAATACTCAAAAACATGATTTAAAGTACATATCCCTAGTTTTGAGCATGAATGTAACAGGTACCTCGGAGGGCGTCTCTGATAGAAAAAATCGATTTTTTCATCAAACAGATCCGGAAAACTGTCCAAAAAATAGTAATTTTTGTCTAAAAAAACTGTAAAAATGTATTTATGGCGCAAATTGCTGAAAAAATTCACTTTTTTGACTATGTTTTGTCCAAAAATTTACATTTTTCATCATCAAATTTACATTTTTCATTATTTTTCACACCAAAAGTATTGGTGTTCCTATAGCTACCATATGGCAGCCATAGGATTGGAAATTCAAATGCCGTCGATTTCTGGGGGTTCCTAGAGCACTTCCCTCCAATTACATGTATGGTATTGACGCTTTTCACTGACGTCCAGCATCGCACATAGTTGGACGTTTGGGATATGCTGACCTCGTCCAGAAAGTTTTTAACGACGTCCGAATAAATGCCAAAATTTCAAGGCGAGTAATATTTCTTGTTCCAAAAATTGGGCATCAATCGACAAGTCTTGTTTAGATATGGTCAAAAAATTTCATTAAAAATTATGTATCTATAATTTTGGTGGAGATAGGAGTAGAAGTTTCTGAAGAATTTGGGAGACCTTCTCGAAATTTTATTTGCTTTTGATATATGTCCGACAAACTTTTTTCGTCGAGGTTCAGTATTTGCCTTCAGAATTTGAAACTCTTCGACCACTGAACCAAAGTTCCATGATTTTGAGGAAATCTATTTTTACCTTTAGAGTCAAGTTCTAAGAATTTTTCGGCCTTTAATGATAGTAGCCGTATGAATAACGAATTTTGTTTAGGATGTGAAATTCTATACTTTCAATGATTCTGCAAAAACTTGCAAGAGAAGTCAGACAAAACTGAGGGAGAAAGCCAAATCCGTTTTTTGATCATTCAATTTGGAGGTAGTCCCTTTCCTTGATGGGATTGTCTTTTTCCAACAAAAAACCACATTCATGGATGTAGGAGATCTTACATCCTTGATGACGATCTTGTGAATCCAAAAATCGATTCTATGGGAAAACCAATGAGGAGCACAATATTTCAATTTCATCCATTTTTTGAACAATAGAGATCACATTATCAGTATGAAAATCAAACTTCGTGTTGTGGAAAAAATGTCTGATGATGCGGCTATTTTACATGTTTTATGGAAACTTGTTTATTACTTGCTTATCGTTAACCCGATATGCAATTCATTTAGGGGGTGAGTTCTCAAAAATAACGGTTTTGCTCTCAAAAATTTCATAAATTTACTACCTCTGACGAAAATCACCGGAACATTTGACATTTTTCACTTTTTCAGTTCAATTCACCGTGTTTAGCTTCAAATCTGCATTTCCCGTAGGTTTTAGTCTGAGATATTAAGTTTGAACAGCTACCCTGAACCCGGTTTAATGTAGCTGGAGAAGTCCGTTCTCCGGAGAAGTTATGCTGTCAAAAAAAATCCCGTTTCGTCAACATCTCTGGTGAGGTTTAAAAATTGGGTTTTATGAAACTGTAGAAGTTCAAACTTCTCTGGAGAAGTTATTTGTGAGTCGGAGTTCCATGAAAGCTGGAGAGCAATTTCTCTCGAGAAGTTGAGCTTTTCTGGAGAGGAGAAATAGCAAACTACTGTAAATCCACTTTTCGTGAATTTTTACAATGGAAATTTTTAGACTATTTCTGTTCTTTGGGGTCCATATTCCTGGCAGAATCTTGTCTGACCCCGTGCGGATCTTGACTGATATCCCAAATTTCTACACTGTTTGCGTACAATTTCTACTGTCCATTAGCGATCTCTCAAAAACTACCCTCAGGCATTTATCAATTGTGAATCGACCATGTTTCTGCTGTATGTTCAGGGAAAGCTTGAAAAACTTATGTCTCTTGATAGAGGTTCAGAAAGCTATCTGCACTATGTAGTGGCCAGCTTCGGTGAACTTTCATCGAGTCTTACAGTACGATGCTACAGTACGCGTTCAGTCTGTGTTCGTTTTTATTGCTTTTTCATCTCATCTTATCGACCGAACCAATAACGGCTAGGTCAAATGAACCCTACAGCATTAAAAAACCCATTACAATGGTTCATAAATGGTGTATTAAAGCTCAAGTTCGATGTCGGGGAAGTTTTTACGGATCAAATCATTTATTTTTTACTGTAATTTTTCGAACCATTTCTTTCAGTTCATGTCCAGACCGTTCGACAGCAAGAAGAACGTCTGGATCCCCGACCAAGAGGAAGGTTTCATAGCCGCCGACGTCAAAAGCACCAAAGGCGACATGGTCACCGTGGTTACGGCCAAAGGCACGGAGGTACAACAAAAATAACTGGATTTCACGAGAACGGGCAAAGAGCTCAGCTCATCGTTTCATTTCAGAAAAACGTCAAAAAAGACGACGTACAAGAAATGAATCCGCCTAAATTCGAAATGACCGAAGATATGGCTAACTTGACGTTTTTGAACGAAGCTAGCGTTTTGCACAATTTGAGGCAACGTTATTACAGCATGATGATCTACGTAAGTGGCTGTTTTATGGATGGAAAATTCGAATCTTACTGTACGGAATGAGTCTAGAACGTTTAAGGATGCTGTAACATTCATGTTTCTAGGTCGCTACAGTAGAGCAGCTATACAATATATCTTACAATATACGACTTTTCTTCTTCATTATCCTGAGAGATATTTGACACTTTTTGTTTCAGACTGTCAGAAAAGTCTATTTGCTTTGAAATGATACACGCAGACATAAATGAAAATATAGATCGGAAAAATGTATACGGTATTAAAACGCCAAATTTCCCCATCACGATGGAAAGCTGAAATCGTTCCAAACTCAGTCTGATTATGCACTTTTAATTTGGAGAGAACTGAATCTGGCATGACACCTGTGCGTTACTCACAAAATGTTGACCATTCGACAAGGGTGTATGTGGAAATCTTCAGACAGCTTTGACAAAAAATTATCTTCATTTACAGTAATAAGCTGTACGAGTTTTTCGTATCAAACTTATTTTCATGAAATCGCTGCATATATGAATAGCATATTACCAAAATATTTTCTTGATGGAATATGAAGCATTCCTATAGGCAAAATGAAGACTGTTGGATGGATTTTTTTAACTTACATTCCATTAAAATCTTACAAACTTTAACTATCTTCAGTCTAAAATTGAAAAGAATTTTCAATTACGATTTCCATTGAAAATCATCTTTGGGAAAAAGAAATATTTTTTGCGTTCGAAAAATAATTGTTTGACCGAATTTCAAAAATAACTGTCTTGATTGAACACTGCTAGGTTAATTTTCAGAACATAATTGTCAAAAAAGACTTCAATTTGATCAATGTGACCTATAGTATGTTTTTTATAAAATGCTTCCAAATAGAAAAGTGACACAATTCACCACTGTCGCCAAAGTCGTTTATATAGCGCTCTTACAGTAAACTTTTTCACTAGAAAATTGTTGAAGGTTAAGTCAGTATGTTCACAAACTTCCAGTCCTATCTGGTTTATTGTTCATCAGCAAATCGCTAAAATCTGAAATACTACTTTCTTTCCACTTTCATTATTTAGAAGCATTTCGAGAAAAACAAACTGTATATAGTGGGAACACCTGAAACATAACATGTTGTATCTGTGATAATATGAATTAGATTCCAGCAATGAGATCTTGCCAGTGAAATCTTGAACAAAGCTAGGGACAATGCGAGTTTCTGGTATGTGTATTTACAAATATCATGACGGTATTTCAAGAAATTTGGTCAAAATTTGATTATCTAGAAACGGATCAAACTTTTCATTTTTCAGACCTACTCCGGTCTTTTCTGCGTCGTCATCAATCCTTACAAACGTTTGCCGATCTACACGGAATCGGTGATCAAAATGTATATGGGCAAACGTAGGAACGAAATGCCGCCCCACATTTTCGCCGCCACCGACGAAGCCTACCGTAATATGTTGATCGGTGAGTGAATCACATTTTTTTCAAATCGAGCTATGCGTGCTATAGAAAATTTGGCCAGTTGGTCTTTTTGATGCAGTTTTTGATAGCTTATGATGCAAAACAACATAACACAACAAACGAGTGGATATTTTTGAGAGGATCCTGAAAATATTAAATGCTATCCGATCAGTTGATGTTATAGGTTTTTGAACGATGAATATGCAAATCACGTGAAGGATCTTTCGGAACTCTTCTATGCAAAAGTATATCCTTCAAGACACCCTGTTTCACACGGATTTTCTCCAATATTCGAAAAAGCAAGTACCTGAAGTTTCGTGATATTACGATCACAAAGTTATTAAACAGATCTTGATATTGCATACTGTCAGAGGTCCCCAAGGTCAGATTTGTCAGGTAGGGGTAAAGTTGAAAATTTTGGGGGGTAGTGTAGCTAAATGTTCACTAAACACTTCATTTTGTCTCAAAATTATACAACCAGTGATCAATTTTTAGGGCTTTAGGTCGCCCCTCATACCCCTCCCTATGGGGCCGTCTGCATACTGCATTTATCACGTGCTCTACAGTAAAAATGATTGCTAACAACGATAAAGAATTTTTCTACAAAAGAAACTTGAAAAAACCTATAATAACCACTTTTCAAAAGTTTTCTGATCTTCACTGTTGAAATTTTTACACCTAGATCGCGAAAATCAATCGATTTTGATCACCGGCGAATCCGGAGCCGGCAAGACAGAAAATACGAAAAAGGTCATCGCCTATTTTGCCATTGTTGGCGCCACGCAAGCCGCCATGGCCTCGACCGGTAAACCATCCGACGTTAAAGAAAAGAAGCACGTAAGTCTGGAAATGAACATTTTAGAGTACGATTCGACGTCTGCAAGCAACTTAATTCTTAGTGAGCCGTGAGCTTGAAAAATTTTCGAGAAAATCCCTAAAATAAAAAAATCGCTAAAACTTTAAGATGCATCGCAAAAAATCAAGATGTAAGAGTTTTTCGATGTTCGGCTTTCTTTTCAAGTGCATGACAATTTTTTCAAGTGCGTGACATTTTTTCAACATAATCTTGAAAAAAATCAAGATGAGCAGCACATCAAAAGATGAAAATTTCAGGAACTAGCCAATCAAAGGCGTTGCCCCGCCTCCTATGTCTATATATGCGGGAATCCTTCAAACTGAATTTCTGAGGTCACGGCTTGTTGGCAGAAAGCCCCATTGGTTTTTACGGGGAGTGGAAGAGGAGGAAGTTTATTTAGCATGGGGAATTGAATAGACATATTGGTTTTTCATAAAAAATTTTATTTTCCGAAATTTTTCAGAAAAACGACAGAATTGCTTGTTTTTACCCAAAATGCACTTTTGTCGGATTCCTAAACATGTAGGAAGGCCTCAGAACAGTCGGAATAGTTCAAAAGTTTGATTACTCTCCAGAATTTCTGCATTTTGGGTGAAAAACAAGCGTTTTTGATGTTTTTCTAAAAAATCTTGAAAAATAAAAATTTTTGTGAATGACCAATACGTCCATCGTATTTTCCGTCCAAAATAACCCTTCTCCGCCACCCCTGTAAAAATCAAAGACGCCCTCTGCCAGCATGCCGTGGCCTCAGAAATCCAGTTTGAAGGGTTCCCGTGGGGTGGAACAACGCTCCTGATTGGCTAGTTTCATAAATTGTCAGCGTCTGATGTGCCAACTGCCGCTCATCTTGATTTTCTTTCAAAATACTATTGATTTTTTCATGGTGACATCTTGATTTTTTAAAGATGAAATCTTGATCTTTTTCAAGATTGTCTTGAAAAAAATACGATGCACTAGAAAAATTGCGATACACTTGAAAAGAAAGTCGAACGTCGAAAAACTCTCACATCTTGATTTTTTGCGTTGCATCTTGATAGAATTTTGTGCATTATGTTCGAAGGTAACGATTTTTTTTTAGCAACCCTTCTCGTATTGCGTAATCTACAACAGGAATCAGGTCAAAGTTTACTGAACTTTTACTGGCTGTTAAAACTCGTAATTAGTATATATATTTTTCATTTAACGACGAAAACTTATCAAAATTAGCGCCACGCGCAAAATCGATTACAAAAAAAGTTCTCTGCAAAAATCTTCAGCCCAAAAAATTTTGAGTGTCAGTTGAATAGGGTCACAAAGTTTCAGGCCTTTGCGACATGTGGTCAGGCAAGAAACGGCAAAGCTGGGAATTGCTAAGCATTTCAAGAAAAACAGACTATAGATCAGCAACACATTTTATAAAAGCAGAAAATAACAGAAATGTTTCACAAAGAACGTGAGGTAAAGAACTCTGAACACTACCGTAGAATCCAGTACGGGCTTTCAAAAATATCAAGAACTAGAATATGTGTAACTTACTGCATCAAAGTGCACTGTGAGAAAAAAAACTAGTCGGACAAGCGGAATTGCATGTCATAGACGCCATAGTCATATATTTACGAGGCAAAATTCAGCCTTCTGACTGTTTGTTTTCCTGCCCCGTAGGATGTTCCAGGCGCGATAAAAAATATGGCATATTTCAAAAATTTTCATGATCCACCAGCACGATGCCAGTAAAAGTCACGTCCGTAATAAAGACATTATGCAGAAAGTTGTGAAAATGATCTTCAGAGAGTACAGTATTTCAAATGTTGAAAAATTCACGGAAACGGAATTTACAAATCAAGCATATCAATTTCCAATATCCATATCTTTGTTTCCAAGCTACATTGCAAGCACTGTTGAATGTGGAGCTTTCAAACGCTTTGAACAAAAACGCTTTCGCTAAAATCAAAATTCAGGTCCTTTGCCTTGAAACTGTGCAATGTGCAAGGTGGACGAGTGATATGGTAGAATACAAAAGTAGCAAGGTATCCCAACTTCGGTTTGACATTGAAGAATGTTTTACTAATAATTCTGCCTAGCTTGATTTCACAAATATGTGAAGACTTAGAATTTCCGCATGTGAAAAATCCATCTTTCCAATTGTTTTTGATCCAGGCAATTTTTTTTGTACCGCACAATGAAGATTGTGGTGTAAGCAATATTTGAACAATGATCAAGTTTTATTAGCATGAATTAGAATCAGAAGTGATAGTTGAAGTTGACGTTATAAAAAACTGTAGAAACATCGTACTCCGTATTTCGTACTTTCGAATTCGAAAAAATATGCGAAAATGATTTTTATAAACTACACTATACAGTGTACTACACATTAAAAATCTATGATTTCTCGAAAATGCTAACTTAACGATCGAACACTTTTGACGCTAAATTTCCTTTCCAGGCTACTTTGGAAGAACAAATCGTGCAAACCAACCCGGCTTTAGAAGCTTTCGGTAACGCTAAAACTGTCCGCAACAACAATTCGTCTCGTTTCGGCAAATTTATCCGCACCTATTTCAGCGCCGTTGGTAAATTGGCCGGCGGTGATATCGAACATTGTAAGTTTTTTCGGGATGACCGAAATTTGGGACATGATCCGAATTTTTGATTTTTTTCTAATTTCTGAATTTTTCGTCATTGTTCAGATTTGTTGGAAAAATCTCGCGTCATCCGTCAAGCGCCGGGCGAACGTTGTTTCCACATTTTCTATCAAATTATGTCCGGTCAAGATCCGAATTTGAGGAGTAAATACTCATTAGCTGGATTACTGTATAGGATATCAGCTGTGTGAGAACAGTGCTTTTGAAAACTTTGGAAACCTGCACAATCTTTCGCATGTAAAAAATCGAATAATACACTGATTTAGATAAAAAATTTACCATTCTGATTAGTATGAAATCTCCTATAGAACCGTGTAGATATGGTTTTAGCAAATGGAGCCTGAAGCAGTATTATTAAAAAATTTCGCACTAGTTTACGTATAGAAATTTCATATACGTAATTCAATGGAAAAATTAGATTTTTTGTGATAACTGTTATTATGTACATCAGTAGCAGAAGTTTGTCACGTCACGTCTACTATCTTGTATTATTCAAATTTTTTAATTTGCATGCATTTTATGAAGAAAATACTAGAGATGGCATCAAGTAAACCAGAAAAATCAGCTAGAAATCAACAATTTTTCATAAATTGATATAAAACAACAGAAAACATATAGATTTCGAGAACTAGAATTCCAGAATCAAACAAATAACCAAAATTTTGACCCTTCAACCATCAAAAACTCTCGAAATTGCATAGTACTCCCCATGATGTGTCATATCAAGCCTTCAGGTTCAGAGACACTGTTATCAGGATTCTTCACTGACGTTTATATACTGTGGATGTGATGTCGGAAGAAGATGCGCATTATACATAACATTCATTCCTGAGATCTGCATGGTAATTTTACATTAAAAGTCTGACGGATTACTGTATTAAAGAGCCAAAAATTGTTTTCCTGCCACGTCATCAGTTCTATGTGAATTTAGACCACCGAAACTAATTTTCTCATGCTCAATTTTTTCAGAACGTTTATTGCTCAACAACGAATTGAAATATTATCATTTTTGTTCACAAGCCGAATTGACAATCGAAGGAGTCGACGATAAGGAGGAATTCAAGATCACTGATGTGAGATTTGCGTGAAAAATTGATTCATGAAAAAAAACAAACAGATTTGACATATATAAAACCAAAATCACGACTCTGAGGATATTAATCTTAGAAATTCAAGAGGATTATTCTCATAAGTAAAGAATTGATCCATGAACATGGAATAAATTTAACTATAGTTAATCACGACCAGATCAACGATTTGATTTGCTATGTAGAAAATTGAGTCATGAAAGTATCAGAAATATGACGTCAGCAAGAGCATTATCAAAATCATCAGAGAATCTAATCTTTCTAACGTCAAATATTCTTAGTCTCATGTTTACCATTCCATTTGTAGGACGCGTTCAGGATCATGGCCTTTTCCGACGACGAACGAGAGAACTTGTACAAATTGGTAGCCGGTATCATGCACATGGGCGAAATGAAATTCAAACAACGACCCAGGGAAGAGCAGGCCGAAGTTGACAACACATTGGGTAAGAAACTTGCGAATCAGCGTATTAGTCACTACGGCTGCTTTAATATTGTGAATTACTGTAAGCTTACTGTATAGTAAAACGTACTCGCTTATAAAATTCAGACGCCGAAAATGCTTGCAAGCTGTTCAACATTAATCACGAGGAATTCGTCAAAGCTTTGTTGAAACCGAGAGTACGCGTCGGCAACGAATGGGTCAACAAGGGTCAAAATTTGGAACAGGTAAGTTAAGCATTGTTGGTAAGGTTGTTGAATATAGTAAGAATGAGCCATGACAATTTTCTTAGTGAGAACTCTAGCAGTATGTAGAATCAAAAGTAGTTGAAACATAACACATCAGTGAATAGTGGGCTGTTTGGCCCACAATGGTTAAGCATAGGGGCTCGGGACATGTGTGGGATGGTCGGACGGGAGTGGTCGTCATCTATTGGAATTGGAAGGAGAAGGTGAACTGGTAAACGGGTGTTGAACGGATGTACGGGCACGTGGCAGCTGCACAAGTGCTAATGCACAGACCCAACTCGCAACGTTCGTCCGATTCTTACATCAGGAATATGCAGCTACAGTAAACCTTCACCTACCGTATGAGACCTATGCACTCTAGTATTAATAATTCACTTGAATTAACAGTATGCAAATGGTTCAAAACTAAAAAACTGCAGTTTCGACCATACACATATCTTATCTTTCATATCTACTTAAGCATTTTATTGCATCACACACCTATGTTGATTATAATCAAGTTTTTTTATTTTTAATTCATTTTCACTCATACCACCAAGCCATATTTTCGCATATTTCAGATTATTTTTAGCCAAAATTGACTATTTCTGAACATAATTTATAAGCATTTCTGCATATTTTGTGCCGAAAATTGCCAGTTTTATGGCAACTTTTTCGTTTTTTATCCATCTCGATCATATTTCCCACTACTTTACGGCGTTTTCCACCATAAATGAATAATTTTCCTCTCGGTTTTATCAATTTTTTGCAATTCTACTCATGCCCACTCCTTCCTTCGATCAACCCACAGTTAAAGATAACCCTTGACCGTCCAGCTCACACCTTTCCCGCGCCCTGCAATTATCCTTGATCAACCGCGGTTCAATATTTCGATGAAAAAATTCCTAATTAAGATAGATGAGTTATCACAGATTTTTTCTTTGATAGTACCTCGGGTTATAACCCTAACAGAAAGTTTATGAATCATCAAGTTTGATGCTAGTATTCCTACGAATTAAAAATAAATAAAAGGTAGAACTTTTCATTCTATGGTAGTCAATACCAAAGCACTCAATTTTAATCAGGTCTCGATTTTTGGCTAAAAAGGCCGGAATTGAGAACTAAGAACACGGTTACTGTAGGTTTCTGAATCGGTTTGTGAAGAAAGGCAGCAGAATCCAAACTGGATTGTCGCACCTGATAATATAGTGTAGGAAGTTGTGACTGACAGCCGAAAGCAATATTTTGCGATAAATATACATTACGTCTTAGTTGCTGCTCAACAGTACGAGTTTTCGGCGAGAAAAGCACCGAAACCACATAAACTACCAGCTAAGATAGCGCAAACTTTCGAATTGATATACTTTTTTTGAGACGCAAGTTCATTACGACGCATGGACATTAGGAGTTAGAACGAAAAAATTAGGACACATCACATAAGAACGCAAAGATATTATGACGCAAGGACGTTAAGACGCAAGGGCATAATGATGCAAGGCATTAATACGTACGTAAGGATATTAGGATGTAGAAATTATGACGCTGGGGTTTAGGACGCAGGACATTAGGACGCAAGGAAATCTATAAGACAATTTTCCTTGTACGCCAGTGCTGATGGCACTTTTTAGAATTATATCCTTCTCATGGCATAGTGTGATTTTTGCTACTTTGAGCACAGGAGTAAGAGAGGTACGGGTGCGGGACCCAGGTCTTGGATATCTCTCCCACCCCGTTTTTTGGATCCCCACAATAATTTTGAAAATCCCTGTCCCAGTTTTCTTTGAAATTTTAAGAATATAGTTGCAATTTTTAGATATTTTTTGCCTTATTCTAAGTGTTTAGCTCTTCGAAAAATATGATCAAAGTGCTTTAAAACTTTGTTTCAACTCTTCTCAGTAGGCCTTTTCATTTTTAACCGAAAAAAATTGAACTGTTTCTTAAATAATTTCAAGATTTTTATTCGAAATTTCCCCTAAAGCATCTAAATTCTGAAGATTTCTTGGCTTTTTCAACAATATTGTAACTTTCAATGCACAGTATTATACATTTTACTAAATTTCTGGGCCACTTTATGGCCATTTTGTTATGTTGAGGAAATTTTTTTGGATAGTAAGAAATTTTTGCAAATAGTTGCAATCCTGAAGGGATCAGCCAACATTACGCTGGGGGGTCAGCCAGGGTGCTGCTCGGGGTCGGGACTACCAGCAAAACCTCTATCCAAGAACATATACCCAAGGCCTAAGCCTATGCCAGTGGTGTCTTTAGTTCTGCATCCTAATGATCCGCGTTCTAGTGACCCCTCAAGTGATACAACATGATATTTTTATTCAAGAAAAAATTGAACTGCTTCGACACGAGTTTTCCGAACTAGTCGACTTTTTTTACCAAGAAAGATAATATTTGTTGAGATATTTCTGATAACTTGAGTCATGCGAAAAATGAACAACAAAGAAAGTTTGTTTCTGTAAGCAGTCATTAGAGCAATAAAGTAGAGTAAAAAAAAAACAAACAACTGTAGGTAGATTATTTGAGAAACAGGACCAGAATATTGTACCTCGATCGGTTGCTTCATTATACATTTTTTGAGCTGTCATTTTACGAATAGATTATGGGATTATTTCTCCAATTGAACTTTTTCCCTCCAGGTCCATTGGGCCGTCGGCGCCCTGGCCAAAGCCATCTACGCCCGTATGTTCTTGTGGCTCATCCGGCGTTGCAACAAAACGTTGGACGTTTCGTCGACGGATCGGCGCTTTTTCATCGGCGTTTTGGACATTGCCGGTTTCG
Source organism: Romanomermis culicivorax (assembly GCA_963922205.1). Lineage (NCBI taxonomy): Eukaryota > Metazoa > Nematoda > Enoplea > Mermithida > Mermithidae > Romanomermis > Romanomermis culicivorax. The sequence goes on from CAWUHX010000064.1 coordinate 818,137, forward strand.
AAATTTTCGACTTCAACTCGTTCGAACAACAATGGATCAATTTCGTCAACGAACGTTTGCAACAATTTTTCAACCACCACATGTTCGTTTTGGAGCAAGAAGAGTACAAACGGGAGGGTATTCAATGGGAATTTATCGATTTCGGTTTGGATTTGCAGGCTTGCATTGAGCTGATCGAAAAAGTGAGAAGAATTTGAATAAAAATTGAAACGAGCTTCAGATGTTTCAAAATAGATTTATATAAAAATATGAAAAATATGCCTCGTTGCGTTGTACTCATTTGTTAACTGCATCATCGGATAGCACTAGTTATTTTGAGAGACGTGAGGCTTTGAAGCTTGAACGCACTACATGAAGCTACATTTTCCGAAAAAAATGATCAACTTTGAATTTAGTTTATTCAGTGAATACTCAACTGATTGCAATATGCTTCATACCATTTGGTAGCTTACTCATTTTACTGCAAATTGGTGCATATTTTTGAGCGTGGTTCACGAATCTTTGTCAAATAACACAGAACTCGTTCTCCCGAAAGTTTCGGAAAAATTTCTGCGTTTCAACCGTTAGGCTTAATTAACTTTTCATGCTGATTTCAATAAAGCGAAAATTATGATTATAGCTAAAAAATTAAACGATATACGCTCGATTTTCCAAAAGCTAAAACTTCAACTTTTATGATTCTTATTCGCCGAACGCTTTTTATTTACAAAGTACAGAAAATATATAAATAGAAACAAAATATTAATAACTAACACAACTTGATTATTCACATTAAATTTTATTCAAATATCAACACAAGCGTAAATATATTTTCACAAACAAATAAACAAGTTAAAAGACAAATACAAACACAAATACGAGCAATCCTCTTTTGTTTTAGGAAATCGAGTGTATGTCGTTCAATTTTTTGGCTACGATAATAATTCTTGCACCAATGGAATTAGAATAAATAGCTAAATAAGTAATTAGAGTAAATATCACAAATTCCACCTGAAAATTTTTATTAAAAACGTCATTAATAGTTGTAAATTGCTCATTAAAGGTTATAAACCGACCGTAGTTCTCTGTTATTAAATAAAGATCCATAAAACAAATTCGCCAAAAATATGCACCATTTTATAAGAAAATGATCGAGCTGTCAACTGGTGTCAAGTGTGTTGTAACTTATCAAATATTCATTTCATGTGCTTAATTCAAAGTTGATCAATTTTTGCGGAAAATTGAACTTCAAGTGCGTCTAAGCTTCTGATCCGCAGTGTAGTTGAGAATTTTAATTGAGATTTATACTCTGTGGGAAATGACAGAAGGCCAATTTGAAAAATATACTTTTAAAGCCAAAAAATTGTATCGCAGATTTAATCGGCCATTGGCCTAATCAAAACTTGCTATGGCAAAAAGCCAATTACTCACCAATGACTAATAGAAGATCAAAGTCGAATTGATGTCAGCGAAGAGTCAAAAAATGGAATCGAAAAAAATTATTTCCTGTAAAAAATAATCAATCATAATCAAAAATAATTAGGACAATATATGAATCGTAAGTGTGCTTGTGCATATGTGTCGTCAAGAGTGTGATATTAATTTAATTTATCAAAATTTCTTGCGACAATCATTCCACTTATTGTTAAAATTATAAAATAATTTCGCACACCAAGGTCTAGTGTTCTCGTGACCTGTCAGCCTAACACGTTGGACATAGTTTAAATTTGGATTGTGGTTCCAGTGGTTCAGAACAGATATAAGATAAAGCTGGTATAGTCGTTAGATGACTCTAATATAGATCCTTAATAACAACAGTTTTTTGTAAAATAACAACTATAGCTCAGTTTTTTCTCGTCTTTGTGCTTGATTCAGCCACAGGTTGAGCAACGGCATGAAACTCTCATAATGTTTTTAATGACCTAAGAAAAAGCACCAGTAACTCCATAAAGGCCTCGATGCAAACAAAATTTCCATCAGAGACGACATTTTCCAGATGGGAGGGTCTAGAAACAAAAATTTAGAGGTAGGATAAGATTGAGGCACTAAGATCTGATTTTTCGAACATGTTTTGTCACCCTGACATATTCAATACCAATGATATCCTGACGCAATTAATATTCAGATTAATGTATTCTGATAATCGTGTGAAAAATTTTCCATCCAGGACATGTTTTTCACGATTTTGAGGAAATCTACGGCTCCAACAGTTCAACATTGATCTTACCGGAGCTAGATAGTTACCTCTAAAATTCTTTGCACAGTGGCAACTAGAGTTTGAATCTGTGAAAATGGGTGACTGATAAATTTCGATCAGACTGCGTGAAATTAACTCGTGGCCAAAATTATCAATAATTACAAGCTTTTCTCGAATTTTTGAGCACAATTCAACTGTAAGGCGAATCATTGAATGGAGCTCTCATGATATAAAATGGTATGACTCAGTCTTCATGGTATCAAGTAGGTTTGAATCCGTGAAAAATATTGATTGAAAAATGTACATTGTAGATTTTGATCCTTCAATGCTCCCCGGTCAATTTCATGCTTATGAGTTTATTTTTTGTAAATAATTCAGTCAGAAGTGAACACATCGAATAAGAATCTAATCATATAAAATAATATGATAGTCCGAATCGTTACGAAAATCGATTTTAAACCCAAATAGATACTAAAACCTATGGAAACGGTTGATTGAGATACGCGAAAGTCAGATTTTGATTTTCTGGTGTTGCGTTGGCTTTTGCCACATTAAATGTTACTCATTTCACAGTTGTTTGAAATTTTTGGGCATTTTTAAGTTGAGATGCGAGTAAAAGTACCGTATCAAATTACCACGATTTGAAATTAATATCCTTAATTTCTACTATTCAGCCCTTGGGTATCATCTCCATGTTGGACGAAGAATGTATCGTGCCCAAAGCCACCGATATGACCTACGTACAAAAATTAAACGATCAACATTTGGGCAAGCACCCCAACTACCAAAAACCTAAACCTCCGAAAGGCAAACAAGCTGAAGCCCACTTCGCCGTCGTCCACTACGCCGGAACGGTAAGTTGGCAGTGAGTGCCGGGACTTGGGGTCGAAGGCACCTGGGTTATTTCCATTGATGGTCTCGAGAAGACTTGCTAGATTCAAGCTTTGTTTTTGGGAGCAGGTTCCATTTAGTCTGAAATGCGTCCTTTAAATTCATCTTATGTAGTAAGGTGTCATTGGCCAATTTTAGGTACGCTATAACGTGACAAATTGGTTGGAAAAGAACAAAGATCCGTTGAACGATTCGGCAGTCGCCATTTTGAAGAGCACTCAAGAGAATCAATTGATCATGGATATTTGGAAAGATTACATGACGGCCGAAGATATTTTGGCTGCGCAACAGGCCGGCAGTAAGTGGAGCTTTTCCTGGAAAAAGCCTATGTCACACAGTAGATCGGTGCAGATCCGAATTAAGCCACTTGAGACATGAGTTGTAGCGTCTATTCGTTAGTTTTCAGTCATTTTTGATGTGAAATTGATACCTCAAATCAGTTTTTACAGTAAGAACACATTATCCTAGTCAAGCAAAATTTGACACGATAAAGTGGCAATTTGCTGTAAGGGAGTACAGCTCGTTATGTATTGTCGTTATTCACCAAAAAATTCAAGGTGATAAACCAGAGTAGGCAACGCTTTTAGGAGAACGCTCTAGCTTGATAGACTGAAGAGACTGAGGACCTTTAAGCTGGATCGTTTTTCTATATCACCCTGAAGAATTGGAAGCATGGGATTTGAAGTATCGCTAATTGAACATTTGTAAGGCTTATATGATACTTCAGTCTATGCATGATGCTTAGTATAGAATTTTCATTTCACCAGTGAAAAAGCTGGTGAATTAATAAAACTTCTCTGAGTTCAGATACTCTTATTTTCTTGACGAGGCTGATTAACAAAAAATACAGGCCTCAACAAACATGAAAAATCCCTATAATGTTTTCAATAAGAATGCTGTGCATCAAACACCTGGGAAATGCAAGATTTTCGTAAGTCACCCATGAAGATATAAACTTGGCGTTATTCAGTCCGGTGAAAAATATTTCTTTCACATGTACATGTAAATGACTTTCGAATTCACGAATTTTTCATTTGCCTCTGCTTCTCAGAACTTACTAAAAGTTTGTGAAACTACAAAGAAAGTTGCTCTTACCTCCATACCTAAGGAGCAAAAGTTTTACCCATGGTACTGAAAATTTCTACGAAGCATCGAGTCCAAGAATTTTTCATGCCGAGGATTTCTTGAGTTGCAAGTCATGAATATTACGGGGAACTGTGAGATAAAACTTCTACTGCATAATTCCCAGGTCAGCTTCAATCGTTCTTGTTAGAATGCCAAAAAACAACTGGAAAGTAAAGGCAATTTCTTGTTTTTGAAATTTTCTGCTAAACCACATGTCATACAGAGATGCAAATTTTCTAGCTAACTCAAGTACGGCCAACAATTTTTTTAGAAAAAAATCTACAATAAAAGCTTTGCGCAAACGATTTTGGACACTGCACTTTTTTGCCAATTTTGTCAAACACCTTGTAAAGAAGTGCTCTTCTTCCTTTTAGCCGAAGTTGGTAGGAAGAAAGGCAAATCAGCTTCGTTTATGACGGTTTCCATGATGAACAGGGTAAGTTGACAAAGTTGGAATGTTTCTATGCTTTTCCTGCTGTCCTAATGCCCTAGACTTTCGAAACATCAATATTTATGCGAAATTTTGGTTAAAACTTCCCTTAGACTGAAATTCGACTAGAGAACATTTTTTTTCATCAGAAGATTCTTGAAATATGACGTCAGCAACTGTAAGACATTCATGCTTAATTAAGGAAAGTTTGAACAATTTGATGAACATGTTGAATCAAACTCACCCCCACTTTATCCGTTGCATCATCCCCAACGAATTGAAGAAGAGCGGCGTTTTGGACGCTGCGTTGTGCCTCAATCAGTTGACCTGCAACGGCGTTTTGGAAGGCATTCGTATTTGCCGCAAGGGTTTCCCCAATCGTTTGATGTATCCGGATTTCAAGCATCGGTGAGTGTCATTTTCGCTAGTTGAGCATTAAGTACAATCCGGGTAACCAGTCCTACTGTATTTTTGTGCGCGTACTATAACTTTTCATTTACTCTTGCTGAAAAATATTTGAATTAATCATATAAGGTGCATTTGTCTGGCAAGAATGACTTGAATCTCTGTTCTCACTGTAACTCTGTCAGCTTTCAGAAGAGATCTACGAGTATAGTATAAAAAATATTATACCGTAAAACCTACAGAATCTCACAGAAGAGCTACAGTAATTTCGAATTTCAGTTACGGTATTTTGGCCGCCGACGCCGCCAAATCTTCCGAAGATCCGAAAAAAGCTACAGAAGCTATCGTCCAAGCTCTATTGAACGATCAACAATTGAAAGAAGAAGAATTTAGGATCGGTTTGACTAAGGTAATTTTTTTTGGAAAAAAATTTCAACGATGAATGAATGAATGTAAAAATTTTCTATCCGCAGATTTTCTTCAAAGCCGGAATTTTGGCCAGAATGGAGGATATTCGCGACGCCAAATTATCGTACATTATGACGGCGTTGCAATCGAGGATTAGGAATTATTTGGCGCAGGCGGAATCGAAACGACGATTGCAACAAAAGTAAGAATCGATTTTTAAATGTCACGTCGTCGAACATAGATTACTGTAGTTGAAGACTCCACAAAAAATGTAGTCATGATATTAAAACATGAATCTGCTCTTTTCACAGTTAACGTCTGAAATACACATAATAATCTTCTCAACAAAAGTTACAGCAAACCTATGCTCCTGTATCGTAAAAATTTTTTGTACTTCTCAAATTTCAATTTGCTGCATATTATTTTGTCATTGATTTTTTGATGGTTGAATCACAGACTCTGCCTAAATTCTTCAAAAATTCCGATTCATCTCAAATAACGAATTTAGGGCACACAATGAGATCACACCTCTAGAATGTACGGTCGTTGTCAACCTTCTCATAATGAGTCATTATTTATTTCGTTCACCTGAATGTAGCATATGATGATCTTCAGTTAGTACATCATTTCAGTGCTGTAATTCGACGATAAGTTTTTGATTTCGGATGTCAAACATGTCAAAAAGAAGATAGTCAATGTCAATGGAATTGTTAAACTTTTTCGTTGACTAAGAAGTTTGGAAATTAACTTGTCACGAGTGAAAATTCTCCAAACTAAACCTCATTTTATTGCATACGAATATTAAACTTTCAAGTTCTATTTCGGTAGGAGTAGACATATCTCTAGAAATGCGAATCGTTTTGAGACTTCTGGACATCTTTTTAAACGTTTTTTTTAATTTTGGGGAATTTTGAGAAATTTTATAAGCAACAGTATACTTCAAATTCTGCTTTATCCTGATAACTGATAAGACGACATTAATTTATTCTTTCTAGGGCCGGCCTAATGATTTTGCAACGCAACGTTCGTATGTGGATCCAACTTCGAACATGGCAATGGTTCAAACTTTATGGCAAAGTGAGAAAGTTGTGTTTGAAGTAGACATGACTCAAAAAATGCCAATTGGTGTTTCAAAGCGCATTAATTCGAATAATCAGAGATGAATCTATGAAATACATCATTTGACGTCAGCAAGCGCGAAAGGTCTTTTCTTTCCTGACGTCAAAGAGCGCCATCGTAAATTTTCCGCATGTTTAATGAGCGAATTTTTCGCCAGGTCAAACCTTTGCTCAAATCGGCCAAAATCGAAGAAGAAATGCAAGCTTTGGAGGACAAAATTCAACTTTTGGAAACCAACTTGGGCAAAGAGGAAAATTTACGCAAAGATTTGGAAGGGCAATTGGCCAAATTGTTGAAAGAGAAGAACGATCTGTTCATGCAATTGCAACAAGAGAAAAATAATTTGAATACGTCGGAAGAGAGGATACAAAAATTGAACGCTTTGAAAGCCGATTTGGAGCGTCAAGTTCAGGTATGTGAAAAAACTATGGTTCCTAAAAAAGGGGGTTCTATTTTTCATTTCAGGAGCTATTTAGTTTCAAATTCTAAAAATCATTTTATAGGGAGTCACAGTCTCTTTATAACTATGCACCTTACATTACAATATGTGTCATAACAGTACATATGACTTATGAAGTAAAAATGATATTTACGACTTTGTGCAGCATCTGATCTGTATGAAAATATTTTTCATATTTAAAAGAAGGAGGTATCCCACTTTTCTGGACCAAGGACAGTATTTCATGCTCAAGTAACCTGCAGTGCCTGGTGTCAAAAAACACATGATTCATGATGCTGTAAGAATGTCAGAGTCAGAAATCCTCCAGTACTTGAAAGACAAGCCAGATATGTGAAAAATGGTTCTGTTACTGTAAGAGGTTTTATAAGAATGTAATTGCAGATATCGTGAATTTATTTACTTTAAAATTCTGTCAGTCATCCGTAAAGGTGAGGATCCTCCATGATAAAATTCCTGATCATTTCTGCTGATTTATGGCGTCAGCAAGGCATTGTGATCCGTGGCCGAAAATACTCAGTCATATGAATATTGTTAAACTTATCATATTACTTCAGTGTAATATCGTTTCACATTACTTGAGCGACAGGTTCATCAGGCATCCGAATATATTTTGATTACTGTAATAGAATGTAGAATTCAATTAGCAGACATCAAAAATTAGTCAGTTTAAGCTTTTAGCGGTTTCAAAATCGAAATCCATGACTCTGTGTCTGAAATGTCTGAGATGAAGTAAAAATGTCAGATCGGATCCCACTGAACCAGATCACGTGACCTCAACTATATTGAACACCCGGGTGTGTAAAAAATTATTCGCTGTATTAGATGGTAGACCAAAAGTTGGTGCTTGTTTGTACTTCACGTCAGCAAAACATATCGATTACAGTAGTAAGACTTGTTAAATGTGTGAATACTGTAAAATTAGTCATGTAATTAACACTTTTTGTAGGATTTGAGCGACAAATTGAACAATCAAGAAGAACGAAACAGCGATTTAACTAAATCTAAAAAGAAAACCGAACAAGAATTGGAAAATTTGAAAAAGCAAATACAAGAATTGGAATTGTCTCTGCGCAAAGCCGAATCGGAAAAAACGTCCAAAGATAACCAAATACGCAGTTTGCAAGACGAAATGGCCAACCAAGATGAATTAGTAGCCAAATTGAACAAAGAGAAGAAACACCAAGAAGAAGTGAACCGCAAATTGACAGAAGATTTACAAGCCGAAGAGGATAAAGTCAATCATATGAACAAAATCAAATCGAAATTGGAATCGCAGTTGGATGAAGTAAGTTGTCATCTACAGTAATTCGATACATTGTACATTTTACAATTGGCAGTGCTTCTTACTGTAGCCCATCGGAGTTATTTCTGCCTTATTTATTATTGTAAGGCCTAAAATACAATACCTTTGGACATTAGTTGCGTCCATAGTATTTTTTCAAGGTTTACTGTAAATAGAATTATTCTGTGGAATTCACTACTCTTTATCTTTCCTGATCTCAACAGGTTGTATATCCAATTATAATGCATGGAATATTGCTGCTCACATCCTTGCTCATGATCCTATGTGGCCAACAGTGGCTGTATGAAACATTTTTCACTGCTTCTTAGACCATTGTGGGCCTCACAGTGCTTTCATTATTATAGTGCACCGCGTGGATTTTGATGAACATAAATTACAGTACACTGTAGAATCTGTTGTATCCAGTATCAAGATATGGTATTTTGTCAAGAACACTGAAGCTGATACCATTTTCTAAAATTCATTACTCATACTTATTCTCACATTTCTTTTCCTCACGAGGCTACTGTAGCAATACAAAATCACAATCAAAGCGTAGTTTTCTGGGTATTTAGCATGTATAACCGTGATTGAAAAAAACTTAGTCCAGATACAAGTAAGCAAAGCCTTTTTTTGACCATTGCTGGAGCACGTTCTCACAACCTCTGACACTTGGTGATGATTATTGATTATTACTGTCAGTAAACACAAAACTGTTGTTCATTAAATTTTCGAATAGTAGTTTTGCTGTATTTGTATTCGGTAAAACAAAATGGAACTTCTAGTGTGCATCAAAAATGCTGCATTTGGAGATACTGAAGAGAAATTATAATTACTACTGCTCATATATAATCTAATGCGAATGAGTCAGTCAATGTCATACTGTCGGTTACCATGGCTTCCAGTAATTCCTGGCACATACTGTAGCTCAGATAGTCATTCAATTTTTGATTGATCTTGCATCGTGATTATCAACAATCTTTTTTCAAAGCTTATTGTAACCTACATTTGTAACCTGGTACAGTATTTTTCTGTTTCCAGTTGGAGGACGCTCTTGAACGCGAGAAACGAGGCAAAACCGATACCGACAAAGGTCGACGAAAAGTGGAAGGTGACTTGAAAGTGGCTAATGAAACGATCGACGAGCTGAACAAACAAAAGCACGATTTAGAGACTGCGTCGAAGAGGTAGAGCATTGAAAATTAAAAAAATTAAGATTGCTTGAATTCAGTAAGCATCATTCTTGCTCACGAAAATATTTATGAGAATTCACCGTATTTTTGTCATGGTGTGTTCCACATCTTACTGATGCCAAAAATTTTCACTTTGATCGGATTCGGAAGCTTTACTCAGGTTTACCACTCTGCAGTGCTAAGAAAGCTCAATATCATCAGAACTTATCCACGAAAAACTGACCCTAAAAATATAAACTTCGCTCCAACTCACGGAATTTTCTTCCTCTTCTGATTCCTGATTTCACTTTTTTCTAGGAAAGAGCAAGAATTACACTCATTAGCCAGCAAATTAGAAGATGAACAATCTTTGGTCGCCAAATTGCAAAAACAAATCAAAGAATTACAAGCTCGCATACAAGAGTTAGAGGAAGAATTAGAAGCCGAAAGGCAAGCTAGATCCAAGGTATGCTAATATACAGAAAAGTGGAATATTCGCCTCTTGATGCAATATGTCGCTTTACTCTTTCAGGCTGATAAAGCTCGATCCGATTTGCAACGTGAATTGGAGGAAGTAATAATTATTTTCATAGTTTCATTTTTCTGGGCATCATTTTTCACGGCGGTCAAATCTCTTTGTCGAAAGCATGCTCCCCTTTATACTGTTTGAGATAAAATCTCAAGGTTAACTACTTTTTTCGCTACTACTTTGAAAATTCGAAAAGTTTTTGAAGTGAATTTTTCATACATTATCTTTTCTGTAAAGTTGGGGAGAGTGAACACAGTATGATATGTACATCAGCACTATTTTATGCAATTCCATCTCGAACTCTAACAGGATATGCAGATCCACATGTCCTTTTGAAATTCTACATCAATTTATGGGATATTGAAGTACATCGGAATGATTATTAGTCACTAAGGTCACAATGGTCATCATAACTTAATTCTGAAGGTCTTGGTCGAGAAAAAGAAACCAAAGTGGTCAGTAGTTTCTCAAGTAATTCCTGATGCTCCCAGCATTTTGGGAAATTTTGTCATCAGATCATCAGAGTCAGAGTGACCCGTGGTCGCTTTGAAAATAACTGATGACCATAGGAGTCTTCTTCACTACCATTCAACATTTCCGACCAAGAGACTGTCGAGTGATCGCTCGGATCGCTGTGCTAAAGTGTGATGAATTTTTGATTTGTACATGAACATTTTTGAAAAGGTGAAAAGATTGATTGGAACCACTTAGCTAATACAAAAAATCACTTATGACCACAAAAATCTTTATCCATCAATTCTAAACTTTTCATTTACTAAATCGCTGGAGTGACCAACGGTCATTTAGGTGTTCTTTGATTACTACGAGATTGACATTCACACAATTTCACCATCAAAAGATCATCAGAATGGTTAGAATTCGCTTGAGTGATTCAGGACACTTTTGATGACGTTGAGAATTATCCTAACTAAATTATGAATATTTTTGATCGAAAATTCTTCACGGATCAGCTGATTGAGTTGCGACGACTTTGAGGATGAATCCGTCTATATAACATATTTGACCCATCTTCCAAGTGACTAGTGGTCACTTTATATCCTGTGGTTATCAATTGATCTGAGTGTTCTGACTGGTGAGTTGAAGATGAATTTCTTCAAGTGTGTTTGGGATTTTCTAATCGCGTGTATTCTCCGTTCTCAAGGACGCAACAGAATTTGGCTTGCAGACGTCAAAATACTGTCCTGGAATTATTGTTTTTCAGTTAGAGCATGTGAAAATATAATCCATAATATACTTAATTTTTCTCTTCGTTGAACAATTCGGTCAAAATACCGGGAAAGCTGGCTAATGTAACCGAAAATCTACGGTTTGAAATATTTACTGTATTCATTTTCTCAGCTCAGTGAACGTTTGGATGAAGCAGGCGGCGCCACGCAAGCCCAAGCCGAAATAAACAAAAAACGCGAAGCCGAATTGGCCAAATTAAGACGCGACGTCGAAGAATTGGGCATGAACCATGAAGGCCAATTGTCCGCTTTGCGTAAGAAGCACAACGACGCTGTGGCCGAAATGGGCGACCAAATGGACCAATTACAAAAATCCAAAGCCAAGTGAGTTTTGACAAAAATACACAAATAAGCTGGTGCTGTTAAAAATGCATGTTTACCATAGAATGAATTCTCTAAATTTCGACTCCAAATGGGTACAGTACTCTTTGAACCTTTGTATCATTATGAGATACAGTAACCTCTGAAAAATTTGTTTTTGCAATACTTACAGTATTACATAACCTGCTGCTCCTTGCATGCTGTTATTAAATTTTGTATTTTTTCTCCAGGATGGACAAGGAAAAATCTCAAATGCAGCGCGAAATTGAAGAATTGCACGCCGCCTTGGATCACGAAAACAAGACCAAACAAGACGCCGAAAGAATGTCCAAAAACTACGAACTTCAAGTATGAATAGTTTACTGGTTTACTGTATTTTATCCGCGGTCTTTCTCAACTCGCTCACTTGAATATGAACGAATAAATTCTATCCAACAGGTGCGAAATTTGAGTGTAACCGCAATGATGAACGAAATACTGTATTTTGCAAGTGGAAAAAAAATTTCTGGAACATTGTGAACTCGTGATAGCGTACTGTATCAGAAAAATTACTCAGAAACATTTTCCAGAGTAATTTACTGCCATTTTTATGTTATTTTTTTGTCACAAAAACCTTTCGCTGTTTCCTCAAAATTTTTCGTGTAGTCTGATTTTTACAGTTTTGCAGTTAGTAAGCACAGTTTGATGTAATCTTCTGCCCGAAAGATTAGAGTTTGAATTTCGTTTAACATATTTATCGTTACGAATTTCTCATTTACAAAGTATGCAAATGATTCTGTTCCTTTTCTCTAATTTAGTAAGAATTTTCAACATGTAGTAAAACCTGATGTGCTTTGACAGTTTGTTTTGTATCAAGCGACTTAAAAGTAAAAGTTGCAGTTGAACTGTCATTATCTGATCACTTTGCATTCAGTAGATCAAATCGGGGTTAACAACAGATGTTTACACTCAGAAACATGTAGCAAAATGATGTAATGTGATTCTGAAAGTTTAACAGTAATCTGATGTTCGTAATCTTTGTAATTTTAACTGTAACACATGACGACTCCCTAATATTCTTGTATATGTACATCATTCTATTTCGTTTAGTTAGCCGAAGTTCAAGCCAAATGCGACGAACAATCGCGCCAATTGGCCGATTATGGTAATTTGAAAAATCGTATGACCGGCGAAGCCGGCGATTTGACTCGCCAATTGGAGGACGCCGAATCTCAATTGAACGCTCTGCAACGTTTGAAATCTCAATTGCAAAGTCAACTCGAAGAAGCCAGGCACACGGCCGACGAAGAATCCCGAGTAAATTTACTTTAAAATCTCGCTTTCCCGACTCCCATATTTTAAAACTGTAATGAGTTTTGTGTGAAGTCAGCAAGAAATTAAAAAAGTTTTCTTAAACCATCATTCAAAATTTATACTGTTAACTTCAAGCCTGATTTATATTCAAGATTTAATGTTTCTTCAATATCACCGATACGTTTTTCTTCTCCATTCAGGAAAGACAGAATCTGGCAGCCCAGATGAAAAATTACCAACACGAAAATGAAAACTTGCGCGAACAAATGGACGAAGAATCGGAATCGAAGGCCGATTTGCAACGCCAAATTTCCAAATTGAACGCCGAAATTCAACAATGGAAAACGCGCTTCGAAAGTGAAGGTTTATTACGAGTCGACGAAATCGAAGAAGCCAAGTGAGCATTGATTGAGAAATTAATGACCTAAGGAAAATGCAAAATGAGCTTCAGAACATTCTTTGAATGCATTTTTTCAAGGAACTAAAAAAGTGAGTTTTAATTCACGAAAAGCATACTAAACTGGTTCATTCCATTAAAGATCACGCAGCTCGATGACAAAAAGACTGTTCAGACCGAACACTTTTGTCATATTTGTCGGGTCAAGCAGATTGATTCGGGGGTTTAGTTCTGTATTCTGTGACAAAATATGATGACCAGACTTCAGGCTTTTTTGGTTTGAAAATCATAGGCCAAAAGGCTCCTTGGCCTGAATTTTTGAGCCAAGAATTCTTGGAGGCAAAAATCTATAATTTAGTAATATCGAAAAATAGACTTGTAATACACTATTAAATGTAATTAAATGATTTGAATATTCAATCAGAGTGTTCTAAAAATGACTGTTCAAAACCTGATTTCGAACTAATTTAATTTTTGTACAAGTTTCGTAGTATCTCTACAAAGATGGACCAAAATCTTTAAACCACGATTTTTCGTGCATTTTTGCACAAACCTTTTTCCGTTTTAGCACTTGAGTTCATGTCTTTCATATAGCACAAAAGTACTGGGCATTGGAAAATGCAGCTTCTGCTCTGATTCCTTCCGGTGTCTCCTACCTTTCCGACATACTGTTACATTCTGAGATTCTAAAATGCTGCAACATTAATTAACTAATTCAATAAACACAAGGTTCAAATTTTCTGTTAAAAATTATGTCTTCATCATTCTACAATTAAAAAAGTATATTTATACTTTCATAAGTATGGAAAAGTGCAAGTTTAACCTGAAATTTGTGAAACACACTTTCTGGATGCCTTGGAATTTAAACCTGATTTCATGTTTAAAATTGCGATTGCAAAAAAGTTAGAAAAATGGAGATTTTGACTTTTAAAATGCTCCAAAATTTATCTTCCTAGCCCCCATATTTTCCATTTCTCAAGAAGGTATGATTTGTGGAAAATTTGACCAATCTGGAAAATTATAAAATGAAATGTGAAATGTAAATGACAAATCATAATTTTTAGGAGCCAAAATGCCCCCTAAACCTGAAATTTTAGGAGCCATTCCCAGATTCGTAGGGGCCAGGCCCTTGAACTGACTAAAAAAGCCTGTCAGACTTTCATGAACGCTGATTGATAAATTCGTGTGAACACGGGGTCTTTAAATTTTTGGCAATAATTATCGAATTACGCAAACATGTCAAATTTGTCAAAATTTTTGACCTTAACATCGCAATGTTTCAAATTTCTGTGGCACAGTACATTCCCCTTGAAATGATCAAAAGCGTAAGATTGATTTGATCCTAAGCCTAAACTAATAAAATGGTCAACGTTTAGATCCATGATCAGCTTAAAGCTGTGGCGTAGGTTCAGACTTAAGCATAGTCATACGCTTGGAGCTCATGGTCCCATGTTTTTGCATATAAAAGTTAAGACTTGACATCCAGCACAGTGATATCCTAATTTTACGGTTCCTCCAAAATATGATTCTTCAGAGAATGATGGAAACACTGCTCAGATCAAAAACTTCTACAAAATGCGTCTTCTCGAGCTTCTAGTTGTTTCCTGATTTTTAGCCTGCACTTTTTTCTAGTTAGTAATGGTTCATGTGACAAGTACGATGAACGGAGGCTGTTTATGGCGGGATCGTAGATAATAATTTTGTAGAACTATTATTCAAAAAAATTTCTGAGTCATGTGTTATTTATAGGAAAAAAATTGCTCATTTTTTTCAGACGAAAACTCCATCAACGCGTCCAAGAATTGAGCGAACAAGCGGACGCCGCCAACGCCAAGATCGCTTCGTTAGAGAAAGTGCGCCATAAACTTATGGGCGACATCGACGACGCTCAAGTGGACGTTGAACGGGTAAAGACTACCACTTTTTGACTACTTTAGAATAATTATTTATGGGTCAATGCTCTTTCACTTTTTTCGTCTGAGTTTTTAATGTTGGGTTATTATCCTATAGACACTTGAATATAATGTTTTGGTCGATCAAAAATCCGACCCAGAATGCTGCAAAATTTTGCAATTGCATCTGATAGTATATTTATTCATTAAAAGTTCACCAAAAAATTTGTATCATTTATGAATATGTATCATGCTTAGCATTCATTCAGCCTTAATTTTATACCTTTCAATGTGATCTATTGACTCCATTCCTTGACCATTTCTTGAATTTTGTGATACCTGAATAATACAAAACATTGAGTGAAATTCGTTAACAATTTAAAAAAATGAAATTCCGAAAGAGTTAGAATTTGGGAACCCCAGTCAACGTACACAGTGTGTTCCAAAAAGTAGCACTTCAGCCAGACAAGCTAGAATGTTCCTATCTTGTTCATTTTAACTTTGAAATTTCCAATAAATATCTACAGTATGCCGTTCGGGTTCGCTAAAGGTCTTGACCTCGGGAAGAACCCTGGCTGACCCCCAGCAAGGTCCTGGACCTACCTAGAATTTGCATCTTTTGGCGGCAATGTGAGAGTAATTTTTTCTTTAAGTAAAAAATGCCAGCGAAAATATTAAGCATTGAATAAATGTGATTTTAAAATAGTTTATTGCTTTGTTAAGGCTTGATTTTATAAAGCCTTGGAAAAATAATGCAAAAATGTTAAAAATTATAAAAAAACTTCAACTTTCTCATTGGGACTAGTACAAGGAAAACAACGATATTTTGAGTATTCTGATCAATTTTGACGGAATTTTGAGGACTTTTTCAAAAAATTCGGATCTCACAACAAATTTTCTACGCAGGACATGATGGCCGTGGTCTGTACTCATTCAGAGTAAACCACTGCTTTTTCATGTCAAGTTTTACTTGACCATTGCAATGTAAGCGTACTGTAAAAATGCTTTACCACCCATGAAAAATGAATACTGAATGTTCGGTTTCTGGCTGAAAAAATGAATTTACTATTTTTTCAGTTGAGACCGTCAGAGGAATCTTAAAGCTGTTCAAAACTATTGAAATCAAATCTTGATCTCTTTCAACATCTTCCTTTTGGAAATGAACTCTCCAGAGCTATTTTCATGCAAGTCCGTTGATTTTTTTGAACTCTGTCAAAAAAATTGTTAATTTAATAACTAGTTTCGAAAAACTATAATGTTGCACTACTATATGGTAATTTTTTACTACATTGTATATCGTTTGTGAAGTTCCAAAATCAAAAACTTGTTTGTTTTTCTGGAACTGTTTGTGAAAATTAAGAGCTGAAAGCAAGTACAGTTTTGGAATTTTAATATTTATGATTAAACCATATGTCACATAGGATAGAAATTTGTGAGTCTATTCAACTGACCCTCACTTTTTTGAGCAAAAGATCCTACAGTAAAAGCTTTGGGTAAACAACTTCAAAGGCGGTACTTATTTTTTGTCATTTTTTCAAATTTACAAGCGTTATATAAAAAACGGATTATAACTAGAGGTTTTTCATGCGAAAATTGAAATTTGCTGATAAATTTTAAAGACGATTCCCTCAACTTTTTCAGGCCAACTCCTACGCCCAAACTTTGGAGAAAAAACAGAAAGGTTTCGACAAAGTTTTGGACGAGTGGAAAAAGAAATGTAGCGATTTGCAAGCCGAATTGGACGGCGTCCAACGCGAAAGTCGCAATTTGAGTACCGAGTGCTTCAAATTGAAGAACAATTTGGACGAATCGTTAGAACAACAAGAAGGTTTGCGACGGGAAAATAAATCCTTAGCTTTAGAAATTAAAGATTTGACGGATCAATTGGGCGAAGGCGGTCGATCGGTGCACGAATTGCAAAAAGTCATCAGGCGATTGGAAGTGGAGAAAGAAGAAATGCAGGTTGGAATGTTTGTAGTGAAAAGTTGAGATCCGGAATCGGGATCGAAGTTATCAAGCTAAATTTGAAGGCTGGTTGCAAAAAAAGGATAAATTCTAAACTTCAAATTTATCAATAACCTCTTGAAGCATTGTGATACTCAAAACTGAAGTAAAACATTTGCAAAATTTCCATGAAACTTCTTTGAACTGTTATTGTATTTTTTGCTAATGTCTGGTTCTAGCTTCATGTTAAGCTTTTGCTCAAAATTCCTGTTTCTAACACTTTCCGTGTCTAATAATTCTCATTTTTAGCTTGGCATCTACAAAAGCTATCTCGCAGTTTGAAGGCATCAATTCCCATTCTGGTTAATATTTAAAATTTCATCATTTCATTAAACTCTTACGATGAAACATTTTGAACAAACAAAAGTGGAATATTTACAGTATCTCGCAGTACGCATTCAACAGGTTACTGCGTGTTTTCAGTATCTTACAGTATTTTTAAAACATCCAACTCTATATTGATCTGAATTGTTCATGAATTTGGAAAATTATGATTAATACATGCACGTATGAAATTCTTTTTCTCTTGGTCAAGGCTGGCAGACGTTAGTCAAACCATTGGCCATTCAATCATGTATAATTTGCATACTTAGTGCTATGCAGATTTCGTCCTAGCAAGATGCCAGAATTGCATCACGTGGTTTTTGGAATGATAGATTTTTCGATTTTCAATTTGTTTCTTCAAATGTTCAGGTTTTTGTAGCAGAGTTGACTCCAGCTTACTCTACCTGACTCTTTACGAGACAAACTTTTCCTTTACAGGCAGCTTTGGACGAAGCAGAAACGGCCTTAGAAGCCGAAGAAAGCAAAGTTCTACGAGCCCAAGTGGAGGTATCGCAAATACGGCAAGAAATCGAAAAACGTATACACGAAAAAGAGGAAGAATTTGAAAATACTCGCAAAAATCACCAACGAGCTTTGGAATCTATGCAAGCCACGTTGGAATCCGAAACCAAAGGAAGGGCCGAAGCTTTGAGGTTGAAGAAAAAATTGGAATCGGATATCAACGAATTGGAAATCGCTTTAGATCACGCCAACAAAGCTAACGCCGATGCTCAGAAGAATATCAAGAGGTGATTTTGGGATTTTTATTAAATAAATTGATAAATTGAACAGTGGGGAAATTTTGTATGAATCCTTAACTACGAAAATTTCACTAATATATGAGAACTCAGTCCTGAAATCTAAACTCCAATTTTGTGGCCATTAGGCAATAGTGACGATTTAACATCACAAGTTTTTGCCAAAGCTTTTGATGCACACCATTCTGGACTGCTAAACTTTTCCGTATGGACAACAAAGAAATTCGATATTTCAATATCTTTGATCCTTAACTGATACATTATTTGCATAATTTTGTGTAAGATTGAATGTCAATTTTGTTAAAATAAGTTTACGACTAAGGATTGATGTGAATTTACTGTTGTTCAGAAGTTGTGTAAATTATTTCTCGGCGTTCTCTTCAATAGATTTGACATCCTCTGAACAAATGGAAATTTTCAGACTTTAGAACTTTTTTTACAATTAGAAATACAGTATGGGCGAATTCGAATCACAGAACTAATAGTAGACCGTTGTACCTCACGAATACATTCATTGGCCTATATGCGGCACTATGTTTACTGTAACTTTTTTGCAAGCAACGCGCTTCCCAATTACAGTATACAGTCAGTATTTTGTATTGCAATATATGATCATTCTTTCATGAGAAAGAAGAGGTAGAATTTCCTGACCATTATTTTTATAACTTGTTTTTTTTGAGCTTCATTTATTGACATCTGGAAATGATGCAAAAAAACCAGCACTGTCAGGAAAGTATTGCGTCCCATATAAAATAATCAAAGTTGAGATGTTTCTATCTCAATTTTGTAGATATTTGGAACAAATCAAAGAATTGCAAGTGCAAATCGAAGACGAGCAACGCCAAAGGGACGACATCAGAGAACAGTACAACAACAGCGAAAGACGTTGCGCAATCTTGCAAAGCGAGAAGGAAGAATTGATGGTTTCTACGGAATCTGTAAGATTTTCTTAACGACATAGTCTTGAACGCTTGTTACAACATTTTTTCACTGAAGAACTATGAATCGAATTTTTGTGACTGCAATAACAAAAAATTGCTAGAAACAGGAATATCCTAAATCTCCACAATAGTATTTGTCAATCTTCGCATTGCTGAGTTTTACTCTCCCTAAAGACTACTGTAGTTTAACGACCGAAAATTTCGTCATTTATTTATTCATATAGTTTCGGGCTCTCGTTGAAATTCACGATTAATTGAAAACACAGATTTCATATTCCTAAATTCCACGAAATTTCATGAGCTTCTTGCTGACGTCAAATGTATTCTTGAAATTTTTGGCTTCAGGCCATGTTATTTGTTTATTAAGTGTATTACTGTCTTACATTTTTCATATCCAATTCAGGCTGAAAGATCGAGACGCCAAGCGGAATTGGAGGTGCACGACCTGAGGGAGCAAGTCAACGAATCCAACTCTCAAGTGAACGCTCTAGGAGGCGTGAAACGAAAATTGGAGAGCGAAATGCAAGCCTTACACGTGAGAAAAAAAATTAATATAGAATAAAATTAGAAATAAATAGAGAAAAAAATGTAGGACAAATTTATCACTTTCGCATGAAATTTTTGTGCTCTGTTTCGAATTTAATTCTCGGTTCTTTGCTGAAAACAATTTTCTACCGAAAATATGCATTTCTTTAGATTTTTCTAGCATTAAATGCTCTTTGAAGGTCCAGTGACAGTCCCTTTTTACATGTATGACAGGAAGCATTTTTTCCAAAGGCTTGAATTCAGAAAATTTGTTCATTTTTGGGCTAAAAATGATCAATTTAGATCAAAAAAGTGTAAAAATGTCAAATCTCTTTCACAAAAATAGTTCTATTTGGCAAACTTGACATTTTGTCGATTATGAGGCCGAAACTTGCCTTTTCCGTCAATCCCGATCTTCTTCCTATAAATGAACCCTCAATAAAAAATTGTCCAATTTAATCGATTTGATTTTCTAGGCCGAACTTGACGAAAGTCTCAACGAACTGAAAGCGTCCGACGAACGAAGCAAAAAAGCCGTGCAAGACGCCGCTACGTTGGCCGACCAACTCCGTCAAGAGCAAGAACACGCCGGTCATATAGACCGAGCGCGCAAAAATCTAGAACAACAAGTCAAAGATATGCAAATTCGTCTGGAGGAAGCCGAACAAGCCGCGTTGAAAGGAGGCAAAAAGATGATACAAAAATTGGAGCAAAGGGTGAGAAGGTTATTTTTATAATGTTCACCTCAAAAAAAAGGCGTATCGAGTGCTAAACAATGATTCTGGAAGTATCCAAACCATACATCAGGCAGCGGCTTTTCAAGGCTAGCAGTACTATTTTGATCAAATGTATAAATCTCGACGAGACATATCCAAAAAAATGGTTCAAAATTTTTATCTCCATTTTTGACGGTTAGGGATGAAGTCCGAAAGTCATATTTTCATCGAATCAAAACCCTGAAAATTTGAGCTGCTGTGAATTCAAGGGTATGCTTTTCTCTTTGAATCTCAGAGAAAACCTGTTGCCACAAAATTTAATTAACTAATTAAAAAGTGCAATTCCAATGAAGAACTGCAAATATGATCTCTAAAGAACTTTCCTACCGCTGTCACTTGAGATAACTAATTCTGAAATTAATCAACTTTATAATTTTCCTAACCTACAGATTCGCGAACTGGAAATCGAGTTGGACAACGAACAACGCCGTTATCAAGATTCGGAGAAAAATATCAGGAAGCAAGATAGACGAGTTAAAGAACTCGAATTCCAGGTATATAAATAGTCGCCTATTTTTTGCCTTAGATTCTTTGCCTATTCTACTCGCGTCTCTAGATCGAAGAAGACAAGAAGAATAACGAACGTACTCAAGATTTGGTGGACAAATTGCAACAGAAATTGAAAGTTTACAAGAAACAGTTGGAAGAAGCGGTGAGTAGAAAAAACTGTATTAGTAAAGCATAGGTTACAGACAGGATAGGATCGAGTGAATAATATACGTAGCCGCCAAAATCCCCTGAAGCCATGGGCTTTTGGAGCAAAATCTGGATCTGAGTTTAGACTTAGGAGTAGGAGTAGGAGTAGGAACTCAACAGACTCAGGCTTAGATTCAAGGTCAGGCTTAGGATCATGTCTGAGCTAAGTTTTAGACTTTTGCTCAGACTCAAGCTCAGACTCAGATTCAGGCTTAGGCTCAGGCTAGAGCTCTTGCTTAGGCTTAGGCTCGGGCTCAGGCTCTAGCTTGATCTAAAGCTCAGGCATAATCTCACGCTTAGATTCGGATTCAGACTTAGGCTCATACTTGGATTCTGGCTTAGGCCCGTCAAACTCAGGTTTAGATTCAAGGTCAGGCTCAGGCTCATGCCTAAACTAAGTTTTAAACTAATGCTCAGACTTATCTGGGCTTGGGCTCAGACCCAAGCACAGACTCAGATTCAGGCTTAAGCCCAACTTTAAACTCCGCCTCAGGCTCATCAAGCTCAGGCTTAGGCTCAAGGTAAGGCCCAAGGCTAAAGTTTAGGCTCCGGCTTAGACTCAAGCTGAGGCTGAAGCTCAGAACCAAGCTGATTCAAATTCAGCCTTAAGCCTAGGTTCAAGTTCAAGCTTAGGTTCAAGCTCAAGCTTACTCTCAGGCTTTATATCAAGCTCAGGGACAATCTCAGGCTTAGGTTGAGACACGGGCTTAGGCTAAACCTTGGACTCTGGCTCAGGATCATCAAGATAAGGCTTAGTAGACTAAAAGTCAGGCTCAAGCCCATGTCTTGGCAAAAGTTCAGGTCCAGGCCCAGACCCAAGTACAGGCTGAAGCTCAGACCCAAGCCCTAGTTCAGTTTCAGCCCTAGTCTCATGCTTAGGCTCAGACTCATGCTTGAATTCAACCGTAGGCTTCGACACATGTTCTTAAGTCGAAGGCTACTCAAGATTGAGCTCCGGGTCATGCTTGACTCAGGCCTGGGCTACCTAGACTTGGATAAGGGTCATTTTTAGGCTTAGGCTTAGGTTTATATTTCGGGCTCTAGTTCCGTAAGAAATAAATTCGATGTCTCTCAATCCGTTATCAAGCTAAAAATGTTCACATCAGTTTTATTAGGACATTTTTTGTTTTCTACTAAAAATGTTCAAATTTGTCAAATTTTTATTCTTTTTATATTCGACTTCTCGTTGCTTGCAGGAAGAAATAAGCGCCACGAATTTGGCCAAATATCGCCAATTGCAACAACAAATCGACGAAGCGGAAGAAAGGGCCGACGTGGCGGAAAATTCCTTGTCGAAATTACGAGCCAAAAATCGCAGTACAGTTTCGATGGGCCCAGCTTTGTCCACTTCGGTGAGTGGTATTTTTCGCCTTGTTCTCGAACTTTCTCCCAAATCTTCGCGATTTTTATCAAAGGCGCTATTGTGAGAAATTTGACGTCTTCCGGATAAAAAACAGTTTCTATATTCAGTGAACAAATTCGGCTATTTACTTACAATAAGATGAATTTTGTGACACAATTCTGTATCGAATCGTCTAAATTTTATTCGCTTGTTCCTAAATTTTTTCTGAATCTTCGCATTAAAGTCTCAGATCTAGATTATATAAAACTTTTTTTCCCGAAAACCTGGTTTTCTTTATTATGTGTTATATTGCTGCGTCAAAGGTCCCTCATCATTTTCAGTCAGCCGTTAATTTTCGAGACATCGAATCTTCTTTCGGCAAAAACAGTATGGTATCTTCTATTGTATTCATCTACAGTAATTGAATTTCAACAGTTGGCTCATTTTCCGGAATTTTATGTCTTCAGTTTTTACGATTTTTATTTTGGGGAAGTTTGAAGTAACAGACGTGACCTCAAAATAGGATTTACATCACAGTGTGTTTTTTCTGAAATGTTTCTGCGTATAGAAACCAAGTTCCGTTCCATATATTTTAAATTTTCGGCCGGTCCATAATACATGACACTGGACTTCAAATTTGCGAGCATTTTAAAATCACTTTTAGCAATTTTTTGGGTGGAAAAATCCTACAATAGCGATGTTGTGGATTCGACTTTTACGACAGTGCTGAATTTTTTAATTTTTCGAAAACATAAAAAACAAGCTATAGTCATCCGAAGCCAATTTTTTTAATCACAAAAAACTTTTCTATGAATAATTCGATTTTTTGAGAAAAATTTCTTGAATAATTCAAGCTCTATTAACGTAATCTATCATATTTGCGAGAAAATTCTAGATCGAATTAGGATTATTTATGGTTGAGGAATTCCGACAAAATGTTTTTGAACATCTAACATGGAAAAACAAGAGCAAAAAACCTGAGAACAAGTTTTTGAGCAAAGAATAGGATATCTAACCCACAAAAATATTATGTTGTACAGTACATCAATCTTTTTTCCAGACTTCAACCGTTCTACGTAGCCCAAGCCGTATCAGAGCCAGTAGCAGCGCCGTCAATTACGAAAATTATTGAGATACACCACAAAATCGTCTATTCAGTGAACCATAGTTCAAAATAATTTGCATAATTTCTAGTCGTCGTGCTTTTTCTTCTGTATTCGTAGAAGCTCATTTTCTGTGTAGACCCGCCTTATCTTTTTTTGTCCCCTTTTAACCGCACACAAATTTTTCGGCTTATTTCCGACGAAAATTTCGAACCGAATTTGTTAATAGGTTCCCTTATATTTCGTTTTGTTATTGCGTGTTTTTGGAGGGAAATTCTAGAACAGTATAGTTTCGCACGCCCGCACTTTGTTGTTTCTATGCACTGTCGAAGAAATAAAATTCATCGAGTCTTGATTTTCCTCCTCAGAAAGAATATTTCTTCTTGGAAGAAGAATCTCATGAATGGAAATGAACTAAGAATAATTTCGAACATTAAGATTGCATGCTCACCAAGCTTTTTGGTGCAGAATGAGGTTTTTGAGCACAAGTTTCGATGATAGCAATTTTTCGTCGTGATTCTAAGACATGAAAAATTTTTCGATTTTCAAATATTTCTCAGGTGGTCCGCAATTTTTCAAAATACGTTTGAAAAAATCGAGGAGTCTTGAAAAAAATGTGGATGTCGAAAAATCAAATTGACCGAAGCTCTAATGGCAGCACTGATTTTTATGAGAAATGGGAAGCTACATCAATGCATCTTGAAAAAATTTTAGGCGTGGCATCATTTCTTATTAAACAGTTTATCAACTTTAGTTTATTAGCTGGAAATTTGAGATTTGTACCTGCAATATATCATGAGCTGTACTTATTTATATCCAACCACCGCATTATATGGATGGGCCGGGTATCCCGATCCGATCCGGATCTGCTGAACCAAATTTTTTGTATCTAAATCCGATCCGGATCTGCTGTAACAAATTTTTTGGATCCGGATCCAGATCCGCATCTGCGACTGTCAAAGATTGAGATACGCTCATAATTAGGTCTTTATTCCTTTCAGTTTGCATTGAGCTTCATCAAAACTTCAAGCCAATGATAGCTAAGTTCAAAAACTTTAGGCCAATGGTAGCTAAATTGAACCTGACAATCATTAATTTTTCAATAGTATCACTCTTCAAACAATTTCTGGTAAGATCATAAATTTGACCTGTGCCACTGAATAACCTGTCACGTGCCGCTCAATTCTCCAACGTCACGTGATCCTGATCATGCCGACATTTTGTTATTTTTCATGTTTCGTTTATTACTCGAACATGCTTTTGTTTATTTCATTTTTACACATGCATTTTACGTCCGTTTTTATATTTTTATGCATTTCTATGTTTCGTTCTGTTGTATTTTTATTTCTTTACAAACGCGGGCTACAGTAGGCCCTTTAGCTAAAAACTTCCGCCAGTCGTGCTCCACGAGCACATGGCTATTTTTGGTGCGTTCACGCACCTCTTATCATCAAAAATTAGCGTCATTTTTGTTACGCAAAAACGACTAGCTAAGAAGTTTTAGCTAAAGACGTTCATATGCTTAGCATAGGCACTGCAGTCGGCCTCAGTGCTAAACGCATGTGAACGAAAAAATGTCTATGTGCTCATAGGCATCTTCTGCATCGCGTCTAGCTGCAGAAGTTAGCTTGAGTGCCGAGAAACTCCGCCCAAGCTGCAGCTGTAGCCAAACATGTCCTTAAAAGGACATGTTTCTTTAGTTTTTCGCTCATTCTTGGGTTCACCAAGCTCCGATTCGGTTGTTGTAACTTCGCGTCCGCCGCCCTTCCTAATTTGCATAATTTTATTATACACCTGTGCGTCCGCCGCCTTACTATCAATAAATTTGCATAAATTTACCCGTGTTCACTGTGTCCGCCGCTTATCGTCTACAGTACCCCGCTGCCCATCAGTCCCAGGTGCCCGACCGCCCCGGTTCGTGAATTAAACGTTGGAGTGTCGCCTCCCGCTCGCTCCCGCTCCCTCCCGCTCGCCGCCGCTCGCCGCCACTCGCCGCCTAGGACGTTTGAGGATCGCATCCCCTGCTCCCAGTGCCAGAAGACCGAAAGCATCCAGGGACTTGCTGCCCGTTGCGTCGTAATCGCTTGAGAAACAGGACTAGGTGAGTCTTCTCAGGGGATTATTGTTATTTGTGGGTTATTTGTTGGGAAATCCTTCCTAAGTCGGTTTCCCAAGGTTTCCACAGATAAGTAGGGCCTCCACCTCTCAGGTTTGGGCTAAAAGGGGCTGTCTGGTTCATAATCGGGTCCCATAATTTAGGTCATTTCACGGGTGACCCTGTCCCCACTCTCACTGAGTAGGACTCGGGGATTGTCGCACCTAGCCTGGCAGCGTTGTCCGTTACCCTACAGCAAGACCCCAAGGACAACTCCAGAGAACCAACTATAGACCTCTCTATAGCCACCATTTGCCAGGTTAGGCCCCCAACGCCAACTTGGGAAGCCTGGGGAAAATGCCAGTATCCATCAGGAGTCACAGCCTATTACTCACTGTAATAGGATCAATCTGATATGGTTCACCATCAATGTGACGTCTAAAACACGGTATTACCTGATGAGATACCCAAACCTCTCCAGCTCTCCCAAGATCAACATGTCATACACGTGACATGGCGTAAAATGTGACATGGCGAGGCTGGAAAATCGACCTTAAGTCTGGCACTCGTCCTTAAGTGTAAAACTTCACCCTTGGGTCGGAACTACCCCCAGGTCGGGTCAATTCCCATTTTAAGTCGGACAAGCCCCCTTAAAATTGGGCACTAGCCATCCAATAAGTCAGAGACCCCCCAAATTCGGGTTTACTGCCTAATGGGTCGGGAATGTCCCTTATTTCGGATTACCGCTACAGTAGGTCGGATACCTCCCCTCAAGTCGCGTATTATTACTGTAGTCGGAAATTCCTTTCCCGTGCCAACAAGAGTTATTACTGTAGGTCGGGAATTTATCCCTGAACATCAGATTTAATTACTGTAAGACGGGATTTGCCCTTACGAGTGATCTAAATGTGATCTATATGTGTAAATAATTATCTCATGCGTGTGTATAACCCCTATGAGTAATAAATCCCCTCTGAGTCGAGTTATTTATCCCCAGAGTCGTGTTATTTGTCCCAGAGTTGAGATATATATCGAGTATTCTGTATTTCTCCTCTGATCCATTCTGTACATTCCACAAACTTAGTCTGTGTTGTAAACTACCTTATCTGTTTCTTTTCCCTTATCCCCCCCCTTTCTCTAATCCTGGGTGGTATACTGTAGCCCTCCGGGTGGGTGCCATTACAGTACGCCTGTGCCCATTCCCGTACTGTAACTACAGTATACCCATACGCGGGTACTGGTATCACAGCTGTAGGGGTTTACGGCCTCTCCTGACTGTTGGTGGTCCGTGACCCCATGATACCGTACACCCTCCACGTATGATTCTGGACGTCATACGTGGCTGCGATTTGTTAATTGTGTACAGTATTTCTTGTCTGGCGGCGGAAACTGTCGGAATTGCTCACTTTTCCGGCCCCAAATTTTTACACTGACTGTTTACACATTTAACACGCGTATGTCCAACTCGCATATTCCCCGTCCTTGGTTATTTTTCTTTCCCTTCCCTTTTCCTTTCTCAGTCAGCTGAGCGGTGCCAAAAAAAAAAAAAAAAAAAAAAAAATAATTCTTTTTTCGGACGCCACCGCTACAGTATGACACCCTTACGTAAGTTTCTCCTTCTTCTTCATTTCTACTTACTGTAAGGTCTGATTCTTCCATTCTCCGGTTGTTGCATCTAGACCATAGACTTTACGGGTCATGCTCTTTGACGTCAGCAATGACAACGTTACGGGTTGTTGTTGTTGTGTGGTTCAACCCCACGGATGCAACCACTGACGTCTGCAACAGCCGCTTCACTTGCTGTTGCTTTAAGGGGTGGGTAGCCCTCCGGGTTCTACTCCTGACGTCAGCAACCGACATTACGTGTTGTTGTTTAAGTTAACACTCCAGCAGTAATGACTTCTGACGTCTGCAACAGGTGAAGCCAATGTTGTTGTAACAGGTTCGGCTGGTTCTCTGCACCCCATCTGTGACGTCAGCAATGGTGACGCACCGTGCCACTATTCGAAGATGTGCAGGTCTTACGGGTGCCACATCTGACGTCTGCAACAACTGCATCTCATGTCATTGACTTAAGGTATCAGACCCTCGGTTCCACCTTTTGACGTCAGCAACGGCACCATCACGTGTTGCTGTACACCGATAGCTGGCTTCAGGGCCCTATTGCTGACGTCAGCAATGACAATGTATCATGTTCTCGCAGCAGGAATTGAGGTTACATGATCCTATTTCTGACGTCCGCAACGGTAACATTACGTGCTACTGCAGGGGTTCTGTCGGCCTTAGGCATGCACCCCTGGCGTCTGCAACTGCGACATGATACTTGAATGCTCTTATCCCAGGCACCTGCAGTCAGCACCAAGGTCATGTGTTGGTTCATACCCCTACCTTTTGACGTCCGCACCAGGTTACTGTCGGCCCTATGAGTATTCCACTTGAGTTGTAGGTGGTCGCTGGCGCATGGTCCTATCACCTACCTCTCTTGTCTAAGGGTTTGTGTGTGTCTGGGGGCTGATGCCTGGGAAACATCAGTCCACATACATACACCACCTGAGATGCTCACTAGCCTGCGTACTGATCAGGTTGTCCGCCCGGGTAGCGGCACTGTTGATCAGCACGTGGCTGTTTTCAAGCTTTAACTGCAGGTTTGAACGAGTTACACTCGGCCTCAGCTGGGTTGGTTGTCTGACTCGAACAGATAGCAGGCATTTGCAGTCGGTACTGCCTGTGTCTGACGTCTGCAAGGGTTCGGCAATCTTCTTGTAAATTTCTTATCTAAATTCACTCATTCTCTTTCATCTCATCGAGCTGTCATACATAGATCTTCTTTAGTGTCCCCGCCGTAGTGGTTCCCAAGGGACCGCGGCACAGCCTCCGGTTGGGCCTAGAGTGTATAGGACCCCCTGTCATATTTCTTTCACTCGAACGCCTTCGTTAACTGGCTTAACGATGCCCGTGCTAGAGTCGCCACTGACCCAGAGTCCGCCTCCGCGGTCCACCCTTTATTAGTCATGTAAGTAATAGGCACCGTTGAGTCCGCCTCAGCGAAGGTATTGAGTACGCCTCGATACATACTTTACACTCATATTCAATCAGGGACACCTTGTACCCGTGATCCCTTAGATGTTTTCGGGTGCGCCCTCAAAACATCCAGAGTATTTCATTTTAACTGACTGAGTGTGTCAGAATAGCACCCTTGGTACCCGTGCTTCTTCCCTCTTCTACTGTGTGACCTGCGAACCTCACTTCATCTCAGTGATCGGCAAACCCGGCCACCAGCTGTGTATAATACTCCTGGAGAGTGTCCGTTCTGTTCGGAATGCGGGCTCCCGTTTCGGACACGGCTGTAAGTTACTTGCGAATGTCGTCCAGCACGGAACCTCCTGTATAGTCCGTCTCACTATGCAGAGATCGCAATCGCTCCTGGCGAGTGAGGCCCGTTGCGTAACTGCGCGACCCCTTTGCGTAACTGGGTTTGTAAATTAGTTTTGTCCCTATTTATTGCTCCCTCTTAAGTTCATTTTCAGTTGACCCTATCCTTTTCCACCTCATGCCACTTTATGCGCTACTCCTGGTGAGTAGGATCTTGCCGGCTACGAGTCCGCCTCGCCCCAAGGTTTGTAAACTAGTACAGCGGTCGAACCTCCAGGAAAAATCCCTCCTGAGCGGGTTCATCCGTCACCTCATTTTTTCGGCAGGAAAAACCGCCTCTTCTCCACCTTCACATCTGATCTTCCGTCCTCTTCATCTATTCTAATTGCCGGGTCCAGGCCCCGATCCTACATTTTGGCCGGGATCGATTCCCCCATATCTCAGGCCATGCCTCTGTCCATCACGGGCGACCAGATAAATTCCCTTCTGCGTCACCCTGATGTACTCTGATCTTACATCTTATAATCCTAT
The DNA here is from genome assembly GCA_963922205.1 of Romanomermis culicivorax. Lineage (NCBI taxonomy): Eukaryota > Metazoa > Nematoda > Enoplea > Mermithida > Mermithidae > Romanomermis > Romanomermis culicivorax. Next base: position 847,751 of record CAWUHX010000064.1, read on the forward strand.
TCCATTCTAGCTCCCTTTCCGTGGTCGCTAGTCTTAAGCTAAATCAATTTACGTTTTAAACGCCGTCGCGCCCACGTTTTCCGAATTCACGCGCTCTTTCGCCGCGAATTCAAAAGTAGTACTCACCTTCATCTTACACAATAGAGACACCCCGTCGTTCCTGCCGTCTCAGTACCCAGCCTGTACAGACCAGTGAGCCGCTCTCTATTCAATTTGACTTAATTGCTTCACGGGCAAGGACGTCTGTTCTAACCACCTTACGGGAAAACGAACCCTCGGACATGAAGTCGGAAGCTGATCTCCCTTCACAGATCGAGAACAAAGTCCAGGCAGCATTTGAGAATGCTCTTGGACCCCTCAACCAAAAGTTAGAGGCCATGAATGGTCGGAGGCACCCTCCCGTGTCCAGCTTTATGGCCCCTCCCACCTTCTCCGGTGCTTTTGGTGAGTCTATCACCGATTTTATGTCGCATCTTACTCGTTTCTTTACACTCCAGGGTGTAAGCGAAACGGATCATGCGTATAAAATCGCTTGTCTGGAGTCATGCCTCACGGGTCCTGCTCTCGCCTCCTACCGGGACTTTAGCAGCAGCACTCCAATACCTACCCGCTACGAAGAGTTTACGGCTTTTCTACGGAGAGATTTTCCGGTAGGGCGTGACTCTGATCTGCATCAGCAGCTGATCCAAGATCGACTGCAGAAGCCGACAGAGTCGGCGATAGTCTACCTTGAGCACCTCAAAAGACTATCCAGGGTAGCGTATCCAGATCTCGCGACGGATGTCCGAGATTCTATCATCAAACCTATCTTTCTGCGGGGACTGAAGCCGGTCCTCCGAGATAGTATCAAGTTTAGGGAGTTCACGACTCTTGAAGAGACACTCAAGGCAGCCTGTTACGCAGAATCCCAAATCTTTCGGGACGAGATCCGGTACACTGCTCCATCTAACGCCGTTTTCTCTTCAGAACCTAAACACGCCGGATATAATCCCGATATGCCTAACAGAAGCGCAAACGGTCGTCAGAGCAACGCTCCAACGTCGTCATCCTCCGCCGATGAGGTTCGCCGCTTGAAACAGGAAATGGCCAGGCTCACGGCCCACGTAGCGAAGCTCACGGCCCAGCAACGTGCACCCACGCCAATCCAACAGACGCCGCCTCCACAGCCGTCGACACCAAATCAGTCCGCCGGGCGACGCTCGTCGGGAGCACACCTTCAAACGTGCTCCTTCCACGGACTGTGTACACATAGCGACGCCGACTGCCGGGCCCAGCGTCCCACCGGTGCGGCTCCCGGTAACAACGCCGCTAACGGTGGTCGCTGTTATTTTTGCTGTACACGTGCCCACCCCACGGACCGATGTGATAGGCCATGCCCTCATTGTCGTCAAGTGCGAGTGCACCGATCAACTGCCTGTCCGCAGCGCAATCCGGCAAACACGGGTGAGAATGTCTACCAAGATACTGGTTATTCTTCCCAGGGGACAAATGTGTATCATCAAAGAAATGGTTATCACCCTCCCAACGATACAGGAAACCATTATCGGCAGCCCATACGCCGCAACAACGCCGTTGGGGCTACCGATGGCCCTCCTCATCCAGACCCTCTTGACCTGGATGATGAGGCACTTGCTGAACACCTGACAGATTCTTCACAACAGTGTTATCCTGTCTGCGTAATCAGTATTGGATTTTCAGTGGTCCAAGCAGCCCAGGTACCCGTACCGATGAACGTATCGGACATACCGCTGCCACCACCACCACCAAAGTATGCGATGCCGGTCACTCTGGACCCCTCGACGACACCGCAGTTTGTTGGCCACGCTAACATCCTCGCATCGTATCGCATTCCTAAAATTAAGACTGCCGAGCCAGCTCCAGCCGCGAATACGACGTCTTCGGCGCCACCGGCCCGCATCGTCCCTCCAGGACCACCGCCTTCGATCCCCACGGATTCGGCTACGGAAGTCCTCGACCAGGTCGAGCCCATGAATTTGTCAGGTATACTACCTTCTTCTTCAGGTGATCCTAGAGTAGGAACCAGAAATCTATCTCAGTCCACGACTCTATCGATTTCTTGTTCACAGCGCCATCGCCCGTCCAAGACGCGATGTTGGCCATCTGGTCAGTCGACCTGGCCAAGAAATACCCACATTTGCCATGGACTCTCCTCAACGAGCCATCAAATGTCGAAGCACTCACGGCCGCCGACGTCGTGCTTGCAGCACCCGTCTCGATGCGCCTCTTACGACCCGACGTCGCCCGCCGGGCACTCGAGTTCATTGCCAATGGGACTATCACCATCTCGCCCGTCGAGAAGTTCTTATTGGACGGAGAGCCATCCTCGCCTTCAGTCGATGCCATCCGCCGAGCAGTCGAACAGGCCAGTCGGATCCTCCTGCCTGCTGCCGCCGCTACATCACCGGCAGCAGCGCCAACTGTTGCCGCAACATCGCCAACGAAAATGGACATTACTGCTTCCTCGCCCCCGGCCAAGGAACCCGCAAATGATCCTACACCGCCGGCAACAGCCCAGATCAAATCGCCGGCACCAGCCCAAACGACATCTCCGACCGCCGCGACCAAGTCGCCCGTCGTCGAACCCATGGCCGTCGACGAGACCTTACGTCCAGTTAATGAGGATGTCAGCATTGTTGAAACATCACGGTTCCCAACGGCAGTCAACCCACGGTCGCCGAAAGTCGGTACCCTTCGGGAAATCCTCCCCAGCGGTGAATTGGTCCTCGATTTCCCCGACCAGGAACCAATCTCGTCCGACAGCGACGAAGAAGAAATCTGACACTGCCCCTCAGGCCAGATTTGTGAAATTGAGTGAACACTTACAAATTACGTTTGTACAGTTGTTTTTGACAATAAAATTGACCTTGGTAGCATCACTGTTTCTAGGGGTGAGTTTGTCAGCACCGGCGGCTCAGTATCAATTTTGCGGTCTCTCAAGAAGCGGACATCCACTTGAGTTACCCCAGCGTGTAGAGTGTAAACCACCGCAATCTTCATGGAGCCCGCGGCGCATGAATGTTACGGTGTATGTCCCTAGCTCAGACCCGATTACAGCCACAGCGTGGAAATGCACATTGCGCTCCCGCAAAGTCTGCACCAACACTGGTTTCTTCGGCTCTAGGGGCATCACTGCAGACGTCATCACCACTCAGCACCTAGCGCCTGCGGCATGCACGCTAGCACATCGCACTAAGATGTTTGGTTCACAAAAACTTGTCGGCATTCGCCCTGGCTTTTATAGCACAAACCAAACATTGGAAGTGATGTACGAATGGTGCTGCAGCGACGTCTGCAAGACAGTGACTAACCTTTTCATCGAGGAGGGACAAGTCGCTTCGTGGGACGGCACTACGGCCCTAAGCACCTTAGGCGATGTAGGTGGATGCAGTCCCACTGCAGGTCAGTGCACTACTCTAGACGGGGTCATTGTCTGGCCTGCACAAAACTTCACGGCGCGGTGTCATTATCACCCCAAGGGAAATTACACTGCGTCCATGTCAGGGAACCACGTCATCATCGATGATCTACAGGTTGCCCTCAGGATCCCGGGAAACTCCCGTGTCATCCAACTGTGCCCAGAACTACGTTCCACCACAGTCCGGACGGATCAGGGTCTTCTCCTTCGCATCCACGGGAGATACAATTTGACCCAAAACTTGTTCAGAGTGGCAACGGACAGCCGTCCCAATCCTGTCAATGCCAAACTGAACTATCTGGCTCAGCAGATCAAGGAGTCGGAAATTAACGGTTTCCGGTTCACGTGGCTTGAGCTTTGCTCTCACGCTCAACGCTATCTTGATCTGACTTGGCAGTTGCTTCGCTTCGACCCTACCCTGGGTGCCCGGGCATTCCTCCAGAGGAATGACCTGACGGCGGAATTCACAGGCGATGCGCTGACAATATGGCCGTGTCAGAAGGTCAACGCCACCTACGTTTACCACTCGTACCGGGTGGGGAACGTTTGCTACAAGTACTTACCTGTACAGGTTGGGGGCACCATCTACTTCGCCACCCCCGGTGGTCCGGATCTCATTAAATCTAGCCCAATTGTGCCGTGTCATCACCACTTTACAGGGATTTTCCGAAATCGCTCGGGCTGGTTTACTGAGTCTGGTGCGGTCCATGTGAGCCACATCCCACTGGAACTCTTCTGGAAGCAGCATTTCAACATCACTCACTTTGAGGCACCGGCGCTCTTCCATGACCAGTTGGCGATGACCCCTTCAAACTTTGCCTTCTTTAAACAATACGTTTACAAGACTGAGCAAATTGAAGCGGTACTCAACCGGCTGGTAAACTTTACCGCTGGTCTATCCCTGCAACCAGACGCCATTTACCAGGCCTTTGCAGGGGTAGGAACCGACATCAAGGCCTCTCTGGAAGGTGTCGGTTTGGCAGCAAACCATGTTATTACGGGTCAACAACACACCCTCGCCCAGGGCTTGCATGCTGTCCTGAGCGGGCCGGTCCAGTTGATCTTTAACATCCTAATTACCCTGACAGTGCTGATCGGTGCCGGATACCTTGCCTATCTTGGTGTATCTTATTATCTCAGCTACCGTCTGCGGAGCAAACAGGTCAGGTTTGTTAGCCGTTTCTCCCCGTTGGGTCTTTACTGCAAAGTCCAACGCTGGATCGGTTTTCACTACGTGCAAAACGATGTGCCCTCCCAGCTTGACCGAATCACACCGTGCTTCGTCGTGCTGCTGGACACCAAGGAAACTCCTGCTTTCCTTGACACGGGTTGCCCACATACTATCATTAGCCAACGTCTTCATAAGGCCTTGGCTAAAGAAAGTCCGAAGGCGGTCATGGCGTTCCAGCAACATCACGACTTTAACCCATTGATGAGCATCAATGGTAAAGCCGTTCATACCATCCTTTCGGGACCATATGAAATCATGTTGCCCGGAAACCGCCAGCCGAACACACGGATCGATGTACATCTCCATGTGTGCAAGACTACGTCTCCCTTCTGGGCACCTGTTGACCTCATACTCGGACTGGACTTCTTAGAACAGTTCAAGAACATTATGTTTGACTACCAACGTAATGTTTGTCGGCTGGACGCGGTAGAGTTACCCCTCCTGCTGACCACGCCGGAGATTGACCAGATCGACCCCTGGTGGGAGAACACCCGTGCTCTCTCGCGAAACTCACACAGGTCGGGATCACGATCGCGGTCCAGGGCTTCGTCCATCTCTCGGCCACACTCACGGGCCTCCTCAGTTGCCTCATCATGTGGGTCAACCAGGGGATCCCGGGCCTCTTCTAGACGGGCAAGTCGTCATCTGTCGACCTTGCATGGGTCAGGTTGCCCTCGACCTCCGCCTGGAACCTCTCCAGTTACGCTAGAGAAGGGCCGGTACCGTGAGCCAAGTGATTCAGATGCTCCGACATCACCCGTGCCAAACGCGCCTCCGCTATCGGACACCGAGGTTGAATCACTAGGAGCTACTCAGAGTCCGAAGGATCACTCAGACCACGTACTAACGGTGCAGGATGAGTCCACCCTTCTGAATGACCCGGAACCCTCCGTCGGATACGCTCTAGTAGGCCTCCTACGTCGTACGGGACTGCCGATTCCAAAGCGGTCCGGTAAAACGAAACATGCTAGTGGTGCCACCACACCTGATTCCGGTCATGTGGTCACGGCTTTTTACCCAAATGATATTCGGACACCCCATATCAAAGTTCTTCTCAACAACTGGGTAGAAGCGAAGGCACTGGTCGACACAGGAGCTGTTTTCTCACTCCTGGACCACAAGTTAGCGGCCCAGCTGCCCAACTTGTCACTATCACCAACCAGGGCACGCCCTATCGCAGCCAACGGGTCCCCGATCCCACTGCTAGGAGCAGCCTACATCACAGTTACAGTGGCTGATGTCTCTGAACGGATTCAGGTCCAAATACAGGAGAACTGTTCAGCTGAGCTGGTCCTTGGAACCAACTTCCTCGGCCGGTTCAATTGTGTTAGTTTGAACTGGGAGAAATCTTTCCTCCAGTTCAAAGAGAGTAGAATCCCCTGTGACGGTCTCATCCACAGCCCACCTTCTGCCCGCGGCGCTTTGCCCCTGAAGGACTTGGTGATTCTTGAGCCTCGCTCCCTGACACGATTCACTGTACCTGTCCTACCAATCTATACGAACGTGCCTGAGGTGGCCTTCTTTCCGAAGCATCTCACCGGGTCTCAACGACACGTATATTTTGCTGGAAGCGTGAGTACCGTGACCAACGGTCACATACCACTTCAGGTAGTCAACCCGAGTACTCATTCCGTGGTTCTCTACCCGCACACGACCATCGGTCATGTGCAAATGCATAGTGAGCCCTCACGGGAATCACCGGTCGACTCAGACACCGTCCTCGATCGTCAGTGGGTCGAGGCCAATGCTGTAATCTCACCGGACATCTCCCCTCGGGACCGGGCAGCCTTACTCGATCTGCTGGTTGCATACACCGACCTTTATGCCCTTGATGAAAAGGACACAGGTTCCACTGATCTCGTCCAGCACGAAATCAGCACGGGCGATGCCCGCCCAGTCCGCCGTTTTCCTTACCGGTCCTCACCTAAGGAGAAGGATCTCATCATGCAAGAGGTCAAGGCACTCCAGGAGAAAGGTATTATTCGGCCCAGCACGTCTCCGTGGGCTACTAATACCGTCCTGGTGCGCAAGAAAAACGGTTCTCACCGTATGTGTGTTGACTTTCGTGGTCTTAACGAGGTCACGAAAAAGGATGTCTACCCTCTCCCGCGGATAGATGACATCCTCGACACACTCAAGGGTATGAAGTATTTCACCACCCTTGACCAGGCTAACGCTTATTGGTCAATCCCGATTGCCGAGGCCGATAAGGAAAAGACGGCTTTTAATACGCCAATTGGACTTTACGAATTCAATTACTTGCCTTTCGGTTTATGCAACGCGCCAGGGACATTTCAACGCCTTATGGACCTCCTCCTTACTGGAATCCAATGGCGCACGGTTCTGACTTATCTCGACGACATTTTGGTGTTCGGGAACTCTCACACCCAAATGCTTGAGCGCCTGGCAGATGTGTTCGCCCGTCTTCGCCGGGGTGGAATGAAGCTCAGACTGAGCAAGTGCAAATTCTCGCACTCAGAGGTAGAATACCTAGGCTATCGCATCTCACAGAGCGGCCTAGAACCTGACCAAGCCAAGCTGGCCGCCGTCCAAAACCTACCCATTCCACAAAACGCCAAAGACATCAAGTCCTTCCTAGGCCTCGTGTCTTACTACAGGCGTTTCATCCCTGGTTGTGCCCGGCTCAGCGAGCCCCTCACCAAGCTCTTACGGAAGGAAACTACTTTCCAGTGGTCAAAACCTCAGCAGGAGGCGTTCGATGAACTCCGCCGCCTGCTGACCAACCCTCCTATCCTGCGCCATCCGGACTTTTCGAAATCCTTTATCCTTCAAACTGATGCGAGTATTTCGGGGATAGGAGCGGTTCTTAGCCAGTTAGACGAAAATGGATACGACCATCCTGTCGTGTACGCCAGCCGAGGGTTAACAGCGGCCGAGAAAAACTACTCCATTACAGAACTGGAGACTCTCGCTGTTGTCCATTTCGTCAAGCACTTTCGACCATACCTCTTCCAGCACGAGGTGGTCGTTCAGACTGACCATACCGCGGTCAAAGCAGTGTTGGAGAAGCCTAACCCCTCTGCTCGGATCGCTCGGTGGGGACTCGCGCTCGCCGAATTCAAACTGACAATTCGGCCGCGAAAAGGTCAGTCTAATGGTAATGCTGACGCATTATCACGCCTGCCGGATCCTAACTCCCTCACCGGTCAGAGTATTGATGATACTCCCCTCTACAGACCTGAGGGGCACGTTATGATGATCACCGATGGTGCGCAGCACCTGGCGCGATCCAGGACCTTGACCGATGGTGTGCAGCACCTGGCGCGTTCAAGTAATTCAGCACCGATCACTGCTGGCGCGGAGCGCCCGGTACGATCAGAGTCTTATGCCGAGATATCCGTCGGTGCGCAGCACCCAGACCTTTTCGCTGCTCAGCTGGAGGATCCGGAGTTAGCCGACATCATTCGCTCTCTTAAGCCTCTGGGCGACCAGAATGATGTGAGAGGCTACCATCTGTTGGATAACGTTCTTCAGAAATGGACAGGCGAGTCCAATAAGATCGTCATACCCAGATCCATGGTTACTACCATTATCCGGGCTCATCACGATGACATCTTAGCTGGACACTTCGGTGCTAAACGTACTGCGCGGCTCATTGCTCGCAGATACCACTGGCCCTCCCTCAGTCGGGATGTCAAGTCCTTCTGTCAGCGGTGTGATCTTTGCCAACGGAATAAGCCCGCTCGACAGAAAACCACTGCGACCCTGAAACCTATCACCATCACGGGACCGTTTCACCGGGTAGGTGTCGACTGCATGGGACCAATGACCACTAGCGAAGCTGGCAACCGTTTCATCGTAGTCTTTATCGACTACTTTACGAAATGGGTCGAGGCTTTGCTACTCCGGACATCACTGCGCACACCATAGCCCGGCTGTTTGTAACGCAAATTGTCTGCCGGCACGGGGCACCGCAGATTCTTCAGTCAGATCGTGGCACTGATTTCACATCAAAACTGATGACTGAGATCACTGCGATCTGCGCAACGAAGAAAATCCACTCTACCGCCTATCACCCGATGACCAACGGCGAAGTGGAGAGAGCTAATCAGACGCTAGCCACACGGCTACGTATGTATGTTCATCAAGGACATACTGATTGGGATGAACACCTACCATACGCTGTGTTTGCCGTCAATATCAGCATGAATGAGTCAACAGGGTACTCGCCCTTTGAACTCATGTACGGTCGCACACCCATGCTCCCTGTTGACGCCGCGCTCTCATTCAACCCTCCGGCCCATATCATTAATGTTTCCTCATATGATATGGAGGTCAAACGTCATTTCACGAATGCGTTAACCTTAATCCAGAGTCGGATTGAGAAAGCACAGGAGGCCTATGCACGGTCGTACGACCGGAGGGCACATGATGTCTCGTACAAAGTAGGGGATCAGGTGCTCAAACTGCGCACCTCCAGCAAACGTGGACTCACTCCTAAATTGCTGCCCATCTACGATGGACCCTACCTTGTGACCAGTGTGGCATATCCCAATGTCACACTTCGTCTCGAGATGGATCAGGAAGACACTGTACATGTCAACCAGCTTCGACTTTACGTGTCCCCTGAACAACCGAGTGAAGCAGAGGATACACCTCCCACTTCACAGGCAACAGATTCGGCACCCTTATTGTATCCCTCAATAAGCCGGGACTTTACACCGAATCTGATTGACCCACATCTTGATGCAGAGGTCCCCGACCCGTAAATCAGGATGCAACTCTCTTCACTGTCCCTGCTTACGGACGAGGACGTCCTTTTTCGAAGGACCGCCGTGCCCCTCACGAAGTATCCACTCTTGTCCATGCTGGATCTTAGCGGATAGAAGAGAGCATTCAGCAACCTAAGCGTCACGCCTTAGGCGCATCCTCACGCGATAGCCTACATCTCTCAGGGTGCATCCTCTGCGATAGCCCGACAATCTGTACCTCACTGGGCGCATCCTCGGCGATAGCCTACATCTTGCCCTGAAAATTTTTCTTTTCTGTGTTCTAGACTGTCGCACAGGACATTCAATGTCGGCAACTCCACACATCAACAACCTCCGGTCACCATACCGCCGAACGAATTACGATCAAAGAAGGCGCCACCCGCCGACAACCCAACGGACCTATTCGACCACTTCCGCCGTCACACCTTGGAATGACCAACGACCACGGACACGCCGTACAAAACCTCACTACTGACCACTGCAAGGACGAGGACGCCCTTTTTCGAAGGACCACCGTGTCACGTGCCGCTCAATTCTCCAACGTCACGTGATCCTGATCATGCCGACAATTTTTTATTTTTCATGTTTCGTTTATTACTCGAACATGCTTTTGTTTATTTCATTTTTACACATGCATTTTACGTCCGTTTTTATATTTTTATGCATTTCTATGTTTCGTTCTGTTGTATTTTTATTTCTTTACAAACGCGGGCTACAGTAGGCCCTTTAGCTAAAAACTTCCGCCAGTCGTGCTCCACGAGCACATGGCTATTTTTGGTGCGTTCACTCACCTCTTATCATCAAAAATTAGCGTCGTTTTTGTTACGCAAAAACGACTAGCTAAGAAGTTTTAGCTAAAGACGTTCATATGCTTAGCATAGGCACTGCAGTCGGCCTCAGTGCTAAACGCATGTGAACGAAAAAATGTCTATGTGCTCATAGGCATCTTCTGCATCGCGTCTAGCTGCAGAAGTTAGCTTGAGTGCCGAGAAACTCCGCCCAAGCTGCAGCTGTAGCCAAACATGTCCTTAAAAGGACATGTTTCTTTAGTTTTTCGCTCATTCTTGGGTTCACCAAGCTCCGATTCGGTTGTTGTAACTTCGCGTCCGCCGCCCTTCCTAATTTGCATAATTTTATTATACACCTGTGCGTCCGCCGCCTTACTATCAATAAATTTGCATAAATTTACCCGTGTTCACTGCGTCCGCCGCTTATCGTCTACAGTACCCCGCTGCCCATCAGTGCCAGGTGCCCGACCGCCCCGGTTCGTGAATTAAACGTTGGAGTGTCGCCTCCCGCTCGCTCCCGCTCCCTCCCGCTCGCCGCCGCTCGCCGCCACTCGCCGCCTAGGACGTTTGAGGATCGCATCCCCTGCTCCCAGTGCCAGAAGACCGAAAGCATCCAGGGACTTGCCGCCCGTTGCGTCGTAATCGCTTGAGAAACAGGACTAGGTGAGTCTTCTCAGGGGATTATTGTTATTTGTGGGTTATTTGTTGGGAAATCCTTCCTAAGTCGGTTTCCCAAGGTTTCCACAGATAAGTAGGGCCTCCACCTCTCAGGTTTGGGCTAAAAGGGGCTGTCTGGTTCATAATCGGGTCCCATAATTTAGGTCATTTCACGGGTGACCCTGTCCCCACTCTCACTGAGTAGGACTCGGGGATTGTCACACCTAGCCTGGCAGCGTTGTCCGTTACCCTACAGCAAGACCCCAAGGACAACTCCAGAGAACCAACTATAGACCTCTCTATAGCCACCATTTGCCAGGTTAGGCCCCCAACGCCAACTTGGGAAGCCTGGGGAAAATGCCAGTATCCATCAGGAGTCACAGCCTATTACTCACTGTAACAGGATCAATCTGATATGGTTCACCATCAATGTGATGTCTAAAACACGGTATTACCTGATGAGATACCCAAACCTCTCCAGCTCTCCCAAGATCAACATGTCATACACGTGACATGGCGTAAAATGTGACAAACCATTCAGAAGTGATGATTGTTGTTGACGCAGATAAAATTATTTTGGATATCAATGACATGTTCGGCAGTTAAATTTGATTTTGATAAGGTGAGATTCTTCTATAAGTAAAAATCTTTTCATCTTCCTGGCAATATTTTGATTTCCAGTCAATTCTACAAATAAGTATGTATTAACAAGCAGACGATAGGGATGTGTTGTAGTGTGTTTCCGCCGATTTTGCTGTATTTTGTCGTTTTTGTCGTTTCGTGCATGAGGCCTGCAAGTACCATGTGGAGTGAGCGACGCGGACCATCGACAGCCGTCTTACTGTAGCGCATGTCGATACATGTGCGTTATCTCTCTCTCTCATTGTGTGTTAAATTTGTTTTTCATATTCTTAACATTAGTTGTTTCTATTCCATACTCGCCGCCTCTATGCACGCCTACATTTTGTTGGTGTTTTCTGGCAGTGCGTGGGAGTGATTATTGTCTTCTCGCCCTGTTACGTTTTGTTAGTAAGTGTTATTTTGTACAAAGGTAGAATTTGGAGAAAAGTCTCCTTCTCCCGTTTATTTTAATTTGGGAGACAAATTAAGGAAGCATCTTTCCTTAATTTGTGGGTAAATTAGCGTGGGGTTTAAGTACAATTAATTAAGTTAATCGGGTAAGCGTGGGCGTAGGAAACACGTACATTAAGGACGAACCCTGGGATCCCACTCCTGCCTAACTTATCAATTTCTGACGTATTCTAAAATACAACAGATGCAACCGGTAGTGAATTTCTATTTATCCAGGTTCGCGTAGTCCTATTTGATTTATTCGGGTTCGGGTATTGATCCTAAATTTACTCGAGTTCAGGTAATTGAATAAACATAGGTGATTTTTTTCTTGTATTGCTGCATTGCAGTATGCATACTTGTACATGGACATGGGTTATGTTCATTGTGTCAATGCTTCTCATATAATATTTAAATTTGTCCTTCAAGCAATGTGCTGTACTTGATGAATGAATTTCATTGATTCCTTTCTAGATTTTTTACTCAGAATAGTTGTCAAAAAATGTTGTTACCTAATCTGATGTTTGTCAAGTTTCTTAGCTGTCTAGAGACTGTGCTACTTTGATTTGGGATTTTTTTGATCTAACTGATCAAAACAAAGCATGCATAGTGGAGTTATCACGTTCAAGCAGTCCTGGAACGTCAGTGCTTCGACATCACTTAGAAAACAAACATCATGAGCACTGAGCAGTATCAAGAATTCCTAGGAAAAAATCAAGAAAAAAAAGAATTCATCATTAGACATGTTGCAACGGCTACTCGACCACAAAGATTCATTAGGCCTTTATACGATGGAAGAATTATTACATTGGATGGTGCCGCAATGGTCGATAATTGAAAAATTGATAACGTTTCTGCAGCCCATCAAAGACGCTACTGAAAAAATATTTCTACTGTGAAGAATTTAATCATAAAACTGAAATTTTGCTACCAGTAGTTGCAAAAAATGCTTGACAAATCAAACAGTCAAAATGAGTCATAAATCGGCACTTTTGTTGACACGATTCATGAACGATTTGGGAACATAGAACAGAGTGAGTAAAAAAAATTACAGTAAATTGAATAGTTGAGCGCAAGAATAATGTCATTTCAGAACGCACATTGTCGCAACATTCCTTGATCCATGTTACAAGAGTAAATTTTTTTCCCACAATTCAACCATAACACTGGCAACCAGTTTCATGGAAAAATACATTGAACAAAGTGCAGAAGATAAAGGACCTCAGCCAACGAAGAAACCAAAAAAACAAGACCATACAACTTCTGAGGGCTTGAATATGGAAGACTTGGCTCATGAATCGGATAGCAGGTCAAAAGAAAATGCTCAACAAGCCAACACTTATGCTAAAATGGTAATTTTTAACATTATTCCTCTATCATGTATATACTTCAATATAGCTTTTTCAGGAAATTGAAAATTACGAAAAGAAGAAATCACTTGGGATTCATGAAGACTCTTTGGATTGGTGGCAATTAAACAAAAAAACCTTTTTGATTTTGGCGCGTGTTGTAAGTGCTCTCAGAAAGATTATTTAGCAATGCAGATCTAATTCATGAACCAAGTCAAAACAAAATGAAGAGTGAAACCGCTGAAAAACTATTGTTAGTTAAAATTAATTTGGTAAAACTCAATACAAATATTGTTAAGTAAATAATGTTGTTGATGAACTGATTTTCAAGAATATAGGTGCTCTAAAGTCTCCTATAAACCCGAAAAAACTTGTCAAAACTATTTGGGTTCGGGTATCTGAGAAGCATTTTATTCGGGTTCGGTTTTTTATTTGGGTAGCCGAAAATTGCTCGGGTACCCGATATTCGGGTTCGGGTACCCATTGCATCCCTAGCACACGATGCCGAAAAAATAATGTTCCTTATATTCATATCTTCTCGTTCAATTTGATCTTCTTCGGGCTACAAAGTCGTTGAATGAATCAATTTCGCGCTTATTTTCAGTTTTGTCTTTTAGCTGGCATTGAAATTATGATCTGGCTTTGATCATTCAGGTTACTAACTAAGGTTTTCAATGTTTCAACTATATTTGATATTGTCCCAGGTTTTTCGAAAAATGTGTCTTCGTATCCAGGAGTAATAAAAGTAGCAATCATAAATTCCCTATTGAAATTGAAAACGTATTCTCAGATTATCATACGATATTGTTTCGATTTCTTAATTACTCTATTGTTTCGAGATTTCTAAATCTGAGATCAATGTTCACCTGTAAAGCTTCAACAAATGAACAGATTTCTCTACTGTCGAAATGTTTGAGCAAGTTCTTAACCATCGATAATTTATTGACACCAAAAAAATCATACAACTTGATTTTAGAATAGTTAAACATAACACAATCGGATCTTGTCAGATCTATCGTTCAGTCTCCGAATCCAGATCCGTTTAAGCAATTTTGGGATCCGGATCCATTGAACCATTTTTTCTGGATGCCGATCTGGATCCAGATCCATTATCGTCAAAAAAGTGGATCCGGCCTATCCCTACTACATTATAGATTAAAATTTTTTTTGAAAAATGAACTGCAGTGTTGATCTGTTTACTGTAAAAATACTTGGCAATCGACTAAAACTAGACACAATAAGTCGCAAACATCTGTTTCATGGGCTCAAAACGTCAATTTGGATAGCTTGAGTAGATTCACTGTTTAAAAGAAAAGTTTCTTATTTGCATAATTTTCCAAACATCTTTTTAAAACCGCACTACGTTTCGAAATGTGTTTCATTCAAGCACATTGGAATCAATTTTCCAACGATTATGACCCACTTTTTTCGAAACCGGGTTTTCAATGACATTAAATTAATGAAACACTACGAAAATGTGTTGTTTTGGATTTTGAGCAATCGGTTAGTCTGCGAACTCTCAAAATGCCTTGCATTCTGCCGTTATAGTGTTACGGTAATTTTTCTATTGAACGCAGAAGCTCAGATCTGCTCTGGCATCCGGAAGATTGTGTTTGATGTTAAATCCATCAGGAATATAAATTTGGATCTAGCGATAATCTATGCCTCTGGAAACGGAATGCTGCATAACTTCAATTAATACGTAACTAGAGGCAGATCGAGGAAATTTCGATGCGATCCTGATTTGACAAACAAATTCACGACAATCCAAACGGTTTCAGCTCCGGATTCCCACTAGACCCGACATTCATTCTTGAAAATTGAATGTAACCGGCAGATTCCGGCTCCAGATTATACATGTCGTAATCCGGAGCCCATAGAATTCGGCCTGCCTGTAGTCTGAACCCGATTCCAAATCTAGATATACAACTTCTTATCCACTCCTACCACTTACTGCTTTCATCTTCACTGTTCGGCGTTTCGCCTTTGAAGCAGAAATTTTTATTAGCATATCTATACGGAGAAAGTGCTCTAAATTTTGTATTCAATAGTACATTTTGAAACAGGAGATAGTTCCAACTTTCTGCTTTGTTAGCTTCGATATGTTGTTTTGCGAATTTGCTATTCTTTTGGCTCTAAATGTTGCACAAATGATTCCTATCAAAGCGGGTGAGTGCTTTTCATAACATCGACGACCATAGGGTATAGTGAGACAAGGAAAAGCCGGCAGGAGTGAACCAAATTTGAATCAACCTCTAACTTTCTGCTTTGAACAGATTTCAATGAGACCTATCGATTGAACCAAATTTGCTGCGTTTTATTTCAAAATCTTACTCCCCATGAAAAGGCACAACTAAAATCTAAAAACCATAATAGTGAACTTAAATTAGTTTTCCCCTGGGAAAGATTTTCAGAAAGTGGGAAGAGTTCGAGGCTTGCAGGTATTCAGTCACAAAAACTGAATTACAATTTCATCCGGAAAGTTGCTGCAAAAAATATTGGCTTAAACGTTGAGAAACTTGTCACAAAATTATTAGAAAGAAACCATCAAATCGTGTGATGTTGTTATTCTTGCATTGATCTCTGATGTTGTCTTTCTGGGGATATTTGTTTTCAAGTGAAATTCTTTGGTTTGTTTCAAATTTCTGAAAATCCATGAAACGAGATAAAAAGAATTATTTTGTTGGAATTCTGGAAGATTTACATGAGTCACACAACTCCTGAAAAGTTCGTAGGTTTGTCGCGATATCCAAAAGTTTGAAGAGTCAGGGAATAAAGGAGCCTAGAAAAGATGAGTACAAGGACGAACTACAATAATGTCTACAATAAGGAGGTAATTTCACAGTTTCAGATATCCTTTTCTGCAGTAGAAAATAATGGCTGTATACTGTAATTGAGAACCACTTTCCTTGCGTAAAGGTCAGTAATTTTATACGGCGAAAAATTTCTACTATATAATTCTGTGAGACCCGAAAAATTAAAAAAAAAGAAATGCATTTAAAAAATAAAGTAAATAATAATTAAATAATACGACTAAAATATAAAAAATAATCAAATTAAAATAAATAATAAATACAAAAAAAATTCTCAAATATTCGTCATAGGTTTTCAAATGAGTTATTTCGTGAAAAAATATCATAACCTCTGGATATTCAATTCTTTATCTAGATTGGAAAATGAAAAAAATTATGCTGTCATCAAAATCTTTTATAAGAAGCTTATGCCAGAAAATTTTTTACTCTTTTAAAAATTCGTTTATTGGTCGATCGAAAATCGTAAAAATGTGAAATGTTACTTGCTTTCCAGTTTAACTATTCATAAATATTCCGAGAAAGACAGGATATTAGATACGGTCTTGGTCTAAAAACGTTGGAGATCGAAAGATACTATTTCAGAATGCAGATAAACTCAGTTTAATAAATTGCGCCTGAGAAATGCTTCACAGATTGCTAATCTATATTTTAAGGTCAAGCTGCTCCACAAAATCCCAATCCCGTTCAGCCACCTGCTCCAACACAAAAGCCCCTCTGGTGCACTGGCGGCAGGTTGACTTGTGACGGACCTTCCGAATGCGGCTACGAATCCAATTGTATCGCCGGATGCTGCTACTACCCAGATTCGGTCTGGTTACCCTTCAGGAAACGTCTTAGATAATGTCTTACATACGTAGTGTTGTATGTACTCCGATTAGAAATAAATATTTGAACAGGAAAATTAATGCAGTATTTTCAGACGTTATGAAAATCTGGAGAAGCTTTGCCTCGTCCAAATGGAAAGATACACTCTTTCAAATCATACTTCCGGATATAGTTCAACTAGATCTATCGATTGATAACCGATTTGTTGTGTTTGGGAACTAAACTTTCGGTAGAAGTTCATCCAGATCTGAGGTCGTATACGAGGTGCAAGTCCAGAATCGGGTTCTAACGACGCGGAAAAATTCAAGGTCAAATTTAAAACTCTATCCTCGCAGACCATAAGAACCTATATAGAAAATTTGGTATTTGAGAACAACTAGATTTCAGGTTTCTGAACGAATTAACGTGTAACGTACCTGCTAAAGCAGTACTGTAAACATGTAGCATACTGTATGTAATAGACATTTATTAGATATTATTTTATTTTCACATTTTATCGTCTCAAGGATGTCTGGGATTCACACCCAAACATTCCTACAAAATTACGTGAAGTACTTTATTTTGATCCGTTCACACCCCGGTAGCCCAATTAAGACGCCCTAATTAATTTGCACAAACGGCAGCTGTTCCCCTAGAACCTACACGAAACTACACATTCCACAGCTACCGTAATCCCCCGTAAAAATCGTAAACAACACCTGCACACAGTAAAATACGTAGAAGCCCCGCCGTACAGTAGTCTCAAGTGTAACAGTAGCGGCGGCCCCACAAAACATGTGTATACAGAGAAACCGATACAGGAAGCATGCACAGAAGCACAGAGGTGTGGCCAAGCCCACCGTAGAAAGCAAGCGAAGCACAGAAAGCATACAGTACCAGAAAAGCATTAGAGAGGCGTAACTAAGAAAGCATAAAAAGCGTAGCCGGAAACGACGATTGGCGGAAGAAGATGGACAGAAGCTCGACCTCCCGCAGCGTCCAGGGAGTGGCCAAAATCGCCGTATAAAAGAAGAAGCAAAGCGTGATTTTGATCATTATTCTGGTTCTTATTCTTGTGGTTGTTTCCGTTTTGACTTCCGCGCTCGCCCCGTCTTTTTATATACATTTGCAAGCGGCCGACTATTCGAAAGCACTTAAACCGAGGCCCCCGTCCGTATTTTAATTCGAAGCGCGTTATTTGTCGACGTTCAAGCGACCGTCGATCCCCGTTGTTTTATTGTAATCGTACGCCCGCGCCCCCATCCCGTTATTTACCCCGCCGTATCGACCAATTGGTCCAAGTAAAGTACCTCACAGAAATCTGGTCGTTACATATTTTGGTGACCGTACCGTTACGTTAACCAGTGGAACTCCCTGCCCCCAATTAGGTGTACTCTTATCCAGGCATTTAGAAGCATTAGATAATACAGTAGTAATCATTTCCTACAGTAAGACAGTATTCGTAGAAAGCAAACTGGAAATCCCCTCCAACGAGACATTAAGCGATACATTTAAACGAATACAGCGTGAAGCGAAAATTGAAGCATTTAAGCAGAAATCCCACCGTAAGCCAAGAATGACCCACCAAACGCAAGATCATTTAGGAGAAATCGTTAGAGAACAGATAAATGATTTGTTTTCAGAACATTTTCGTACCCTACGCACACAATTGAATCAGAATACAGTAAACCCTACCCTAATAGACGATCTAAGAACAGCAAACATTCGTAATAACATGGCAAACAATTTCTACGCGAAACCTACAGTATTCACAGGCGGCGTGACCCAACATTTTGGTGAATGGAACAAAAGATTAGAACAATTCATGGCACTCCAAGGCATGAAAGATACAGACGTACAGTTAAAGTTGGCATGTTTAGAAATTCATTTAGGAGGAGCCGTGTTAGCAAAATTCAAAAGTTTAGCAAATTCCGAAAACCCTCCCCACACATACGAGCAGTATAAAGTCGCATTACAGGCATTTTTCCCAAACAATAGAGATAATGAGCTACATCAACAATTTTTACGCGAAAGAAAACAAAAGCGTTCAGAAACAGTAACGGAATTCTTATTTGATCTAGAACATCTCGCAACCCTCGCCTACCCTAACTTTAACACAGACGCACGAGAAATGATCATAAAACCCCTCTTTGTAGAAGGCATGCAAAACGAAATCAGGGAAGCAATTAAGTATAGAAGGTTCGCAACTCTAAAAGAAATGTCAGATGAAGCAGCTTACATTGAACAGCAAATTCTTAGAAATGAGTTAAAATCTAATGTCCTTCCCTTCATACCCCCAAAACCCGAACCCATCTTTTCCCTCACCAAAAACACAGACCAACAGGATCTTTTGCATCAGTTAGAACAACAAGTAAAAGATTTACAGCTGCAGATCAAACAAAAACCTCAACCCCCACCACAGAGTAGCTACAACAATTTCAGTAACAATACTTTCAGCAGGAATAATGCTTACAGGAACAATACCACCCCTAGACAGCCCACATGCTTCCAGTGTGGACAAATCGGACACGTAGCTCGTAATTGTAAATCAGTAGGCACCCGAAAATCATGTGAAATCTGTTTCCGTAATAATCACAGTACACGTGATTGTAAAAGCCCATGCATCCACTGCTCCCAAACAGGACATAGATCAGATAACTGCCCTTCAAAACCCTACTCCAATTTTCAATGTTTTATATGCAAGCAGAGGGGTCATACAAGCAGGTATTGCCCAAATCAGCAGAGTCGTAATATTCAAAATTGCATTGAGTACAGGCAACCCCAACCCCTCATGGACATTGACGACCCCGCATTTTACTCAAAATTACCCGCCATAACTAACGGCCCCCAGACTACTTTAGGAACTATCATGCCCAACACCCACCGCCGTAGCGACGAATACGTCCTTGATCTGGACGTACCCGATTGGTGCGCCATGTCACCACCCCCCACGCCTGAAGCCGCAAAAATCGAAAAATCGCCGCCCACCATCCCCGTAGGTTACAAGATCCCCCGGAAGCAAGACACTACGCCGCCCACCGCCCCCGAAACCCCATCGAAAACAGGTCGCAACTTATTATCCCTCTTACACAGCCTGACCCCTGAACCCTACCAATTTCGCCCCCGCCAAACATTGCTACCGACCCCCACAAGTAAGCAAGTCCAAACCCCATCCCATAACTCAACTTCTAAAGTTTTACAGAATGTTCAGATTGCAAACCGGCCACCCCCCCAGCGCAAAACCGCAAAACGACAACACCAAAAGCCCCAACACCAAACCGGCCACAACGAAAAAACACAGTGCCCCGCTGCCTCCACTAAAACATTCTATTGGCCGATGTTTTGTATTTTTCTTTGTATAATAATCCCCACATCGTGTAGTGCCCAATTTCAGATGTGTGGAACTTCATTGAGCGGTCACTCAGTCAGCATACCAAAACTTGTATCATGCATGCCCCCTTCCACAGTAGACAAACCCGTACAAACATTCGGAAAAATCTATATCCCCTCCACTAAGCCCCACATTACAGATGCATATAAATGCAGCGTTCGCAAACGCAAAATTTGTACTAATACAGGATTTTTTGGATCAAAAGGTATTGTCTTCGACCAAACCGAAATGCAAAATCTAACCCCACATGTTTGTAAGGCAATCGTTATAGACAAAGAACACAACGGTCAAAAATTATACGAAACCCAACCAGGATTTTGGTCAACAAATAACTCCCTAAGCGTAGAATACACATGGTGTTGTACAGACCATTGTACCTCAGTCACTAACGTCATCATAGAAATAGGACAAATAGCATCTTGGAATGGAAAATCTATGACAGGTACATTAGGCGACCTAGGGTCATGCAAACCGACATCAGGTCATTGTGTCACAGCCGATGGATCCATTATCTGGAATGAAACAGCATTTGAAAACTTATGCCCCTTCGAATACAAAAACACACATCCCATCAAACTCACACAAACCCACATGATAATAGAAGAACTACAAGGTGCATTCTCAGTCAAAAATACACTCTTTTCAAACCCCAATTGCCCAGAAATCCAAGACAGCATTCTAACCGAACAAGGCATTATCGTCCAATTAGACAAAAGCACACCACATCGTAACGCATTTTTAACCCCAAAAACCAACGAAACTCGTACTACACTATACGATTTTGATGATTTTGAACCCATCAATGCAAAACTAAACTATCTAGCAGACAAAATACAGGAATTCGAAATTCAAAATTTCAAAAATGTATGGAATGAACTATGCAGACAGGCACAGCGTCACCTTGATCTCGTATGGCAAATTTTACGTCTTGATGCAACCCTTGGAGCGCGTGCATTCCTACAGCGAACGGACATAATAGCAGAATTCACAGGAGAAGCCCTCACAGTCTGGCCCTGTAAGCAAGTAAATGCATCTAAAATCTTTTACAACCACAAAATCAACCAAACATGTTACAAACTTTTGCCCATTCTCGTAGGAACTGAACTCATGTTTTCAAATCCAGGAGGCAACGATTTGACCCCTTTTTCACAAACAGTTGACTGCCATCACATGCATGTAGCCCTTTACAAACAGAATAATACATGGGTCAGTGAAACAGGATCCCCGCATGTCACAAATTTACCTTTAGAAATCGTCTGGAACCAAAATTTCTCCCTTTTTCATTTTAATACACCCGCCATTTTTCATGATCAACTTGCAACCATTTCAACCAACTTACTCTTTTTGAAACAATACATTTACAAAACTCACACACTCGAAAACATTGTCAAAAAACTCGTCAATTACACCGCCCAAATGTCTCTCAATTCCGATACAGTTTACAACATGATCTCAGGCACTGGTCAAGCACTCGGAAATACACTCTCTGGCGCCGGTCAAGGCATAGAACATGTAATAACCGGTACCACCCAAAGTCTCACAGATGGATTAAACAATTTACTCAAAGGACCCCTGCAAATCATTATCAATCTCGCCGTTATTACTGTAGTTATTGCAGGCGTCTTTTATTCGTTTCTCGTCCTTCGAAAATATTTCCCCTCTCCAAAGCATCATGCCACAAACGAACATGCATACGAAATACCATCAAACAACAGACAATTACATGAGACCATACCCCCATCATTCGGCCATGCTCTCTTAGAATTAGCTAATCGTCGTGGGGCACAAACACAGCAGAAATACGTCCTTGTCGATATCAATACCCCCCGAACCCCTGCAATCGAACTCATTAATCAAATTCAGCAATCTCCATCAAACAAGCCACCCCAGAATGTACCTGAGAAACATACCCCTCATATTCCAATCACACTTAACGGCAAATTAATGACAAAAGGCATGATTGACACTGGTGCAGTTTACTCACTCATTGATTCCCGAATCGTTCAAATCCTACAGTTAGACATGAAACCCCCGCTAGTCCAAGCAAAAGCAGCAAATAATCTCCCGATTCACTTTGTAGGAACCACTTTTGTCACAGTGACAGCCCAAACAATCCAGGAAACAATCATGGTCCATGTCCAAAAAGATTGCACAGCAGACATCCTTCTAGGCAAAAACTTTCTCAGTCGATTTTCGGAATACACTATCAACAATCAAAAATCACAGGTCAAATTTGGCAATGTTATACTACCCTGTGATGGCCTAGAATATAGCCCTCTTTCAACTCGTGGTGGAACTTATTTGGATGAGAAATTAGAATTACCACCCCGTACAGTAACCGACTTTTCTGTCCCCTTGCCCAAATCGTACTTACAGGTCAAACAGCTTGAGTTCACCCCGAAACCCAAACAGAATCCCAAAGTCCATTTCGCAGCTTGTATATCGGAAAATCAAAACAGTCGCATACGCATATCGGTCCTAAACACGCAAGAAACAGCTCAAACTCTTTACCCTGGAACATGCATTGGTACAGTCTCCTGTTACATCCCGAAACAAAATACTCCCGCTAACCTAACCCCTTCCACGCAAAACCAGCCCAACCGTTTTGATACATTCACATGGTTAAAGGAAAATGTTAATTTAACCTCCAGTGACCTCACAGAAACCGAAAAAATGCAACTCCTACGCGCCCTATCGAAGTACCCTACATTATATGCTAAATCCAAAATGGATGTAGGTAGAACCACCCTCGTTTCACATACAATTGACACCAATGGCTCCCAACCCGTACGTAGACAACTTTATCGGACGTCCCCAAAAGAAAAGCAAATCATACAAGCAGAAGTTGAGCAACTCGCAGCAGCAGGTGTCATAAGCCAAAGCAATTCTCCATGGTGTACCAACACAGTTTTAGTCCCCAAAAAAGATGGAGGCCATCGTTTATGCATTGATTTTAGAGGCCTCAACAAAGTCACCAAAAAAGATACCTACCCCTTACCCCGTATAGACGAAATTCTAGACACCCTCCGTGGAATGAAATATTTCACCTCCCTTGACCAATCCAATGCATACTATTCCATTCCCATAGCACAAGCAGACAGAGAAAAAACGGCCTTTAATTGCTCAGCTGGCCAGTATCAATTCAATTACCTCCCCTTTGGACTCACCAATGCCCCAGCCACATTCCAAAGGTTAATGGATGTTATTCTTTCGGATCTGCAATGGAACACATGCCTTGTGTATCTCGACGATGTTTTGGTATTCGCAGACTCCCATGCCCAAATGCTGGAACGTTTAGACACTATTCTTGCCCGATTCTCACAAGCAGGCCTTAAGCTAAACATACAAAAATGCAAATTCTGCCAGCCCCAAGTCCAATACTTAGGCCACGTCATTTCTCAGCAAGGCATTTCACCAGATCCCCATAAGGTACAGGCCATTTATGACATACCCACACCTAAAAGCTCAAAAGAAGTTAAGTCGTTCCTTGGCCTACCCTCATACTACCGCAGATTCATCCCAAATTGCTCTCAAGTTTCTAGCCCACTCACATCGCTACTCAAAAAGAACTCAGAATTTTCCTGGGGCCCTGAACAGCAAAATGCATTCACTAAGCTAAAAGAATTACTCATCCATGCCCCAATACTGCAACATCCCGATTTCACCAAACCGTTTATTCTGCAAACTGACGCCTCAAAACTCGGAATTGGCGCCATTCTCAGTCAACTCGATAGTAAAGGTCAGGATCGCCCCATTGCTTTTGGGAGCCGAACACTAAAACCCGCAGAACGCAACTACCCGATAACTGAGTTGGAAACCCTTGCAGTAGTTGAATTTGTCAAGTATTTCCGCCCTTATCTTTTCCAGCAACATGTTATTGTCCACACTGACCACACAGCAGTTCAGGCAGTCTTACAGAAGGAGAACCCGTCCCCTCGCATTGCCCCTTGGGGATTAGCCCTCTCTGGTATTCAACTCGACATTCGACCTAAGAAAGGCACTGCTAACCGCAACGCAGATGCAGTTTCTCGATTCCCCTCGCAAACAGCAAAGCAATCCTTTGATATTGAGCAATTAGAAACCCGCCCCGAAATATCAACGATCAATTCAGTTTTGGAAACCGAAGCAACTGAACAAGAAGAGCAACAGAAAAACTTTGCCAAACTCCAACGCACTGACCCCACTGTCAAGAGTACTTTAGCAAAAATCGCCCAAAAACACCCCCTTACCCTTATCAAATTTGCAGTGCATCAAAACATTCTCTTCCGTATAGTCGACAAACAGGCAAAACTATACATTCCCAAGTCACAAGTCCAGCATCTCATCGCCTCACATCATGACAGCAAATTCACAGGTCATTTTGCGGCCCGGAAAACTTTACACTTGCTCAAACAGAAATATTTTTGGCCCCAAATGAGCCGGGATATCAAACATTACTGCAAAACTTGTCACCCATGCCAGACACAGAAAGCTCTTAGGCACAAAGTACATGCAAACTTGGTACCAATTCAGCCAACTGGCCCATTTGATCGAGTTGGTGTTGATTGCATGGGACCATTACCCCTCACTGAAGACGGCAACCGATTCATTGTCGTTTTCATCGATTATTTCACAAAGTATGTAGAGGCATTCCCGACCCCTGACATCACCGCAGCCACCATTGCCAAGCTATTCGTAACCAAAATTGTTTGTCGTCATGGGTCCCCAAAAATCATCCATTGTGATCGTGGCACCGATTTCGTATCCGATCTTTTCTCACGGATCACCAGTTTATGCAATACTCAGAAAATTCACACTACCCCATATCATCCCATTGCCAATGGAGAAGTTGAGCGTTGTAACCAAACCTTAGCCACCCGTATCCGCATGTACATCAATTCAAATCACACTGATTGGGATACTTATCTCCCGTATGCCGTTTTTTCGATCAACATCCATAAAAATGATAGCACATCATATCCCCCATTTGAATTACTCCACGGTAGGCAAGCTAATCTGCCGTCAGATGCAGCTTTAAATTTTTTCCCCACGTCCTACATGGTTGATTTAGATGATTACGCCCTTCGTGTAAAATCGCATTTTACAGAAGCACTCTCAACCGTGCAGAAAAGTTTGCAAAAAGCCCAAGCCCACTATACCCGTCAGTATAACAAGCATGCTCAGAACATACATTACAAGGCAGGTGATCTTATTCTTTATAAAAATCATTCGTGTAAACAAGGGCTGACTCCCAAATTCCTCCCTCGCCAAAACGGGCCCTATACAGTTACAAATTTCATGTACCCCAATGTTACACTTAAACACCCCCATAAGAATATTACATTTACGGTGCATGTAAACGAGACAACCCCTTTCTACCCTCGGAAAGCAACTATCGAATCTACCTCCATCCCTCCTCAACCTTGAAAGCCTTGAACGAGGACGTTCAACTCCGGAAGGAGGGAAATGTAACGTACCTGCTAAAGCAGTACTGTAAACATGTAGCATACTGTATGTAATAGACATTTATTAGATATTATTTTATTTTCACATTTTATCGTCTCAAGGATGTCTGGGATTCACACCCAAACATTCCTACAAAATTACGTGAAGTACTTTATTTTGATCCGTTCACACCCCGGTAGCCCAATTAAGACGCCCTAATTAATTTGCACAAACGGCAGCTGTTCCCCTAGAACCTACACGAAACTACACATTCCACAGCTACCGTAATCCCCCGTAAAAATCGTAAACAACACCTGCACACAGTAAAATACGTAGAAGCCCCGCCGTACAGTAGTCTCAAGTGTAACAGTAGCGGCGGCCCCACAAAACATGTGTATACAGAGAAACCGATACAGGAAGCATGCACAGAAGCACAGAGGTGTGGCCAAGCCCACCGTAGAAAGCAAGCGAAGCACAGAAAGCATACAGTACCAGAAAAGCATTAGAGAGGCGTAACTAAGAAAGCATAAAAAGCGTAGCCGGAAACGACGATTGGCGGAAGAAGATGGACAGAAGCTCGACCTCCCGCAGCGTCCAGGGAGTGGCCAAAATCGCCGTATAAAAGAAGAAGCAAAGCGTGATTTTGATCATTATTCTGGTTCTTATTCTTGTGGTTGTTTCCGTTTTGACTTCCGCGCTCGCCCCGTCTTTTTATATACATTTGCAAGCGGCCGACTATTCGAAAGCACTTAAACCGAGGCCCCCGTCCGTATTTTAATTCGAAGCGCGTTATTTGTCGACGTTCAAGCGACCGTCGATCCCCGTTGTTTTATTGTAATCGTACGCCCGCGCCCCCGTCCCGTTATTTACCCCGCCGTATCGACCGATTGGTCCAAGTAAAGTACCTCACAGAAATCTGGTCGTTACAAACGAAACGAATCCACTAGAGCTGATGTGCTCAATGTAGGGCTTCCCATCGAGTTCCAACAACAAAACCCATTGGAGCTTGTACCTTGATGACGGTAGCTATAGCCTATTTAATTTCACATGAGTTTCAGCGATGCAAATCGCAAGCCAAAAATGACAAAAATGGGGCCTTTCTTTGGCCGCTATGAATCAAGTTTTGAAAAATATGGACATTTTTCTGCTTCTCCAGGCTCATTCACAAAAAAAAATTGATCATTGAAGAATAGTTTTAAAAAATCTATAAATATGCGAGGACTTCGAGTTACCCCAAGGACCAGGAACGCACGGGGGGCCTCACAGAGTATACAATGTCATGTTAAGGAGAGAGGTGTCTTCACGCCGTGTACATACAGCCAAAATCTGCAGGGAATCAGTCTCGACAGTGGATATTTGTCTACCTTTTTCTATTTAGAAAAATTGTAAAGAATTTTTCATTTTTAAGGAAAGAGTCAGTGTAGTTCGGTATGCAACAGGGAGCCTTTTATCTTTCGTCATGTAATTGAATTATTCATAACAACATGAGCGTTGTATGTTTCAATCTATTCCTAAATGAGCGATTCGCAGTCCAAGTGAGCATATTCTCAAATGAGCGAAATCCCGATTGGGCGATTCTCAGATGAACTATCGAGAATCTAATAAAACTTTCATGTATGTTGCTTATGTTTTTGTTTATCTATGCTTTTCCGTTTTCATCCATAGTGTCCACTTTCTTTGATCTTCTTTTTTCCTTTGATCTACTTTTTTTCTCTTGAAACAGTACATTACAAGTTGTCGTTTTAAATAACCGAAGTGTGTATGGTCCAGTATATGGTCCGACATGCTTGTGTTTCATCGTTGTAAGGTTGTAGGTGCGAAAATCTTTATCAAAACACAAACAAAATGCTTCGAGAAGAAAAAAAATAAAGAGAAAGAGAACGTCGACAAAAATGAAGCCACCAATAGCCAGTGAAAAATGGTAGAAAAGCATGAAAATAGGAAGAAAAGTGACAAGAAAGAAAACGCAACATGGAGAAAGCAGCAAGAAAGAAAAAATAATTTGAAAAAGAACGAAACAAAGAAAGAAGCAGGAGAATAGAAAATAAGGAAGCTGAGGAGATAAAATCAAAAAACTAAGATGAAAAGTAAGAATGGAGAAAAAATCATCAAGGAGGAAATTAAGTGGGAAATACAACATTCCGAATTGTTTAGAACCATATTGGAGACTGGTTCAAAATATTGTTTCATGAGCAAAAAAGAAAAAAGTTGATGACAAGAAAAAATGAACGAAAGAAGAGACAAAAATGGAAACGTTAAAACGTACATAAGCAACACACCGTGAAAACGAATGATAAAAGAAATACCATACAAAGAAAAATATAAAATAAAGAAGCAAAATATGGGGAAAGTGTTAGTATATCCTCGATCGCTCATCTGAGAATCGCTTAATCGAGAATTTGCTCATTTTGGGAATCACTCACATGACAATAGCCTTCATGTTTCTAGCAGATTTCCAACACGATGAGACTACCTATAGGGTTTTTGAACAATGTTTGAATATTTTCCAACTTCATAAGGAAAATTTGCGAAAGTTTCTAATTTTTGGAGAAGTCAAAAGCTTTCTAGATTGTTTGAATAACTTTTGCAGATGTCTTGTTTTGCTGTATATTTTTTTTTATTTTGCAAGTTTTGACAATTCGAAAGATCCTCATGCCGTAATATTCCCAAGTGAGCAAATTTCCAATTGGATGATTCCCAAATAAGCGATCGATAATGCACTTATATTTTCCTCCTTTACCTTATATTTTTCTCTGTATGTGTTTCTTTTTTCTTTCGTTTTCTGTGTGTGTTGCTCATGTTTTCGTTTATGTATGCTTATACGTTTTCATCTTTTGTCTCTGCTTTCTTTCGATTTTTTTCGTGTCATCTGTTTTTTTCTTTTTTGCTCATAAAACATAGCTGCATTTTTCAATAAGCATAATCTCCTCTGTAATTCTATGATTTTTGCATCATTCTTATTTATTTTTCATTCTATGGCCTGTTTTTTATGAAATGCTTCCAAATAGAAGAGTGACACAAATCAGTACTGTCGTCAAAATAGCTTACATAGGGCTCTTGCTATAAAATTTTTCACTCTAAAAATTGATAAAGGTTTGATAAATATGCCCAAAAATCTCCAGTCCTACATGATATATTGTTTAGCAGAAAATCGTGTAAATCTGAAATAATACTTGCTTTCCACTTTCATTATTTAGAAGCTTTTCACAAAAAACAGACTATAGTTTTTTTGATTCTATTTCTTTTTCTATTCCCCTGCTCCTCTCTTCTTTTGGTTCGTTTTCATATCATTTTTTCTTTCTTTCTTGCTGCTTTCTCTATCTTGCTTTTTCTTTCTTATCACTTTTCTTCATGTGTTCTTTGTTTGCCTAATTCTTTTCTACCTACATTTCCTTATTCTAAATGCCTTCTTTTTTGTTGAAGTTTTCTTTCTCTTGATTTTGTTTCTTCAATCATTCTTTTGTTTACATCTTTTATAAATATTTTCACACCTGCAAGAATAAACCGAAATATATAAGAATTATATGGAAGAATATGATTATTTAGAACGACAACTTGTAATGTATAATGAGCAAGAAAAGAAAAATCAAAGAAAGCTGAAACAAAAGATGAAAACGTAAAAGCATTCATAAACGAAAACATAACACACACAAAACGAAAGAAAAAAGAAATACATACAAAGAAAAATATAAGATGAAGAAGGAAAATACGAATTTTGAGTTGAGTAATATTGAGAATTGGCTCACTTGAGGATCAACAAGTGAGTTCCAGTCCGTCTCTTTCAGAATGACCATTACTGAACATGATGTTTACTGGAGTTCTGATGTTGAGTCTCGTGATTTTTTGTTTTTCAATTCTAAAACACACGCGTAATTATACATTTAATTTTTGAAAAAAGCACTTTTTCGAAAATGTGGTCCATAAGCCAGCTCAATCATGACGAAAATAGATTTTTGCGGTCTTTCCCCAATGCATGAGCTAAAATCGATAGTACAGAACATCTTCTTTCATCGTATTTTTTCAGACGCGCCTGACACCAATAGTCACCACAAAATGATAAGTAAACAAGCCTGTTATCAGTATTAGCTCGCGCCCTGAGTGTGTGTGTGCGCTATACAGTATGCCACTGAAAAAATATGGGTACGGTACGGTAGACACGCCGACTTATCACCAACATCATTAGGCCAGGAAACTTTTTCGT
The DNA here is from genome assembly GCA_963922205.1 of Romanomermis culicivorax. Taxonomy (NCBI): domain Eukaryota; kingdom Metazoa; phylum Nematoda; class Enoplea; order Mermithida; family Mermithidae; genus Romanomermis; species Romanomermis culicivorax. Next base: position 877,649 of record CAWUHX010000064.1, read on the forward strand.
CGATATATGTTTTCCAACATAGTAGAAGAAACCGCAGATTCAGTCCATCCGTATTCAGGTCGCAAATTTTCGGGCTTCTGTGTTTATCTTCCTATACGATGATAAGGTTCGCGAAGCATAGCAAAACTTACTTCGAGCGGGAAAACTTTTTTTTGCACGTAGAAAGTTTCGGTTTTTCTATTCGAAAAACATGTTTATTTGTTCAATTTTTAGGCAAAAAGTTAAAAAGAGCGGGATTTTAGAGCTAAAATGCAACGCATACCTTTTACTCGTGGTCAGATTACTGTATTTTTTATCTTTCATCGAGAAATCATGAGTCATATACCTAATTTTACAAGACTGAAGACCATGTGCCAAAATAGGAACATATCAAATTCACAAAGAAACTGCTTGAATCATGGAGGCAATATTCGGCAATTATCGACAGATGCTATCCAAAAAACATGGTGTTTCCGCATTTTTGACAAAATTGTGGATGAAATGAAAACGACTTTTGGCAGCATCCATAAAATAAGACAGTAAACAAACATTTTAACGAGCACTATTTTTGTGTATTTTCTCTTCATCATTCAGTCTAGACTTGGTTATAGGCCAAAAAGTGGAGGAAATGGGGTGTGGAATGGCGTGAAAAATGTTGTTCATCAAGGCCATACGTTTTTTTGATTGGGGGTCGTTCCCGCGAAAGGCCCGTTCCCGCGAAAGGCCCGTTCCCGCGAAAGGCTCGTTCCCGCGAAAATTGTATATGTTATACTGTTGTCGTATGTTTATACGTAGGGGGGTTCGTTGCCGCGAAAGGCTCAGTATGTTATACCGTTGTAGTATGCTTATACGTAGAGGAGCTCGTTCCCGCGAAAACTTTATATTATTCTATGGTAGCGTATCTTTTATGATAATTCATTAGGACTCAAAAACAAAGGAACGTTTTTATTTTTCTTCTACAAAAGTCAAACATTTTTTTTCATACCGCCTAAATTTAATCTTCTACAACAACTACGCGTGATTTTTTTCCAACCAGTTTTGATCCGAACGACAGAAATTCGATAGAATATTAAATTCAAAATTACCAACTTTTTCGTGATTTTTGAGCAAAAAAACATTTTTTGGATGTGTATGCCTATTTTTAGCTTTTGAAAGCTCATTTAATATGCGTCTTTTTAAAATCCGTATGTATGAGATAGGCACTCCCAGACCACCCACACCTGTAAGAGTTTCATTGCAGTAGTGCATAAATAAGCTCTTTAATTCTTTAATCTTTAATTTATCATTTTTAATTGTTTTATTTTTTATCTTAATTAAATCTTTTTTTTTTGTACGAAAAATGTTTTGCATATGCCTGTAAAATTTTCGCGTTATCGAGCCTTTCGCGGTAACGGGCCTGCCCTTTCGCGGGATCGAGCCTTTCGCGGTATCGGGCCTGTTCGCGGTATCGGGCCTTTCGCGGTATCGGGCCATACCCGTTTTTTTTCTTTGCAGCCGTTTGTCAACAGAAAAAATCGATAAAGATTCGACAAACAATATTCTACTGCTTGGAATGTGACGCTGAGGTAGAGTAGAAAAAGCTTGAGCACTAAAAACTCTCAAAGTTTCACTACAGTAAGCTTCTAAATGTCAGTGACTACGTTTCTGACTTCAGAGATTTGAAAACTTTCACATAACCAAGTGCATCACATCCAAACATTTATTTTCTTCCGACATAACATAATTTTGCACGAAAAAATACAAAAATACACATTTGTTTTCAAAATCGAATAACAGTATGAAAAGAGCAAGAATTATTATAACTATATCGAATGGGTGTATGCGGAGAGGAGAAAAGGGAAAAATTTAGCAACTTCCGAACGTAAGGGAAAAAACAATATTTCGAACCGGTGGATAATTCAACTCACGAAATCCAAAATGTCCACAGGGGATAGAGTACATTTTTCGACCAAAGAAAAAGAAAGATACGCGCGAGGAGAAAAATTAATGTACAAAACACAGTGGACGGCAAAAAACAAAAATCCGACTAATGAAATAATAAACTACTACAACTTACTGCACATGTGCTATAATTTCTTTTCCATATATAACGTACGTAGTACCACAAAATAAATATTTAAATCGTATATTATTATCGATTAGCAGGTTAAGAATTCGGCGTCGACGACGTTTTTTTTGGCGGTTGAATCGTCCGAATTTTTGAAGTGGCATTTCATTAAATTTTATCTGAGAAAGAAAAAAAAATTGAGATGCTATGATATTAAAAATTTTGAAGCTAAAAAGAGTCCAATGATGAATGAAAAAATTAGCAAGTGAATCAAGTACCGTAGCTTCTTGCACACTCACAGCACAAAATTATCAAATTTTTATTGAAAATTTTGCAAAATTTTACTATTCAAAGATCGTTTTTATTATTATTTTAATTTGTCATAATGCTTCCCACGTTAATTTTTGTTATACAATTTCATATGAGCTTCAGTTTTTCCATTCATCGAGCACATTTTGTACATGAGAACAAGAAAATAATGGCAATATTGATTCTAGAAAGTTACGCGCATTTTGCTGACGTCGATGATCATTGATTCTCGTTTCCTACGATTGCCCCATCAGAAACGTCAAAATTACAAGTTTACAGTATTATTAAAAAATTCGCAACATCTATTTTAACTCCATATATTAGGTATCTCAACACAAAAAAGTTCATTTTTTAAAATTTCACACTCGCCAGACATTCTAACGGTTGGAATTTAGAATTTCGAAAACAAGAAAACATAGCATTTGATGATGATTGACAACAGTACTGGGCAATTTGGCAGAAATTCTTGCTGGTTGAAGAATTCGAATTTTTAGTCGATTGCCTGTTTTTCGAATTTTGGCTGAAATTGATGAGATTTTTGTCGTTTTTTACGAGATTGTGAAAAACTGTTGAATTTTATCAGATATTTTTGTTATCCATCTCGTTGAAAACTTCAGTAAGTTCGTGAGGCCTTATTGATAAGTGTGATCTGTATCACGTGGAATCAAATACATCCGAGAGCTACTCAATCTTATTTTCTCACAATAACTTTTGTCGGAAACGTCGGAGTACCAGATTCAAAATTTCATCAAAATTCAAATATGATGAAAAAAGAAAATTACACCTCAATATCGATTTTCTATAATTTCCTCCTACATTCATATTTTTCATATTCAAGAAACTTTTGACATAAATTCCAGAAATTCCGCAACAATAGAAGGGGAAAAATTAAAAATTTCGAAGTCCGGAACAATATATTAATAATGATTGACAGGTGAAGTCAGCAAGAAGTCCAAAAAGTTGGGCAGGTACTAAACTTATTCCTTGATTCCTTTCTTGGTAAAGAAATCCGTAGATTTTTTCAAATTATTCCAACTTTCATTCATAGCAGATGCATCCTACTGAAGCCAGAGGTAATTGATTCAAATCTTTCCTTCAAAAATAAACAAAAATTGTTCAAAATTTCGAACGACCAAAAAAATCGATTCTTTTATTTTTTCTCCGAAAAATTTTACATTTTCAGACGGAAAAGACGTGTCTCGGCTCGGGTATTATTTTTGAGCTTTTCATAACAAATAATGGATGCTTTTCAAAACGTGTGTCACCACCAGCAGTCCACAAGTCGTGAATAATTTTTCCTTTGCCGAGTGAATAATATAATGCATGTAAAAAAAGTCGCACTTATGCCCATCAATCATTGCGGCCGCCGACAAATGGCCACTTTTTGACAGACAATGCCCTTTTTTTATTTTATTGAGGATATTGTACGCTTAATTATTCATACTGCTGCAAGTTGTTAATGCGAAAGAAATCCTTTTTTTAGGTTCAATCTGCTAGGAAAAACACAAAATTTACGATCGGCGGTTTATAACAGCTGACCATAAGGCGTTTCGAGGTAATGGTCACTCTTCTCCTCTCTCCAGAAATCTCTAATGGTCACTCGGGAAATCGCCTTATATTATAAAAGTGGACATTATAAATCCTACCCCTGCAGCATCTGTTGTTGAGCGCATTTTCTAGTACGCTTCTCCATTTACCTCTTTTGCAACGCATTAAGGAAAAGAAAGAAAGTCTTTTGTGTTCTTTTGGGGTAAATGACGAAAAAGATTATTTTTCTTGTAAATCGAAACCGGGGCGCCTAGGGACATTTGTTCAAACAATAAAAGCCTCTTTTTCCCGAAAATGAAGAGTGGGCTATTTTGTTGTAGCAGTAGCGGGTTGGAAGAGGAAATGCAGCAAATGGCATTCTAAATATATGCATACACGAATAGACAAACAAATGGTGTTCGTGAATGAACTAGGAGAAAAAAAGTTCGAGCATTCTAGAAAAAAGAAACCAGCGTTTGTGAACAGGAAATGAAAATTCCGCTGCCTTCGAAGACGTTTGACATTCTCTATAAGTTGAAAGTGAAAATTTTAGACAGTGAAAATGCGAAGATTGTTAATTCAAATATTAAAGGGCAAGTTCAATTCTTGCCAATGTCAAATTTTCAATTTTCAGGCACAACTGAATAAACACTAATTAATTGTAATTGCTTGCTAACCTCGGAGATCTGATTCATTTTCAAAAATTTGGATTATGATACTATTTTGAGAATAAATACTGTATCACAACACCGAATGAACTTGAATTAAAATATTGATTAAATGCTTTTTATAACACCTTTGAGTGTTATTCGCAAAACTGAAGACGAGTGAATTTTGAACAGTTTTGCTAATTTTCTCAAGGGGTGTCTGTTTTATGAGTTTAATTCAAAAATTCTATGCAATCATAATTCAGCTTTTTAATGGAATTTCTGAAGATTACTAATCGAACAGCTGATCTTCAAAGATAAAATCATTGATTTATGTAAGCCTCGAAATGACAGAAATATTAATTGGGATTGATTCTATGCTGAGCTTGATCTAAATCTCGTAAAATTATTTACCATGATGATTGTCCTGTTGATCAAGCTATACTAAGACAATTTCAAAATTCGTTAAAAATGTTCAAAAATTCTGAAATTGATCAAGAATATGAATCGATAAATTATTTAACTCAAGAATGTTGATAGGAAAATTTTCTTGCAGAATCATTAATTCTTGAGAAATGCATCAGATTTATTTTTCAATGTTAAAAATTTTATTTTTGTACTCAGCATATTCCAAAAAATTCAAATTCAATTCACAATGAAAAATCAATAATTTCACAACTAAAAAGACGTCTGACTTTTCAAAGGATTCAAAGATTCCAAAACTTCGAGCATTGGACTTTTTTTGCATTTAATTTAAAAAATGGCGTCCCTAAACGTTATCTAACCGCAGAATTTAGAATGCCTTCGACGTATGAATCATGATTTTTCACCCATTTCCTTGTTTACATGACCGGAAAACCAAGCTTATATAACTTGTGTTGTAGAATATGAATAATCATAATATAAGCGAACCACTGATGTACCTGTGTTATGTGTGTATGTATATATGTGGATTTAGAAACACCAAGCAGTCTGCTTCTCATCTCCGTGTGTATATTCATCTGCATCGATAGCATATGTCGAACATCTAGTTGTATAATACACCGAAGGTAAACCAAAAGCAAATATATGAAATTTCCTTCATATACAAAAACCTCAAAAATGAGTCCAAAAATAGAGCACAATTTCGTCGGGTTACAAAAATGAAGACAGGTAAATAAAATTCGAGTCAATCTGCTCTTTGTATAGAGTACAATAGGTTTTTTCTGAAATTTTCCCCTATCGTCTGGCACCTTTCGTTTTCATCAATTTTTGTCCTCAGGTATTATTCCAATATATTCGTTGCACATCATTTTTCACTTTTAGTAGTATAATAAACAGGTAGTACATACAGTATACAGTACAGCAACTGCTCAGGGGGCAATTTGGAAAAAAATATAGAGAAGCAGATGAAAAAATAGACAATTGCTGGACGTGTAAGGTTCATAAATAATTTTCAACCCGGGGACCTAATGTTCTACATGGCTCATAAAACACGGGAAATTTTTCGACAAAAAAACCCAGAAAAATGATACAAACAAAAAAACCAAACTTACGGCATCCGTTCGAGAATTAATAGTTTAAGACGACGGCACCGTCGTATTCGCCGTCGAACCAGTCGTCGGCGCCATCGCCAGTGAACAAAAATGATGACGATTTGCGGCGGTAATTGTAGATTTTCCCGTTCGGTAAGTCGTCGTCGTCGTCTTATCGTCGTTCTGGCCGTCGACGATCATTTTTATACGTTGCTGCGACGTAGAACGACGGCATCGTTTACGTAAGGGGAAGAAATCTGAAAAGTAGAAAGAAAAATTTGAAGAGAATAAGCAAAATTTGCACAATAGTACGACTAGGTAACGGCGGACTGTAATTTCTCGAGCTATCCAAAGATCAAACACGATCAGGAAGATATGATCTGTCGATATGTAAAACTTGGATAAATTATTTACCATTTTTTAAATTTTGTGTCAAATTTCTGTATTCGATCGTGTTCTTTTTATTGAAACCGAAGAAGCTGAATCACATGTTCTGTAGATCTAGTCAGCTAAGCTTTAAGGAAGTTTTTGTGTTTAATTCAACTCACTGAGAATCATGTATTTTATTTGATCAATAAAACATGATCATCAACTGTTCCATTTGGACTAAGATCATCGGATCCAGTTGTTTTTTTCGTTTCATGAATCTTAAAATTTTAAAAAATCGAATAGAACTACGCAGAAATAAGCTGATTATGTAAATGTTGACGAAGTTGATTAAACGATACTTACGGTCACAGATTCCATGGTTTGTGCTCAGAAATCTTGATCTATATCTAAAAACTTTGTAGCCTAACTTCAACTTGCATGAATTACATCGTAATCTAGGAAAATTAATGTCCAAAATTAATTTTACTCCCAAACAAATCTCCTTTTGTAATTAATATTTTTAGTCCAGAAAAATTCGTTCGCCTTAACCTGCTTTATTACAGTTTTGAGAAAATTCATTTCGATTACCTGCACCAAGAAACGTTACCCTCATTTGCATTATATGATTGATTACTGTACATGTACCAAAAAAATCTTCGCTGTTCGCATGCCACTCTCTTTCCCACGATATTCACTTTCGTTCGTTGACTCTAGAACCGTGTAAGGACGCGCGCCCAACTTGTATTGACTACAGTAATCCCGTTGTCACAAAAATTGTTACTACACTGTACTACAACAACCAGTAATCCTAATTGTCAGACACAAAAGTTTATGATAGAACTTTTCTGAACACTAATACCATAATTGAGGCCATGGAATGTTTCGAGCATGTGGATTGTGGAAGGTCCATTTTTTGCAACACGGGTAATTGGAGTTAATTGATTCCTTTTTCTCGACTGTCTAAGTTTTTGACATCAACAATGAACGGATTAGTCGTTTGTTGAATTGACAGCATACCAAAGGAGTGAAGAAATTTTAGGTTAGAGTGGTCTTGATAAAAATTTCATTTTCTAAGATAAACTCTGTTTCACGCCAAACGCTTACCAGGCGATAGATCTTGTGATGATCTACATCATTCAAATTACTGTATCTGCATTTATCAAGAACTTATGTAGATTTTAGTTTCAGTTGATCTGTTACTATTTCTGTTTTTTCATGGAATACTCCTCTTGCTATCGACATCTTGAGAATGATACTTTCGACCTGACCTTTTGTTTCTCGAAAATATATTATCTCACGATCATTAAACTTACATGTGCGTAGCGTAGAGTGGACATTGTGTGACCTCAAGAATTTTTTTCTGGACCAAAAGTGACCTATGCTACTGCTGCAGCCGTGATTTTCAAGGACATAGGAAACTGCAGTAGACGGATTAACGATGCAAATGCATGACAGACGAGTAATTAACCACCGGCTCCTGGACGGACGCCTTTTTTGCATAATAAAAGAATGACCTCCGCCGTGTGGCATAATCAAACGTCATTACCTCTCATTGTGGAAAGGTCAGTCCTATTGTATAACAAGCGCAATATTGAAACATGGTACCTATTTTGCATATTAATCATGCAAAAAAGCAATGCCTGCTTTCATAATGTCAATCAAACAAGAAAAAAGCGTTGCTCGGAAAATCTGCTCACGCAAGAAAAAAGCGCACATGTGTAGAAAAAAAGCGACGCTTTTTACGCTCGGATGAAGCTAAATTTTGGACTCCAAAGATCGATTTTTCCCTAGAAATTAGCGTATGGCTAAAGCAAGTTACAGAATTATACTGTAGCAGCCACGCTAGATGATGTTGGCGCCAGATAGTACACAAACTTACGAACATTCTTGTACAGAATTACAGTAATTTTACAAGTTTACCTTGTACCAGCTTGTACGCTCATTTTCCGAGAATACAAGCAAAAAAGGACGCCGTTTTCCCGCGTCCTACAAGGTCTAGTTAGCAAGTATGTAGCTTAACTAAATATATTAAAAGCTGATTTAACAAGGCTAAACATATTGTTGTAAGAAAAAGTTCGAAGAAAAATACTAGATATCCCGTAGAATTAGAATTATGTCAATTTCAACTGTCGTGTGAATAGTACAGTAGAAATTTGACAGAATTTGAAACGAGAATTTTATTTAGAACCAGCTAAGCTTTTCTATGACCAGAAAATCTCCGTTGCAGTTTGAAAATTTACAAAAATCGACTGAATTCAACACGTGTGTCAATTTTGTGAATCTTCACTATTTTATGAAACTCTTAGTTCGATTTCCTTATTTCATGAGAAACTCTGTTAAAAACACAATGAGAATCGATTTAAGCCTATTTTCGAGGCATGAAAATCTCTACGTGAGTATATTTCCACGAAATTTTCATGATTTAACGTGAGAATGTGAATTATCATGATATCATCGAAATTTTCCATGATATAGAACATATGTTTGTTATGCATAATATTGGAGCTTCAGACGTATTTTTCAAAATTTAAATACAAGTGCAGTCCTTGAATGGTGAACATCCGTAAACTCGACATTCAGCTCTTTAAGAGTGACCTGTCCTCCATCAAAGTTTAGAATTTCGGTGAAAATTTCAATTTTTAAGCTTCGATTAATTGGATGACCCTGAATATAATGAGTGGGAACTTTTTACAACTATATGCGAACGAAAATTGCGTCGAATTTTTGGGGATTAAGCTGAAAATTATTTGATCTATCAAAATTCCAAAAATTCTTATTGCTACCGAATTACTCACTATTTTGAGAAACCTTTACAGAATTTAAAATTTTCAGAATATATAAAGCATAATACGGCGTCAAAACTGTTGAATTTTCGGATGAACTCAGTGAAGGAAAGTTGAGTCAGCGCTCGCCCGATTAGAAAAAGAAAAAATTGTACATGAAATATAGCGTTGCGATTACAAACTCAAACATCATAAAATTGTACACTGCTCCCAGCGTTGTATACGATGAAAAATGTGGAGCGAAGTTTCAGGCGCAAAGTAGTAAAATTTGTGAGCGAGAGCATTTTCCCGCCGCGAAATGATCAATGATGATAGAGAAAATCGATTCATGAACTAGAAATGGTTTAAATTATGACATTTTAACGTAGGAATGAAAATGATAGATAGATTTTTGGTTGGAAACGACAAAAAAATCTCAAAATTGGAATAAACATAATTATTGATAAAGAAATCATAGAATCCGATATACCCAAAAAATAATCCTCTATAAAAACAAACTTACTGGTCATTTTCGATTGGTCATCTTGCGCTATATTCCTTCGTCGTTGAATCACCATCGAACTTTTACCGGCGATTTTATTAGCGCCCGTCGACGACGACGTCGCGGCGTACGTCTCGCAAAACGTCGGCGAAATTTTACCGTCATCGGACATTAACGATTCCGGCGGTTTATGAGGCGTCGTTTCCGACAGGCCGGCGGGTACCGGTTCTAATAAATTGAACGCCGGCGCGGGCATCGGTCGAACAAAAACGCTCGTCGTTTCGCTATGATTGGAAAGCGGCGTTGCGGCGCCGTTCGTTAAACCGCCGCGTCGGGCGGGCGTCAGAATTTTACGTTGAACAGAAGGCATCGGCTGCGTAGTTGTTTTAGTGCTAGACGATTTGACGGGCGTCGAAAAATGTTCGTTGAGCGCAGGAAAGCGTTGTAATTTTTCGGGTCGAGCGGCCGGTGGACGACTATATTTTAGGAGAAAGAAATAAAATTTATATCAACATTCAGAATTACGTTCAATTTTTGTGAAGAAAAGTTTCGATTTTACACTAAAGTTGGATAAGATTTATATAAGCTGTCTAAAATTTGTACGAGCAACAATCTTGGGAAAATAAACTATCAAATACATGTGTGAATTTAATTTAGAATTAGGGTTTTTGAAACCAAAAAAAAATCAAAAATTAAAGAGCTGGGAATTTTTATCAGAAGCAAGAATTTCGTTCAAAATTCTAATTACTGTTGACTGATTGTGCTCCGGAAATCATGAAATAAAAGAATGTCTTCAAGTATTGAAGTGGAAACAAATTTGGAATTTTGTCGTTTTCGAAATTTTTGAAATTCAGAAAAACTTTTGCTGGTGGTTCTATATTGGCTTTCATCTGATTCATGAAAATCTAAATTCTGAATTTTTTTCCAAGTAGAAATTTTTGCTTAGAACGCGACGTTTTTAAAAAGATTATGTTAATATCATTTTCGGATTTCTGAAATCAAAATGTGCATATTTTACCGACAGAAAAGCGATCCGTACAGATTTAAAAAATCACAATGTTCATTGAAAAATGACTACTAAAACATGAATTTTTCAAGTCAACTCCAAACTCAGAATTTGTAAAAATCAAAACGTAAGATTTTCGGCATTATTTTTCATTTTTGAACTTTCTATTTAATGTTTCAATTGAAGCAGAATATTTTACGATCATTTTTCGTCCGGGAAACTCTCCTTTTCTCCATGATACAATAGATTTAAGACCATAAAAAGGCATTAAATCATTTTAAGGTCGCGTTTACAAAATTCAAGACCTTGCGTCGTCTGATGATGAGTACAGTAAACCTTAAAAGGCCTCTACTAATTGCCTGCGTGAGTAATAAAGTTCAAAAGGAATCGCCGAAGCGAAAGAATAAAAAAACTTTTTTCTTCAAAGCGCCGACCGAAAACTCCAAAAATTTGAATATGCAAATTTTATTTTTACCTGTAAAAACTGGGCATCGATTCGGCGCTACAACCGATCCATTCGTAATCTTGACATTTGCCGGTCGCCGTTGAAACCTCATTTTCGGACATAGGTCGTTCATTTTCGAAATCGAATCCGTATAGGAGCGATTTTTCGCGATTTTCTTGCTTAATTTCGGCCAAACGATTTTCCAACCATTCGTCGGTTTTTCGACGCGTTTCGTCGTTTACGTCGCCGAACAGGCAACGACGAACGGGTCGAGCGGATCGCGGCGAATTTTCGGCCAATAGTAAACTACGCCGAAATTGAAAATTGGGCGAGAAATTTTCGCTCAAAGTTGGCATGATTTGATGATAAAATTGACGGAGAAAAACTGTAAAAATGAAATGAATAAAAAATTGGTTCCTTACCTACCGTAAACGGTCTACGCGAAAGGTAAAGAAAACGGCGTCACGAGCGTCGTTTCGCATTTTTTAGCGCGAAAAATGCAGATTTACGCGCGATTTTTACATATCGTAATTAATAAATATACATATTTGTGCGATTTATGAAAAATTAAAAAAGGAATCTTTTCGCGAAAAATTTCTCATCAACGACTGAATCGCGAATTTCAGCGAAAAAAAAGTATTTCCAATAACGAAAAGAGTTCGAAATACTAAAAAAAATCCAATTTAGGATCATTTAGAAAGGGATGAAAAATAACCAGAACCACGAAGCAAAAAAATTTTCCATTCCGGTTTTCCCTTGACCACTCTTTTAACAAAAAAAAAATCCGCAAAACCTCGAAAACCGAAATTTCCAAACCGCTAATCACCGCGACAATCCCGCCGCTAATTAAGTCTAGCGAAAAAGCGAATTTAACGAAAACAAGTTACGCATGACGAAAGCGACCAATAGGAAAAATGGGCGAAAAACCGCACGCAGCAGCAACAGCAGCCGGTGTCGATCAATTATTTTTGGCCGCACGTAAATACCAAAATCGATTTTTCTATCCAATTCGGTAAACAACGCTACAATGTTTATTACGTCAAGGAAACAACAGAATAAAAGAGAGAAGATAGACTCCCTAAGTTTTTCTACCATGTATATAACATCAATTATCCGGGTTGGAAGAAAATTCTAAACCGCAGAACATTTTCCATGGCAAAACCGCACCAACGTTAAAGGACGGGGGGGACGCAGCGAGCAAATAACAGCAGCCGTCCCCATTGCTCGAATATAAGGACGACTGGCAGAGCAATTTTTCACTCACGCGCGGGCATAGAAAATGGGGGCAATGTTGCCTATACCTAAACGTGTTAGCGCCCTTTTAACTGAAAAAAGGGGGTCGAGAAAGGCGGGGTTTGTGTGGAAATAACGTGTGCGCCTTTTGAGTATATAACATGCATAGGCGGGATTTGGGAAAATTTATCGATCCTTTATACGAATACGGGGCAGATTCGTACAAAAAAGTGGTCGTTTCGAAAAGGAAAATAAAAATGCTGTACCCGAGAGAGAGAGAGGACTATTAATAGAAAGAGCGGGAAAATTGTGCGTTTATGTGAATAATGCGTCAGAAGATGGAAAAAGGCCAAGGAAAAACGCATGTGTGAATCGCATTCCAATGAGGAAGTGTGGGAAAATGCTGGATAGAAACAAAAGATTCTTTGTTTTAAGTGACCTGAGGTCGTGTTATGCAATGGACGCGAACCGATGATGAGTCAAAATATGTGTCAACCGTCATTATATTCAAATATTCTTAGAATCGTTAGCGGGTAATTACTGCAAATAACATCAGATTACGTAATCGGAATACTACTTTTTTAGTCAAAACGTGGTTTTTTCGATGAACAAAAATTCATACGAGTGAGACATTTTAGAGTATCTCCATGGAAATATTCGAAAAACTTGTGATTCTTGAACTGAAAAGACGCCGTGTTTCAGCACGTGCGAAGCGCCATTTTTCCCCGATGATATTTCCAATATTACGAGAAATATGAAATTTTTCCTAGTTTTCAAATTCAAGTCACACCTGTAATTGAGGGGGATTGGGGACACCCCCCCTCCCAACTTGTTTGAAACCTGTACCCAAATGTCGGGACCCCCTAGCAACTCGGAAAAATTGGGAAAAAATGTTTTTTTTGGGGAAGTTCTCAGCTTTTTTGGAGAGCCCTAGAAAAATTTGGAAATTTTAAGACCCCCACCCCAAAATTTTGGATTTATTCCCCCCCCCAGCTGGTCAGACCTCTTACGGGTATGGTTTAAGTTTATACCCACATCTGTTTTATTAAATGTTTCCTGCCGGATTCAGTAATTTATGAAAATGAGGGAAGCCAGATTTCGAAGAAATTCGATTTGAGAAGCTTATACATTCATCCTTTGGCGATTGAATTGTTTCGAAATGAAATGAAATGAAAAGCTTTGTTTGTTTCTATCAAAACTTTTCCATCCTCACAAGAATTTGTGTAACCTGACTTATGTTCATCCACAATAGTTCATAATAGCCTCAGGTTTCCATCAGCATCGGTAACGTCACGTGCGAGCAAAAACAAAATGTCAGCATTCGAATAAAATTTGCTCATTTTCCTTAATTCGTAAAATATGGAAGTTTAATGTGTTAAAAGTGAAATGAAGCTTTAAAAATGATGAACGCAGTTGTTACTGAGTTAATTCCAAATTAGTGAGGGTGAACTTGTTAACTCAACAGCCGCGCCTTTTGGAGCAAACAACGCTATGCTAACGGAAATTTCCAAATTTTTATCCTTCAAAATGTCGAAAAATTGCAACATATTGATCTCGAACAAACAAAAATGTGATAAATGGCGCCAATATTTTTTCAAATCTCTAAAAACTTTACGGTTAGAAACACGATCCGCTGATGGAATTTCGATTGAGTGATAAATTGTTTACAGTAAAATCTGAGTTCTCAAACGTTGATTACAGTTACTCCATGTTTGTAGTACACTATAGCAAGATAAGACATCTTGTTCTTTTTCATAAAATGACAACAATAAATCTTCAGTCAGTGATGCATGGAATCGTTCGAAATGACACGAGTAATAGCGAATTTCTCACCAGTGAATTTCTTGAGCGTAGAATTTCGAAAGTGATGCAAAAAAACGTAAGGGCGTTTTTTAAAGATTTGGGAACACCCTATTTCAGCTACAAACTAAATGAAAAATCAGAACATCATGAGTTTTATTCCAATCGATAGATTGCAATAAAACTTCATTTCCAAAAAACGACGTCAGAGTTTTGAACTCCCATTTTTGATCGACTTATAAAGGTTCGAAAATCGAATCAATCGATCTCGACAGAATTGGCTTCATTGAGCTTAGAAATCTTGAGATGATAAAAAATAGCACGATATCGTCAGACTTGCTTGCACAAAGCTTCACGGAAATTGTTAAGAACTGCTCAGGTACGCTCACAACTTTCCAATGATTATTTTAGACGCATTCCAGGGAAAAAATTAAGAATATTTTCTAATTTTGCAGAATTTTCGACTTGCCCGACACGATACAAAATCTACGAAATATTTGTTTCATTATCTGGAGGATGCATGAAATGAGCGGTACAATGCTAAACACGAAAATTAAAGGTTGGAATTTTTGGAAAAATTCCGAATATTACAAAGTAATGAAATACGAGTTTTGATGAGTGTCGGACTACATCTAATGAGGTTAAGCCTCGATCTGCAGTCCGTTATATCAAGAACTTTTACGCAAATAGCATTTGCAAGTCATGTCCATCTATGAAGCTTATAATAAATAATAGTCTATTCTGTAGCACTTTCTAGCATTCATCGAAAAAAGAAGATTCTTCTGCTTGTAGCTTTGAGAACAGTTCTTGCTTCTGCAGATATCTTTGGATTGAATTTCCAATAGATGTTTTTTATGACTGATACGTCATAAATGCAACCCAGATCCATATATTACTCATCAAGGATTGCCTTCATGAACTACCGTACATTAACTCAATGATAAACTGCTTGCATATCAGATCTGAATGAAAAATTGAGTAAAAATGTCAAATCAACTTTTTCTCGATATTGAATTTGTTGATATCAGTCTCATGCGCTGTTAATTAAGGAAGCTTCATTTTTCGAAAGATCAAGGGACGAGCAGTATCTCGATATCATAGTTAGAGAGGACTAACTTCATTCAGAAATCCAAAGTGGTAATCTTTTGAGTTAATGAAGTAAAACAGACAGGCTGGATTATGTAACTATCAGCAACCATTGATTCTGCATGCAGACATATATCAGTACATTTTTACAAAATTCAAAAGTCTTAAGTCGAACGTCAGCAGTGAAAAAAATTAATTTTCTTCAGAAAAAAATCGAATTCCGGCTTTTAATTTTGAAGCAAAGATTACGAGAATTACTGAAATCATGGAATTCGAGATACGAATTCTGTTATTCGTAAGCGATCTAAGCTCCTCAAAAACTCTCATAGATTTTTCCTATCCGATGGAATCGACATTCGAATTTGTCTTTCAACTGGCTCACAATTTTGAGCACTTTTTTATGCAGTTGAGTTAAGCTCGAAACAAAGATTTGGAAAATGGGAAGAAGCAGATTTAGAAGGCCAAGAAAATATTTCAACGCTATTTCGAAACGATGAATTCAAAGACGATTAAAGAGAATATCAGGAGTATGCTGCAGATATAGAAAAGTGAAAATAGAATAAAAAAATTTTTAATGACGTAGAACACGTTGCACAAAAACTGATTATAAATTGTACATCTGTTTTTGAGCTGATGAATGCATTTTCATACGGAATACAGACTCCCGAAAAATGTTCCCTCCTGCCATGAAACAAAAAAGGGTTTCTCTAGATTTCAATTACTCATGGATACTGGAGGCCTTGAGGATGGTCGACCTGGCTATTCTTTTATACTTCTACTTTTGTTTTGTTTTGTTTTATTTTCCTTTGTTTTCTATCTTTTGATTTTTTAACTCGCTCATTTTCCACTCTGTTAATTTTCTCCAATCTTGCAAAACTTTGTTTCATTTTTCGTTCCTTGTTTACACTTTCTGCTTACGTTTCAGTTTTCAGTTTTCTTTTCCTTTTTTTACATTTCAGTTTCTGTTTCGTTCTTTTTTCTTTGTATAGTTTCTTTCCCTTCTCTGTCTTCATTCCTCTTTTCCTTTTTTCAAAAACTAGCACGTATGAGGCTTGGTCGTTTGCGTTACTGTAATGTTTCTCTCATGTGCTGCTAATTTCCTAGAAATTTTAAATTTGTTCCAAATCCTTATGTTACATTACGAGCTGTAGCAGAGACACATGATATTTTATAATCACTGAAAGGCGACTCCTACCGATCAATGATCTTGCATGGAAATTTGGTAATCGCTTCCTACTTAAATAAATGATCAGATCAGCATAAATGCTGAAAAGCAGCATGAACAGGCACGAAAGTGAGACGGGCGCTTAGTCAAAGCATCAGAGGAAAGTCATAGCTAAACAATGGGCGCCAAAGTAAGACGGGCGCCAAGTTAAGACAACAGTCTTATTTTGGCGTCTATAACATTGGGCGCCGAAGTGAGACGGGCGGCATAGTAAGACTATACCACAAAAACACACATTCGAGATCAGCTGTTCATAAAATATTAAAACTTTTCCTATGAACGGATAAGAACAGTTGTGCGCAGTTTATTTCATTTTAACATAACAAATAAATTTCCTCAATAGTGATCTAAAGTCTGTTTTTTATAAGATGCTTCCAAATTGAAAAGTGACACAAATCAGTACTGTCATCAAAATCGTTTACATAGAACTCTTACCATAAAATTTTTCACTCGAAAAATTGTTTAAGGTAAGGTCAGTACGCTCACAAATTTCCAGTCCTATATGATATATTGTTTACCAGAAAATCATGAAAATCTGAAATACTACTTGCTTTCCACTTTCATTATTTAGAGGCATTTTAAGGAAAACAGACTATAGTCGCCTGAAGGAGACGTGCTATTCGGTGAACACATTCAGTGGCAGAATTGACTTAAATATGCAAAAAAATTGCAGCGACTTCAAACAAACAATTGCTAACTTGAAACACAATCGATTGCAATCAAAGTTAAGATTTTTGAGGACTATATCTTATCTGAAATCTCTCTTCAACAGTTTGCGAGAACTTCTCCAAGTAATAATGAAAAGGGGCAATTTTCGATTGGAATGCGACGCTACCTTTCGGGTGTGGAAAAACAACGGAATTCTATTACTATAGGACGCCATTTTTGACCTTATTTTCAAATTTCTCTGATAAATAAACAAGTTATACGTACATACTTCTGTAGTAGAAGAGTAAAAGACCGTCATTGGCATCAAGTTTGTACACTATATAGTGTATGTTGTGAAATACTATCCATTTTCATATTTACCAAAAATGGGCGCCATTTTATTATTTATCTCGTTTATTTATCTTTTTTTTATTTATTACTTTTAAAAAACTTTTTTTTTGTTATCGCGCGGTTTTATGTTACCCTGTAAAAAAGTTTGCATAATTGAAAAGCGTCGATTTTTCAAGGTCGGCCACTTTTCGACCCGAAAAAAATTCTTTTTACAGTAATCCGCTACAGTAACTGTCCTCTCAAAACAGTAGTCCCCTTTATTTGACAAAAGTTTAGTGGTGATTAGGTGATATAATCAATTTTAGACTCACTCAAAAAAGCCAGACACGCCGAGAAAGCGCGAAAAAAGTTGAACTTTTTTGGTAGTAGTCGAAAACAACTTTTTTCGGTATTTTGGTCGTGATACGTGGCGCCCGAAAATCAGGTTTATAGTGGCGCGGAAAATCTATGAATTTTAGGCGGGCCGATGAGTAAACATTGTGAAAATTTTTCAAACTCCACTGAACAGTAAAAACATACTACTACAACACACCATTTACCAAATTTCATTGCAAATACTGATTAGGCGGGATGATAAAGAAAGAGATGTTTAAAAGAAAGAGGGAGACACACACACACTACAGTTTTCAATAGTCTTTTTCGACAAATTCATCAAGAAATTAATCAACGGTGAAAGATGAACGATTAATCAAATAAAAATAGCCCACTCAACTTTGAAGTACTGTACTGTACTGTATAATGATGCATCATGAGAAATCTCAATTCAGTTGAAGTGGAACGGCGTAAAAGGGCGCGAACTAGTACGCATAAAAAACAATGCAAAAAGGTCACGTGACACAGAGTTCAGTGTTACAATATAGAGTGGCCAAATCAGAGATGCTCGGCTCAAATTTTCTAGAGGAAAAAACTCAGGAAATGCCAAGTGAAGATGTGAGCTAAAATTCTGATATTCATCACTTTCTCCTGAGATCTCGGTATCTCATAATGTTTGTCCTAAGAAGATACATTGGCAAATAAAGTAAACTGAAAAAACTATCAGGTTATGAATAAATGAACAGCGAGCAAATTACAACAGAAGCTTAAAAGTCCGAGTAAGAATCGCCAGTGGCTAAACAACACTTCATTTAGTGCCTGAACGAATACAAGTGGCTGAAGTGGTACCATGTTCATTGCCTTTAAGCAAGGCCGAGAGCCATATTTGCAGGGGAAATTTGCATAAATATGGTAAACCATGAATAACTAGTGAAATGGAGATTGAAAGATTCAAAAAATGCATTCGATAGATAGATTTGAATGTACTGAAATATTTTCCGTGATAAAAGGAGTCATTTCTACAACTTTTCTTCCAATAGGATGTCCAGAAATTTTATAATATTTCAAACTCATATAAGTGTGATTTGCAAAATCCGGTGAGTTCTCAAGATCAGGTACAAGTGAAATTTCCGTCTTTCGAAGAATTTATGCTAATTGGAGGGTTTAGAAATTTACCCACTCAAACAATAATTTTTTTGATTGGAGTAATTTCAAAACGTGAGCAATCGGTCGATTGATTTTCTTGAAATCTATCCAGATCATTTTTAAACACCAAACGTAAAGGCTCTTAAGCCTAGTCCAAATTTCATTTTTGAGCCCAGTACTTCACTTTGGAAAACTTTGTCCGCATTGGAATAAAAGCTATGGAGCAAAATTTTCGGTCGGCGGATCCAGATTCGGAGCAGAAAATAATTTTCGGCAATGATATCAGTATACGGATGATTCTGAATGGGGTTCAGGCTAAGGCGACCCGAAAATTGTAAATTTCCAAAGAATGTTGTACTTGACAGATTTCGCCCCTGTCGGGTCAGATTTCACCCAGACATCTCAAAAAATTTCAATTAACATTTTTTTGTGCATTCAGTATAAACGTCGTAATCAACAACGTGGAATAAAGTTGAGAATGGTGTGGTTGACTTAATGTCGAAATTTGTCAAATTCAGAAGCAAAAATTTTAGCAATGTTCAAAATTACTGGAAAAAGCCTAATTTGAAATCATTGAGTTTCGTACTTGGATGGTTCGTTAGCAGGCCTGTAGGTAGGGATTGGTTGGGGGGGGGGGGTGGTTGGGGCATGTGTCAGAAAAAGCGTTCTTTTTTTATCTTCAAGAAAAAGTCCAGTCAGAAATACCAATTTTACAGTGAATTGAGTGAAAAAAATGTGTCCCCCTGAAAAAAATCTTAGTTACAAGCCCGTTCATTAGCATAATTTCGAGAATCACGTGAAACTAATCAATTTGTTAATTTTCTGTACTCAATATCGAGATTACTTGTTGCAGTTAGGTAATTTCACTGATTTCGAATCGAGGAAACTTGAGTTAAAACCACTCATTATCATGAACTTTTATTCTCGTTTTCCGCACTTAGTTCACAAAAGCAGATACGGTTCAAAAATTGTTAGGATGAGCCTATAAAAATCTATTTCGTCGTCTATAGTCTGTTTTTTCTGAAATGCTTCTAAATAATGAAAATGGAAAGCATGTAGTATTTCAGATTTTCCCGATTTTCTGATACACTATATATCACAGAAGAACGAAAATTTACCTTTAACAATTTTTTGAGTGAAAAGTTTTACAGTAAGAGCTCTATGTAAAGGACTTTGACGACGATACTGATTTGTGTCACTTTTCTATTTGGAAGCATTTTATAAAAAACAGACTATAGTTCGGAATACAGGCGTGAATTATAAATCAAAAATTGGTGGTCCGATTTTTGATTTTCCCTATATTTTCGTTAAGAAATAAAGGTACACCGCTTCAAATCACGTTTTTGAATAAATCTCGACGATGTATATCGGTCGGTACCGGAATTATCACATCTTGAAAGGAAAAAGTTCAGATGGTATCATCTGGCTGAAGTCACACTTCTGATTATTATTGCTGCAAGTGGCCACCCATCTTCGGTAATATGGTAACGTTAAGACATGGGGATGGCTTAAGATTAGATAAGGACCATCCCTATCCTATAACTTTACCACACAAAAGATAGGCGGCCACTTGCAACAGGAATATACACTTTTGGACATTAAACCTCCCAACTGCCCCAGCTGGCTTTTGGTAATAGTCAGTACTACATCTAAAGTGTAAGAGATGTAAGTGTTATACAAGGAATTGTCCATCATAAAGTTGGTCATACGGCGACCCTCCACTATAATTTCCAGTTTAGGGACGAAAATGTCAATTATTTGGTAGAAAATTCAGTTTTAAACAAAAAATGGTCAGAATTATCGACTGTTTGCTGCAAATACGAATTTTCAATAATATTCATACCAGAAAAACTATTTTTTTGGACCAAGAATCTTGAAATTTTTTCGTTCAATGAACGCTTTACCTACAAATTTTGAGCAACCTTTAATCTCATCCTGATTTCCGATCGTCCCAATCCACGACAAATCCCGCAAAGATCGCACAGTTATTGACCCCTTACGAAGCCTGGAAAAGCAAAGTCAAGTTGCTGATGAAATTTCCAGATTACCACCAGGCATCCAGGAGACCACACGCATATATTTATGTATACCATCCACATTAGATGACCACTGCTATTCCATATGCAAACTAATGGATTATGTTACCGCCAGACGTCTAATTGTCTGGGTTGCAAAAAACGGCATACAACAATTATAGACAATCGAACCGCAATAAATGCGCCTGCCAATCAAAGTTGACGTTCTTCACACACGGCTCACGTGGCAGAATAAACAATGGTCGAAAGCGTTGACCAATATTTTGCTGAAGAAAGTTTTTGCTTCATAACGATGTTTTACCTATTCGTGAAATACAGCTTCAAAAAAAAGCTCAATCGTGTCAAAATTTTTCTATCAAAAAAGTTTGTGAAGTTTAGTACAATTTTACAGTCCTTTAAAACATACGGTTTGGAAAAAAATTTCAAAAAATATCAAATAGTATTTGTTTTTCACTTAAAAATAGACTAGTTATTCACAGTAAGCCTGTAGTACTTTAAGTTTTGAAATAGATGCAGTAACTTGCTCCTTCTTGATTAACAGTCTATTTCAGACTGCTCTTTCCAGAATTTTCGATTGAATTTAATTTCTGCATGTACATAGCCAAAAAATTTTTCAAGTTTTCTCGTTTGTCGTTCAAGAAAGCCACAATGCACGACTCGTCCAAAAATCGAATGAGAAAAGCCAAGGTCATCAATGAAAAATGCTTCCATTCACTACCTGAACCTTATGTCGGCAAGAATCACGTTTTTTCCAATTTTCAATCTGTATTTATTGAGGCCAAGCTATCCGAAAAAAAGAAAAGAAAGACAAAGAAAAAGGAAAACTCGGCATTTTGCTGCAGCTTTTACTCCATTTGTAACACATGCAAGATCCTTATTGGATTCGTTTGTTTATATTCCGGTTTTAAATTAATGACTGATGCGTTGGACATTCATCGGTTCAATAAAAAGAAACAATAGAGATGATTTCTGACCACTGTTGATCAGAGAACGCTTCTAAAAAAATATGCCTCAAATTTCCAGTGTCTGTGAGTTGAAAGACAACAGGCGCATGACGAATGTACTTCAAAATACACTGCTTCTTAACGGAAATTAATGTAATCTTTGGACAAATTATGACGTTTTAGAAATCAGAAAAAAACTGCCGATGCTATTTAATCAATATTCTTGATCTTGAAACATTATTCGTGAACATGTGAGACCACCATAAAAATTAGCAACGTGTAATTTCAAACCGTCACTTTATTGCCACTATTTGCTGCTGAAATAACCGAACGCATTCAGAGGTATATTACCAGGTGGGCGATTGCCATGTGATCGACTTCCCAAATGACCGATTCCCATGAAACCGATTCCGAAGTGAGAAATTTCCCGATTGGGCGATTGTCAAACAAGCTGTCAAGAATGCAATGAAACTATTTTATTTTATTTTTTATATTTTCTCTTATTTTCTTTCTTTCTTTTTTATATATTTTCTTTATATTTTCCATATTTTCTCTCTTTTTGTATTTTTCTTTGTACGTGTTTCTTTTTTCTCTAGTTTTCCGTGCCTGTTACCTATTTTTTGTTGTTTACGTTTTTATCATTTGTATCTGCATTCTTCCATTTTTTCACCGGCTTTTTCCTTTATTGCTCATGGAACAATGCATTAGATGTTGTCATTTTAAATAACCATAGTCTCTCATTTAATTCCTATACAGTTCGACATGCTAGTGTTTCAGCGTTGTAGGCGTAAAAATCATTATAAAAAACACGAACAATAGAATACTGGAGAAAGAAAGCGCCAAAAAATTGAAAGCATTAAGAGTAAAGGAAAATAAGTAAAAAAATATTTAAAAAATGAATAAAACATAAAGAAAAGTGACAAGAAACAAAAAGCAACATAGAGAAAGCAGCAATAAAGCAAGAAAGAAAAAATAACGTAAGAGAGGAACAAAAAAAGGAGTAGGGCAATAGAAAAAGAGAAAAATAAAGAAAAAAATCAGGAGACTAAGATGACAAGTGAGTAAAAATGAAAGAATCACGAAAAAGGAAATTAAATAGGAAATAGTGCATGCTGATTTGTATACGAGTTATATAGGAGACGTGCTTATTCAAGATGACAACTTTTAATGTATGCTAAGAAAAAATGAAAGGGAGATAGAGACAAAAGACGTCAACGTAGAAACATAATAAACAAAGGCAAGCGCAACATCCTCTGGAAACAGAAGAAAAAAGAAATATACGCAAAGAAAAATATGAGATGAAGAAGGAAAAGAAAAATTTATTACATTTTCGTTGATAATCGCCCAGTCGGGAATTCGCTCATTTGAGAATGAAGTCAGTTGCAGATCGCTCACATGAGAATCGCTCCCATGAGAATATCTCTTCATTCAGCATATAACTGTTATAGATATTACACTCCAATGATTTTTCACTTCTAGTTGGAATGAAAATTTTTCCCGTTGCAATGCCTGTGCTAGATTTACCTTCTTACAATTAACGTCATTGTAGATTATACTCCTTTTGCCCGTATCAAAACCACATATATGCCAAAACGGCTAGCACGGCCAATGCCTGGAACATCCCAAAACGAAAGGAACGCTTTCCACTACTTACCGATCATTGAAGCATAACCATTAATGATCACACACATGGACATGCAACATGAGCACCATTCCCATGCATGATTATTGAGTCATGCATTGCAAAAAAAATCATTTTATTTACGAGAATGTAATTGCAAAGAAACGCACTTCTCATTTTACTGTCAAAAGTTGGAAAAACGTACAGCTTTCAAATGTATTTCCCTTGCTTCTCCATATGGTGTTTGATCGTTTTCATACTACAGAAGATTGCTGTGGTGGCAGAAGTGTCCGCAATGTCCATCCATAGCAGCCGATATGTCGATAGTGTCAGTGAAGATGTTTTAGCTCAAGGTTAGTTGTCGGCAGTAATGTATACTTGGTGTGTTTCTGGGATGAGTTAGATTTGAAAAAAAAAACAAAATTTATAGTAGAAAAAATTGAGGATCCGTAACCCTGCCAAATAGTGCATGACCACTACCTAGTGCACATCCGCTACCATTAGCCGCATCTGCTACCAGACAGAAAAGAGGGCGGAAAAGCAGCTCGCGCGAATCATTTTCAGAAGGGTTTTCCGATAACAAAAATTTAGGAAAATTAGAACAAGAATACTGGTTGACAGTTCTGAGCTGAAAAATATTTCCTTTGTTCACTTAATGGCTTTATATAACGATGCATTGTGCTTGAGACATAGTGCTACATAATTAAAAATCTTTCGAAAAATGAGTAAAAGTGTAAAATAATAAAACTATGAAACACAATTACCTTTTTGTATTAACTAAGTAAAAAAATTACGAACCTATCAAAGTTCTGTCTCGCAGGTACAGTCTTACTTTGGTGCCCGTTTCAATTTGGCGTCCCGTCTTAGTCTGCTTTTCAGCATTCATGTTAATGATTTATTTAAATAAGAAGCGATTATTAAATTTACAAGATGATGAAGTAGCTTTGCAGTCGCCTGAAATATCATGTGTGTCTGCTATAGCTCGTAATGTAACATAAAGATTCGCATCAGATTGAAAATGATTCAGAAATTAACAGACCATGAGAGAAATAGTACATTAACACAAACGACCAGGCCCTGAACGTGCTAGTTATTGAAAAAAGGAGGGGAGGAAGGAAGACAGAGAAGTAAAAGAAATTATATACAAAAAAGTACAAAACGGAAACTGAAACGCGAAAAATAGACGAAAACTGAAAATTGAAATGTAAGGAGAATGTAGAAACAAGGAACGGAATCATGAAAGAAATATTTTGCGAAATTAGTGACAAATGAGCGAGTAGAAGAAAATGAAAAGATAAGAAAAGAACAAAAACAAAATTAGAAAAAGAAAAGAATAGAGAACGGGAAAAGAAAAAAGAATAAGGGGAACGGTGAGTAAGATGAAACAGAAAAGAAATATATGGAAACAAAAACAGAGAAACAAATAGAAATAACACAATGTGAAAATAAAACGGAAAAGTAGTGAAAATAAAGAAAACAAAACCGAAAAGCAGTGAAAATAAAACGGAAAAGCACTCAAAATAATCAGGATTGAAGGGAAAAAACTGAAACAGAGGTAAGAAAACCTAACTCCTTAATTTGCCTCCCAATTACATAGTGAAAATGAGGAGAGGATCTTCTCCAGATTTTATCTAACACAAAAGAACACTTACGCATACAAAACGTTAGTAGGCGAGAATTATATGAAACTCCCACGTACAAATATTCTTTTGGCACGGGGGGGGGGGGGGCGAACCAATGCAAAACATATAATACTAATAATGAGGGAGTGAACCAAACGCACACGTGCCGATTTGCACTACAGTAAGACGTCTCTTGATGGTCCGCGTCGCTCGCTCCACTTTGTACTAGCGTCTCTTCGTAAAAACGGCAAACACAGTGATAATCCTGCAAATTGGCGGAAATACACTACAACAGGCGGCCACCGATTCAATGGTCCGACAAAGTTTTAACACTGATCGTTTCAAAAACTGTTTCATTTGAGCCACCAATATTGCTTCACCTTTTTTCCTGTGGTCAATTGACTTGCATATCTGCTATGGCTTTTTCAAATGATATTTTTCAGCAACGAGACTGTAAAACTCGGAGTAATTATTATGATCTGTTTGCTTTTTAATTTGGTGATGTGTGAGTTTTCTGACGATCAATGGTCAAACAAAATAGCTGGTTTTTGGTTTAGAAAAGCAGAAAATGCATTTGTTAGTGGTAAGAACATAGAATAAACACTAAACGTGACTTCCGTATTTTAGTGTACAATCAATATAATTTTGTTAGATTCGGGGTTAATCCACAGGCCACCTATTTGAATATTTGTCACACCAAAACTGCATTACAGAAATTCCTAGATGATGGCCCTTACCGATATTTGTCTTGACTAGTGGAATGCTTCACCCTTGAAGATGAAGTTTGTAAGAGCGAAAAACGTGAATAGATGTCTTTGTCAGTTACAAAGAAATCCCCACTCCCAGACTGATTCCATGAACAACTTTTTTCTCTAACTCTGTAAATTTAACTAATTTATGCTTAGTGTTTCATGAATTGCAATTCTTCTAAATAAAATTGAATGAAGTATGACTTATAGAACAAAGGGGAATACGAATTTTAAAGTTAGAATGGAGAATGGCTCGGACATTGCACGTCCTTCTCCAACAACAAAAATGAGGCTTTTCACCTGGAAATCTTGACCATTTTCTTGCCTAGATATATGCAGCTATGCAGCATTTAACTCATATTCTTTTGATTTGAATTCTAAAACGAAGGGGTGTTTTCTCTATTTTCGCTTATTTTTGGTCAATTTGGTGGCCCAAAGGCTCAGCACACTCACCGAAACTGCTATATTTTGGATGAATTAACCACTTACAGTAATTTGAAGTATTTAATTGGGTATATGTCATACATTTAGAGCTTGCTTCCAACTCTTTCCAAAAAAATTGGTATTTCAAAAAAATAGACTATAGGTCTAATATGTTGAAAGATTTCACGTTTTGCTTAACATGCCTGAAATTGATTGACACCCGCATTTATGAAAGATCGTAAAATAAAATCGGCTGATTGAAGTGACACGTATAAATCATACATGTAAGGGACATACATGCATGTGGGGAGTTTGGAGGGGGGTTGACGATTCTTGCTGACCCCCAGTAGATTTGACTCCCCCAGTAATGATTGAGAAGTTGACGTGGGAAAATGAGCAAGAGAGAAGAGAAAGTTGTCATAAAAACGGAAATGATGGTGTAGTTTGACAATTTTTCTAAACAAAGCATACTTGATTCCAAAGGAGTAACATTAAAACATTAAAAAGTGGCAAATTATTTCACATAGTTGTAACAATATGCTGCTTGGACGTCAGAAGACTTTCTGAGACCTTTCTTTTCATTTATCAAGAACAAAAAAATTTTTGTATTCCACCCCCTGTCCTGGCTGACCCCCAGCAGAATTTTTATGCTGTGCATGTATGTTAACGGAGCACGGAGGTCTGGTGGAGGGGGGGGGTCGGCCCACTTTTTTGGGGCCGCGGGTTAGTAATTCCCAAAATTTAGGAGGGAAGGGTCTCTAAAGAGAAAGAATTCGATTTTCTCACGAAAAAGGTCCGAAAAATAGTTCAAAAAATAATAATTTTTTTCTAAAAAGACCGAAAAAATGTATTCGTGGCGCGAAGCACCGAGAAAATTGACGTTTTTGACCATTTCCGACCAAAAGCATATGGGTCCCACGGCTACCATATGGCTAGCCATAGGATTGGAAAATTCTGGGGAGGGTCGCCCAATGGCTAGCCATATGGCCGGCGATTTCTGGAGCGGAGGTTCCTATAGCACTTCCCCCCAAATTACATGTATGGTATAAATGGGTCTTATTCCATAAGATCGCGTAATGGGGAAAATTTCCTTATATCCAGATAACTGCAGCGGCAATGATACAAAAAGCTGCACTTTAACTGACTTCTATAAAAGTTTCGAATTAATAGGTGCTGAAATGATTGTGCTTTGAAATTACCCAATTATACTATAGGACGTCAGCCAAAACTATTTCACGCAAAAAGATAATTCAATTCATACTGGTGGCTGGAATGACACAATAGCTGAAGTGGTCTGTATGGAACTGTGATATTGGGCATTTACTCAAGACTATGAAGATAATAAATTACTGATGGTGGCTTTAAGCTTCAAGCCTCGAAACAGACTGTCCCGTTACGTTTGATCATTACCTTACTGCAATGGCATTAGTTTTATCGAAGTGTCTGCTAGCTCTCTTGGACATGATAGTCAGATTGTTTAACAGAATTGCTGTACTCTATTCATTTTGAAATGACCGATGTAGCTAGATCACAGAAAAAATTCTATCTAAACTTAAGGTAGACTCATTAACCCTGCTCGATGAATGTTTCACTCATGATACACAATCCTTGATGACTGTCTTCTTGAATCATTTCAAAGCTACCACAGTTGATTTCCAGATCTGTAGTCAGGCTGGAACTTTGACCGCCGCATGAATCATTTTAAAATGAATGGATTGGTGATGAAAATTGATATTCAGCACGTAAATTGGAAGTCCCGAGCATTGAAAGTCTACTTTTTTCTACAGAAATGCATCCCATTCGGAAAAGAAGTACCCAAATTCGATGCTTTTCGTCTTGCATTCGCGATTCGGATTGCTTTGGTGGAAAGTGTTTGATGTTTTGTTGTAGCGCTTCAAAGAATAGGAAAAAGAAAATAATGTAGAATGCAATGAATTCTTCCCGTATTGTCATCATTGTTTGTATTTTGTGTGCGAACTTAGCCCGACAATTATACCCGTGTTTTTTGAATATGATAAATACCAAGTGCAATCTGCTTTCCATTACAGAAATTAACAAACAGTATTTCACAAACTAATGTAGAATTGTCTGAATTGCATAAGATCAGAATGATTTATATTTTCTCTAGAAGTATATTTATCACCCTAGATTTTTATCTTGAAATTGCGAGTACGTAATATTGTGTCTCAATATTTTTCATAAGATATACTACAGTGGCGGATAAAATCAGGTTACGATTTTTGACTGTTAGTTCTAATGCGTATGTTTTGTCAACATTCATCAATCCACATACCTTCTGGTTGCAATCCATTCATTTTTAGAGAAAGAGGAAGGCTCGATGAATTCAGAAGATCAATCAGAATCGAACACATTTTTTTGAGTACTAAATGTGTAAATGAAGAACATCGAAACATTCAGTTCATTTCAAATTTTTGCATGAGCATCAATTTTTTTCTTTTAGCCAAGGATGTGAAAAAGGACAGCTAGCGAAAACAACAAAATCATAAAACTAACACGTTAAACGTAGTTCTGCTAATTACTCATTTGCAAGACTGGAAAAAAATTTGTTTTTCTTGAAATGCCTCTAAATTATAAAAGTGGACAGCAGGTACTATTTTAGATTTTTACAATTTTCTGTTGCACCACTCATGGCCTGAGACTGAAAATTCGTGACCATAATTAATAACAATTTTTTGGATTAAAAATTCTCCTTTCAAAAGTTTGTGTATGCCATTTTGACGAAATATTTTTTTTCAATTTAGAAGCACTTTTATTTTGGCTTGTATTACCCAATTTTTTCCAATTCTTTCGAATTTGGAATACCCATTGAATTGAAGCACTCATAAGGATTTTGGTTTTGAGTCAGCAATCTATTCGGGCATTTAAAAAAAAATTAATGTCAAATTTATTATAAGCACTCATACAAATAGAAAGCAAAGACTATTTATAAATTTTCAATTTATCAAATTATAATGAACGTAGCAGCATTGATCTTTCCAGCAATATTTATCTTTTATCCTACAATCGCCCCTTGTCTTGCACTTTTGCTCGCATGCTGTAAGATATGACAAATTGTTTGGGATATGTACAGTCAACCAAATCCATAAGATATGGTATTGTAACGTACCTGCTAAAGCAGTACTGTAAATATGTAGCATACTGTATGTGATAGTCAATTATTAAATATTAATTCTTTTTTCGTAATTTATCGTCTCAAGGGTGTCTGGGATTCACACCCAAACATTCCTCTAAAATCATGTGAAGTACTTTATTTTGATCCGTTCCCACCTCGGTAGCCCAATTAAGATGCCCCAATTAATTTGCACAAGCGACAGCTGGTCTCCTAGAACCTACACTAAACCACACATTCCACGGCTATGGTAATCCCCCGTAAAAATCGTAAACAACACCTGCACACAGTAAAATAAGTAAAAGCCTCGCCAGACAGTAGTCTCAAGTGCAATGGTAGCGACGGCTCCACAAAACATGCGTACACAGAGAAACAGATACAGGAAGCATGAACAGAAGCACAGAGGTGTGGCTAAGCCCACCGTAGGAAGCAAGCAAGACACGAAAAACATGCCATACTAGAAAAGCATTAAAGCGCGTGACTAAATAAGCATGAATAGTAAAGCGGGAAGCGACGATTGGGGGAAGAAGATGGACAGAAGCACGACCTCCAGCAACGCCCAGAGAGTGGCCAAAAACGTCGTATTTAAAGAGAAGCAAAGCGTGATTTTGTTATTATTGTTGTAATTCTCAGTTTTCGATCCCCCCGCCCCGTTTAATTGCAAGCATTTTTATATTGCAAGCGAGCACCCTTTTTTCAGAAGCAGTTAAGCCGTTGTTGTAACTCGCCGCGTTTCCCGTTTGTTGTTGTCGACGTCTCAAAGCAGCCGTCGATTATTATTATCCGTATCGCCCCGTATTATCCGTCCCCCATTCCGTCCTTGTACGCCATTTTGACCATCCGTAATTGGATAAAGTAAAGTGCTTCACAAATCTGGTTGTTACAGTATTTGTAGCTGAATGATCAGTTTCTTATGTCAGTTTCTTGTTTATGCAAAGTGTGATCAAAAAGAATAGTAGCAATGCCGGGTTAAATTGCAATTGAATTTTCGAGGCATTTTATAGCTCTGTGGTCAAACTTGAATACGAATGAAATTTTTAGTTAGTTCTCATTCTTCAATGTGTTTCATTCTCCTCTTGCCTCCATTGAAGCCATTAAAACATGACTGGAAAAATCAGAGTTCCATACAAAAAATGAAAAACAATGTCCAAATGTGAGTCTTGTTTCATCAATCAAACTGTATACATTACGGTCGTCCAGCATTGCCTGCTAACTGCAGTTTTTAAGTGCAGTTCATCAACTATAGTTTGTTTTTCTTCAAATGCTTCTAAATTATAAAAGTTGAAAGCGAGTGCATTTTATTAAAAAGCAAACTGTATACAATTTGTTCAACGAGATAAATCAAACTTATTATTAGCTCTAATGATAAAACTACCAAAAATAATTCACCAAAATTACGACAATGATACATAAAGCTTTCTAGGAGGAAGAAAAAGATGCTAGAAAAAAAATTGACTGAAAATGCTTTTATCAAAACAGAATGACGTTTTAGCATGAGAATTCCCAATCGGTCACAGAAAAACCTGCTCAGTTCATGACATTACAAAAATAATCAAGCGTCCATGAAGTTTGGAGCATCCTCTTGGAACGAGAAACTATAAAACACGAAATTTTTGTAAGCGTTATACACCGTTTTAACTTTTTATACGCTTAAGGCCCTGTTATACTTCCCCGCGAGGTACCGCCGCGCGGTACCGCGCGGCGCCGGTTGTCCTATTCATACTAACAAGCGGCACCGCTTTTTTACTTTTGGATTTTGCTCTTGTCAAAAAATGCGCATTTCTCGTCTCGACAAATACGAAATACAAAAAACGCGAAAAAAATGAAAAAAACGGAAAAAATCGAAAAATAAAAAGCGCAAAAGAAAAATGAAATCAATCATTCCTACACAGAGCAGATATAAGCTTGCAAAAAGCCTAGTCTAAAGATTTTGGGCTCTTGCTTCAATTTGCTTCTCATTCCAACGATTAATAGCTTTTGAACTGCAGAGAAATATCAATTTTATATAAATTGATTTTGAAAAATTGAATATACAGGGTACGCCAAAAAAAGGCGACCAGTGCTGACTTCCATAACTTTTGAACGGATAAAGGTTTTATAACGCAGAATGTTGCATTAGAATGCCCTGTTTGTCTTTGTTACGAGGCCCAAATTTTATGCTTCCAGCATTGATGATTACTGTACGAACAGAAATTTAGTAAAAAAGATCATTTTTCAAAAAGTAAAAGTTGTGAGATGAAAGTAAAAGTTGTGAAATGAAAGTAAAAGTTGTCCTATTGTGAAAAAAGTTTTGTAAAGCTGTTTACACACAACAATACTTTAAAAATCACCCAGATTTGTAAGTTACACGTAATTTAAAGTCAACAACTTCTTGTTTCAATATGATCAAAATTTCGCCAAAGTCAAGAGCTTTTGTTATGAAATTGGAAAAAAGCAAAATTGAAGCAAATTCAATTCTGTCACTGACCAGATCGAAAAACGATTAAAATTATTGGTGAAACAGAAATTGTGCTTTTCTGCCGTGAAACATGTTGATTCTGTAAATTTTCAAATACTCGTTATAAAAAATCGACGTTTAGTATTTTTGATTTTAGTCAGTCAATATTCAAGAAATCTGACTGAAACTTTGCAGTCTTTATGCCAGATGATTTATATATCGATGACAGAAAACCGCACAAAAAAAGCTTCACCCGTTCGAAAGCTATAAAAGTCAGTACCGGTTGCTATTTTTATGGCTCACCCTGTATATACACATTTATTCATTCAGATATGTGCTATAAACAGGATCCAGATCTGATCTGTGTCCAGTCGGACCTGCTGTTTAGGACCCAGATTCAAAGTGGATACATCCTTTCCCTAGTATTCGGGAAATCGGGACGTTCAGGGAATAGGGGCTAATGCATTTTTCGGGGAAATAGCAAATTTATTCATTATTCGGGGAATAGGGACAATCGGGATATTTTGCGGAAAATTCGGACAATCGGGATATTTGCGGAAAAGGGACGTTGGGGGAATGAAGACACAAGTACACTTGCTGTAGGAACATGTTTACACCTACTTTGCATATTCATAATTTTTACACATTAATGTCTTCATTGCTAATTGAGTGATCAACTTCTTAGTAAATCTTCATTGAAAATTAAGTAATCAATTTGTTAAAATAATTTGACATGTGTCAGAATTCGCCATTCAAGTGGAAAATATGATTTAACTACATGTATAGATGTCACAATATGCAACAATATGTTACAACAACAGTATGCTGCAACTTTAGAGCACATAAATTGTTCGAAAATTTCGGTTCAGTTGAAACTTGATGGTGGCGCCGCAAAAATTACAAAAACCTATTCATACTTCAAAGGTGGTACCCGGCCGGCGCCGCATTTTAGTATGGATATAACAACCGGCGCCGCGCGGTGATGTATGACAGGGCTTTTACTGTGAGGCATGTACTCTTTTATGTCTACACTTCTACGTTGGACATTCTGTGGAGATGGTGCAAGATGTGAAGACGGTTTCGATAATCCAGAGCCAAAAGAACAACAACCATGTATGAGCACTTCGCTGCTATAAAATAGAGAGCAACAATGAAAAGAAGTAACCAGGCCATTCATGATTATGAATTTCAGATTACGTTTCTGGCAGTTTCGTTGATGCATTGTTATTCCTATAGAAACTTGTTCAGCAAACAAAGAGCCTGAAGCAACACGTCAATGCGCAATAAATACTTCATACAAAAGGTTGCACATTTTTCATAAAGTAAAAAAGCTTTATTTCATGCATGAGCAATTATTTCTTGACTGCAAATTTTGATCACCGAATCTAGAATAAGTCTGAAGCTGCTTTTAACTATGATCTTCACTGCTACAGCCATAACAACACTGATCTCAGGATAAAGCTGCAAAAGTGTGACTGTAAATTTTCATCACCGAATATGTTAAATCCTCAACAATTACACCATTAACCAAATTTTGTCAAAATACTTCAAGTTATTTATTGCATTAAATTTTGATTTGATTGCTACAGATCATTTTTTGAGTAGTGTAGTGCATCTAAAAATTATCCAATCAACCATAATATCGCAATCACTATGATGATAAAACCTACCTGTTGATTACTATTCGGCGACTATTTTTGAGTGATATCGTGCTATAGTTTCTATTTAAATGTTATTTTTCCAGAAAGAGTTGAAAGCAGGCATTGCAAGTACTGCATACGTTTGATGCGATTTCTTCAATTACTGTAGATGGTAATTGTTTTGAGAGTGAAGTAGTTTGGTGACAATGCACACTTTAAGACCATCAATTTTAATCAAAATATTAGCATCAATCCTTCCAGTTCAAATGGGAGATGACAGAGTCTGGTAAGAAAGAAAATAATCAAGATTCATTACAGAAAACCTTCCTTTGTCTCGTTCAGAGGGTTAGTGAAAATTCTTATAATTCAAGTTATTAAATATGTAGGTAGTACTTTGGGGCCCTTAAGGGCGTGTAACGTACCTGCTAAAGCAGTACTGTAAATATGTAGCATACTGTATGTGATAGACATTTATTAGATATTATTTTATTCTCACATTTTATCGTCTCAAGGGTGTCTGGGATTCACACCCAAACATTCCTATAAAATTATGTGAAGTACTTTATTTTGATCCGTTTGCACCCCGGTAGCCCAATTAAGATGCCCCAATTAATTTGCACAAACGGCAGCTGTTCCCCTAGAACCTACACTAAACTACACATTCCACAGCTACCGTAATCCCCCATAAAAATCGTAAACAACACCTGCACACAGTAAAATATGTAGAAGCCCCGCCAGACAGTAGTCTCAAGTGTAACGGTAGCGGGGGCCTCACAAAACATGTGTATACAGAGAAACCGATACAGGAAGCATGCACAGAAGCACAGAGGTGTGGCCAAACCCACCGTAGAAAGCAAGCAAAGCACAGAAAGCATACAGTACCAGGAAAGCATTAGAAAGGCGTAACTTAGGAAGCATAAAAAGCGTAGCAGGAAACGAGGATTGGCGGAAGAAGATGGACAGAAGCTTGACCTCCAGCGACGCCCAGGGAGTGGCCAAAATCGCCGTATAAAAGAAGAAGCAAAGCGTGATTTGATCATTCTTATTTTTGTGGTTTTACAATTTTTGACTTCCGTGCTCGCCCCATCCTTTTTATACATTTGCAAGGGGCCGATTATCCGAAAGCAACTTAAACCGAGGCCCCCATTCGTGTTATAAATCGAAACGCGTTTTGTATTGTCGACATTCAAGCGACCGTCGATCGTTAGTGTATATTCGCCCCGTATTTGTACCTCCATGCCCCTTTTGTCCCTGCCGTATCGACCGATTGGTTAGAAGTAAAGTACCTCACACAAATCTGGTCGTTACATATTTTGGTGACCATACCATACCGTTAACCAGTGGAACTCCCAGCCCCAATTAGGTGTACTCTTATCCGGGCATTTAGAAGCATTAGATAATACAGTAGTAATCATTCCCAACAGTAAGACAGTATTCGTAGAAAGCAAACTGGAAATCCCCTTCAACGAAACATTAAGCGATTTAAACTTTAATTTAAACTCATTTAAACACGCTGTATTCATTTCACGCTGTATTCATTTAAACTCATTTGAACGAATACAGCGTGAAGCAAAACTTGAAGCATTTAAGCAGAAATCACAGCGTAAACCTAGAATGACCCACCAAACGCAAGATCATTTAGGAGAAATCGTTAGAGAACAGATAAACGATTTATTTTCAGAACATTTTCGTACTCTACGCACACAATTGAATCAGAATACAGCAAACCCTACCCTAATAGACGATCTAAGAACAGCAAACATTCGTAATAACATGGCAAATAATTTCTATGCGAAACCTACAGTATTCACGGGCGGCATGACCCAACATTTTGGTGAATGGAACAAAAGATTAGAACAATTCATGGCACTCCAAGGCATGAAAGATACAGACGTACAGTTAAAGTTGGCATGTTTAGAGATTCATTTAGGAGGAGCCGCATTAGCAAAGTTCAAAAGTTTAGCAAATTCCGAAAACCCTCCCCACACATACGAGCAGTATAAAGTTGCATTACAGGCATTTTTCCCAAACAATCGAGATAATGAGCTACATCAACAATTTTTACGCGAAAGAAAACAAAAGCGTTCAGAAACAGTAACTGAATTCTTATTTGATCTAGAACATCTCGCAACCCTCGCCTACCCTAACTTCAACACAGACGCACGAGAAATGATCATAAAACCCCTCTTTGTAGAAGGTATACAAAACGAAATCAGAGAAGCAATTAAGTATAGACGGTTTGCAATTCTAAAAGAAATGTCAGACGAAGCAGCTTACATTGAACAGCAAATCCTTAGAAATGAGCTAAAATCTAGCACCCTTCCATTTATACCCCCAAAACCCGAACCCATCTTTTCCCTAACCAAAAATACAGATCAACAGGACCTCTTGCGTCAGTTACAACAACAAGTAAAAGATTTACAGTTGCAGATCAAACAAAAACCTCAACCCCCACAACAGAGTAGCTACAGCAATTTCAGTAACAATACTTTCAGCAGGAATAATGCTTACAGGAACAATACCACCCCTAGGCAACCCACATGCTTCAAGTGTGGACTAATCGGACACGTAGTTCGTAATTGTAAATCAGTAGGCACCCGAAAATCATGTGAAATCTGTTTTCGTAATAATCACAGTATGCGTGATTGTAAAAGTCGATGCATCCACTGCTCCCAAGCAGGACATAGACCTGATAACTGCCTTTCGAAACCCTACTCAAATTTTTAATGTTCTATATGCAAGCAGAGAGGTCATACAAGCAGGTACTGTCCAAATCAGCAGAGTCGTAATATTCAAAATTGCATTGAGTACAGGCAACCCCAACCCCTCATGGACATTGATGACCCCGCATTTTACTCAAAATTACCCGCCATAACTAACAGCCCTCAGACAACTTTAGGAACAATTATGCCCACTACCCACCGCCGTAGTGACGAATACGTTCTCGACCTGGACGTACCCGATTGGTGTGCCATGTCACCACCCCCCACGCCCGAAGCCGCAAAAATCGAAAAATCGCCGCCCACCATCCCAGTAGGCTACAAGATCCCCCGCAAGCAAGACACCACGCCGCCCAACGCCTCCGAAACCCCATCGAAAGCAGGCCGCAACTTGTTATCCCTTCTCCATGGCTTGACCCCCGAACCCTACCAATTTCACCCCCGCCAAACACTTCTACCGACCCCCACAAGTAAGCAAGTCCAAACCCCATCCCATAACTCAACTTCTAAAATTTTACAGACCCTTCAGATTTCAAACCGGCCACCCCCCCAGTTCAAAATCGCAAAACGACAACACTCGCCACGCCAAATCGAGCAGAGCGAAAAAACACAGTGCTCTGCCACCTCCACTAAAACATTCTATTGGCTGATGTTTTGTATTTTTCTTTGTATAATAATCCCCACATCGTGTAGTGCCCAATTTCAGATGTGTGGAACTTCATTGAGCGGTCACTCAGTCAGCATACCAAAACTTGTATCCTGCATGCCCCCTTCCACAGTAGACAAACCCGTACAGACATTCGGAAAAATCTATATCCCCTCCACTAAGCCTCACATTACAGATGCATACAAATGCAGTGTTCGCAAATGCAAAATTTGTGCTAATACAGGATTTTTTGGATCAAAAGGTATTGTCTTCGACCAAACCGAAATGCAAAATCTAACCCCACATGTTTGTAAGGCAATTGTTATAGACATTATTGTACAATTAGACAAAAGCACCCCACATCGTAATGCATTTCTAACCCCTAAACCAAGGATACTCATACTACACTCTACGATTTTGATGATTTTGAACCCATTAACCCGAAACTAAATTATCTAGCAGACAAAATCCAGGAATTCGAAATTCAAAATTTCAAAAACGTATGGAATGAATTATGCAGACAGGCACAGCGTCACCTTGATCTCGTATGGCAAATTTTGCGCCTTGATGCAACCCTTGGAGCACGTGCATTTCTACAGCGAACCAACATCATAGCAGAATTCACAGGAGAAGCCCTCACAGTTTGGCCCTGCAAGCAGGTAAATGCATCTAAAGTCTTCTACAACCATAAAATCAACCAAACATGCTACAAACTTTTACCCATTCTCGTAGGAACCAAACTCATGTTTTCAAATCCAGGAGGCAACAATTTGACCCCTTTTTTGCAAACTGTTGATTGCCATCACATGCATGTCGCTCTCTACAAACAGAATAATACATAGGTCAGTGAAACAGGATCCCCACATGTCACAAATTTACCTTTAGAAATCGTCTGGAACCAAAATTTCTCCCTTTTCCATTTTAACACACCCGCAATTTTTCATGATCAACTTGCAACTATTTCAACCAACTTACTCTTTTTGAAACAATGCATTTACAAAACTCACACACTCGAAAACATTGTCAAAAAACTCGTCAATTACACTGCCCAAATGTCTCTCAATTCTGATACAGTTTACAACATGATCTCAGGCACTGGCCAAGCACTCGGGAATACACTCTCTGGCACCGGTCAAGGCATACAACATGTAATAACAGGTACCACCCAAAGTCTCACGGATGGATTAAACAATTTACTCAAAGGACCCCTGCAAATCATTATCAATCTCGCCGTTATTACTGTAGTTATTGCAGGCGTCTTCTATTCGTTTCTCGTTCTTCGAAAATATTTCCCCTCTCCAAAGCATCATGCCACAAACGAACATGCATACGAAATACCATCAAACAACAGACATTTACATGAGACCATCCCCCCATCATTCGGCCATGCTCCCTTAGAATTAGCTAATCGTCGTGGGGCACAAACACAGCAGAAATACGTCCTTGTCGATATTGATACCCCCCGAACTCCTGCAATCGAACTCATTAATCAAATTCACCAATCTGCATCAAATAAGCCACCCCAAAATGTACCTGAGAAACATACTCCTCATATTCCAATCACACTTAACGGCAAATTAATCACAAAAGGCATGATTGACACTGGTGCAGTTTACTCACTCATTGATTCCCGAATCGCTCAAATCCTACAGTTAGACATGTAACCCCCGCTAGTCCAAGCAAAAGCCGCAAATAATCTTCCGATTCACTTTGTAGGGACCACTTTTGTCACAGTGACAGCCCAAACAATCCAGGAAACAATCATGGTCCATGTCCAAAAAGATTGCACAGCAGACATCCTTCTAGGCAAAAACTTTCTCAGTCGATTTTCGGAATACACTATCAACAATCAAAAATCACAGGTCAAATTTGGCAATGTTATACTACCTTGTGATGGCCTAGAATATAGCCCTCTTTCAACTCGTGGTGGAACTTATTTGGATGAGAAATTAGAATTACCACCCCGTACAGTAACCGAATTTACTGTCCCCTTGCCCAAATCGTACTTACAGGTCAAACAGCTTGAATTCACCCCAAAACCCAAACAGAATCCCAAAGTCCATTTCGCAGCTTGTATATCTGAAAATCAAAACAGTCGCATATGCATATCCGTCCTAAACACACAAGAAACAGCTCAAATTCTTTACCCTGGAACAGGCATTGGCACAGTCTCTTGTTACATCCCAAAACAAAATGCTCCCGCTAATCTAACCCCTTCAACGCAAAACCAGCCCAACCGGTTTGACACATTCACATGGTTAAAAGAAAATGTCAATTTAACCTCCAGTGACCTCACAGAAGCAGAGAAAATGCAACTCCTACGCGCCCTATCGAAGTACCCTACATTATATGCTAAATCCAAAATGGACGTAGGCAGAACCACCCTCGTTTCACATACAATTGACACCAATGGCTCCCAACCCGTACGTAGACAACTTTATCGGACTTCCCCAAAAGAAAAGCAAATCATACAAGCAGAAGTTGAGCAACTCGCAGCAGCAGGTGTCATAAGCCAAAGCAATTCCCCATGGTGTACCAACACAGTTTTAGTCCCCAAAAAAGATGGAGGCCATCGTTTATGCATTGATTTTAGAGGCCTCAATAAAGTAACCAAAAAAGATACATACCCCTTGCCCTGCATAGACGAAATCCTTGACACACTGCGTGGAATGAAATATTTTACGTCCCTTGACCACTCCAATGCATATTATTCTATTCCCATAGCACAAGCAGACAGAGAAAAAACTGCCTTCAATTGCTCAGCTGGCCAGTATCAATTCAACTATCTCCCCTTTGGACTCAGTAATGCCCCAGCCACATTCCAAAGGTTAATGGATGTTATTCTTTCGGGTTTGCAATGGAACACATGCCTTGTATACCTAGACCATGTTTTGGTATTCGCAGACTCCCATGCCCAAATGCTGGAATGTTTAGACACTATTCTTGCCCGATTCTCACAAGCAGGCCTTAAACTAAACATACAAAAATGCAAATTCTGTCAGCCCCAAGTCCAATACTTAGGCCACGTCATTTCTCAGCAAGGCATTTCACCAGATCCCCATAAGGTACGGGCCATTTATGACATACCCACATCCAAAAGCTCAAAAGAAGTTAAGTCATTTCTTGGCCTACCCTCATATTATTGCAGATTCATCCCAAATTGCTCTCAAGTTTCTAGCCCACTCACATCGCTACTAAAAAAGAACTCAGAATTTTCCTGGGGTCCTGAACAAACGCATTCACTAAGCTAAAAGAATTACTCATTCACGCCCCAATAATGCAGCATCCCGATTTCACAAAACTGTTTATTCTGCAAACTGACGCCTCAAAATTCGGAATTGGCGCCATTCTCAGTCAGCTAGATAGTAAAGGTCAGGATCGCCCCATTGCTTTTGGGAGCCGCACATTCAAACCCGCAGAACGCAACTACCCGATAACTGAGTTGGAAACCCTTGCAGTAGTTGAGTTTGTCAAGTATTTCCGCCCCTACCTTTTCCAGCAACATGTCATTGTACACACTGACCACACAGCAGTTCAAGCAGTCTTACAGAAGGAAAACCCGTCCCCTCCCATTGCCCGTTGGGGATTAGCCCTCTCTGGTATTCAACTCGACATTTGACCTAAGAAAGGCACTGCTAACTGCAACGCAGATGCAGTTTCTCGATTCCCCTCACAAACAGCAAAGCAATCCTTTGATATTGAGCAATTAGAGACCGGCCCCAAAATATCCACCATCAATTCTGTTCTTGAGGCTGAAGCAACTGAACAAGAAGAGCAACAGAAAAACTTTGCCGAACTCCAACGCATTGACCCAACTGTCAAAAGCATTTTAGCAAAAATCGCCCAAAAACACCCCCTTACCCTTATCAAATTCGCAGTGCATCACAACGTCCTCTTCCGTATATTCGACAAACAGGCAAAACTATACATTCCCAAATCACAGGTCCAGCAACTCATTGCCTCACATCATGACAGCAAATTCACAGGTCATTTTGCTGCCCGGAAAACTTTACACTTGCTCAAACAAAAATATTTTTGGCCCCAAATGAGCCGTGATATCAAACGTTACTGCAAAACTTGTCACCCATGCCAGACACAGAAAGCCCTCAGGCACAAAGTGCATGCACATCTGGTACCAATTCAGCCGACTGGCCCATTTGATAGAGTTGGTGTTGATTGCATGGGATCCTTACCCCACACTGAAGATGGCAACCCATTCATTGTCATTTTCATCGATCATTTCACAAAATATGTGGAGGCATTCCCGACCCCTGATATCAATGCAGCCACTATTGCCAAGCTATTCGTAACCAAAATTGTTTGCCGTCATGGGTCCCCAAAAATCATCCATTGTGATCGTGGCTCCGATTTTGTGTCTGATCTCTTTTCCTGGATCACAAGTTTATGCAATACTCAGAAAATTCATACCACCCCATATCATCCCATTGCCAATGGGGAAGTTGAGCGTTGCAACCAAACCTTAGCCACCCGTATCCGCATGCACATCAATTCAAATCATACTGATTGGGATACCTATCTCCCCTATGCCGTTTTTTCGATCAACATTCATAAAAATGATAGCACATCGTATCCCCCATTTGAATTACTCCACGGTAGGCAAGCTAATCTGCCGTCAGACGCAGCTTTAAATTTTTTCCCCATGTCCTACATGGTCGATTTAGACGATTACGCCCTTCGTGTAAAATCGCATTTTACAGAAGCACTCTCAACCGTGCAGAAAAGTTTGCAAAAAGCCCAAGCCCACTATACCCGTCAGTATAACAAGCATGCTCAGAACATACACTACAAGGCAGGTGATCTTATTCTATACAAAAATCATTCGTGTAAACAAGGGTTAACTCCCAAATTCCTCCCTCGCCAAAACGGGCCCTATATGGTTACAAATCTCATGTACCCCAACATTACACTCAAACACCCCCATAAGAATATCGCATTTACGGTGCATGTAAAGGAGACAACCCCTTTCTACCCGCGGGAAGCAACTATCGAATCTACCCCCACCCCTCCTCAACCTCGAAAGCCTTGAACGAGGACGTTCAACTCCGGAAGGAGGGAAATGTAACGTACCTGCTGAAGCAGTACTGTAAATATGTAGCATACTGTATGTGATAGACATTTATTAGATATTATTTTATTTTCACATTTTATCGTCTCAAGGGTGTCTGGGATTCACACCCAAACATTCCTATAAAATTATGTGAAGTACTTTATTTTGATCGGTTTGCACCCCGGTAGCCCAATTAAGATGCCCCAATTAATTTGCACAAACGGCAGCTGTTCCCCTAGAACCTACACTAAACTACACATTCCACAGCTACCGTAATCCCCCGTAAAAATCGTAAACAACACCTGCACACAGTAAAATACGTAGAAGCCCCACCAGACCGTAGTCTCAAGTGTAACGGTAGCGGGGGCCTCACAAAACATGTGTATACAGAGAAACCGATACAGGAAGCATGCACAGAAGCACAGAGGTGTGGCCAAACCCACCGTAGAAAGCAAGCAAAGCACAGAAAGCATACAGTACCAGGAAAGCATTAGAAAGGCGTAACTTAGGAAGCATAAAAAGCATAGCAGGAAACGACGATTGGCGGAAGAAGATGGACAGAAGCTTGACCTCCCACGACGCCCAGGGAGTGGCCAAAATCGCCGTATAAAAGAAGAAGCAAAGCGTGATTTGATCATTCTTATTTTTGTGGTTTTACATTTTTTGACTTCCGTGCTCGCCCCGTCCTTTTTATACATTTGCAAGCGGCCGATTATCCGAAAGCAACTTAAACCGAGACCCCTGTTCGTGTTATAAATGGAAAGGCGTTTTGTATTGTCGACGTTCAAGCGACCGTCAATCGTTCATGTATATTCGCCCTGTATTTGTACCGCTGTGCCCCTTTTGTCCCCGCCGTATCGACCGATTGGTTAGAAGTAAAGTACCTCACACAAATCTGGTCGTTACAGGCGCCAC
Organism: Romanomermis culicivorax; assembly: GCA_963922205.1. Taxonomy (NCBI): domain Eukaryota; kingdom Metazoa; phylum Nematoda; class Enoplea; order Mermithida; family Mermithidae; genus Romanomermis; species Romanomermis culicivorax. The sequence goes on from CAWUHX010000064.1 coordinate 920,508, forward strand.
CCATGCATTTTCTAAAAATTCATTTATCGGAGAACTTCTCAGCCTGGGTTTTGTACATGCGTAGTTTGTTTGTTATTTGTCCGCAGTACACTGGTTCTAAAGTCGTAGTTCATGTATGAATCTCACATACAAATTGATGAAATATTTCACTATTACCTGTTTTAATCATCATTGTTTGTATTTTGTGTGCGACCTTAGCCGGACAATCATGATCGTGTTCTTTGAATATGACAAATAGCAAGTACAATCTGCTTTCCATTGCAGAAATTAACACTGTTCCACGAAGTAATGTAAAATTGCCTGAATTAGCATAAGCTGAGAATGGTATGAATTTATTCTAGAGGTATACTGAATTGTATTGTAAAATTGATATTGTCCCTCGATGTTTTTCATATGCACTGGGTGATTGGTGGTGGTGAACCTAAAATTCTGGGGTGAGGTCCCAAAATTTCCAAAATGTGGGAGGGTGTTGAAAAAACCACAAAAAAGTCGAAACAATTTCGAAAATTTTCCCAAAGAATGCCAGAGAAGTCATTTTTCCCTATTTTTCCGAGTTTTGGGGGAGTTGGGTATAGGGTTGACTAAGTTGGGGGTTGGGGTCCCCTCAATCCCCCCAATTACATGTATGAAATGACTTTCTGGTTAGAATCAATTCATTCTTCAAGAAGTAGAAGTTTGATGAATTCGGAAGAGTCAACAGTTTTTTTTTGAATATCTTACAAATGTATAAATGAAAAGGTCAAAACATTCAGTTCATCCCAAATTTTTAAATAACTTGTCTAAATGAGAAAATCTGCAGCTAGCAAAAGTTAGAAAATCACGAGATTAACGGGTTGAATGTTGTTCTGCTGATTACTCATTCGCAAGACTGGAAAAATTTATCGACCTTTTGGTTTGTACTACATGACAGTTATCACTTTTTTTCGAAATAAAATATCCATTGAATTGGAGCCGCCATCGGGATTTCGGCTTATTCAAAAAAATCCAAGTCATCATTTGTTGTCAAATTTACTATAAGCATTGCGACAAACAGAGGGTAAAGACTATTCATAAATTTTTATTTGACCAAATTATAAGCTGTGTAGCAGCATTGATCCTTCCAGCAATATTTTTCTTTTATCCTGCAGTCGTTCCTTGTCTTGCACTTTTGTTCGCATGCTATAAGATAACACAAATTGTTTGAAATATGCACAGTAAATCAAAACCACGAGATGTGGAAGTTGTAGCTTAATGATCAGTTTATTATCTAGTCAGCTTCTTGTTAATGCAAAGTGTGATCAAGAAGAGTAGTAGTGGTATCTGCTTAAATTGCAGTCGAATGTTCTAGGCATTTTTTAGCTCTATGGTCAAGCTAAAATATAACCAAAAGATGAAAAGTTAGTTCACGTTTTTCTTTCTTCACTTGCCCCTATTAAAGCCATTGAAACATGATTAGAAAATACAGGGTGAAATACAAAAATGAAAAAATATTTTTCAAATTCGAGTCTTGCTTAATCATGGTCTCTCAGCATGGCTTGGTAAACACAGTTTGTTAAGTGCAGCTCGTTAACTATTGTTGATGCTTTGGAATGTTTTGTACCGGGGTGTTTTTTGTGTATCTCCCTGTATAGGCCCGTATAACTACTAAGAACCCTCCCCAAGAAAATCGCAGAAAGAAAATCGCAGAAATACATTAGTCTACACTTACAATAATTTTTTGTGTAAAATGATCCCATACATTGAAATCTCTGTGGTCGAAAACTGCTTCCACCAAAAAATCACACAAATATGTTTGTTTCAACGTAAGATATTTTTTTGTTTAAAGAGACCCCGTCTATTGAATTCCCCAGGTTCCAAAACCCTGTCACCTAAAAAGTCTCAATAATGCTGATAATGAAGAAAAAGATGTTAGCAAAAAAACTAACGGAAAATTCTCTCATTAAAGCAGAATGACATTCTAGCCTACAATTAGTCCCATAAAACCTGCCAAGTTCATGACCTTACAATAAAAATCAAGCGTCCATGAAGTTTGGAGCATCCTCTTGGAACGAGAAACTATAAAAAATGATTTTTTAAAGCATTATACACGATTTCAGACTGTTATACTTTTACTCTGCGGCATGATGTACTCTTTTATGTCCACATTTCTACTTCGGACATTCTGTGCAGATAGAGCAACAGTTGTTTCTATAATGGTGAAAAACATAGCTAAAGGAACAACAACCATTGATGAGCACTTCACAATCATGAAATAGAGTGCAAGAATGAAAAAAAGTAATGGGACCATTCATGCGATTGTGAATTTCAGATTAAGTTTCTGACTGTTTCGTTGACTGATTGTTATTCCTTAGTAACTTGTTCAGTAAACAAAGAGCTTGAAGCATAGAACGAACACTCCGGATGTAATGCGTCAATGAACAATAAATACTTTGTACGAGAGGTAGCATGTTTTACATAAAAGGAAAAAAATTGATTACAAGGATTAGCAATCATTTGTTTCCTCATAAGTCTGAAGCTTCTTTTGAGTCTGTGAAAATCATGACAACAGAGATCCTAGGATGAAGCTGCAAAGATGTGACTGTAAATTTATCATCAAATCTGTTTAATCCTCAGCAATTGTTTGTTAATCACTATAAAAAACTATAAAAAGTTATTGATAGCATTAAAATTTGATTTGATTGCTACAGATGAGTTTTCAAGCATTGTAGTGCATCTAGCTATTATTCGATCAAGTTTTATGATTCAACTGTTTAAATGTGTTTCCTAGTGTACATAAAAACCAGCTAGATACGATGTAAATGAGAGTATTGATGTACGTAGACAAGTCAATGGAAAAATATAGCAAACAGATGTTGTCCTTCAATGATGTAACTTTACCAACTACTCAGAAAACTTGATGTTTACTTTTCAGCTGGACATTTTGGCATTTTTTAACAAAGTGCTTGTTTTTTGTTTTTTATAACTTGTTTTTTGTTTTTAGCTTGTTTTTTATAACTTGTTTTTTATAACTGCACAGTAAACCAGTTTTCATATATAAATCTTGCATAGAAAAATTCGTGAAATACCAACTCATTCATCCTTTATTGAAACTTTCCTAGTTTGCATAAAAAAAAGATTGTTATAGTGTGAGTGAGAATATTGATGCACATAGACTTCGATATTAACTTTGACCTTTTATTTTCTGCAAACAAATCCGATGAAAAAAGCTAACTCGCACAACTGAATGAGTTTTTCTCACTAAATGAAATTTCTCTAAAAACTGTAATTATCAAAACAGTCCAGTTACTTTTCTGTAGTATGTATGCATTTTGTTGTTGTGATTAATTTTGTCTTGCTGCAGAGAGTTTGATTATTTAATTCATCTAATTGACACCAAAAAAACTAAATATAAAATATTAATTTGGATATCATATTGACAAACACAGTTCTGCCTCCTGGGGATGCAAAACTTCTATATCACAGATGCGTATTGTATACCCATATCCAAAAGTTTTGCCCCGCATTATCCCCTTTAACCTCTCTCAAACTTTTGTTGCGCATCTCTGTTTTATACTATATTGATACAAAATTCTTTGAAATTGTAAAACTAATATAAGAGCAATAATGAAAACTAATTATCTTCTACAAATTTGTTTGGGTACTAAAATCTTCCTTGGATAATTCGTTGCTGGCTTGTAGATTTCTGAAGAATCGATCCAACATATTGTGAATGTCAATTTCCTGGCACACAACTTCTTGACAGTCCAGTACAAGTTGGTTGGTGATTATTTCGATTTTTGAACTTATTTCAGTTGCCAGTTTTTTTTATCTATTTTTATCAGTTCTCTAAATAGATATTATACAGAAAAACTGTTTTTCTTGTGGAGAATTTCGAAGAATTTCTTATCATCTGTATTTTGCTCAATATTTGATTATGAAACACTTTTCAACTCCTCGTAATCAGCTTGATTAAGGAAACTGCATGTGAATCCCTTGTAGATTTTCAGTTGTACCTTTAGCAATAATGAAGGTAGACAAGTAAGCTTCTGGCCCTGCTCCGATTATTTGGAATTGAGTGACCCTCATTTTTGCATTTGCAATAAGCCTGAGTGACAAAAAAATGATTTGTTCTGTGTTAGGCATTACTAAACTCAGAAAAAATATTACTCTGAGCTTTTTACTCTAACTAATGAGTTATCAGTAGTTATACGGGCCCATACAGAGAGTACACAAAAGATACCCTTTTACAAAACATATGCATGAAAGTCTGTGGCCTTAACTGTGTGGGGTGATACAGGGGGTGTAGAAAGTATGATCAATGATATCATATAATCTGATTTTTGTTGAGCATGTGGGGTGATAGGGGTGTAGAAAGTACGCCTGAAGCTTCAATTTGTAAAATTCTGCTTCCATGTAGAAAGTATGCCCAAAGCTTAAACCCATAGAACTCTACCTCCATGTAGAGAGTAGACATGAAGCATTGATCCACAAAATATTATTTTCACATGGAAAGTATGCCCCAAGCTTTAATGTGTAAAATTCCACTTCTCCTTAGAAAGTAAGCTCAAAGCTGCAATAAGTAAAATTCGACCTAAATGTTCCTCAACTGACTTGGATTTTAAAATTGATGATGCAATGTCTCCCTCAAGAAAATTGAAAAACGCCTGAGGGTCATAGAATCTAATGATTTAATACCTGCACTCTTTTTTTTTAATTTTCACAACAAATTTTATTCCCGGACATATTCTTCCTATGAATTTCAAGGACACGTTTTTTGATGATTCCCTACGCTTAAGCATTGTTTTCAGGACAAATTTTCCACTGTTTCAGGACAAGGTATTCCATGCATTTTGTTGAACGTGTGTCCTCAAACAGTAAAAAATGTGTCGTGAAAAAATGCTCAAGCATAGTTAATCATCAAAGAACATGTCCCAAGTATGTAAAAAAAGGTGTCCCAGATGAATTTTTTTTGTGATTATTTTGTGAAAAATAAGTAAAACAGTTATATCATTAGATTCTATGACCTTCAAGCATTTTTGAAATTTTTCAAAGAATGCAGGACAAACACACACTACAGTCAACAACTATAGTATCAATTTTTCCGAAATCTTTCACATGTTAACAAAATCTAATGGTTTCACAAAAGTTCTGTACAATTTAAGAGAGTAAAACAGTTAGATTACTTGATCCTAAATTTAGTGGTTTCAACATGATTCTTTAGAATCCAACAATCGAACCATTTTACTCATTTTTTACTATTTTTACCAAAAATTTTGTTAGGGACACAACTATTAAGTATTAGGACATGTTTTTCAATGATTCTGTATGCTTAGCCAATGTTTTCTGGACACTTTCTTCACTGTTTCTGGACATGATTTGCTACAGGATGATTGCAAAACTGTGTCTCTAAACAGTAAATAAGGTTTCCCGAAAACAACAGCATAAGGAATCCTTGAAAAACGTGTTCAAAGTACTAAAAAATTGTGTCCTGAACAATATTTTTTTGTAAACATTTTGTAAAAAACAAATAAAACTGTCAGATCATTAAATCATATAACCCTGTTGTTGTCCTTCAAAACTAGTGAAACCTCTTGATTCCAGGAGTCTGATCATTGAATTCTATGTTGTTTATACAAAATTTTTGTGAGTAAAAACATTAGTTCCTTAGATCTTACGCTTGGATCCTTAAAATCTAACAGTTTTAACCATTAGATCCTTAGATCTTACCCTCAGATCCAAAAAATCTAACAATCTAATGACTTTACACTCAGTAAACCCTTTTGATCTTACGCCTCGGATCCTTAAAATCTGAGAGTTTTACTGTGAGTTAAACCATTTGATCACAAGATTCTATGCTCAGGTCCTAAAAATCTACTGTATTATAATTTGCAGTAAAACTGTTTACAAAACATTTATTAAGGTATTGAATTAGACTAAAATTACCATTTTATCATTTTAACTTTTTTATACATTGTAGAACACCAGTTTATGCACGCCTCCTTGTCTTTGCAATAATTTTAAACAAATTATGTAATAAATAATTGCACATCGAAACAAAGTGAAACATTTTTGAGACATTGCAAAAATTGCAAGAATTTTTCAAGAGGAAACTTACATTTGGATTTTTTAGTTCAAAAAAGTCAAAGCAGAAAATCAGATAAAAAAAGACAAAAAGTATTTTTGCAGCATCTTACAAAAACTCATGGAAGCCTCAGAATACCTTCAGTATTCTTCAAACCATCCACAGCTAGGATCATGGAGGAACATGAAAGTCTTAATTATAATACAGTAAATGATGATAATAAAAGGTTGGATGAAAAAATATTTGAGCAAGTACCTACGAAGTTTAAGATCATTTTGTGGCTTTTATTACAGCATATTTGTAATAACACTGGTATAGAAATAAATTCTGATGGACAAATTGTAGTGAAATCTATTCTTCTAAAAGTCACTTATTATAGACTTGATTTACAATTTTAGTTGTCATAGGAAAACAATTGCACTACCTATAGGAAAATTAGCATTTGCTACTTTTCTACATGAGTCTAACATTCCCAGCATAGTGGTTGGAAATTATAAAAGACTAGCCCTTATTAGGAATTGTGAAGACATTGATAAAAACTTATCAAATATAAATGTGAAGCTACTTTGGATCACTTGAATGAAAGTAAAAAAATGATCAGTCGCTGTAAATAGTTGCCTACAAAATTTTATAAAATGGTACATCATATAATTTTACTGCTTAATCAGGATTTCTATTCCCTTTTCTCTCTTTTTGATAGACTGTATAGTCAGTCAAATAACTGATGAACTGATCTGTGGCAGTTTTTTGACACCAATGGCCAGAGCATTTCTATGACAATGTCTTATTACTCAAGTTGATCACTTATAAATAAAAAAACACAAACAAAAAAAGAAAAAATTGAAAAAAACTAATAAATCTTCATTATAATCCTATAACTGGGTATACTAGCATAAAAGCTTTACATGAAGCAGCTAAAAGGCATGATCCTGAACTGAACTTGAGAATGTCGAAATCATAGTTAGCATATCAACCTACATATACACTGCATGAACCATCTCAAAAAAAGTACACACCTAATAGGTTCTTTTAGCACTATAGATGAGCAGTAGAAAGCAGATTTTTGGTTGACCTACAATCTCTGAGTGGTCATAATGATAGGTTCAAGTACTAGCTCAATGTCATGAACATGGTTGATACCTATCTAAACTGAAGGTTCAAAAAAACTTTATCAATGCATTTCAAGGCATTCTAGAAACATCAGGCAGTAAGCCCTTTTGACTGCAAACAGATGAAGGTTTAGAGTTTAAGAATAAAGAGTTAAAAAATTTTTGACACATGAATCTGCTGATTTTTTCACTGCAAAATATAAAATGAATGCAAGTGTTGTTGAACATTTCAATCAAACTCTAAATGTTAGAATGTGGCAATTTTTTACAAAAACCAATACCTTTTGCTACATTGATGTTCTCTCAGGCTTACTTGAAAACTATATTAATTTATATCACAAAACAATGAAAGGTATCCGAGCTAAAGTCACTCAAAAAATTGGACATTAAATTTTCTCAAAAATTTATAGACTCTGAAAATTAATGATCAGGTTCAAGTTCAGTGAGGAGGACAAGTGTTGTAATGGCATTTTCCAGTCTGCCACAACTGTTTTAATGTCACTTCACAACTACCTGATCTTTACAACAAAATATGAGCATGTCTCCAGCATGCCATCTTGATTCAAACTCAGCAATGCAATTACTGTAGTCATTGCATCATGTGCCAGAATTAACTCAGTGATTCAGATTATTTGTTTTATATTCTCCACTGTCTGGTTGGTTCTCCTTAATAAACTCGTCATGCTAATTACCTGCTGCTATTTTGCATTATATTAAAATGGGAAATCAAAGATTTCTCAATTTAGAATAATTTCAAATTGGATCGATTTTTCAAGTGGTTTTCAAGATTTTTCAAGAGGCATACATGCCCCATCCCAACACTAGGTAAGTCTTAATATTGAGGTCTGAACCTCTTTGATAGAATTCCTGCAAGATTATTTTTGTTTTCAAAATTAAATCTTATATTCTTGGTGGATCACCAGCCGAGAGTCTCAACAAATTAAAAAATATATATATATATATAACACAAGGTTCAAATAAGAAAAGTGAAAGGCCATTTTGGAAAAGGGAATGTGGCCTATCTGGAAGAAAGGTTGGGACAAAACCCTCCTGTATACAGGTTAGAAGATCAAATGAGTGAAAAACTTGATGGAATTTTCTATCAACCCAAGTTACAATTGGTTACACTGGATGGGTCAGAATTCTATGTTATAGAAAAGATTATAAAAACTCCTTAAAAGGCTAAAAAAACTACTTTGTGATGTGGAGGGGATATCCCTAAACTGACCAGCTGGCTCTCAAATATAGTAAAATATATATATATATATATATTATATATATATATATATATATCATACTATCTTTTATGACAACAACAAACAAAAATGGTTGAGTTTCATCCAGATCTGCACGACTTTTATGTCTATTTCAACTTTGAGGATATTTTAGCATAACTCACTAGGAAACATAGGGGTACACATTCATGTTGGAAAAGCCTCTAGAATTGGTAGGCTAAAGAGAGGAAGCAGTAGAACAGGCAATAGTACAGGTGCCTTATGGTCAATCTGCCACCCATGCAGTACAGTATGTATCCAAAAATGTGGGAGGAATTTCACAAACAAAAAAAGTTTGGCTAAATTTTGACCGGCTAAGCTTAAGCTAAAAGGGTACAGTAGATTTTTCCAATGGTAGTTTTCCCTCAAGTGTGAAATAAGAAGTAAACATTAGTCTGGATGAAAATGGTAGGCTCATCTAAACATAAAGAAAAAGCAGTTGAAGTTTTTTTTTCCGATTATTTTACAGAATTCCTTAGATTTGAAACAGATGTAAATTATGGTAGTCTAGTCAAGGAAACAAAATATAGAAATAAAAACAGCCGATTGCATTATACAGTAGTATACTCATTTTCTTACATAGACTGTGACTTTACAGTCCCTGAACTTTTTGACTTTCATAATGTGCGGGTCATAAGCATGGACACCTTGCCCACCCAAAAAAGGTTTAATACCACAAATATGAAAATCCAATTATCATAAAGTCATGCAAAGCAATATCACAAGATTTTTTTGTGATCCTAAAATATATAAGTAACAATTTTAATCCTCTTGCAGTACCATTGATTATCAAATTTCATTTCAAGTATCTCTAAAGCATGTCTTACCAACCATTTTACTGTCAATAAGGTCACAGCCCCTAAAGATGAAGCACCTGAAAAAGAAAAAGTTGTCACACATTGGAAAAAAGAAGCAGGCAGGGAGCAGATGAATTCAGTTTGATATCCTTGAAATTTTTGCACAAATAACTGTTTCAAACTTTTTATTCAAAGTGAGGGCTAAAGTCAGACAGAGAAATGATGCTCTACTTGAAGATAATGCCTAAGTTTGAACCTTGCATGCTCTCTTTAGGGACGTCATACTCAAACCTAATGGGATTATTGTTACTCAGGCGATTAATACATATCCCTACAAAGCCTATATTGAGACAAATTTAACATATTCTTGTGGTGCATAAAAGGTGGCAGTAGGACTTCCTCAAATGTATATTCAGGAAACTGCAGGAAAATTTGAGACATTCACTGCACTACAAAGTCGATCTTCTGATCAGAGAATGAAAAGGTTTGAAAAAGTAAAGTTGTGGAAATGGGAGGGTGTTTGCATTATGACCTTCTTTTACAACACATGTCATTTTACCCGGCGTAAAATTTTCAATAACCATGGTTTCTTTCCCCACAACATTTCATTTAATTTCCGATACGCTGCAGGAAAAATTGTAATCAAAAGAATGGTATTGAAAATCACATGCATCAATCGAACCAGCAGTTCACTTTTGAGTATAGAAAGGGGCTGGCAGAGAAAACCACTGGAGTATCATATAAATTTGACCTGTGTCGGGACAGATGAGCAGCCTGCTGGTTTGACCTTGCTACCCAACTTGATGCTACAAAAGGGTCAGTTAGCCAGGATAATCATTGTAACCTAGGCACCCTCTGTATCTTTTTAAGGAAACTATAAAACGAACCATTTTGAATTGACCTGAAAGACTTTAAAAGGTGCAGATTGAGGTTAATGGGTGTCTTATTCCTCCAATAGCTTACCAACCAGTTTCTTTGTGTGTACCTAAACTTCCTTCCTATTGTGAAAACATTGTATATAGATTCAGACACAGGAATAACTTTGGAAGATTTTTTGAGTGAAGGTCATCAAATTTTGCTTTTTGACTTTAGCCCTGAGGGAGCAGGGATGAACCTTGAAGTGAAGGGATAGTCACATTCACAGGTGAATAGGATGCCAATTCGTTTGGGCAGAACCATACTTTGGTTTTCTACCTCGTTTTTGCCAAAGCTATAAGTATGTATTAATGGAGAAACATTAATATTGATTACATTCCCTAAAGATGTATGCAAATTAAATGTCTCAAGTGCTGCAGCATGACCCGCCAACCAGCAAACATTTTATGAGTTGTGAAAAAGTTTCTAAAGCGAAGAAAAAACATGTTTTACAATTGTGAACACATATCCGTCAAAGGAAAAAAATCAACATTGGGTATTGTTTTACAAAAACGTTAGTATATCCATATTTTTGATAGTTTTGGGAAAGATCCTAATTTTTATTGTGAGGACTCCAATTAGATATTAGAACGCTTTGTGGTCTATACTGTATTTTTGTGACTATACAACTCTCTGCAGGAAAAAACATAAACAACATTATGAACTACTTTTCTGAAAATAGAATACAAAATGATAAAAAATTTAGAAGTGGTAAAATAAATTTTACTGTTCAAGAATAAATAAAAATTGTCAGACTTGCATAAAAAGACAAGTATGGAAGAAATTGATTTTAACATAAAAGTCCAGGAAATAACATACAAATTTTGAAATCAGTGGGGCTACAAGTAATGGAAAACCTATTTCCTCCTAGAGTAATTCCTACACTGACCTCTTTTGTCTGAAAAGAAACATAATGGTATACTTTTATAATGTTTGGCAAAATTTTTCTGAGATTCTCTGGAGAAATTTCCGGACATATCTTTTGTACAGGGGCTCTGCTTATAGATAAAATCGAAAATGAATGGCACAATGAAACTGGGAAGTTAAATGTATGCATAGTGAATGATCTAGCTGATTCTGCTGTGGAAAGTGACAAGTTTGGAAGACTTTCACTCTATATGGACACCATAAGAACATGACTTTTTCATAACACAAAATCCTGGTCCCTTGTCTGCTACAGTAAACCATCAAATTAATTGTTATCACAAGAAAACCTCACCAGAACATTTTTGATACCCTGAATCACCAACTCTATGTGAACCAGGGTCCCTTGAAAGCTGCCTACATGAAAGTGTTGCAAAATGAGCCCTACAACTACCTAATGATTGAAGTTTTTACTGATAAAATCAAAAATGGTCTATGGGCTGAAATACTTGCTGATGAAGCCCCTATGATAATCTGGCGGCCAGAAAAACTATAAATAACTAAGAAAATTGAAGAATTAAGACGAAATCTAAAGGTTTAAAAGAAATAGCAAAAAGTGAATCATTTTTCCTAATTTAGGCGATAAAAGTGTCAAAAACGTTTAAGACTTGCACTCATGAAAAATGTGCTAGTAGAATTCTATTCTGTTCTCACACAGGCAACAAGGCACCTGTTAAACAGTACTTTTTGTGTAATCAACAAATTACTTTAAAAAACTTGAGACCAGTCTGTACATATAGCCTTTCCTGAAATTAGAACCCAAGACAAACAAAAAATTTTAGCTTAAGAACCTTGTGAATTTGTGTCAGAACTCTTTTTCACTTTAAAAAAGCACTATAATGGCGCGAAAGATGCATGTTATTCCCTCTGAATATTATGATTCATTAATTAAGAAATCTAAAATCACTGAATATCCTGTCGTAAAAGCAGAAATTAGGCTAGAAGGAGAAAAAGAAAACATCCTAAATCGTTCAGGTGATCCTGATAAACGATTAGCCGAATTAGTGGAGACTGCACAAAAACGAACAGTTTTAGAAGAATGAAGGAAACAGAAGGAGGTACTACCAGTTCCTGTGAAAATTGTAACTGAAAAACGTGTGCCAAAACCACAATTTAAAGCAGGAAAATTTTTCGAAATTGGAGGAAAACCCAAGAGGACTAGAAAAAAGAATTGTATCAGAAATTGGGGGTGAGGATGATGAGGATACAGACTGGGAAGTTACAGTCCCAAAATGTAGCAAACAGATCCAATAGCAACAACAGTCATGTACAAGGTTAAAAAATAAACCAAATATGGCCAATGATGCCATATTTTATCAAGATGAACCCCATGGTAAATCAAGAAAAGCTATGCAAGCTACTTATCACTAACAAAGAGTACATAAAAAGTATAAATAAGGAGGCAAAGAAAATCACATCACAATGATATAAATGGATTACCTAGAATATCCAAATCAAGATTCTAGAATATTTGGAGGGTTAAAAATGAGTTAAAATGGAAAGAGTGTCCAAAGCATGGTATGCTGTTGTGAGGGGCACCTTAGGGTGTTTTATTCCAAATTCGAATCTTATTGGGGCCACAACAACGTTTGGAAATGAAAATGGTACGTGTGCGGTCATTTACCAGCCAGGCAACCCTAAAAACGATGCACTGTTGTATCCTGTGGTTGGCAGCCCTTGTTTAATAAATGTCCGATTTACTCAAAAATCGGCCTTTGATCATCTAAATGAAGAAATGCATCATCAACTCAACTAACTTTTTAATGTGTAAAAACAACAATAAAAAACTTATCTTGTATCTTTTCTATATGCTTCATCTTTTCAGGTCAAATCCAGGTCATCTGGTCATCGAACACAGGTCATCAGTAACAGAATTGATGCTAAGAGCAAGATCAAATGAAAGAACAATCAAGTTTTCATCATACTCGTTTTATTTGCGAGGAAAGACATTTTGAAACCAGATCAATATCCAAGAATTGACCACTGACTGGGCCTATGTTGATGAAAATATGGAAACTTCAAAGTTATTAAACCCCAAAAGCCTCCAGCTGCTAAACTGCTATTTTGAGCGATCAAAATCAAATATTTTATTGAAAATGATTGAAAATATAAAAAATTTAGAATATTTGTATGTGAAACTTTGCCCAGAAAGTTTAGTAAATCCGTTTAATGTGGATTTAAATTCAAACCAAACAGATCTTTTCAGAACATATTTTATTTCTATAATTAATTTTTTTATTGAAAAAACAACAAATTTTTACACTTTCTTTCTCTGCAAAAAATTCGATTTTGAGTTTCAACGATTTTTGTGCTTCATATTTTCTTGATTGTGCGAACTTGTACACTCTAGATTTCAAGAATAGTGGCACTGAAAAGCAATGGATCAAGATGAAACATTCAAATTGCCACAAATGGACATTGAACCTTAGCTAATTGTTTTACATAATAAAATATGCATAAATTAAGAATTCTATGTAAATTTTTACTCTGATAAACCAAAAGGCATGTCGTTTTAAAGAACGCATCCTTTTTTCAATTCCTTTGATGAAGCCGCCAATTCATGTTAAAGAATGCACTGTGCGTGAGCTTTATGCAAATTTTTCCATCAAGTTGACAAATCAAAACACATGTGTTCTATTCCTAGTATCAAAAAACACATGTGTTCTAAAAAGACAACAGAAAAACCTCAAATGACCCTAATTATTGTCCTCCAGCCTTGTTATTTTTGTAAAAATGTGTAACAATAAAAATGAAAAGGATTTTCCAAATATTTTTCACGAATTTTTCACTGATTTGAGATAAACCACAAATTTTGTACTTTTTTATCTTCTGCAACATTTCTAAATGAATTGCAGTGCACCCGCCACCCAATCGTCAGACATTGATTGGAGTTGTCCCGATATATCAATTTCGGATGAGACAATGGTATGAATGTTTGGTGAATCGTTTAATATCTATGAAATTAGATACTTTTAGGTGGATTTTAGCAAATTGTTCAAGATTTACAAAATTTAGGGCGCCTATACATTAGTTACAATAAACTGCACTGTGCGTCGAAAATGGTCAAATTAGTATAAATAGTGCTTTGGGCACGCCTACTTTGAGCCAAAACAACATGTAAAACAAAAAAATTCAAAATTTTAGCAAATTTTTGATTTTGGCACCTTCATTGGATTAATTTTGCGATACCGCGCCGCCCATCAAAAACGTCTGTTTTTAGATAAAATCGGGACTTGGGTCGTGCCTAATCAAGACCAAAACGAGTGGTAAAAAAACAGGAGAATGAAAATAATTCAAAACCAACAATTTTTTTCATCTTGGAGAAACAGACGAGACGTGGCTCATCATTTCTGGTCTCACTGCCGAGTCCATTTCAACACCAGCCGGACAGTGAATTCCTCTTGCCTCTCCTGCTACCACCTCTTTCTGATGATGAAATTAAATTGCTATGTCAGTGTTGTTCTCTGAAGAGATGAATATAAGTACAGTAATCGCATGTCAAATCAGTAACACCTTTATGCCAACATTTACCTGCTTTTCAGACCAAAATTAGGACACATTGTCTGAACATCCATTGGGGAACCCCACCGACCAATGAACCGGTTCCAAATGGGCAGACGGCCCAAATTTTATAGCCGTGCTTTTGAATAAGATGCTTGCACTTGAAAACTATTTTGAAATTATACATACACTCCAATTTAGATAACGACCTTGTCTTGAGGTCTTAAAAAATTTTTTTATCTCGATAGGTCTATATATATACAAAAAACTGATTTGAAAGCTAAGTAGGTCAAAAGTCCATCAAAAGTGAAACATCAAGGCTAAGGGTTTGTTTTAATCGATCTACATCCTTAGGGTCAGCTGACCTTTTTCCAGCCAGGTGGAAAAAATGTTGAACAGATGTTCGGACATGCTTGCTAGAAAATTTTTGAATAAATAGTGACATTTCATTGCATGTTCAAAAGAAACAATTCTGAATTTTTAGAAGCTTTTCTACTCGTCCATTAGGTCTTTAAAAATACTTTCTATCCATCTGGCATGGACAGGAGGCAATGCACTACAAAACATTAAGTCTAAAGATTTTTTGACAAGGCTTGTCAACTGTTATTTTCAATTATCAACCTCCCCGAGGCATGATGAGAGGGGTCTCCCAAAAAGTGTTGTCTTTAACCAGGCGCAATAAAAGAAGCACAGGCTGTGACTATCAACACATCACTGACCAGATTTTAGAAACTATGCTTAACTTTATAGGTTCATCAAATGTGGAACATCATGTTTTAGGGGTTTTTCTATCGACATAATAATGCTGGTCAGTTTTGCATGCTCGTCACCCAAGCAAACTTTGGAATTGTGTAACAGGCATAATCATAACGTAAAAATAAAATAATAAATCTTGCTTTTATTTCGAAAGGCATCTAAAATTCAAGAATTAAATGTTTAAGCGCTTTGACTTACCTTGCCTTTAGAAAGTTTTGAAAGCTATAGCCTAATTTTTTAACTTTAAGTGTTGGGTTGGCAAGAAAATAATGTCGATTTTCAGTCATGTGTTATCAATTAATTTTTTCCTTAAAATCCAGTCAAATAAATTGGGTTGTTGATTGTTTGATTGAAAGAGCAAACATCATTGTTTTGAAAAATAGGGCTGATTTTTAGTTGGCTCATTATGTTCGTTTTATTGATACCCAACACAAAGTGTTGGCTCCCCGACGATATATGTCATAAAAATTTTGTATGAGCATGATTTGGGGAGAACTGCTACTGAGGCAACGAGAAGTATGTGGCAAGCGCATGGCAAACCTGCTGTGTCTGAACACGCAGTTGGACAGTGGTTTGCAAAGTTCAGGACTGGGCATCTGCAGTATGCAACAAAGTGTTATAATTTCCATAACACTACTTTTATGGTACAAAATCGAGCCTATCCTTGATCAAATAATCACTGGAGATGAAAAATGGATCGTGTATGCTAACATCATCCAGAGGCGACAATAGGCCAGCAGAGGCTCTAAACTGGCATAAGTGCCAAGGCTGGATCTACACCCACACAAGGTTATGTTATGTGTATGGTGGTCAATTCAGGGAATCGTCCGTTTGAGTTGCTTCCACCTGGCTCGATCATCACTGCTAAAGTCTATGAAGACAAGCTTGTTCATGTACAAAATGCCTTGATTCAAAAGCAGCATGCATTGGTAAGCCGCAAAAGATTACTTTTGTTCCATGACAATATCCATTCACATATCATTGCCATCATCCAGGCAAAAATCCAGGAATTACATTGGTAGTTGTTATCTCATTTACCATATTCCCTAGACATTGCACCATCAGATAATTATTTGTTCCAGTCATTGCAGAAGCCTTGTTGATATGGACCTTGAAAATGATGATCACATCAAAATGTTCATACAGAACTTTTTTTGATTCAAAGCCCCAAAACTTTTATTATGCAGGTATTGCACAGCTACTTGCGAAATGGCAAAGTGCTTCACGCAAATGTAATAAAACTAATCATGCTTCATGCGAATGTAATAAAACATTGGAAATGTAGTCATATTTTCGGCATTACTTTGTTGCCAAGAGTATAGATAAAAATAAAATTGAAACAGGTTATTTTTCATATTTTGGCACATAGATAGTTCTTGCTATGAAACCGTTTCATAAATGGTAATCTTTCAAAAAGTCACTGGAAGTAAATTGCCTAAGAGAAGAAGGTCTCTTCCCAAGTGAGCAATTCCCAAGTGAGCAATTCTCAAGTGAGGCGATTCCCAAATGAGCAAATTCCCAAGTGACTGACTTCTCAATTGAGTGATTCCCATGTGAGTGATTGTCAATAGAGCGAATACCCACATGAGCAAATTCCCATTTGAGTGATTCTCATGTGAGCAATTCCCAATTGAGTGAATTCCCAAGTGAGCGAATTCCCAATTTGGCGATTGCAAACTAGTGATCGAGAATATTTCTTCATATTTTCCTTCTTTACAAAACATTTTTCTTTGTTTTTATCTACCCAAAAAGGATGAAAGGCTTTCTTTGCATGGGCCAGCTACCAGAAATTCTATTTTGGGCTACACCCAGAATCAAAGCCGGTTCTTGAGACTAGCAGTCAGAGGTGATAACCACTAGGCCAAGATGGCCGTAAACTTTTGAACTTAGTGTGTGTAAAGAATATCAAATGTTTCTTTAACTCTGAAACATGATGTGATCATTGTTTTTTGACTCGGCTAACAGAGTGGGACTTATCTATTCACAATCCACTTCTAATAAAAATATGCAAAATGAGAATATCAAATAGAATGATAATTTTTTGTCATTTCTAATCACGTGTAGTTAATCAAAAATTACTAATTCGGCTCTATTTCATCATTAATCTTTTCTTAATAATCAAGTAAGTTTAGGATTGTTAATCAGGCACAGAAATTCTATTATGGTTTGGTGAAGCAATTTTTCAAATGTTTCAGTGTGTCATACTGACATTAATCTTGTCGATATAATCAAGTGGGTTTGTGATTGTTAATTAGCCAAAAAAACTATTATTGCTTGATAATGCATTTTTCCAAATGCTTCAGGAAGTTATTCTGATTGAACAGTTTTTTTGTGAAAAATTCTCAGGAGGTGGAAAGACTTGCTTCTAGTATAAAATCACTGTTTAGGGAAAATCTTTCATTCTGACAATTAAATAATGAGACAGGATCAAGCTTGAAGATTGAATGATGTTTGATGTCTCGATGAGCCTAATTCGATACTAGCTTTGATTGTACTTTGACATAAGCTTTGAATATCTATAAAACTTTGGGTGAAAAGTGTTATACTCCTTTCTGAAACCTAAATCTTGATAATTCCATGATAACAACATATTTTAATTAACTCGTTCTGATCTTCCTCTGCAGAATAATAGCTTGCAAACACTAATCAAGACTTCAATGTACAGATAGGAACTTAATATAGTTTAATCTTATCAAAAAGTTAATCTTTAAAGTCCACTCATGGATCCCATCAAATCCCAACAGTTCTCTTTATGGTTTGAAGTACTCATGCGGTCAATATGACAACGTAAAAGTTTGAAGTGATTCCCCAGCGGCTATGTTATAAAGCTATGTTTCACTTATGGAACGTTGGGGCTTTCATGAAGTCGTTTATCATACTGTTAGATTTTTCACTTCTTTTCCACAAAATAACATGATTACAACTAGCATAGCATATCACATGTAAAAAATAACATAATTATACCATTACAAATGAAAAAAGGATAACACCCTTGATGAAGTGTTTTCCTGCAGAACTCACATCCTTTTTTTGTATTCTGGCATAATGCACATCTCCTTTGAGTTGTTGATGACAAATATTGTCTGCCACTAGTCGATTTTTTTTCTGCCACTAGTCGATTTGTCTTGCATGATGTTTACTGTTGATCCTCCAAGTCTTGATCAATAGGTCTCTAAACCTATCTTCATTGTAACTCTAGCCACTTTCCGACCAAAATCCAGGAGGCTCATTGCTTGAGGGCTGACTAGATCACATTGCAGTCGCCATGCAGCTACAACAGTCATGTTCGATCCATTTGAGAACAGGTTCACTACCATTTCTTAGATCATAATTTTGATCTGCAGCTGGCTAATAAATGATCTAGCAAATCAATACCTCTCACTCCTTGATTGTATACAGAAATCACTTGTGGTTGCTTGATTGTTATCTTCTGTTTTTCCTTGATGAAATAATGATTCATCTTCTCAATTGGTTAAGCATGGATCCAGTTGGACATGACAGTCACAACACTGTTGTCAATCTATCAAACACACAGGACATTTCCATCACATTTGTGATCAAACACACCCAAATTTTTTGGAAAGGTCTTTAGAAGATGTAAGTGGACATTTTTCTGTACGATTTTCATGAACTGTTCCAGTTGCTCTGAATCCTCTTGATCACAAGCTGTACATCAGATTATATGACATGAAAAAATTGTCAAAGTAAACACGGTGTTGTTCTGGATGATCAATTTCTTCAATCATATCATTGATAACACGACTTCCTTATGACTGTTTTTCTTGAGTAATTCTTGTCTTTGGCGCCCGTATAGAGCTGCATTGCAAATGGACAACCATCTGGACTGCACATCATCCATATGTTATGTCCAAAACGAATTGGTTTACCTCGAATGAACATCTTGCCATAATATGGAGCCATAGATTCATCAATACTGAGAGATTCAGTAAAATAACCAGCAATTTTTACAAGCTGACTTTGCAAATGTTTGTAAAAAGGTGCAATTTTGACTGCTTTTCCAGATTCCAAGTATAGGTTGTCAACAACGTTGAAATATGTTTTCAGATCAATAAAACGTTTTCTTGCCATTATCTTTGGAACAATATTGTTTGAAAAATCCTCTGCTGTTGACCAGTAGTGTCTTTCCACTGGCAAAATATGGTAACCACTGAAGATGAGAATGCCGATAAATTGCATAGGTTCATTTGCTCTAGTAAATACTACAGCTAACTTCTGCTGGGCATCATTTTTGCCAGATGATTCATGTAATCATCACCAATTATTTCCATGAAAAGTTCAAAGGGTGCCTTCTCAATGAGATCATGTCAAAGATCTACAAGCTTATTTGGTGTTTGTTGTGGCATTAATTCAACAAGATGAAAATTCTTCTTTCATTTTCATTGTTCAGGAGGCGCTTTACTCTGTGTTCCATTTTCCTTGGTAATTGAAGTTATTTTTGGTATGTAGCCAATGGTTGATTATCTTTATCAACAGGATATTATCATTAGTTCTCAACTTTAGATTTTCTTGACTTTAGTTGAATTCTCGACCTTAGTTTATCTTTATTTCTCCAAGTTGTCATTAGTTCTTGACACTTTTTCATGAATGAAGTAGAGAAGACTATAGTCAATTTTGTTAAATGCTGTTTTCTGAGAAGAGTTGAAAGTAATTACTATATGAATATAATATATTGAATAAGTTTGTCACAATTTCATGAATTACTATAGATACACATTTTTTTCGAGAACATGGCAGTTTGGCAAAACCACAAACTCTGGACAATCAGATCGGACAAAAATATCAGCAATTATTGTTTGAGTTGAAATGTGATGGAGTGATGGAGGCTGCATTGCTAATAAAAAGAGCTCAGCCTTCCCTATACAGAGTTAAGTCAGCCGTACATATATAATTCACATTTTGAGAAATTCCAACTGTCTTAATATTTATGAATAACTTGAACCATTAATTAGCTCTCCAAAAATTTTCAAGCAAATTAGAACACGTTTTAATGAATTTTCATCTGAGAGTTTTTGGAATAGAAAATTTAAATTCTGTATCGGAAAGGTGGCAAATTGTTAGTTTCCTCATTAGATTTCAACCTGTGCGATTTTTTTTCTTGCAGATTTTATACATATTAATTATTCTCTATTAACTGACATAGCACAGTTTTTATGGTAATGGCAATAAATTTTCTAAAATATATAATAAGAGAGTGATGTTCCTCGAACTGAATTGTCAATTTTTCTGACTGTAAATTGAGTCTCACCTGGATGGCTGGCTTGGAAGGCTGTGTGAGGAAACGGTTGTTTTCTAGCTCAGAGTATAGATATTTTTTGTTATAATGTACTTTTTTCAATGGAATTTAAATTCACGAAACTTCTAGCACAAGTTTATTCCATTCATTGTTAAAGTACATTAAATTATACAAAAAAACGAAATTGCAGTGTATTATTATTCTTCTATTTATAGCAATAAACCTATTCAAGGATCATCCAGTCACCATTGCTTGATGTTGCTCAAGTCTTGCTTCAGAAGCAGTCATTGACTGTGTTCCATTTAGAGAAATAAAGCATAATTTAAATTAAAATTTTTATGTATTTAAATTTTCAGCACTAAGGTTAATTAGAAAGAGTTATAAAACTACAGTCCACTTTTTCATATATGAGTCTCCATATATAGAAAAATGCTCATGACCTGCATATTTGGTCAAATTTCTTGACTGTAGCAATTAGTCACTCAAATAAAGAAAAAATTCGCTGGATATATTCCTGTTTCTATATTATTCCTGTTTCTGAGGCTAATTTAGAAAAAAAACTTAAGATCAGAGAGTAAATAAGCATTCCTAATAAATCTTCAGGTTACTTATGTCAGATATGAAAATTTTTATCCGAACTTTTCATCCAGTAATCAATTAACAAAGCCTCATTTTGATCATGTATGATAAAATTTTCTTTAAAAATAGCAGCTGAAACGATATCAAAGCGTTTATTCACAAAAAAAGTTGTGGATTTCTGCACATGTATAAAATGTATAACTGACTTGAAATTTTCTTCCAAGGACTATTTCCTCATATTGCCCTAGAAATGAATTTCCCCACATTCCTAAACCAAAATTGCCAAAAAAGCAGCTATCTTACCAATGATGATCAACAAGCAGTGTTTTCATCAATAAATCAGTCTAGAATTAAATTAAATCAATTACTGTGCTTCAAAAAATCAAGTAATGCTTTTGCGATATTTGAAATAAATAGGGGGATAAGATATCTCGGGCCCTTACCTGTCTTAGTCTGTGAGTTGGAAGAGAGCTAAGAATTTACAGTAAAGATCGCCTTAATGGATCATCCTTAATGCATGGGCTTTCGACCACCCAAGAATTATCCGAAAAAGAACTAAGTGGAGAACTAATTAACACCATTAGAAAGAGGCCCAAATTGATGAATCTTTAGTTTATCAAGTCGAGTTATACTTAGTATGTAAGCCTAATTAAGAGAATAGTCTCTTATCTAAATTTATATGATGAAATTATAAGCATTTAGGTACAAAATGATGATGTTCGCTCAATGAATAAACACATTAATACTAGTAGGGAAAGCCTGTAAAGTGAGTCTGACTAATAGAGACTGCATGCACTAAACATATAAAAGTGAAGGCGACAGCAGCAAATAAATAAAATTCACACACACACCTACCAAATCTGAAACTAGAGGAATTACCTCGAAACAGTCTGCCACATTTGATCGAATACTTACCCCTTCCAACAATCGACACAAAATTACAAAATGAATCACATTACAACACTGTTGAATGAAAAATAACATTCTAGTGAGTGTCATGTCACCAGAGCTTAAAATAGAATTTTGCATTCAATTTTACTACAGTAACTATTAGCCAGTTGCTTGTACTTCCTTTCATCTCTTTTTTGGGAAAAAAATCAGCCATAAGTATATACAATTTAGGGAAAAACAACCATTCACAACCTTGTGGATATTTTTCAGGGATTCCTACAGCAAATTATTGTTCTTCTGGCAGCTTCCTCAACTAAAACTCGTTGTGCCTGCATCTCCAACATGAACAACTCCCAACCGGCAAACATTTTGACAGCAGTGAGTTTCAGCATATTAGGCACAGTTGGTTTTATCGGCAACATCATTTTGGTAACATTGCTATCGAAAAGTAAGTGTATTGTTCCAAGATTACCATGCAACATTCTTGCAGTGATGTCTACTTCCAGATCTCAAAAACAGCCAACCGTACGAAAAGGTCATATTTGCAACATTGGTGACGGACCTGTTCACGAGCTTGAATATTGCTTGCTTAGAACCTCTTGGGATACTGAGTCACGTGACTTTTTTTTGCAAATTATCCGCATTCTTTTATGCATTTTTCACGACCATGAACCTAATTTGGATCGCAGTCAATATGTTCAGTCGATATCTGGCATTATATAATAGTGTAAGAACCACTTTTGTATAGTCAAGTCATTTTGAATTTATCAGGTCTGAATCATTTGGATGGACACACAATAGTGCAATTGATACTCCATAGCAAATTGAGTAATGTAACACTAAGTTTATATCTAAAGTCGCATAAATGTTGTGAACCATTCAAAGTTCAATCAACAAACACAAAATCATTTTCAATTGCATAGTATCTGTTGGATAGGTCATCTTGAAAATTGCATTAATATACCTGTTTCAAATCATTGACTAGTAAAAGTGTCTCAAATATGCTCTGCACTTTAATTGAGTTGACACAGTATGAGTGCGAATTCAGCGAATTTGCTGATCGGGTATTGGTCAACTTTCTACTGTTTTGCACCGTGACTTGACATTAAATCAGAGACATTAGAGTGCAGGGACGTTAGAGCACAAAGGGACATACTGAGCAAGCAGCTTTATTTCAAAAGCTGACAAGAAACAGTATGTGTCATTCTGAATGAGGCTTAGAAATTCAAGATGAATTCGAAAATGAAAAAATGGAACTATGTGACTCCGAAGTGAAATATTTGTGGTTTTTTGTGGCTTTCACAACTTTTGTTTGATTCACCCATTTATCAGCTCACAAAGTGTTTTTACAAAATGGATTAGAGGTAAATCCCAGATCAGTGACTGAACGAAAAAATGTAGAAGGAATATCAATAATGCACAATGAGATATAAAAATAATGGAGGAGAAAGACACAAGAAAATGAAAAAAATGAGAAAAAAGATATTCCATGAAAAATAGGAGATGGAAGAAAGTATGAAAAGTGAATTGAGGAAAATAGAAGAAAGAAGAAAAGGAACAAAAGTTGGAAAAAATACTCAATGGTTGGAAAATGCTCCGACCTGAACTTCTCCAGAGTCAGGGAAAAATATGGAGAATGCACCATTGACCTGAAATATATTTTTATTTTTAATTATTTTATTTACCACTTTTCTATTTTGTTCTGGTCTAGTGTTACTGTGCTCTATTGTCCTGTGCTCTGATGTCCTGCACTCTAATGTTCCAGCAGTGTTTTATCCTGTGTTATGTTTCTCCTTCTTTCTTGCCACTCTGTTAATGTTTTCTTTCTTTTTTAGTGCTTTTCCACCTATTTTCACTTATTCTTAATGTCTTCATTTTTGTTGATGTTACCTTTCTTTAGATGTTCTGTTTGTTTCAGCATTCTTTTGTTTACGTTTTTATGAAGATTTTCATACTTACAACGATGAAAGACTCAGTCATGTCCAACTGCATTAGAATTATACAGGAAACTACAGTTATTTAATATGAGAACTTGTATTGTGTTGCTTCATGAGCAAAAAAGCAAAAAGTAGATGACAGAAAAACAAAAAGGAAAGAAAGCAGAGACAAGTGATGAAAACGTTAAAACATTCGTAATTGAAAACATTAACAATACACCTAAAAAACGAAAGAAGATAGAACTACATGCAAGGAAAATGTTGAGCAGAAAAAGAAAATATGAAGAAAGTGTTATCACATTCTCAATCGCTCGTTTGGAATCGCCCAATTGGGAGTTTCCTCACTTGGGAATCGCTCACATGAGAATCGCTCAAATGGGAATTAGCTCATTTGGGAATTCGCTCAATTTGAAATTCGCTCACTTGGGAATTCACTCATTTGGGAATTTGCTCACTTGGGAATCGCTCACAGGAGTTGCTCACATGGGAATCACTCACTTGGGAATTCGATCACTTGGGAATCACTCACATAGAAATCGCTCACTTGGGAATTGCTCACTTGGGAATAGCTCACTTGGGAATAGCTCACTTGGAAATAGACCATACTGTCCACATTCTATTGTCCTACACTATGATGTCCACACTCTAATGTCTGGGCTCCAATTGCCCGTGCTCTAATGTCTGCACTATAATGTCCCTGCAGTCTATAGTCTTGGAATTAGTTTTACACATTCCCTAAATTTTTGTGTAAAGCAGATTCATGGGGAAAAGGGTTAATGTAAAGCCGAATTTATTACCAATCAAAGTGGGCCAAAAAAATTAAGATTGCACCTCAAATGCATTGAAGTTCCATTGGTTACAGCCACCGAAGCATGTGAATGGGGCTCAACATAACTTCTCTCTCACTATAGCCGGTGCAGTTACAGTTCCGAATTAGAAATGTTCCATCTTTAGCTAGCTTGGATTGGATCAGTACTCTTTGATTTTGATATCAAGTCCTACAAAATTTATTGTGTTAGGTGATGGAAAGTTTTCTATCAACAATGTCCCAGTTTTGAATTCCATTTTAGCCAATGAGTGCATTACAAAAAATATAGTGTATAAAAGAAATGAATTCATTTGTAATACAAAATATGGTCCATTTTATCTTGATGAGAACACATACAAAAGTTGCTATTGACGTACAAAACTTTATGTCCCAAGGCTTGGTTAATTGCAAGTTTCAGAAAACTCAGGTTTTGCTGCACTGGATGTTGTGTTCTTTCTGATAAAGAACTGTTGCACTGTACTGAAATTTACTTACCAGAAGCTCAAGCTAGTGACCTGCTGTAAGCATTCAGATTCCAACAATCAGCCCTATAGCTTTTGTCTCCTCACCTGAGCAGAGATGAGAATATTCACTCCTCCCATTTATTGTTGGCTAGTCTCAAATGTTGTATTTTGTCTGCATTATGAGAAACCAATTTTTTTCAAAGACTATACATTATCTATGTCCATTTTTCAATATCAGCTTTCTTTGCAGGAAAGATATCATCAATGGTTCAATACACGTGGCATCTTGATTTGTTATGCTCTTGCTGTCATGGTAAATATATCGGCTATCGCGCCCCTCATCTACTTTGACATTCTTGGTTTGAACAACATGGGTATATGTGCTGTAAATCCTTATAATTCAATAACGGCCCTTTTTGCTATGCCAGGCCAAATTTTGCCATTCCTTTCGGACATTTTCTGTTTTGTTTTTGGCTTCTTTGTGGTAAAGAAGATAAGAAGCCACATTTCACAAGTTGGTTTAACTGTCGATTCAGGCTTGGTAGAAGAATCGAGACAAATCGTCATTTTGGTGGCTGTTTCGGCCATTGTTCCATTTATGTTCCAATTTCCAGCTATTGTTATAAGAATTTCACAATATTTTATGAATATCAACCCATGGTTCACTAGAATTTTGCAGTCGATGTTTCCTATGGTACCCGCATCAGCACCATTTATTACAGCGTTTATCATAAAACCATATAGGAAGAAAGTGATAAAGTTATTTTCAAGGAGCGGCAAATCTACAACTAATGTTGTGAAAATATCTTCTGTGAATCATAATTGGAATTAGAAGTTTTACATATAATTTTTTGAATTGATTCACAAACATTTTTTAAGTGTACAAATGCAAATAAAATGTGGGGTATTGTTTGACATCAGGATATCCAAGTTATGAGGCGCGTTGACGTCAGCAAGCAGCGCTCATCTTGAACCAACTCCCTATCAGGGCATGTCCATGTCAGCAAACTCCCTATCAGGGTTGACATCAACAATAGATGCTCACCATCTAAACAATTTTATGCAGGGGGCGTTGATGTCAGCAAGAGGCGCCGACAATCAAAATGCTTTTTAAGAGGCGCCATGACATCAGGAAGGGGCGGCAATGATTAATATGCTTTTCCATGAGGCCCCGTGATGTCAGCAAGGTGCAATGACCATCAAATTGCTTTTCCAGAAGGGGCCCCAATGTAAGCAACCACTGATTATCAGCAGATTACTACAGGTGACATTCCACAGCCAGTGAGTGTTTTTTCCACTATGGTGCCCTTTCTAAACTCAAATTCTGTGATAGCATCCCTTTTAAATTCCAATTCTTTCCGGGCACTTTTTTCTATGTCTTTTTGTAATGGTTTAAATTAATCTTTGGTGCAAACTTTGCTTACAACTCTGCCCACAGCTTCGGGTTTGAGTGCATCAGCTAGGCAAGTATTTTCAGCAGTAGCACCTCTCCTTAGTTCACAGGTAAGGGTTTTGGACAGCAACAGAGACCAATCTAACAGGTCAGATTCTGTTGTTGAGGCTAGAGTTTTGATGCTAGGAATATGCCCGCCAGCTCCAACAAATGGAACAACGACAAATAATCATCATGAATGCATTTCTAAAGAAAAAGGGAAAAATTTCCACCAACAAATTGAAATCGCCATTGTGTGATGGCCTACCAACTGCTCGACCATCACTGCTTGCTGAACTGGTTCTGGAATACTGTCCACTACTGCTGCTTGCTGCATCCAACCAGCCTTCGATGAATTATCAAAACTCATCAAATCACTGTCATGTCGATGTGTTAGTGGGTGGTGATTTTCCCCAACTGCATGCTTCTGCTAGGCAGCATGATTTCTCCGATTTACTGCCCAAAAATTTTTGCATGATGAATAACCTATACCCAACATCTCAAGAGGAGGATGATCGAATAAAGGTCATTGTCGAAAATATGCACCGCTCCACACTGATGCCTCCATCTAAGATAAACAACTTCTGTGATTCTTCTGAAAACAAATTCTGCCATGACAAATCCGACTACATGGAATGAGCACCCTATGCTGCCTCACATGTGATACGCCCAGGGATACAATTCAGGACATAACCCAATATGATGAAGCAAATAATATGCTCATGTTTCAACTCGCACCCAATTGCAATCAAATGATGCTTAAATGGGAATTTGCCACAATTACGCCCTAAACTGGAGAAGAACTTCCACCTTTCTGAGTAGGGTAATGACCTATTTACAACTTCTTTACCATGATAAAGATCGAATCTTTTGGCACTAAATAATTATTCAAACTTTTCTAACTAAAATGACTATTTTATATCAACTTTCTATTGGTGGAGAAGCAGAAAAATTCGCTAGTGTACACCAGTTAGCCAAAGCAGTTGCTAGAGTTCATAGCAAACTAAAGGCCATGAAAGCAGAGATTGGCACTGATGAACAGCCTGTTGTTTTTCATCAGGCTGTTCCAGAAGCCAAATAACTGCAATCATCAACATTAAGACCATTGAGCAAATGTTTTGACTGTTGCTGTAGCCATGATCATTCAATGGACTGCCAATAAGCTGAGATGCCTGCCACTTCTGGTGGGAGTCATCTCAATGATGGCTCTCCATCAGAACAGACAAATGTCTTGTTTCAACAACAAATCGACTTGTATAAAGACAAAGAAAGTTCCAAATCAGGAGAAACTTCAACTTATTAGAACCAATTCTTCAAATGATAAAACTGCTACAAATTGCATAGCCATGACAGGTATCAAAATCAAAATCACTGATCTGCTACCCACAATTCAAATTGGTTTCGGCAGATCCTATCTTCTGACTTCTGGTGCGATTCCCATAATTCACACACTCACAATACTGAAGATTGTCTCTGGCTCAAACAAATCAACACTTTAAAGATGTATCATCAAAACCTGGATAGCCACATGATGCCCTACAACAGCCAATATCTCAATGCCAACAATCACTACTACAGCAATGATGTTAGAGCTTCCAAAACATGGAGAAACCAACAAACATGCAACCCTCTATTCAACCAGCATATTCACTATAATATTCTTGTACCTCCAACTTCAATGCCAGCCTTGCCGGCTACTCTGACTGATGCAGCTGCTAATATGACCAAAGCGTCCGATGCAGCCATCATGGCTCGGCCTTCAACAACTGCAACTCTTTCCAAATCAATCAACACCAAGATGATAACTAGCCCCAGAATAATCAGCTGGGATGTTTCCGCTCAACCTGCCCATCCCCCATGGATCATTCAATCTGTCGTTTGCCTAATCAACAACCAAGTGCTGTCTACAAGCAACTTCATCCATAAATATGCTGCATGATATGAGTCAAAATTGGCAAGTGCCTTCATGATATGAGTCAAAAGTGGCAATGTCAAAACCAACACTTTAATTGACACCTGTGCTTAATGTTCTGTCCTTTTGTCTGGCCTTGTCAAACATGCTTTTGACAAACAAATGCTCTGCTTGCCTGTCTGCACAAAATTAAAGGTTGCTGATGGTGCCACCATCATTGCTCATGGTCCCATTATCATCACAATGAGATCCCCATTCAGCAACCATTTGATCAAATGTGTCATTCTTGACCATGATGATCAAGATCAATTCATTATCGGCACCAAATTCCTCACTCATCCTGAAATCAATGCCATTCTCAACTTCGAAGAAAAATTTATCAAAATCCAAAACTTCAAAATGTCTCTCAAAGTAGTCACTTTAATCAAACCAATCCCAAAACCATGACCATTTCTATCAATATCCTGCAACAATATTTTGGAAGAAATCCCTCCAGAGGATCAAGTGAGTATTTCTGATAATTTTTCAGAAACTGATAGTCAAGTTGAAGAAATCAAAGCTGCAGAATCAGATTGGCTGCTTCAGACTGATTCACACCATACTAGGTCTAGTGATCTAGAAGTCACAGAGCTGGCCGAATCAATTCTATTCATCACAAAAGCATTGTTAACAATCCAGTCAAATTGTCGACAGTGGATCATCAGTCAGCTTTTCCCAGCAACCGATGCTTCTCTTCCTGATCTGAGTGTACAATCTGCTAAAGAAGCCAAATCCAACCACGAATTTCCTGTCCGAATGTCAATCATCAGCGTAACCAATGGAAGCTGCCCACTTTTGTTTGTCAACAATATGCCAAAGTGCATCAAACTTCGACCAAACCAAATCATTGCCAAATACATGTTGGAGTCTGTGGCTGCACCGAGCCAGGACAATGATATTCATGTTTCCACCACTGCGTCCAACTGCGATTTCACTGGCCATGAATGCACCACACTGGATAAATCTCTGCCACACCATTCTAACCAACAAAAGCTTGACTTCACCCTCAACAAAATGACCAAAAAGACATGTGGTACTGCTGCTCAAAAAGCAAAGACCCTCAGTATGCTTCAGCAAAACAGAGACCTCTTTAGCCTCCCTGGCAATAAGCCCACCTTCAAAAATGAATTTACCATCAGCATTGATAGGGGCACAGCAAAGGGGGTATCCCCCCACTATTATCGCACTGTGATGGAACAAAGACAGATTGTACACCCCCACATTCAAGAGATGCTTGACAATGACTTTTTTGAGCCACCCCGCTGGCCCTGGACGAGGCCACTATTCCTTGTAAAGGAAAATGATGGTTGGTGATGCCCCATTGTTGATTATTGCAGTATTAATAAATCAAGGCCCAGTGACAAATTTCTGATCCGGCTTATGGAGGATTATTTGGACGTTATGGGACAAACGAAATTCTTCACCACACTCGATGTGAAAGATGGGTACTGGCAGGTACCCCTTGATAATGATTCCTGGGATAAAACAACCTTCATCTACTAAGGTTTGTTGCACTTCAAAGTTCTCCCATTCGGCGTGAACAATGCACGCACCCAATTCCAACAACTCATGGAATGAATAATGTGCCCTTACATTTCGAAAATTTGCCTTGTGTATATCCATGACATCATCATATTTTCAAATTCCTTTGACGAATTTTTGAAAGAGTTGCAAATCATTTTCACCAACTTGATGCATCGGCCTGACAAGTGTGAATTCCTGCTGCCACAAGTCAAGTTTTTGGGACATTTACTTAATGGGGAAGATATCTCTGTGGATCCTGAAAAAGTCAAGGCGATGGCCAAGTACAAGTTCCCACCAACCAAAAGAGGTATGCAAAGTTTCTTAGGTTTAGTCCAATGGTGCAAACAATTTACCCCAAAATTGGCGACCCTGTCCAGTCCATTGTAGGGATTCCTATGAAAAGATTCCCAATACATCATCACTGAAGAACACAAAGTCACTTTCGAAGGAATCAAGACAGCACTCACGTCCTCCCCTTTTCTGTGATACCCAGTGTATGATGGCAAAGCCCAATTCATCATTCAAACTGATGCCAGTACAACAGCCATTGATCCTATACTTTACCAGGAAAGTGAGGATGACAAATGGGTTATTGCTTACAACAGCCATGTCCCGCTACAGCACCACAGAAAGAGAATGTCTCACCATTGTCTATGGATTCAGAATGTACTGCCACTACATCCATGGGTGGTTATCATTCGTACCAATCACAAGCTGATCCAATGGCTCAAAGACGAAAAGCACTGCAACTCCCGATTACAGTAATTCACCATCAACCTCCGAGATTACAATTACAAAGTTGAATACGTCCAAGGCAAAAACAATGCCTGCACTGAATTTTTATCCCAAAAAAAGGACTGTGAAAAGCCACCCGTCCTGAGCATGGAAGAATTGACTAATGAAATCTTCTGCTCTCAATTTCCCTCCAATGGTGGGATATTAGACCCCAACCTCATGGTAAATGATATTTCCTCACCCAGAACGTCCCCACCTCTCTCGAATATTGCTAACATAAACATCATCACCCACACCATGTCTAAGCAAAACACTGATCAAGCTGCCCCAGCTGCACCTCAGTTGCCACCCACCAAATTTCAGCCACCTACCATCCAAACTATTTCAATTACCATGCAGGGGGAGATTCGGACTGCCAAGGCTGCAAATTCCACCATCATCAGAATGCTCAAAGCCCTCCAAACCACTAACACCACAAGACAGCCATCTGTTTTCTTCACGGAAGATGGCATCTTGTACCACCACACAAAAGACCAAAGACAACTCGTTTTGCTCACCTTGCTAGTCAACCAAATGTTACACCAGTTTTATGGCTCCCAAATCATAAACCACCAAGGATCCAACTGCACAACTGCAGCCATGAAAAATCATTTTTGGTGGCCCTGTATGGAAAAAGCCATTCACAAGTAGATCAAAAGTTGCAAAATTTGTCAATTGACATCACCCTGCCTGTTACCACCACCACCTTTATTGCTGATACAACTGACACACTCTTTCGAAATTGTGGCCACGGACATTTTCAACATTTCCCCCATAGGTGAAAAACGCCCCTATGTTATAGTTTTTCAAAATTATTTCACGAAATGTGTCTCAGCCCACCTCAATCCTGATCAAAAAGCGCCAACAATTGCTGAATGCTTTGTGAACAATGTTGTCCTAAACCACAGCATTCCACTCATCCTCCTCTCTGATCAAGGCAGATGTTTTACATCGAAATTGATGCAAGAAATTTGTGAGCTCCTCAAGATCCCAAAGTCAAAACGACCACCTACCACCCGCAATTCAATGGAATGGTTGAGCATTTCAATCAACTGCTTATGGCTCAACTAAAGAAATATACTGCCGACAACCCCGACAATTGGGAGGGCTACTTACCTTACGCCATCTTTGCCTACAATGCAACACCCCATACAGCAAGGGGCCATTCACCATTTAAATTATTACACCGTGATGAGCTCCAGATTACATTGGACTATGATTGTGCTTGCTGTCTTATGCTACCACTCAACTACGACACCTACCGGCACATTTTGATCCAAGTGCAGCTCAAAATGTACAAATCGATCAAACTGAACCTTGATAAGGCTGCGGACACCAGCAAGAAATACTATGACCAAAGAGCCTGCAAAAGAAAAATTAGCATCAACAACCTCGTCCTTTTGGTCAACAATAAAAAAGGTAACAAAATTCAACCAGATTTTATAGACCCATTCATCATCACCAACAGATTAAATTCCGAGTGCATGTTTTCATTGGGGATGATCCCCCTGGAATTTTCTTCTTTTCCTTGTAGTTTTCTTTATTCTGTCCTATCATACTACACTATCTGCCAATACTGACCACCATGCCACTGACACCTGTCATGGACAATTTTCATTTCAATTATTTTTGTATGCATGTTTTTGTTTTATTCCCCCCCCTTCCCTATCTATGCAAGTTTTCACTCACTCTCTAAACTTGGGCTTCCACTCAACTCATCCTCGCCACAGCCACAATCAACATGATCAGTGGTCAGCCAATGGGAATTTCACCCATAATTTCCGACGCCATGGCATGCCACTGCCTCGACTGGTGTCATACACCTCTTTCTCGACACCTTGCTCAAGTGAGACATTTGGAAATGGCAAGACCACCCCAGTCTTGGTGAATTTCTTGCCCAATGTTACCACAACCCAAGTGAGAATATCATTTTTACAATTTTTCAATTGATTTCCATCAAAAATTTTCTTTTCATTCTCAAATCAAAAAATCCAGATTTCAGTTTCTTAGTGTGTGCAAAGTCCACCCCATAGCCTCCTTCTATGGTGTCACACCACTATTCTAAATTTTTGAATGAATTCAAGTTTTGGTAAATAACTATGGAGCTGGCTTGAGCTTTCAGCTTCTTTGCCAACTGTTCCTACTGCTTCATGCCTACAACTGTTCATATTCTGATGATCAATTTGAGCCATGGCCATTTGGTTTTCTTTCAGGCACAAGTCTTTGTGACCCATTGATCATTTTGCAGAAGCTTTGTCGGTTTCTGTTTCTGTCATCAATTACCGCATCCATATCATCGATTTGATTTGCCATGGATCTACTGCTGCTTAAATGTCACTTTGTGAAGTTGAATGCCACATGAAACTGTATTTTCATTGGCTGTCAATACAAAGGAAGAGATCGGCAACATGGAGCTAGTCACTGTTCAGTTTTTCAAAAATTTACTTTTCATTTCAAAATCTATCCTTATTCTTGGTCCAAATTCACTATATAAATATAGCCTTTAAATCGCCTCAAAAACTTTTTTCATCTGTTTACTGTATATTATACTTGTATTTCTTACAGTTTTTCTGTTCACATTTTTTTCATTTGCTCGTTTATTTTGTATCAATCATCATCTTCAACAGCAACCATGTTTGATGAACAGCATCCAATGGTAGCATGCAACAACAATGTTCAACTCGGCTGGCTCTGCCATGGTTGTTTAACTCCCACTGGCACCGCAGCTTGGTTTTCATCACCAGTCAGATTTCCCGATTAACAACTTTCTCATCTCTTCCCGAATGTTCTACCGCAAGCCACCACTGATAGTTTGTCCTTTTTCGCCTGCCACATAATGTTTTCGCTGTCATTTGTTTCCCAGGGATTTCACCCAAAGGTAGTGGCTGGCCTCACCCTCCCATCCACATGGACTTGTATGCTGGTGTGCTCCAGTATATTGGTGCGGATGGACTGATGATTTGGGCCATGGTGTTGCTGATGTATTTTGGCTATTGTCGTATTTGCCGCCAAATTATCCAGGATTGCCAATGGTGGGTATTGATTCCCTAAACCGCCCACTTTTTTCAGGCATGATATTAGCATCTACTAATATTTCCCTGTCCATCTAATTTAAAATTGGTCGTTTTCCATTGCCTCAAGGAGGGCACTATTACCACCAATTTTTGGTACCCCCAGAAATGAGCATGCCACCACCAACATTGATTATGCCAGCATGATGCAAGATGATGAATGGATGGAAATGGTCCAGCAGCATGGCGGAGTTCCCAGACCCCAAATTTCACTGTCCGCCAAAAATCGAGATTATGTTTCCCCATTGAAGAGAGATTTGACAATTGGGCAGCCTGGCTGAGATCACATCAGCCAGAGGGATAAGTAAACTGTTGGTACACTGTCGACCTCCCTCTCTGTGAGGCCATGGTCAATAATTTTTCGTGTATTTGTCAAAAATTTTATTAGCGTAATTCTCAAAATCTCGGTGGTAAAAGTGATTTATGGTTGTGCCTCGTAATACTTTTCGTTTTTTATTTGATCTGTGCCTAGAACTTGCATCGTTTTTCTGATTCTCGTATTATTTTTTCGTTTTTTTGGAAACCTCTTTTTATTATTTCTGCAAACCTAAACCATCCCATTGGGATCACACATCAGCGCATGCGACTGAGTGACCTCCTAGTTCCTTGCCCTATCCAGTGAACTTGTTCGTCTGGCATAGGACACATCCAGGCGATCATGGTGTTGATAATAGGCGGGCGTACATTTCCTACTACGAGATTTATGGCCTTTTCCCTGATCTCTCTCTTCTTTTTCTTCAGCCTCCTTCGCTCTTTCGTCCTATCTCTCACTTCCTTTCTTTGCTTGGCCTCATATTCATCTTTTTTTCTTTCTGATTCCTCTCTATCACATTTATGTTTCCTTTCCTTTGATGCTGATCTTTCCAGTTCCTTTTCTTCGTGAAGATGGCTTTTGTGCTTGTGTTTCCTATCTTTGCTCGGTGATTCTGATTCCTTTCTTTGATATCTGTCGCCTGTCTATCTTATCCATTGTTTGGATACTTTTGTGGCCCCAGTATAATTGTAGGGCTGGCAAACCTTGTACCCAATTTTTGAGGCTTTCAAACCCCTTTCCATGTCGACTGTTTCTTTCACCTTCTTTTTATCAATAACTTCCCAGAAACTCATTCTTGGATCCATATTGTCAACTTCCTTTTTCCACACTTGAATATTCATATAGTTGGGTTCCTGGTCTTTTTTGTCCTCCAAAACTGCCTTATCTAATGGGTAGGCCAGTCCCCATGCCCTTGCTTGGCAAGACACATACATGGCTTGGTAGCTGTTTTCCAGGCTGGGTATTCTTGCATTAAATTCTCTCCATAATTTTATTGCCACGAACATGTGGGCTTGGCAATGAAAACCAGCAAAGTTTTGTGGAATCTGGCTAATCTCGCGATAATTTCATAAATAAGCGTGGGCAAGCCCACAGGGCAGCTATGCAAGCTTTCCATGGAGGACATGTTACTGTTCATTCCGGTAATTGCCTTTCAAAGATGTTCCACAATTTTTTGGGAAGATTGGCTTGTAACACGCAAAACTGCAGCTTCTAATATCGTATGGTTTCTATTTCGATTTCGGATTCATCATAAATTCGATCTATTAGCTTGGAGGCTATAAGGGCTACCTCTTCATCAATTGTGGGTACCACCTGCACAGGGTATTTCTGTATGCATGGGCTCCAAAGAGATACCCTTCTATATTGGTAGTCGACGGCATATTTTCCTTGCACTAGTGCCTTGTTCAAAGCTTTTCCCCACTGTCCAAGGCCTCTCAGGTATTTCAACACATTGTTTGGGTTTGTCGGCAGCTGTTGGATCTTTTGGCTTTTGACTTTTTCCAGCTCTTCTTTGTTTTCTTGTTTTACTAGCTGTTGCTGTTTCATTAGCCATTTACCCTTCATGATCTTTGAAAACTTTTCCAGGTTAGATATGTCTTCTACACCATGTCTGCTAGCCTTCTTATAGATGGCTAGAGGGGGCAAGGTGTTTACCTGCAGATTCTCCTCCTCTTCACTGTCAATTATGGATATGACTTCCACGCCAGGTTCATTGCTGGTAGTCTCTTCTTTTTTCACTGCCCTGCATTTGTTTTGCCAATTCCAAGGCTTCTCTACCATACCACCCTCTCTCCAATTTCTCGATTTTTTGTTTCATTTCTTTGAATTCATCCATTAATGCTTCCAGTTCCATGGGCTTCTTTTTGTCAGTTTCCACCACTTCCATTTCGCCCCATACTGCATTTTCACTCCTG
Organism: Romanomermis culicivorax; assembly: GCA_963922205.1. Lineage (NCBI taxonomy): Eukaryota > Metazoa > Nematoda > Enoplea > Mermithida > Mermithidae > Romanomermis > Romanomermis culicivorax. The sequence continues at coordinate 956,738 of CAWUHX010000064.1, forward strand.
ACTGCGAGTGTAATGACATTAGGGGTGTCCGCAATTATAACTTCTTGTGGCTCTTCTTGATCTACCATTTGATCTAAAATAGACAAAAGTTGAGTATTGATGGATTTATCCACTGTCTGATATGCAGAAGCTACTCCAGTAGGACCCTTGCAAGCCCGGACCACAACTTCTACTTGAGGAATAAGATCAGTCTCATCCCATTAACACACAGATTTAAATGTTCTTAATGTCGATGGCTGCAACAAATCCTTGGCCTCTTATATAGATGTCGACACATTCCAATAAATCAAATTCTGACTTGCAGCATGAATATTCAAAAAATGAAATATGTTGTCAAAATTTCAATTCATGAAGTAGATGGCATTATCTCATAAATTCGTTTTTCTTCGTATATTTGTTCAACTGGTGTTCTTGGTACCCATTTGATTGGTAACACAGAAAAGAGATTTTGAATTGACTTCTGATTGCAAACATTCGAGTACCTTTTCAAAAAATCAGTCACTTCCTGTATTACATCGTTGTTCTCCAAATCTTGGCCCATTATCTTTGCCAACTCTTTTCTTTCTCTTTCAGTTTTCGATAAATCTGTCCACCCTCCCAAGATGAAGCTTGGTCGGTATTCAAGCTCTCCACTCCTATGCCGAGTGTGGTCACAGGAAGTACACAAGGGGATTGATGCCTTTTTGTTACAGGTTTTTCAAAATCCGGACTATATGGTGGCTGATTTTGCTTCTATAATTTTCTTTGAGGGCTATATTTTGTTCTCCTATGTTGTTCGATAATTGTATGACACCCTGCTGCAATTTTCCATCTTTAATATCCTTTGTTTCAATTGTTCATCCAAATTCTTGTGCTGCTAAAATATCATACAAATCCAAGTCATTTTTGGGCTCTTCATCCTCATCACAAACTTTTTTCTTCTTTGGCATTTTCATTTTCCTTTTGATCCACAGGTACCATCCTCCAGGTACCACTTCGGTTTTGGTGTCACAATTTGATAAATTTGGTGGGCAATAAAAATTTACAGAAGTTTGTTCCTCGGTCAACTTATAGCTTGCTATAGCCTCCCCCATCATGAAGTACAATGCGGAGGTGTTGTCTCTTATTTCCTTTGTATCATAGGGCCCCTTCCAATCTTCTTCTCTCTCCTTTTTTTCGAATGTTTCTTTCAACCTTCAGCCCAAATTGGCGATCGATTCCAGTTCTATCATATCTTGGGGAAATAATTGAAAACAATTTTGAATATCTTGTGCAAATTCATATCATAGGAGGGCCAAAAATACAATAGGGACCCTCTTGCATTGAGTGTGGCATATTGTAGAACATTGATAGATAATTTGTCAGCATCCATTAGCTGTCTAAATTCCAAGGAGTTAAGCTGGCCTCAAGAAATTTTATAGGTGTCAACCCACAAAAAGGTCCACACCGTCATCAAAGCTTTGAGGTTTAATGCCTCGGAACTTATTCCTGCCATCCACATTTTTGCTTTGTCCTTCATTTCGTTTATGACTAATTTTAAGTCATAGATGCAACATGATGAAATATAGCATGTTGTCACATCGCTTTGGAGCTTGCTCTTTTTTCAGTTCCAAATATCCAAATTTCATCAATAATAGGGTGATATCTTCCTTTATGTGAAACCCAATTATATTATCTTGCCGAAAAATAGTGCTGTATATTCTTTTGAGAAAATCCTTCTCCCAAAATTTTAAATCTACTATGAAGGTCTTGCCTGACATGGTAGAAATAGTAAGAAGTCATAGCGTGTCGCAGGGCTTCGTGCCTGATGCCTTTGGCTTTCTTCCACTTTCCATGTCAAGGGTGATAACTTTCCCATGAAATTTTGAATCATTTATGTTTTGAATAAAAGATTTTGTTCCCTCTGGAGCCTACAATATAGGATCTTCGATGACTGTATGAGGTGCATCCAAGGGTGAGGAAAAATAATTAAATTTATCAGTCAAATGAACCGAGCACCAGATGTTATAATCTTAAAATTATCGAATAATTTTTTTAACTACCCATTTTTTTAAGCTTTCTCGAATAAATGACTCAAATGCTCAAGAATAAATATGGACATAAGGTAGTTGATCACACTTCCGAATACCCCAAATCCTGGGCATACCGGCCGTCAATTTAGAATCCTTGGCATGTAGCTTGCTGGCCAAAATCCTTGGCACATAAATTACCAGCCGGTCTACATATAAATTGCTGGCCGGTCGATTCAACTTTCAAAATATAATTTGTCCTCCTCAACTTACTACTGAGAATAACATTAGTATTATCTTGTCTTTCTTGCACCTCCAAAATTATTGTCCATCTCTAGGGTAGTCGATTGCTCCATAACTCGTCCTTATTCGAAACTCACTAATTCTACAATCAATAATTAAAATTGAAAGAGTAAAATTTCCATAATAAAATCTAAAAAATATATCCATGATGAGGCAAATGTATCGATATAAAAATTTTGGGAGAGATTTGGGACAACATTTTAAAATTGTTCACATGGAGCACATGAAAAAATATTATTTAGCCCATGAATTAAAATTTCCAGCGGATACTTTTGATCTGTGCCTAAAACTACAATAAAATATCCAAAAATAGGTATTCAGAAAAAAACGTGACATTAAAGGGGTGAAATCTGTGATATTTTCCCACATAAAATGCAAATAAAATGAATCCAAACTAAAACAAACTGAAAAGTAAAACACGGAATAAAATGATAAAAATGAATTATAATGTCCAGTAAAATTCAGGTGTTCATGTAAAAAGGGCATTACCGGATCAGTAGAAACTATTTGTACAGATGAATCCAGTTTCCCAGTGCAGTGTATTTTTATCACGTTTTTATCTAAATTTTCAACATCTATCACCTTGTAAGGTCCATCGTTAGTTGTGTCCACCTTCCCTTTTATGATTCCTTTTTGGTAGAGAACAAGTTCTCCCACTTGGAATGTTTTTTCGTGCACTCCTCTATCATACTGTAACTTTCTTTCTGCTGCTGTTTTTTGTGATTTTCATTGATACTTTTATATGTATTGAGGAGATGTTCCGTTAACATGTACTTGTACATATCATAATTGTTCTGAATAATTATTGGGCAGGCAATCTCCTGATCTAGTTGGAATTTCACTTCGTGGCTGTATAGGAGGCTATGTGGTGAATTTTTTGTAGTTTTATGAGGTGATACTCAATAAGCGAATAATATGTGTTCCAAATAGTGGGGCCAATCATCAGGATTGGGTTTGATTAAATCATTCCACCATACCATTGCATTGCCGATGGTATGGTGTAGTATTTATTTTTTTGTTTTTTGCAAATGTCTGTCATTAATTGAGACATGTATGCCAATCTCTGATTGCTTAGTAAGTGCTTCAGTGTTCCCGGGGTATAAATGACATTCTCCATGAATACTTTGACTATCATATCAGGCTTTTGATCTGGTATGCATTTCACTTCAACCCACTTTGTAAAATAATCCATAAAAACAAATACGTAGGGTTTTTTCCCATAGGGACAAAATGCTAACAACATCTGTATTTACTATTTCTCATGGGTAGGACACAGGTATAGGATTCGAGGGCTGTATTGGGTTCGTTATTGGGCCACAAAGTTGGCATACTATGCACAATTTTACCCATTTAATAATGTCATCTTCCATATTCCACCACCAAAATTTGTTTCCAATCGTCGCAATAATTTGATCAATTCCCTAATGTCCCATTAGGGTATTGCCTTGATATTGGTGCAATACCAGATATCTTAGCCTTGTAGGGACTATTGATTGGTTTTTTCATTGGATATTTTCATGATATAGCACTTCATTTCCCAAGTGGAAACTATTGAAGTATTTCTTTGAGCTGTTTTCTGCAATGTTCTTGAAATTGTTCATTAATTTCGAGTCCAACGTTTGGTGCTTTTTTACCAGTTTGAGGGAAAATAATTCGACCTCATTCTTCGCTTTTTCCAGTATTTGATCTATTTCTTTCTGTGTCTGGGGTAGCCAGTCGATGAAAGTTTCTTGCCGGTTGGGCTCTAGCATTTTTTCCGTCATTGCTCTAGTGACCACCATGCATTCGATTTCACATTTTGGATCTTCACTGTTGTTACTTTCTTCATTACTTTTGTCTTGTTTCTTTTTGGATTTTTCTTTTTCATGGGATCTTGACGAAAAATGGGCAAAGGCGTTTTCACAACCCCCTACATATCCAAATGTATAGTTAAATTGGCCCAAATATAATGCCCACTTTAATGGCCTTTGATTCTGCTGCTTTTCAGCTGATAACCATGTTAATGGTTTATAGTCTGCTGTGACCCTAAACCCCATGACATAGTGCCTATATTGTTTCCAACCATAAATTACCGCCGAACATTCTCTTTCCATTGTTGAATATCTTGTTTCGGCATCGTTGAGTACTCTGCTGGAATGGGCAATCGTCCATCGGTTGTTTTCCATTTGACTGAACCCCCAAGTTCCTATGCAAGAGATGTATAGCCCTAATGTCCTGCATCCAACTGTCCTGCATTCAAAAGTCTACGTTTTTATGTGTGTGTGCAGATGTCCTTATGTCCTAATGCCTTGCATCCTAATATCTGTGTGCTATTGTCTTGCTGGTTAATAGAATAGCACCACACAATAGAAATCATTCATGAAGTTTTAAAAATCACAGGAGAAACCGTTCTCAAAAGTCATCAATAAGCTGTGTTTACATGAATAAATCAGTCATGGCAATGGATTAAATTACTTACTTTGCTTAAACTGTTCGAATATTACATTTGAATGGAACAAATAACTGTTCTATCCCAACTTCTCGCCCATGTCCTAACTTGGTCTCCATCTCAACTTGGCATCAAGTGTGGAAGGAAAAATCCTAAATTGGCGTCTGTCCTACTTTGGTGTTCATTCCAAACTTGGCGTTCAATGCATCATAAAATCAAAGTTAACTTGATTCTTCAATGTTTCCATGTTATTGGTCTTCGAATTTATTTGTATTTGTTCTTTTTCTTTAACTGTATTACATTTTATCTTTGTTTTTCTCCTCTGAGATTCTTTATGCAGGTATCTCAATATATAATTTGTGTAATAACTGCATTAATACAATTTTATATATCAACATTTTGTTAAACTACTAAGCAGATGCAAAATGGATAAAACAAAGTAATAAAGAAAATGAAAGGGAAAATATAAAGAGGAAGAAAGGAGAAAGGGAAACACAGACAAAAAAATTAAACAGAAAAAGAATACAAAGAAAAGTAAAGAAAAAAGATGAAAATGAGATGGATGGGAAAAACCAGCTAGCATACTGGATAATCAAGTGGGGCCACGGCCCTCTCCAACCAAGTATCATGGGAATAAACTGGGAATTAAGTAGCAAGGCAGGAGTCAAAAAATCAATCATAATTAACCAATGAACTTATTTGTCCCATTCCTTTCAGCCATGTGAACTACAAACAAACTGAAAAAATGTACGGAGCTCCAGATCACCTTTATCCATAGCTGCTCTGCCAAAGCAATGGAGCAGCAAAGCAGCTCAGAGCTCTAGGATTATGGAGCTGAGAGTTGTTCCCTAGTTTATCACGAAATTATTTCGAATTTATTGTTTAGTCATGTTACCCCTTTCTTCATTCTGTCCTCAATTCTGAATGTTCTATCCTCGCCCCTTTGCATCCTCTTTCAAAGGAAAAAGTTTAAACGAATAAATAAAAAATAGATGAAACTACATAATGAGAAATGAGGTAGAGGAAGAAAGAAGTAAGAAGAAAATGTGAATAAAGTTGCAACGATTTATTGGGCGATCTTTTTGCTTCTCTCGATTCTCTTTGCTTCTCCAAAATCACCCACATGTTAGAGAACAGCTCAATTGATTAACTATATTTAAAAACTCAAATTCAAACGTACATTTTTGCAGTAGGGGAAGTGTGTTAGATTTTGAGAACATAGATGATTTATTCAGTTTTCGAAATTTTGGGAACCTACGAGTTTGCATGCAAAAATGCAATGTTTTTTTGTAAAACTATGCGTTTTCTTCATTGGCAGACTGTTTCTATATCAAAAAATATGAGTAAAATTTACGTATATACTGAATAACTCCTACAAGTATAATGATTTATGTGTATTTCTCGTAAATGCATATTTTTCAAAAATCAATTAAAAGTGAATCTGGGTTAGTTTTGATCCAAAACATATTATACACCAAGCTAAGACAGACGCCAGGCTAAGACATAGGCCAAGTTAGGATGGATGCCAAGTTAGGACCTAAAATGGACGCCAACAGAGAGTATTAGGCCAAGTTAGGACAGATGCTAAATTAGGATGGACACCATGTTCGGACACAATCCAAATGACATCTCAATAAATGTTTGCACTTGACAGAATGTTCACACTTGACAAAAAAAGTTTTTGTATTTGCCTACAGTAATTTTTCTCTATTGACTTTGATTTCATAACCTTGCTTTTTATTATTTTTAAATGAATGGCTATAGTATATGCTTACGTTTATCGGGGATGGACATAGTCTATCTCCAGGTTGCGAAGAAATAGCCAAAGTCGATGCAATTTGTGTTGACGCCGATTTGCATAGACACCGTGCATAAAAGGGCCGGTTGTTTATGTTTTTGGTCTTTTTTCGGTGTATTTATATAAAAGTAAAATCGGCAGCCAGACCGGCCATATATTATATTTATTTTATTACTGTATATTGTGGAGTGATTATCCAATTACAATGTCCCCTGTCCTGGCATTGTTTATTGACCTTGCAGTGGAGGGAACACAGGTTAGACCCCGGATCTCAGGAGAACCGCCCAGCCTGCAAGTCTACATTTGCAACTCAATTCTCGGCCTGATTTCTCGGTTTGTTCTTTGGTTTGAAGTTATTTGAGCTCAGAGTGTTATTTGATCTTCTGCAGTTCCTCGGAACGAAAGCAGGTGATCTTTGTTGAACTTGAGACTGACCGAACTGTTGCAGACTTATTCTACCTAAGGTTTCGCCTGATTAAGTGAATTAGCGAGTGACTAATTAGGTCTATTTTTGATACCAATCTATTTATTATATTTCTCTAACTCAACCCAAGCCTCCTTTCAACATGTTTAAATTGTCAACATAAGATGCTGTGTACAGTGAAAAGATTGTGAAAACGTTCCCACAGAAGACAATGTGTTCTATTTTCCCATTTTAACCTTCCTAGTCAACCGTATAAAAGTGAATTCACGGAAAGTAACTGTACTCTAATCGTGTTCAAATTAGCGTCCTGAGAACATTAATTGGTAGAAATTAGGGAGCAGAAAATAAACCTGGATCATTGGGCACGTTTGTTAATGTCAACTCGCAAAAAATGCATATAAGAAGGCCGTTTATTATTTGCATGAATATCATTCTGCATGACAAAGCTCATTTGGAAAAAAAACTACATGAGATTGTATTACTTTCATCATACATGGGCAGATAAGCCAATACTGGTGACAAATTGTGAAGTAATTTATCTAAATTATTCTCGAAATGATATCAACAATGTTATTTGACAAGTGCTCAAAAGAATTTCAATTCGTAGTTCATACTGGAAAAAAGTTTTATTCTGATGTTTATTCATCAACCACCATAAACTGCTCAACCGTGGAAAACAAATTTTTCATTTCCCATCAACCATCTTCTTCGTGTATAGTCTTCATAGCACTACAGACATGAAATTCTATATGAACATTTTATCATTGATGTGCATATTGATTGAAGTTGTTCAAGCGAAATCGTTGGTTGATTCAAAATCTGGAGTGCTGAATGGTAATTAAGATTCATAATTTTTGTTTACAAGCGGCATCAAGGAACTCCTCAATTAGAGTATACTACAGTACTCTAAAAATTTAACCGTGCGTTAAGTTTCGAGCATTTCTTGAACGAATTTGCTGCTTAACCTTTACTGAACCCAGAAGTAGTAGGTAAGTGACCGCAAGCTTTATAGCCACTTTTAGAAGTGGAATCGCCGATTGTCGCCAATTGTCACCAATTCAATTGACGACCATCGGCGACAGTCAGCGATTTCAAGGAATGAGTCGGCAATCGACAGAATCGCTAACTCTCGCCGATTCTTATGATTTAATCAGTGAAATTCAGTGACAATCGGCGACTGTTGCTAATTTACTGAATTTTATTAATCATTCGGGGGATCGGAACACTCGAGAAATAGGGGCTTTCAGAGAAACGGAACATTGAAGGGAAATGAATGTTCGGGGAATAAAGACACAATGAAAAAACACGACCAAATTTTTGAGAAAAGCGAGTATAGACATTTCCCTCACAAAAAACCAAATGGGGTTGACCTGGGAATAATCAATCAAACGTTTCTTACCACACACACGCGGATTGTGTAAGACATGTACACTAGCAAAAACTGGAAAAGTTTCCAGGTTTTATATTGTTTACGCAAAGCTGGAAATAACTTTTCGGTACGTTCAACAATCTCAAATCCAATAAGAATAAGACAGCAGTGTTCTATTCCCAGAATTTTGTCCCCCAATCCGTAGGGTTAGGTTTAAAGACAGTCTCCCATAGTCACCGATTGTCAGAAACAAAAATCCTAGCATTCTTCAACTCTGAATCGGTAAAATCGGGAACAGTTGGTGTGTAATTCCCCCACAGAATCGGTGACTCTCGACCATACATGCACGTGAGGGGGGGGGGGGTTCGGGGGTTTAGACCCCCAGCAGATTTTTATTGGCCCGCTGCAGACTCTTGCTGACCCCCAGCAGATTTGACTCCTCTAGCAATGATTGAGAAGTTGATGAAGGAAAATGATCAAGAGAGAAAGTCGTCATGAAAATGGAAATGATGCTGTGGTTAAGCAATTTTTTTAAAGAAAGCATACTTGATTCCAAAATTGTAACATTAAAAGTTTAAAAAGTGCTGTCTAAGTAAATTATTTAACATATCTGACTAATATATTTGTAGGAATATGTTGTTTGGATGTTAGAAAACCTTTCTAAGACCTTTCTTTTCATTATCGTGAAAAAAAAAATTTGTATTCCACCCCCGTCCTGGCTGACCCCAGCAGAATTTGCATGCTGTGAATGTATGCTGTCGACGACAAAAATCCTGGGACTTTTTCACTTCTGAATTAGGCTTAACACTTTACTCAAATTATAAAAACGTTTTGAGCACCTGAGTAGTCTTGTATGTCAGTGGAAAGAATCTTTGCCTGGAATAATGATCAATAAGAAATTCAGCTTGTTCCTGCATATTCAGATTTTCAGTCAAAGACGTCTTCTAATTGGACAGATATAGAAATGATCATTTTAAAAAATGGTAAGCCTTTCAAGCTTCCTGAAATTTTTCTACTCTTGCAAATTGTATTCCGAATGCACTAGACGTGAAAAATCTCAACCCGATTTGTTGTGCCTAGATTGCCAGGAAGTGATCATTCTTTGACAGATTTTAGGATTTCCAGATTTCCTACCATTGTCGAGAAAATCAAGACTTAATGCAGATCCTCGACTCATTGGTAATTATGGTAAAATTTTTTAGAACAAATGCAATCGTTGCACAATGTACAAAAGTATAGTCTGTGCGATAAAATGATCAAGTGCCAGAGCATGGCACAGTGCAATTGGAATGAACAATGCCTCAACTCTTGCTGTTGGCCAATCTCAGCATAAAGAATGAATTTTCGCTATTTAGAACGTGGTTTTTTAGTGGTTTATGTCGAGAAACTTTGAGTTTGGTTCAGATTATGGAAGGCATGAATATTCTAAACAACCTTGTTTTGTTATTTTATTTTTTCATTTGCAAAGGGGTCCTACGCGATTACTCTCCAACAATTTGGTTTGTGAAGAGTCCTCACACACTCAGACTCTCTGAAAAGTACAGTGAGCCAAGCTTTTTGGGGTAAAGAATGTATATAAAGCGCCATAAAGTCGACATTGCATGGAGAAATCCATTTTTCTGCAACCTACAAGCCACAATTTGACGTTGGAAAATCTGATTGGGAGTCACTTGGCCAGCGTGTTCACTTGGCCAGCGTGTTCACTTGGCCAGCGTGTTCACTTGGCCAGCATAGTCAGATGGCCAGCCAATCCGCATTATATACTCGTATGTATCGTATACTCACAATGCACATTATATATAATGATCGTGTACATTGGAATTGTGGAAGTACGTTTATGAATTATAGACAATTGACAAAGACAAAAACAAACGTACAATGTCAAAAATTTATTCAATATTGATAACCACTCGACTCTTTTTTCCAATCAAAAATCGAACACATCTCAAAAACCGATGAACTTCAGCCATTTTTTTTTGAAAATTGATAGAATCTTTTTTTTGAAAATTGATAGAATCGCTCAGGATGATTCAAAGACTGATAAGATATAACTGAATTTGCAAGCTTGGAGCTCAAAATGAAGTCGGCCTCACCGTAGTCCATTTTTCAATACAAAATTGTGGTCAAAAATGTTTCTGTATTTTGCAAGTTTTGATTTATTGCTACTGTACTTTTGTCATGAGACCACCAATGATCTCATAATTAATGAATTTTTAATTTATTGCTGTCTTGTCTTTATCATTTGGCTACTGTATTGCCTCTTACCTCCTTAGTCACACGTTTTCTTCACTAGCAATTTTATTTTTTTCATGTACAGTATCTTTTAAGTTTTGCCGACCATTGTTGTTTTTTTACTAAGGTTACCGAGAGTTAGAGTTCATTGTTTATAACGTCCATTCTGTCTAGCACAAAAAAATGTGCAATACGTCTTTCATTATTTGTACGAGCTGGCCATCTGACTACGCTGGCCAAGTGAACACGCTGGCCAAGTGGATATGCTGGCCAAGTGAATACGCTGGCCAAGTGATTCCTACCCGGAAAATCTACAAGAGTTTCGAGATAATCATAGTCTGATGCTTCCCACCAACATACGTTGAAAATGCTTGCCATTCCTTAAAATTGTCTTGCATGCGACAATGGCTTAGAATTTTCGACTTAGCATTTTGCCCTTCCTATCATATCTATCGAGAAAAATGTGCGCCTTATAGCAAAAGACAGCGTAGGTAGGACTTATAGTATAGAAAACACATATGCCCATGATCATTATGTTCTCTTTACAGTTCCAAATTATCAATCCATAATTTCTGCTCATTGTCTTATATGAACCACTAGCACTACCCTTGAGGAAGGACTTATGTTACTGTGTGTACTGGTTTAATCATATTAACAAAGGAAAAATCAACCGTTGCTCACCATATCATGGAGCAAATGTATTGGGCGGACCATGATTCAAGGTATAGTCCGAATGTATATAAAGTTCAGGGCATCAATCAGGAATCAAGATCGGTACATAAGCGAGTGTCTTTTGACAAACAACAGGCTGAGACTAGGTAAGGCTTAATATTAAGGTCTGAATTTTCGGAACTCCTGCCTGAAAAATTTTTAACTTGAAAATCAATCTTATTTCTTGGTGGATCACCAGATCCAGAGTCCCCGGTAAAAATGAGAAAAGAGTTATATAACATTCGCGATTTTATGGATTCAGAGAGGAAGAAATGCTAGGATTTTTGTTTCTGACAATTGGCGACAATAGGAGACTATCAACAAACTTAATTTCAGGAATCAGGGATCCAATGCGGGAAATAGAGCACTGTTCTATTTTTCGGAACTGTCATGGGTTTCATTCATGCTAAGCTTACGAAGAAAAGATTGTTGGTCCCATCAAAAAGTTATTTTCAGCTTTGCCTAAACAATATAAAACCTAGAAAACCCATTGTGCATGTTTTACAAATTCCATGTGAGCAGCAGGAAACATTTGATTGGCTTTTTCCACGTTCAACCCCATTTTGTTTTTTGTAAGGGAAATGTCTTAGTTATTTTCCCAAAAATTTTCTTGTGTTTTTTTATTGTGTCTTTTTTCCCCAAACATTTATTTCCCTTCAATGTTCTCTTTCTCTGAAAGCCCCTATTACTCACAATTTCCAATCCCCTGAAATAATAAAACCCTATAGATTGGCAACAGTAACCAATTGTCACTATTTCTCATACATTACCAACTCGGACCAATATGCAAAAAGATCTGGTTGCCTGGATTGTGTCTGACTATTCAAAAATGCATCCAATTTGAGTGAGCATATCAACAATCATTGTCACAGTGGACAGACTCGCCATAAATTTTTGGAAGGTGTTTTTCAAGCAAAGCAAGCTGAACTATTAGAGACCTTGAATATAACGATTTCATTGCCTTTATGGTTCTGCATATATATTGTTGTGCATGATTTTGAATCGTTATTGATCAAAGACGAGAAGACCACATCAGCTAAGCTAGTTTATGTTGCAGAACATCAACCAGTCTCTTGTGCAGTGGCCTGAAATGTGCCTGGATATGAACAAGCTGTGTGTCTAAGTGACAGCAATCCAGATGTGTTAATTTTGATAATGGTGAATCATCTCAATCTCGTAAGCATGAGACAGCAAGAAATACTACTGCATTAATTTCAATCAATATTTTTTGAACTTGAATCACAGATAAAGGAATCTGAATGTCTTATATCTGAGTGGAAGGAGAATCAAAAATACACGTGGAGTGAAAAATGTCATTCAAGCTTTATAATATCCATAAACAGCAGGTTGACAATTTACTGTGAGCAATTGATTTGTGTAGTATTTAATTCTGGTGAATATGACCTGAATTTACTCAAACGTAACATATTTCCCAAGATGGTCAATCAAGCAAGATTAAATGATTTAATAAGACGGACAAAGGCTATTTTACATAATATATCCTATCTATGTCTTTCTACTGATTCATTCAAATTCTTAGATGCAAGGGTATATGCAGCCCCAGGTTTCAGCCTTGACACATTCATGAGGGCTTATAAGGCCAAAATGACAAAAGCTAATTTCCCATATGAGTATATAGGTTCATTCAAAAAGCTTTACGAAAGACAAATCCCTGCAAAAGAATGTTTCTATAGTTCATTAAACTAAGAATTCATCAGTCAAAAATCATACAATCAATGTCTACAGCAGTGGAATCAAAATGGGATGCAAACTATGTTTGATCATTTCAGATTCTATAATTTACGCAATGTTGAACCATTTTTAGAAGCATGCCTCAATATGGCCCAAATTTATTAAATTAATTTCAAAATTGATGTATTTAGAGAAGCTCTTTGTTTTCCTGGTCTAACACAGCCCTACCTCTTTCACAGTATACCAGAAACACATTTTGTATTATTCAATGAAAAAACAAAGAAACTACACTATAGATTTAAGACGAGTATGCGTGGAGGACTTGCCATGGTAATGAATAGATTAGCAATTTAAGATGTAACCTTCATCCCGAAAAATCCTGAGAGAATTGTGAAAAGCATAATCGGGTTAGATTTTAATCCTTTATATTTGTGGGCTCAGTCCATGTAAACACCATCAGATCACTTCGATGATTGGGTTCTCAATCAGGATGGCTTCGAAAAGAATGTTTCCTTAAACACAATTTTGATTCTTTAATTCTCAATTGATTATTTTCCTTTCTCGGCTGCGAAACGTTTTCCGTAAGTATATGCGGTAATTAGGAAGCAACTTCAATTTCATTCACTATTCCAAAATATTTTTTATCTTCCAAAATTCTCCTCAAATTTTCTTCAAATTTCCAAAAAACCACTCTTAATTTTAACCTTTAACAAGTTGAAGTTGTTTAGCATCGAAATGCAGTCCAGAGCAGGTGCCTCATGTAGAGGCATGCGTTGCAAACGCGCGTATATTGATCCTATTCTGCCTACCCATAATCATACCCTGCAAACCAATCACCATTTTCCTAATGACGGTAGGAGTACTTAAACTAGGAAATATATTTCCCCCAAAGGGAACAAATTCGGCTTTTTCGTCCTCAAATATGTTTTAAGAGCCAAAAATCTATTATTTCACATTACCTTTCCACCAAAATTTATAAATTATACTTTTGTAAAATGCTCCACACCTCCTACTCCGCCTTTACCTCCATTGACCTCCTATATTTCCATTTTGGCTACCAAAAATTTATTTGTACCTATTTACATACCTTATTTCTTTTATTTAAGACTACAAATTGTCAACATCATTTGATTACGTAAGTTCTGTATGGGGTGAAGCGAGTGCATGCGTCTTCATACCTGATGCTTTGGGTAGTGGTGTAAACTATATTTAACATATAACCTATCCACTATTTAACATCATTTTACCTCCTACTCCTTACACCTCCAACTATTTCTACAATTGTCCTACTTTTAGATATCAACCGAAAACAGATAACCCGATTTTTACATTTTGATTGATATTTCAAAACGATGTTCAACTGTATGGTTTCAATAGTTTACAACCTAGTTCGAGTAGTCGACAGTATGATTCCAGAAATAATCCATCAACTACGGGAATCACAATTCCGAGGATTCAAAGTTATTTCGATGGATACTGAACAAATTTCGGGTTACTGATACACCACTTTCGAAAGAATTGTGTTTGACAAATGGTTGCCTACCTGCAGCGATGAAATGTATGCCTGGTTAGTAATTATTTCGACCACATCCGGTCATAACTTCCTTTTTGATGTGGCAACTATTTCCCCCGCCGCATGGCACAAAGTTGCAGCTGAAATTTTCACCGAAAATTATGTAATTGCGGGATTTCAAATGAAACAGGATATTAAGGCCATTTTGAGAACTTTTTGATTTTATACGTCTATTCCTGAAAAAAGAACTTTTGAGGAACATATCAATCATTTTATATCTACTATAGATGCCGTACTTTACGATCTAAGAATGCAAATAATTCAAAAACTTAAAGATTCCCCCACTATTTTCGAGCGGTTGGGTATAATGCCACAAGTCCAGGGCTTAAAGCCACTCGCCTTTGAGTTCTTGGGCGTGGATCCCACACCTTTCATAGTTAAACTGGATAGTCAAGCAGTTAAGGCCGATTTGCTATCGGCAATTATTCCAAAACATTTAGAATCTAAAGCCGCCTTAGATGGCCACCTCACCTTGAATTTATTCTTCGCCACGTTTCACTTTCATCTTTGGGACAATATTCAGGACATTTTTCCCGTTTTGGCTCATGACTTTCAAACTGCGTCTGCTATAGCTTGGGCGGAAAATTACATAAACAATCAAGAAATATAGGACTCCAAATTTGTCGTAACAACGCCTTTGAATACTGGAAAAATATGTAAAAGCATGGTAGTCGAAATACCCCAAAATGAAAAACGATGCTACGCCAGAAAATTTTATGAATAGCGCTAAATAGGAGAAAAATGCAGAAAATTTACATAAATGAGGTTAAATGTTACCTATACAGGAAAATAAATCATGGATATGTGAGGTAGCAAGAGAAAACAATACACGACTAAGTATTTGGAAATAAGTGATAAGATGAGAACAAATGAAATGGATGTTTTGAAAATCAATATCTGGTTACTGTAATGCTGAAAAGAATTTGACAATGGGTTTGACCTTGCAAATCACAATGATGGGAGAATTCAGAATGTTTTTAACATCCGCGATAGAAATGACATTTTTGTCTTGTTTATCAATTAATGTTACAATAATGGACTGCTCCAATAAAAATGAGTTTTACTTTTGCCCATTTTACAATGTAACAAAACAAGGTCTCCTACAGTATATTCGTGAGCACTTGCATTCTCATCAAATCCCTTTTTCGATGCAGCTTCTGATGCCCACTACTCTTTTAGGACCTCATTGTGAATGGTGGTTAGATTTTCAAAAAGTAAATATTGATAGGTGTCAAAATTATTAAGTAACAGCCCTTTTGTGGCTGCCGTGGCGTCAACACCTAGGAGAGGCTCATGTTCCAAAAGCAGGCTGTAGGGACTCTTTTTGGTTGTCTTGTGTGGTGTGGCCCTGTGAGAAAATAACAGGAGATCTAAAAATTTTGACCAGTCTTCTGTATTGTTATAGGCTAGTTTGCATAGTCAATTAAAGTGCCATTAAAGCCTTCTACCATTCCGTTACACTGCGGGTAATAGGTGGTGGTTTGAATTTTTCTTACTTTCAGCAACTCACACACTTCTCCTAAAAGTTTAGAAGTGTATCCCAATCCATGATCACTGAGTAGTTGTTTTGGTGTTCCATATCTACACACAACTAATCTTACAAAGGTATCCACAATACTGGCCACGGAGGTGTCCGGGATAAGAGGGGCTTCGATGTATTTAGTAAAGTAATCTTAGAAAACGATCACGTTAGACATCTTTTCGTAGATGTTTGAAATGTTCATGATGTTGGATGCAACCATATCCAAGAGAGCAACCGGTTGAATTGGGCATAGTGGCGGGGGTGGTTGGCAATCTCTCATTGTTTTTTGGCAAATCTGGCATGATTTAACCCAATTTTGGATGTCTTGCTCTATGCCTGGCCAGCAGAAATGTTTTTTGACCAAGAATGTAATTTTGTTGATACCTTGGCCGCCAAACAAATGAGACCCCTGAAAATAATGAACAGCTATTCTTCGTAAAGGTTGAGGGAGGACGATTTGATCTGGTTCACCTCTGGAACCTTCTCTGTGTAAGATATTATAAAGAGTATAAAAGCCTTTTACTTGGTTTTCCACCTTTTGACGAGTTTGGTCAAGCGCCAGATCTGTCTTTTGAGCATTGGCAATTTGTTGCTGGGTAAATGGCCATTGGTCTTGATTTGGTAAGTCAGACGGGTCGACAATTTTTTCTCATTTGGCATTCCGGGGACCTCCAGGTCAGAGTGTGGCGGTGGGATCAGTTTTTGCCTGGATTTGGCCCTTGTGTTATTTTTGCCCTTGTGTTATTTATTTTGTCAAAATATCACCACCATATTGGTGGTGTTATTTTGACTCGAAGTTGTTGATTTGTTGTTGTCCCATAAATCAGCAAAAGCGTTTTCCTTACTGGGAACATATTCCACAGAAATATTAAAGGAGTTTACAAAAATTGACCATTTTTGAGGACATAAATTTTTTTGTGCCAACGTATTTTTAAACATCCCCATAGGGGGCTTATGGTCAGTTCTTATTATGCCGTTTGATCCAAAAAGATAGTGACAGTACATTTGGAACCCCTAAACCGCTGCTAAACACTCGTGCTTGGTGGTGGAATAGCGAGTTTCCGGTTTTGACAGTTTTGGACTGGAATAAGCAATGGTCCACATGTGCTTGGGTGTTTCTTGATAAAGTATGGCTCTGATTGCAGTGCTACTTGCGTCTGTTTGAATGACAAAAGTTGCTGAACCGTCGTATATTGGGTAGCATAGGAAGGGGCTGATGTGAGTGCGCATTTGATAGCCTTAAAAGAAGAAATATGTTCTTCAGTGATATCCCACTTTACGTCTTTTCGCAAAAGTTTATATAAGGGATCTGCCATTTGGGCAAGACTTTTAATAAATCATTTACACAATTTGAACGTGTCCAGAAATTGTTGAAGGGCTTTCTGGTCGCATGGAAAATCGAACTCTGTTACAGCTTTGATCCTTTTGGGGTCTAGCATTATCTTGTTGGTACTGTGGATGTGGTCTAAGAAACTTACTTGTTGTGGCAGGAAATCACATTTTTCTTGTTTGAGAATCAAATTTGCGGCCTGCAAACAATCAAAAACGATTTGGAAATTTTCAAGGTGTTGTTCAAGAGTTTCTGAAAAAACAATAATATCATCAATACAACCGAGGCAGATTTTCCACACATAAGGCTGCAAGACTCCTCCGATGAGTCTTTGGAACTCTGCAGGGGCGTTCTTTAGGCGGAAAGGCACAACTGTAAATTGGTATAACCCATCTTGGGAGATAAAAACCGTTTTTTTCTCTGGAGTCCAGCACCATGGGTACTTGCCAGTACCCACTTTTCAAATCAAGTGTTGTAAATAACCTCGCCCCTCTCAAGCTGTCCAAATAATTGTCCATCCTTGGGAGAGGGTATCTATCGTCTTTGGTGATGTCATTTATGCCTCGAAAATCTAGGACAGGGCACCAAGAGCCATCTTTTTTGGATACCAAGAATAAAGGGGTGGCCCATGGGGACCGACTTGGCTCTATTACCTGTTTATCAAGAATATCCTGAATATGCTCACAAACTATGTGGCATTGTTGAATTGGGGCATGATAATAATGATTGGCAACGGGCTTTGCATCTCTGGTATGAATTGAATGTTGTACTAAATGCTTGACTGTAGGGGGGTCACCTGATAGACTAAATGCAGTATGGTTTGCCAGCAGGGAATCATGCAACTTGCCTTTTTGAGCAACACTCAAATTTGATATCGCTACCATTTTGTCTATGTATGGCAAGAAGTTTTGGTTGGTTTTGTCAGTAGGTTTAGTAGTGTTGGGTGAGGTCATGACCTCGTGTACAAGCATGTCAATTTTACCTATGACCTCATTTTTACTTACTCTTATGATATTATTCGAATTGTTTATGATTACTATGGGGAAACGTTCGACAAGCAGAATAATAATGGCAGGTTCAATTGAAACTGTGGAAGACACATCATCAGAAGAAAGAACGCAAGGTGATGGCGTTTTTAATTTGTCTTGTGACCAAATTGTACCCAATATTACTTGGTCTGTATATGGCTGAATAAGAACGTATTTCACGGTGATGATGAGATGGGCCAACGTAATTTCATTAATAAAAGATGTTTATGGTGTTAGAGAAGGTATTGTCAGCAGGGTTGGCAGTGGCAGTAACAGTAACACGCGTAATGGTGACTCTGGGCCTTGGATACTGAAAGTTACCTGTTTATTGGTGATTGTTAATGTTCAGTTTTGGAAGTCAAAGACTGCTCCGATATTTCCGTGGGCTAGAAAGTCTGTGCCCAAAATAATCGTCGGCTTGGGTGAAATTAAAACCGTATAATGGATACTGTGGGTACCCAAATCTTCCAATTTCCTATAAAAGTTTACAGGTCCCAACGTGGGAACCCATTGACTGTTTGCCACTGTAATGTACCATGATGTGGAAAAATTGTTGGGGTCCGTATGAGTTATGTGTTGGTACACGACACATCCCGTAACAAATGTGGTAGCCCCAGTGTCTAATAAGGCCAAGCCTCTCCAATTATCTATTTTTGCTTCCATTTCCAAAGGGCGCATTTTGTAATATTTCTGAAAAAACATTTTTTCGCAAGGTGTCAAGTGTCGAAAAAATCCGGGGTTCTTGTCGGTGGCACTAAGGGTAGAAATGGTGTTTTCAAACGAGTCCCTTGTAACCCTGAAAAATAGTAGAATTTTGTGAATTTTCGATTTTATTACCTCAAGTTTTTTCGATTGAAGGTGTCCAATCGTTACTATAAAACAACATTGTTTCATTCTCTTTCCCATTGGTAGTGTCTGACTCTTGCTTGCTGGATCCCTGTAACTTCTTCCTAGAAGTATTAATAGGATTATTTTGAACAAATGGAGCAGCAGTGGTTTGATCCTGTAAAGAAGATGAGGGTGTATAAGATACAAAATAATTAGGATTGTAGTATTGGGGTGGAAACTGGTTTTGTGAAGTTGAATTCTCACCTATGCTTTGAATGTTTGGCGTTCTTTGTTGGTTACTGTAATAGGTAGAGGGCTTCCAGGTAGGTGGCCTCCCGGGAGGTGTGGTATAGCTACCATAACCACCACAAGTAGTGGAAGGAGTCCCAAAATGGGGTTTGGGGGAGGTTGGCACAGGTGCGGGCGGTTGGTAAGAGTTCTCAGGGGTATTAGGATAATAAATTGAGATATCAGCTGTTGGATTTTGCACCAAATATTCTTGCAACTTAACACATCGCTCCGTTGAATGGCCAAACATACAGTCATAACTGCAATAGAGGCGCGCTCTAGGGATATCTGGTTGTTGTGACACTGCAGGGGTTGCTGGAGGAGGTTGCAGTGCAATATTGGTCTTTTGCAATAGGTCTATTAGCTGTCCTAGAAGTGCATTATTTGCCAAAATTGCATCATTACTGGGTTGCAGCATGGGTGCAGGGGCTTGTGGCGCTATGGGGGGTGCAGGGGGTGTTTGTTGGTGACGCCAAGAGGGGTTATTGCTAGAACTACTGCGCTGGAGTCCCGTATTTTGATTTCCTCAACCCTTATAGGATACATTACTATTAAAATTTCTAAAATTATTACCTCAGAATCTGCTATAAGTTTGTGGCCATGGGGTGGGATCTTGATTCGACATGTGGCTTACCTGCTCTGGAGGCTTTGCTTCGTTTATTTCGAGTGGATGATGTTTTTGCAGTCATTGTTCAAATAATTCATCCTGTATTTTCAACTCTTTCTGGAGGTTGTCGGGGAACATTACCAAGTCCTGGAGGGAGACGATTTGTCCTTTATGTTTGTCCATGTTGGCCTGTATTACAGTTGACGATTTGCTATAAAACTGTATGATAATCATTTGATCTCTCTCCTTTTCTGTTTTATCCCGAAAAAGAGTAGGTGCATACAAATATAAGCAATTTATAAATTGAACACAGCTCTCGGAGTCTCCCTGGGAGATGGTGGGCCATCCATGGTGAAGGTCACTAAGAGTTCCAGGAGAGGCTAAAAACTCAAAATAATCTGTTTGGCATCATAATAGGAAGTGCGATCTTCCATAAAGTGATGTACATCAGGATCCATGGTTCATCGCTAAATTTCCAATTTGACACTTTTGGGCAGAGGAGGGTTGTCCCTAAATTGCTGGTCTAAGGTCTTAAAAAACTGTTATACTAACTTAGGTTTAATTCCCATTCACAGCGTAAAATTTGCTACTCCCTGTTCGATTTGATTCAAATATTGTAACATCTCCTTTCAGGTCAATTGGAAAACGTCATTGCTGACATCATCAATGTGGCAAAGGTTATCAGCTGGCAAGGTAAGGGGTAGATTCGCTAACCCATAGCCCCCTTGCTCAGCAAGCGATGGGCCCAGAGGATTGGAGGAGGATGCTAGATTAGAGGTACACACAGGAAAATTACCTGTTTCCAAATCTGCTTTTTTTTTGTTGTGTGACGATTTGGTTCTGCATTTGGCCTAAAATGACCATCATTTCTCCATCTGGGCGGCCATAAGATCGAATTTGTCCTGAGTCATGGGGGTGGCAATGGGTGGCGGCTGGACTGTTTGTTTGGCAGTGTGCGGTGGAGGGATTAGCAATTTTGACAATTGTTTCAACATTGGTCTCAAGCCAGTGAGAATTCGGTAATGCTGGTCTTCAAAGCGACCAGGAGTGAATCTTTTTTGCTCGATTTTCAGTAGAAAACGGAAGAAAATATGTAAAAATACAAACAATATATATATATATATATATATATATATATATATATATATATGATAAACAGCAAACAAATATTATACAAATCAATAAATATGGAAAATAAATAACAAGTAAACAACTCACCTTACTTACCTGTACATCACTGGATCGAAGCTGGAAGGGTCACCAGTGAAAGACAAGTAGCAATTGGTGGAGCGGTGGAGAGGTGGATGGGGGACCAGGTTGGACCACAATTGGGTACGGGGGTTGGTAAGCAGAGATGGTGGTGGATGGAATATGAAATGATAATAATAAATACCACTCAGAATGCCTGGTGGTAGACGAAGACGATTTTCTATTTTTATTCTAACTAAAAACACTAAAAACAAACATCAATAAATTGCCTTTATGGCCACAACAACACTACGAAAAAGTTCATGCAAATATGTACAAGTGAAGATTTATATACAAGAACATTTATTTACGAATGTGTTTATTATTGTTTTTGTTGACTGTAAATAAATTGAAAAATAAATGATAATACCGGTTTTGCTCAGTGTGGTATACTACACATTTACTTGTTGATGAATTTTGTCAAATGACCAATACTGCTTATGAACTTCATGGGTGTTACTGGCACTGCCATGGCTGCCTCGCAGGATGGGGAAACGAAGAGAAAAATTCAGAGAAAACAAAACAGTGGATTGTTGAAAAAGAGAAATACATACAGTCACTCAGATAAAATCTAATTATATACCATATGGGAATGTGAATGGAAGTTGTGTTGTCAAAAATACATTCCCCAGAACAAACATTTATTTGGAGCATTCTTCAATTAGAAATTCCTCCCTTATGAACCAATGAAGTCCTCAATGCTGAATGGAATTTTTTTTGGCTTTGCACGAGTTGACATTTCTACACCAGAGCATCTGAAACAGAAGTATTCTGACTTTCCTTCAATAATCAAGTACAAATTGATGATATCGGAGATCATATGAAAGAATATGCTTTGAAGACTGGACAATTCAGTGAGCCACATGACTAATTAATTAGCAATCACTTTGGGAAAGACATATTTCAATCTATTTGAAAAAAGGGTGTAGCCAGGAGTCAAACCTGCATTACCAGCATTTGGGGCTGATGTCCTCAAAACTAGACCACTACGCCACAAGGTGAACTCAGATTAAGGTACTCCCATGCCTAAAATTTTTAGCATACAACTCCACTGCTTAGTGGTCCTGAATCTACGACCTTTGGCAAGTAGTAGCATACCTGCTGCTCTGAACTGCCTACCAATGAAGTTGCTGATTGTTTTAGAAATGAAAATTATATGGAATTTTTAGAGTGAAAATAGATATCAAAAGTAGGGTGTAGCCAGGAGTGGAACCTGGGTTAAAGCATTCCCAGCTGACATCCTCACCACTAGACTACAACACCATGAAGTAAACCCAGATTAAGGTGCTCCCCATGGCTACGATTTTCAGCATAAAATTCTAATGCTTGGTGGTCATGAACTGCAATCTTTGGCAAGTAGCAGCATACTATTTTCAAATTTATTTTCGCTCCAAAAATTCCCTATAATTTTCATTTCTGAAAAAGTCAGCAACTTGATTGGTAGGCAGTAGGTGGTTCGAGGTTCATGACCACCAAGCATAGGAATTGTATGCTAAAAATTGCAGCCATGAGGGCATTTCAATCTGGCTTCACATCCCGGTCTGGTTGTCTGGCGGTGAGGACATCAGCCTGGCATGCTGGTAACCCAGGTTTGACTCCTTGCTACACCCGATTTTTCAAATTTAGTTTTACTCCAAAAATTTCATATAATTTTCATTTCTAAAAAAATATTCCTATCTACACCAAAGATTTGTTTCTTGGTTCAACATGGTTTAGTGCTTGATAATATTTATGAAGTTGTTCAGTACGATGAATCCAAGCCCTTCACTAATTTTTGTGATGTAGTTACAAAGCATCACAAAGATGGAGATGCTGACAAGGAGTTATCAATCTTAGCAGATACATAGAGAATGCTCGGTAACACTGGATACTGCAAGACACTCACAAACAAAGAAAAAAAATGTCAATGTTATCTAATGTGATCAGGAAAAAGCTGTAGAATGTAGCTACAGTCTTTATGTAAAAAATTGAAAGTATTTTGATCAACCGTTATGAAGTACAAATGTGGAAAGCTGAAATCAAATTGGATTTGCCAATTGTGATTGGTTTACCTGTTTATAATTGGGCTAAAATCAAGATGCTAGAGTTTTTTTTATGATGTACTTCAAATTTTCTTTGATCAAACAAAATATCAGTGTATGGAAACTGATACTGACAGCATTTATTTGGCATTACCAACAGAGACCTCACTAGATGCAGTTAGAGCCCAGTTGAAAGTCCATTTTATGATTGAAATGTATCCCAAATGCTTTGTAACAAGAAAAGATGACAAGCGAACACCAAAATTGCTAAAAGTGGATTGGCGAGGAACTGCAATGTGCTGCCATCAGCAAAAACTTACATAGGAATTGGAAAAAATGAGAAGAAAGTAAGCTGTAAAGTTTTATGAAAAAGATCAATGATCTAACCCCTGACAAATACAATATGGTTTTGGCAACAAAAACACCTTGGGATGTGGAAATATTAGTTTCAAAACTCAAGCTGATAATAAAATTTGGACATACATACAAGATAAACGAGGATTACCATATTTGTATATAAAAAGGAAAGTGCTTGATGATGGTATAACTACTTTATCATTAGATTTATAATTATTATGCATCCAAGAGGTGTTTTTTCATAGTTATTAAAATATTTTTTCAAATAAAATTTTGTCCTTGTCAATTTGTGCCCTTTATCTTATATTCTTGTCTCCTTTTTGCTTTTTTTTGCCTCCCAGATAGATATTTAAACCTTAGTATATATGTGAAAGAAGTCAGATAGTAAAGTGTGGATGACAAAGTAACCCTTTGATGTCTGTGTATTGTCGGGGCACTTGGCCATGGTGAGGAGCCACTGATGGCCTGGAGTCACAAACATGTGTATAAGCAGTGTTTGGCACTAGATGCATGGTGAGGAGCCAGTGATGGTCTGGGGTCAAGCAGATTTGTGTACAAGTTGCTAGGTACATGGTGAGGAGCCAATGACAGCCTAGCATCAGGCATGTATATGTATCTAGAATGCAAAACATGTGACATTAGTTGAACACTTTACTCATATTGTGGATACTTTCTATGAAAGTACTGGCGCCACATGTCTAATAGCCTCCACATTGCATGAGGCTGGGACTGATTCTATGATAGTTGTGAATGAGTACACAATTTCTGTTGATATATCAAATGTCAAGATTTTTTTATTGCTCACAAAGGTTGTTTATTAAAGCTTGAAGCAGCAGCTTCAGCTTTATCAGCTAGGCAAACTTCTCTCCCCCAAATAGGCCCGAGTGGCGGTGAGGGTGGGCGTCTGTGCATTATAACTAAGAGCACAAACAGTACATAGAGTGGCTAAAAGGAGACCATAAATAAAATTTTTGGAAGCCAACATTAAATTTGGGCTTTTGTCTTAAATGGGTCATATTGGGCATCAATCGATAGATCTCATTGGGCTGATTCCGAAAAGTACCATATATGTCACATGTTTTTGAGTTTTGATAGAGATCTGAGTGGGCCAAGTTCGGGCAACTTTTTTTCTTTCTACCACAGGTTGACCTCACGCTTCATTCTAGCTGGAAAAAATGATGTCACAATGGTCGGAAGAAGGTGGCTATGATTTTTACACTAGTCTCCGTTTTATTTCAAAGATTTTACGTGTTTTAAATTTCCTATCTTTAACACATGGTAGTTCCCAAAATGCTTCTAAGAGTGGTCTGCATACTACTTACAGTATTCCACTAAATCTTTATCAAAATCGGAAACAGTACCCTTAGATTTTTAAAATAAAATATAAAGATTGTGAATTTGAAAAAAACTGTGATTACTGTATCAATCTTTTTGTTATTCCATTCCAAAAATTTATGACATGCATCAATCTTCATGTTATTGTATCAGTACATATTGAGAGTAGAATATAGTCCTACATGTCGTTCATTTGATTGATAATTGAAAAAGTGTTAAAAGTAACCTTGGCACAATTCATCAATACCAAATGTTATAGGTAATGCAGCTAAAGCCATAAGTAAAAATTTAGTGAACCAATGATTTTAATTGATCCAAGTTTGATACACATCAACTCAAGCTCTGCAGGAACGCAAAAGTTTTTGAAATACTAGTAAAATTTATATATACCTTTATTGACCATTTCGATTTGACTGTGACTATTGCAATACAAAAATTGCATAATAAATTGACCATCAAAACGTCAATCCAGTCATTGCCATCCTTCGAGCATACATTCTCTCGAGCCCCAATAATTGCAGACGTCATTGTTTGTGTGACAACATTCATCACATATAGTAGGCACTACACATAAGTTTGCAACGAGGCTCCAAAACGTCACCATGCTGGCCCTGCTCTAAAACTTTCTCTTGAGTTGTTTCAAAATCATAAAAAACAAATTCTTGTATGATTTGATTTTTATCCAAATGTTTTGTATTGTCTTCCTCATCATTATCATCATTGTTAATGTATGGATCATCACTTTTTATCTTTTTTTGTTGCATATAACATTGAGGATCAGTAAAAAACATTTTGTAAAATATAGAAAATACAGTAAAGGTAATAAATATGTTGTAACCTTTTATCCGAACATCTTTTTTAAACATAAGTCATGTAAAGTATTCACATCCATGCAGTTTACTATTAAAACGAGTATCCAAAATGTTACAAACTGGACAAACTTTGATCTTTGTTAAATTGAAATGCCATTCTTAGCAGTGTAATTTTTTTAAGTTGATTGAAACAATAATCATTTTAGAAGCCTCAGTTGTAGTCTTTACATTTTCACAAATAAAATTGATTACAGGGAGGACTATTGTTGCACATTTTACATAAGTGTTTAAATCTATGTTGGCATTTGTTATTGTTAGCTATGTCACAACTGGGGGAATAATAACTATGATCAAAAAATGGAGCCATTCTTGTAATTACCAAAAAATGATTATTGTGATGATAGATATTCAAAACATGTTTAGCATCAGGATTCAATTAATAAAAAACAAAACACTAGCATTTAGACATGCAACACTCTAAAACTTCTGTATTGATGAATATTATGAATACTTGAACCTTGTGGCCATTATCATTCAGATTAATGATTGTCTATAGTCAATTCACATTTGTTCATTTGATTTTAAAACAACATTTACGGTATTTAAGACTAGTTCACCTGTCAATGTTTGTTTCGGTTGGAATGGGACTAAAATTTGTCCACCTTTTAAATCACAATGATTGAATGAGAAGTTAACTTGAGCATTATCATTAATTTTTTGTGATACTCCATCCTTTAAAAAATTGGAATCAATCGACTGTTCCAATCATCCATATGATCAAAATTTAGAAATGTTACATTCACATCACTGCATATTAAATCATCAAATATTAATAATGTCAAGATCATCCATATCGAAAAAATTCATTAGGAGTAATCGAGCCATAACTTTCTTGATTCGACTTGTCAACTTTAGGGTTAAGACATATTGGTGTAAGATCATAAACTTCGCTCTCATCATCAGATTTTCCATACCATTGTGATTCATTTTCTTCTTGGTCTGAGGTGATATCTTCCAAGATTGGATCAACATTAGCATCATCAAATGAATTTAAGCTGATGTTTTCAAACTCTTCGTCCAAACTTATATCTTCAAACAAGATTGAAAAAACGTACTGCTTCTCTATCCCAAAAATTCAGGTGAGTTTCAAATTACATCCTTTTTTATATTGCATAACTGTAACTTGATATGGTAAAGTCAAAATGGAGAGTATATTACATATAGACATGAAACTTTAACAAAGCTTTCAAATTCAGTGTCCCTCTTTTTTTCGGAAGCTGAAAGGTCAGAAAATATTGCCCTCTAATTTTTACTCTGTTATAACCTTTTGTATTTGAAAATTATACATTCTCTTCATTATGGAACAACAAAACTTATCATCACTGTCAGAAATGCAGCTGGTGCAGACGACAATGATGATACCATTGATGACACTATTGATGATACCATTGACGACACCATCAACATCTCTATCCAAGACCCCAGACATGACACCATCTATGATACAACAATTTCTATTGAGCAAGGAGAATGTTTTAGGGATCATTATTGAGGGACAATTTATGAACATAGTCTTTACATCTACAATGGATGACACAAGAGCTCTACCAGAGTTCGGAATGATTCTAGCTCGATATGATACTTTGGGTAATCATGCTTTGAGAATTCAAAGATTGATTATCGAAAATGTACATTGCAATGCTAGTTTGGGCTATCAGATGATTGTCAAGGGTGATGGTAAAGGTTTGGAACTGATCAGTTTGTACAAAGCAGGAAACAATTAAGTAAACAGGAAACAAGATGTTGGATCATTCTAACAACTTCGGTGTGTTGTGGGTGAGTTGTGTCTGTTTTCATTATATTTGTTTACTTTGTGCCTAGTAAACAGAATGCCAACAGCACCAACTAATTTACGTATTATTAGTATAATATTTTATTATTATTAATAATTATACTTGCACAGTTAGCGGAGGTGGGAGCTGACTTACAGGGAGCCAATACTGAGGAAAGCCCCAGCCTTTCCTGGTCGTTATTATAGTGAGTTCTGTGTGTTTGCGTAAGCCTTCAGAAAGCATCTGGGGAGACCCTGATTGCTTTTTAATTGCCAGGGTTAGATATTCCAGTTACTTGTTAGTGACTGAACGTTGTGTTTAGTCTGCTAAAGGACTGTTGCACTGTGTTTAGCTCATCACTTACAGGAAGCTCCTTTAAGTGACCTACAGTACTAACTTGGATACAAGCGGATAGCCTCTTTAGTTATATTGCTGACATCTTCAGATCTAAGCAGAGAATCAAACATAACAATGATTTGGATCTGGCACACTTTGATTCCATTCACAATTTCTATTGGATGTATCTTTTCGCATGTTAGTAACATTGTTTCTAGGCTGAAAAAACTCTGGGAAGTTGGCGATTTAGTGCCCTGATCTACCAGAGTGAGAGCAAATTATGTTCCCATCAAAGGTTCTCCTCGAGTCTTGAGTATGATTTTTGTTGTTACTCTGTTACAGGCTTGCATTCCCAAAGCCTTGGGTCGTTCCATGTGATTATGCTGAGTTACATTGGATGTCTTCCTGTGATCTTCAGAAATTGTTACTAAAATTTGATCCTTGGTGTCCACCTTGTCCTTAGCCATTCTAACGTAGAAATGCCCCCTTGTCACTAATCTACTAGCGTTTGCAACAAACACTGAAATAGTCTGCCCTGATAACTGATTACAAGCTACTAATTGTTTATATTTAACATCAATCTGATGGTTGTCTAGAAAACTGGTGACAAAAGCATCTGACCACCCATCCCAAGTTTGTACTCTCAAATAAATTGACAACAATGCAGTTTTTCTAGCTGAAGTTGTTGCCTCTGTTAAAACAGCAATTCTGTAAAAACATTTCTCCCAATCAGTTCAGTTTATGTTGCAGGAGTTTCCTGAAAATGGCATCAAAACTCCTGAGTGTTGAATAATGGGTCTAGTATCGTACATATCACATACTCACACTACAGTCTGGCATAAAAGTTCCTACACTCCCTACAAATTGAGTAAAGAATCTGCTTGGGCCATTTCAGGGTCAAAAATGTTGTCTACAATTTTTTCCTTCTCACTTGATGAGCTGATTTCTGTTTCTGATAGTGGAACAATGTTAAATGTATTCCTTGTTCTTCTGGGTTCAAGAAAATTCCAAGTGGCATCAGCACCAATAAGATCAAGGGTGTCAAAAAGTGGTCAAGGAGCCTTTGTATGGAAATGGATGAAAGGTGAAGTTTTTTGGTCAGTAACATCCGTATTTAGCGAACTCTACTGACGATAGTAAGTTTCTGAGTATCAACGTTTCTACAACATAAAGTTGATCTTCTTTGCTTAAAATATGAAATTTAGTTGGGTATACTGTTTCTTTTTCTTTTGATCTGAAGATTGACAAAATTCTGAATCCTTGAGAATTTTGTGGGACCTCTCTGGCAAAAACTGAACTGGATGAGCAAGTGAAAACTTTAAGGTTACTCTGGGATACTTCAAACGCTAGGTTACACTGCTTATTAATTGTTTTGTGCTTAATTCTTGTTTTATGTCTCAAGTGCTTGCGACAAAGATGATGGAAAAGGAAATGAACAACATCAACAATTGAGTGAAAAAGGAAGAAAATCAGTAAGTTTCTTTAAGTAGCTCAAAAATGCAGAGTTTCAAATTGATCTTAAGCTCTACTATGTGTCCAAAAATGAGTTTCTTGTTCATTAGTACAGTATCTAATTGTAAAAGCGATAACCAATAAGATACAATCAAATCTGCAGAACCTATTTTCAGATGATCAATAATGACGGCAGACAAGCAAGTTGATCCGAATGGGAAAAACAATGAAAAAGAACACATCAAAAAGAAAGTAAGTTTCACATGAATTATGTTCACACAAATTATTTATTCTCCTAAACGACCATTCATACAAACATTGTTTTGTACAAAATGATCTTTGCTCAAATAGTTTTTGCACTGGCTATGGGCAGGTGAGATATGCTGATTTTACTTATAAACTATCGGTCTGTATATCATAAACAAAGTGTATCATGGGACACAACAGCCATCGCTGTGATCACAGGCAGGTGGAAGTCTATTTGTTATAGAACGAGGACAATCAGAATTTCGACCGCAGCTCCTATACGGAAAGCACTTGTTTGGACGTTGTCTTTTAGCTCTGTCTCTAAGAACAGCCCACACACCTGAAGATATAGACACTGAATTTGATTAAGATTTGAAAATGAGACTCCAAACTTGAGAAATATTTTTTTGGAGTAGGACCTTTTGACAAGATTTTTTAGACTGTTAATGACAAGCTGTGTAATTAAGTATATATAAAGTGAATATAAAAGCACAGTGTTTTTTCTTGTTATTTTTTCAACTTGGAAGCCTTTTCATAACAAGAAAGAAAGATTTGGAGAGCAACTCAATGAAATAATCAAAGACAGGATTGTGTGCTGATTCACCAAATGTCCGTATTACTGGAAAGTCATCATGTAAAAGCTAAATGATCTTGTTTTGACGAAAGTCCCTATTCCTCAACATTCATGTGTTGAATGAAAAATCTCCTTTCTCGAAAATTAAGTTAATAAAAAATGTCTGTGATGATTCCTCGAGGATCCTGGTTTTTATATTTTCTCAACAACTTTGTTCTCTGAGGCATACCTTTCACACCATCGTTTTGTTCATGGAAATGAATATTGTTGAAAATAGCAGCATGAGCAGGCTCTGAACATGTAGACAACATAGTCACAAAAAAAAGAATAAGAAACGCAGCCAACAATTTCATCATGACCAGTGCTCAAATAAAATTCTTGCTTGATAATGTGAATTCAACACTGCCTTTCACCCTATTCTGATACCGTAAACTTTGAAAATTTTATCTGTTAAATAGACTTACAATAAGCAGTAGGATGCTTTTATTGTATCTGTAAAAACCAGGACTGATGGAAATCTCGCTTACAATCGGATGAATATACTATAAATCTATTTTGAAATGGCAGATGCAGCAAAAATGTTAAAGTGAGATCTTTTAAATATTGCATCTTTTAAATCATTTCTGATTTGCATCTTTTAAATAATTTCTGATTTCCATCTTTTAAATAATTTCCGATTTGGAATTGCAGGGAACTGTGCTTATCATTGCCATTTTTTGGTTATGAGTTTTGCCGAACTGCACAAAGTATGTCATTGTGAGAGCTGCAATTGACCCCCAATTGCCAGCAGCAAAAAAGGCCAAATATGCATACAGCTTAAAGCAGCGTTTCTTGTCAATCATATTTTTGAATTACAGATTTTATTCAGATACACATCTTACAGTATGATCACTTAATATGATGTGCAAGTATGATGTGACGCATATCTTACAGTATGATCACATGACATGATGTGCAAGTACGAGCTGATACATACCTCACAGTATGATCACATGACATAATGTGCAGGTACAGTTTGTGTACTGCATTGTACCAGAAAGTTCTAGAACCTTCCATAATATTCTACAACATTCTTTTATATTCTACAATGTTCTAGAACATTCCCTTATCTTCCGTGATACTATATAAGGTGTGTTATTTTGTACTTTCATCCATTTTATTTATTGCAGTGTTTAGTAGTTGGATATTATTTAGTGCTTAGATATATTTATGTTGTGTTAGTTAGCCTTATTAAAATCAGCTATTTACCAGATATTATTCCAGTTGGATATTTACCAATTGTTCTTATGCTAATCTATTTGCAACTTAGTCCAGTCATTATTCAAGACACAACACTTCTCATCTGCACAAATTTAATGCTTGGCACAAAATTGATCTAGTTCCAAGAAGACTTCATGTTGTAGCTTTTTCTCTAAAAACTTGACAGATGAAGTGCGTTTCTGCTGATTTAGTTTGATTATGTAATAATTTAGCAACTCAGGGTAGTTGCTTGCAGGTGCACACCAAAACTAATGTAGCTGATCATTCTGAGATATTTTCTGTACTTTCTGATTTGGTAGGCGTGGGTGTGTCTCTTTCACCCTTCTCCTTCCGGTATCTCTACCCGTTTGTATAGCCTCTACTGGCCACACCCCTTTTGGGCCTGGTTTTTGTAATGGTTTTGTATATTGATTTTCACTGTGCAACTTTCTTCATTTTGTAGTAAGTTCCCTGTGATTTTATTGTGTTGATAAATAGGAGAAAATTTCATGTTTTAAAAAAGGTAATGAGTTGTACTCGAATTGAAAAGCTGAAAGTTTATCAATTGAGTTATCTTTCTTGGGTTTTTGAGTATTTCCTTATTAGTCGTTTCAGATAAGAATTGGCTGGTAGGAAACCAGTGAATTGAGAACAATTCCCAGAAAGCCCATGAATTGAGGATGACTGTGCCACTGATTTTTAGTTATTTTCTGACTCACAGACTACAATGGGTTAATTTTCAAAGTCAAATTTAACTTGAAACTTAAAAACACTTACACCTCGAAAATAGTTGTCAAAAAATCTGTAATTGAGTAGACCCCATGTGTCAAGGCCAATTCTTGGTTGTCCCAATTAGGCTTTTTCTATTTCTGTGTAAGTTCTCCAGATTTGTACCAGTTTAGGCACACAGGATACACTGGGTGAGTGAAGGATTCCCATGTGTGCAATTACCACATGAGCGATTCCCAATTGTGCGATTCCAAACAAGTGATCCAGAATGTAACAACACATTTTTCATATTTTTTTCTTCACCTTTTTTGTATGTATTACTTTTTTATTTCATGTTTTGGGCGTATTGTTAATGTTTTTGTTTGTGTATGCTTTAAAGTTTTCAACTTTTATCTCTGCTTTCTTTCGTTTTGGTTTTTCTTGTCATCTACTTTTTTCTTTTTTGCTCATGAAAAAACATATTACAAGTTGTCATATTAAATAGTCGGAGTCTCCTATATAATTCTTGCACAGTTCCACATGCTGAATTTTTCATTGATGAAATTTTTTTTCATTGAGAAAATATCAAAAGAAAGGAAATGCCAGCAAAAATTAAAACATTAAGAATATGTGAAAATAGGCGGGAAAACATCAAAAAAAGAAAACGTAAAAAAAAGTGACAAGAAAGTAGAGGCAACATAGAGAAAGCAGCAAGAAAAAAAAGAAAAAAAGTGAAGAAAGAACGCAAAAAGTAAAGAATTAAGAGAGAATAAAAGCAAAAAACTAAGACGAAAAGTAACCAGGAGAAAATCACAAAATATAAAATTATATGGGAAGTATAGCATGCTGAGTTGTACAAGAATTATACAGGAGACTATGCTTGCAAAAAATGACAACTGTAATTTGTTGCTTCATGAGCAAAAAGAAAAAGATAGATGAGAAGAAGAACGAAAATAAAAGAAAGATTTCAGAGACAATACATTAAAACATAAAAATATAGGTAAGCAAAAACATTAAGAATACAGAAAAAATTGGAGAAAAAAGAAAAACATAAAAACAAAAATATTAGGTAAAGAAGGAGAACTTGAAGAAAATGTTATTACATTCACCACCAGTCGATTGGATTTGTCCAATTGTCAACTATCTCATTTGGTAATTGACTCAAATGGGAATCACTCCCATGAGAATTGCTCGAAATTTGGTAAGTTGGGAATCACGGAATCACTCGATTGGGAATTCGCTCACTTAGGAATTCGCCCAATTGCCAATTGCTCACATGGGAATTACTCAATCGGAACTTTGCTCACTTAGAAATTTGTTCAATTGGGAATCATCCACATGTGAATACTCTGGATACAATGCACTATGCTACCAAGGGTGGCTTACCTGAATTTGGGATACCTGTCGAAATGGAGAATGTGAGGTCGATTGATTAATTTTACATAGAATAATTTTACTTACTTTCCTTGCAACTGGATTAAAGTAGCAAGAGATTTTGATAAAGAGGTTAAAGATCACCAGTGATGGCTTCAGGTAACAAAACTATATCTAGGTAGGTAGCCGAACAAGTCCTGCTTTGTCAGGCAAAGGGGAGACTGTGGAATATGACCTCCACTAAGCATCAAAAAGCACCCAAAGAGTGCCTCTTATATAAGATATAGTCTTTTTTTGACTGTATAGTGTTGTTAAGCCTGTCTATCCAGCAATAGAGAAACAGGTACAGGTGTATCCACACCTGTTTTAAAATAAAAATTGCAATTCAAGACAAGGAAATTTAATGCTTGATGATATCACTGGTCATATCTGATGGACCAAACAATGACAAACTTTTGCTAAAAAATATGTTAGAAAAAACATTTACCAACTCCTTGCTTTCCCTCATCCAAGCAGAACTTTTACTAGTGTGTTTCCTCCAATTCAGGCGGATTTTGTATCAATTCAGCAATTGTTGAAAGTCAATCCATAGGTGCACACTAAACTGATTGTAGCAAACCATTCAAAAGCTTTTACTCCAGTTTAGGATTCTATCAGGAGAATTACGTGACTTTTTATTATTCTCTCATTACGAGTATATTTACTAGCATTCTATTTTATACTTAAGTTCGTGCTTATATTATTTTATATTGACTAGAAAAAAATTGTTCTTTCTAAGATTTTAAGTAGTAACTCAAGTCAATGAACTGGAAGTTTTGTGACTTGCATTACTATTTCTTGGCTTTAAAATAATTTGTAGCTGTCCATTGGGAAAGTGTTGGGTCCGTAGAAAGCTGGTGTATCAAGGTCGAACTCCTAGCTATCTCTTCAGCCCACTTTGAACTTTTTTCCAATTCATGGACTAGACGATCCCATTCAGGGGGTACACAAAAGATGTAAAAAACATATACTTCAGAGTTTGCTGCCTTAACTGTGTAGGTTGATACAGGGGGTGTAGAAAGTAAGCCCAAAGCTTCAACTTGTAAAATTTTACATTTATATAGAAATTATGCTTGAAGCTTCAACCCTAGAATTCTACATTCGAGTAGGAAGTATGGAGTACTTTCTACATGGAAGTACAATTTTACACATCGAAGCTTCAACCCTAGAAGGCTACTTCCATGTAGAAAGTGCCCCGGAAGTGTGTAAAATTCTGCTTTTATGTAGAAACTATGCATGAAGCTTAAACAGGCAAAAATCGACGTCAATTTAGAAAGTGTGTTGGGCACTTTGTTGATGGCAAGCCGCATTGGGAAATCACCATGCAAATGGACGAAATCGACAACCAGCCGCGCAAACATTTGCATAGAAATGGAGCGCCAAAGAAAGACGAAAAAGTGATAGTAAAATCATTCTTCACTATATTCTCCTTTTCTATTATATTTTGGAAAATATATTACTGGCGTCCATTAAACTATTTCCAGCAAACTTGTGTTATATTTCCATAATAATATTGGTGGTCATTCCAAATTTGTTTTATTATAGGTCGGGCTTTTTGCTATACCTATTTGTTTATTACATAGATCAGACCCATCAACAGGAGCGACGGGCCAAAGGCCCAGGCGCCAGCTTGCTGACTGCAAGCTCTAGAAGACCCCTTAGGGGATCTAGACAGGTAAGTTAATCCCTGAGGGGATTCCTTGTCTCATCCAGGAGACTGCGGAGCTCTCTGGTGAGGCCCCGCATTTAAAGTAATATAATCTTTGTTGTCATAGGAGTGGGGAACCAGACTGTTGCAGGACCTCCGAGGCTCAGCCAAGGAATTAGCTCTAACAGGTCAGTTCAGACCAGAAGCCTCCATCTTTTCTTAAACTCCTAAGGAAAGACCTGCACAACGAGAGGTGGCTTTTAACACTTCATCACAGAACTTTGTAGTCAGACTAGGAGAAAGGAAAATCCTCCATGTTTCTACAGAAAGTTAGCAGGATTCAAAATGCCTAACCAAAGGATACCGAGAGGTAATACTCTACACAGATCACCACCCAGAGTGGCGAGTGCTGGGAATCTGTTAAATTTGGGAAAAGAAGAGCAGCAATGGCATGCTGCCCTGGACCCAATGATCTCAGATCAAACTCCTGTGAGGGTTCAACCATTGCAACAGAATGCAAGGCATTTTACACCCCAAGGATGTTGGTGTACTGATTGACCATCAACCAGCGATTGCCATTGATCCGCAAGAGGCAGGCCTGGCGAATCCAAATCCAGACTCTGATGGACCACTGCAGCAAAACATGAAAAGTTCCCCACCAAAGGTCCAATTAGCAGGACCAGAAAGGGACGTTATTATGCCCGAATTGCGACCAAATCTGGATGAAAGGCATCCTGAAATCGAACCACAATTAGAGAGAATTCCGCAGGAGCAAGAGCGATTCTGCCAGCAGGAAAGAGCTCTTGAAATGTCCAATCAAAAATTGGGGATGCAGCTATGTCAATTGAAAGCGACCGTCAAAGCATTATTCTACATAATCGTGATTGCTGCCACAGAGGACAATAGGAGGGAAGCCGACAGTCATGACAGGAGCCCGATAGACAGGTTAGACTATGTAATAGGGGTGCAAAAAGAGACAACCGTCTCTTTGCTGAAACATATGCAGGCGCAGGGCCTAGTAGTAGGCCTGAAATTGATGAAGGGCAAAGACTTAACTTTGAGCCCAAAAGTTGGAGAGGTCCAGCTAGAGGTCTTTGATTCGAGGGAGCTGCGTAATCGGCAGACCTCAGGAATTCAAATCAGATAGCTCCGCAGCATCCAACTTTAACACGAGTGGTCTATGGTGGAAGACGAAACATAGTTGATCCAAAAACCTTTAGACCAGATCAACTGGAATGTTTCCCATACAGGGATTATAGATTTGACAGAGACAACATACCATCAAATCAAGGAGGCGTACCACGGCAACAAGATCCAAATCGAGTTATGTTGCAATCTCTGAACTCTGATATTGATCCAGTGTTAACAGCAGCTTATGATCAGAGAGAAATGCCAACAAATAATTTGGCACAAGAGATTATTGTTAAGAATATGGTTAAAGGTGTGTTACCCAAACTTTTAGATGAGAGTATGGTAAATCAGCAATTGCTTAGCTTTCTAACAGCACTTAAAGGCGAATTCCATAAGGATACACCCGAATCAGCCAAATATGAAGCACTACTAAGGCTTTCTAAAGGTAGACCAAAGACAACATGACCTATAGGGAGGCCAGGATAGCCATTAAAATGTCTTTGCACCGGAGTGTAACCTGGAAATGTTAACCAGGGAGTTGTTTGAGAACCAACAGAGACCTAATGAACAGGCTGTTGAATTTTTAAAAAGAGTTAGCATACTAGTGAAACTAGTAAAAGGTGATTTAGACTATCAGTCAAAACAGAGACTGATTATTGTCACCTTTGTGAAAAACAGTGATCCCACAATTCAGTCAGAACTGAAAAATTCTAAGCATTCCTTTAGAACTTGGTATGACTTGGCAGTAGAAGTTCATGATATTGAACATAGGTACAAAAATGCCTTTCAGAGATATGGACCAAAGGGTACACAACAGGATCCTATCCTTATTAATGAAGTAGGTATGCCAAGTGGGCATAATCCTGAAATCACCATAATTGCTAGAAACCAGTCGGAGGGATTTCAAACTGTAGGTAATCAGGTACAGGCCCAGACCCAGAGATCAAGGAGTGATTCTCCTGAAATAGTGGAGATTCCAGTTCGAGAAGCTCCTAGGGCTCAGACCAAAAAAGGTAAGAAAGAATCTCTTCTATTAAAGATTTCTAAAGATATGGTACAACTAGTTGAAAGGTTCTATCAGCTTCAGCAAAAACTTTATAATGGGCAAAAAATCGGTCCGATGTGGCTGTACCCGGCACAAGCCAGGGAGGTCAAGTTTCCCGAGATCCGACAAAGTCATGGTGTGAGCTCCACAAGAACATAACACATAATACTGCAGACTGCAGGACATTGCGAGTTCTGTCTGAGCGCACAAGCAGAGACAGAGCCAGCTTCCCTAGCTTCAATAGAGAAGGCCTCAACAGTTTTGCTAGAGGTAACTATAGAAGTAGAGGAGGTTATCCGAATGCCAAATTTAATAGTAGAGGCAGAGGTGCATACAACATTGGCTATTCAGGTTATCAAGATAGCCATGAAAGTTACCAACAGAATTCAGATTATAAATAGTTTCTGGAATTCAAAAGACGAAAGGAACTGCAGAAGCAGTATCAACAAATGTAGCAATTCCAACAGCAAGCTGCATTACAGCAACCTAAGCAACCTCAGGCTATTACGGGACCAACTCAGACTCTTCAACAGGGTCAATTCACAAATCAGCAGCACCAGAAGGATTATTCTAGTGGAATGGTTGCAAAGCAATCACAAATGAATCCTTTGGGTGAAGAAGATCAGAGAGTGAATTGGCCTAATGTGGTATTAGGTAGCATTGTCCAAATGAATGCAATTGCGCCACAAAGTGTAGTACCATCGGTACAAGTAGTAAAGAGAGGCTCACCAGCTAGCCCTCAGGAACAACATTTGCTGGATATCTACCCCAGAACAGTCCCATTCCATATTGAGGTTGTTATAGGAGGTCATAAGACTTTGGCTCTAATTGACACAAGAGCTCAGTGTACTGTAATGTCAGCTAAGTTTCTGGAAGAGACTTTGGGTCCAGACTACACTGAATATCCGAGGATATTAAATGTTACTGTAGCCAAAAGTAAAACAGTCCAAGCCCATGGGTATATCCAATTTAGAATGGATACATTGTATGGACAGTTTCTCGTAAAACCAATTGTTATACCTGAAGCAGGTGAAAATGAAATTGTGGAAATGGATTTTCTGGCTCATCCTCAGGTAGGAGCCATCATAGATTTCAGAAACAGGATGATGACACTAAACAATCCTCAGCAATGGATATACGCAATGCTGGACCAGCCCCAAACAAATTGTGGAGAGATCATGACCACGAGTGCCACTGAATCCACAACAAGTGCCGCCGGCCAGTGTCAGCCAAAGATTTGCCTGCTAAAGGTTTGGGTGCCAGTGGTGAAGGTGAATCGAATAAACTTACCTAGTGGTATGGATATGCCTCTGAGAGCAAAGCTTTGGGACAAGGTAGGCCAGAATCGCCTGAACGGAATCATAATAGAATCTGAAGAAACTGAAAAAAGGTTCCACATAGATAGTACCATAGTAGATGGTACCAAAGATGATTTTGTACTTATGGTATCCAACAACACAGGATCAGGATGCCATTTGAAATGTAATCAAATAATTGGCCATACTAATTCCATGTTCTGTGATGCGGATAACCAAGATCAACTGAAGGGGAAGATAGTTGAGGACTTCGAGAAGCTGCAAACCTGTGCAGTCCAAGCTAGACCTGATTCGACTCAATTGGATGAGAGAGAGTTCAGGGAAGTTTTGTACAGTATGCTGACTAAATTCAACATACCATCTGAGCAAATGGAACAAGCTCTACAATGTCTCACAAAGTAAAGAGACGTGTTCAGCAAGCCTAATAATCCTCCAACTACTACACCCTACTTAACCTGTAAAATACATACAGGCGATGCAGCACATGTGGCAAAAAAATACCACAGGACTGCTATTAATTTACAGCCACATGTTCATGAGCATGTCCAAGATATGCTTAAAAAGGGTGTAATAGAACCATCAAAGTAGCCTTGGGCAGCTCTGTTATTCCTGGTACATAAAAAAGATGGTACCAAGCGACCTTTAGTGGACTTCAGGGGTATAAATGATGTTACCAAGGATGATAAGTATCCCATTCCAAAAATGGGTGATTATCTAGACTGTTTAGGTAAAGTAAAGTTTTATACCACCTAAGATCTCAAATCAGGGTATTGACAAGTGCCAATGGACAAAAAAAGCAAGGAAAAAACTGCCTTCATATGCCTAGAAGGGCTTTATCAATTTAAAGTCATGCCTTTTGGCCTAAAGAATGGGCTAGCAGAGTTCCAGCACATGATGGAAAGAGTTTTGCATCCATATGTATGGAAAATCTGTCTAGTATATATAGATGATATTATTGTGTTCTCAAATAAGTTCGAGGAACATTTGGTAAATTTCGAGCTAGTCCTGCAAGCTCTAAGTAAGGCTTACTTGACCTTGCAGCTGGAGAAGTGTGAATTTCTCCCAGAGAGAGAGTCAATATTTTAGGACATATCTTGAACTCAGATGGAGTTTCCCCAGATCCCAAGAAGGTCAAAGCTATTAAAGATTTCCCATTCCCAAAGTCTAAAAAGAAGCTCCAAAGGTTTCTAGGAATGCTGCAGTGGCGTAAAAAATTTATACCAGGTTTAGCTAAACATACAGAACCTTTATACAAATTAATGGGAAAAAACAGTGTTTGGGAAATATCGGAGATTCACTATCAGGCTTTTCAGAGCCTAAAAGATGCACTATTGTCAGTGTCTTTTCTGAGGTACCCGGTTTTGGACGGGTTTGCAGACTTTGTCCTTCAGACAGATGCCAGCAGGACAGCACTGGGAGCAGTTCTCTACCAGGAGACCAAGTCCAACTGCTGGGTAATTGCTTATAATAGCAGAATTCTGAAAGCGGAGGAGAAAAAGTGATCACCCATGGAAAGAGATTGCTTGGCCGTAGTGTATGGCTTGAAGTTATACAAGCATTACCTAGTAGGTCATAGAGTGATCATAAGAACTGATCACAAGCTGTTGCTTTTGATGAAGGTCAATGTGATGACAAATTGTAAGTTGAAGGGATGGTATTCATTCATCTTTCAGTTCAACCATAAACTAGAGTATGTGCCTGGAAAACAAAATGCCATGGCAGACTTTTTGTCCAGAATAGATTAACCAGATGGTCAAGCGGAAAAAATACCACCAAAATGGGAACACATGTTCTCAGAGGATAAACAAGAGTGGAATGTAAAAGATTGGGAAGCACAGCTAATTGAGAAAACACATCTCAATTTGGTGAGGAAATTCAGAATTCTGACAGATCCGAATCCTGAAGATGGTACTCCTTTATATCTGGAGCCAAAAAGTGATGAAAATCAAAGGATTGATACAAATCCAAGATTTACACAGATATATCCTGAAGATTCTGAGGGTGATCCAGAATCTATTTTGCCAGCAAACTTGGGAAATGCAGTAACTATGAGGAGCATGGCGAAAGACACAGGAAGGAATAATCAGGGCCCAGGTCCAGCCTGATGGCAGTCAGGGCCAAGTACAAGAACAAGCAGGTAACCAATAGAAAAATAAGGAAAAGAGAGTTACCTGGTTATATCAGGAAAAGGAACCGCAACTTACTTTGGCAGACCCCAAAGAAACTGAGTTGCCAAAAGGGCTCATTAGAGATGATCTCATGGCCCTCTTGCAGAGAAAGGATGATGTATTAAAACCCTATGTTGATAGATTGGGTCCAAGTATCACAGTGGATTTTATATCCAGAATGAGGTGTTATATGGTGAAGCCAGACTAGGAGCTGATGATCAAGTGGTCGTCCCATCCTGCCTAAAAGACAATACTCTGCTCTAGTACCATGGCGCCATTATGATGACAGATCAGGGGTTCAAGAGAACCCTTGCTATGATTGAAAAATGGTTCTGGTGGCCTGGAATAAAAAAGGATGTCAGGTATTGGATAAAGTTTTGTCCAACTTGCTAGATGGCTAATCCAGGAAATGCCGAAGTTCCACCATTGATACCAATAATTCCAGATGGTCCATTCGACATAGTATCAGTAGATATATTGAGTATTTCTCCATTAAGTGAGAAGAGACCATATGTCATAGTCTATCAGGACTACTTTACAAAATGGGTTGAAGCTGAACCGATCCCTGACCAGTCAGCTAGCACTGTTGTAGATACTTTTCTACAAGCCATTGTATTCAGACACGGGACTCCACGGAGACTACTCAGTGACAGAGGAGGTTGTTTTACCTCAGATCTGATAAAGGAAATCTGCAAGTTGTTAGAGTGTCAAAAAATTTACACCACAGTAAAGTGGCGATTGAGGAAAAAGATAACTGGCGACAATATTTAGGAGCTGTGGTCTTTGCCTACAATGCTACACCACATGCAGCAACAGAGCAATCCCCTTTTTCATTGCTTAGAGTTCACGAGGCAACCTTCCAGTTAAACTTGTAGAAAGTGTACAATATTGTAATGCTGGACATTAATGCAGAGGCTTACAAATTTGTGTTGACAAACCATTTAGTCAAGGTTTAGGAGGATATTGCTAAAAATATCCAGAGTGCTGCCGAAAAATAGAAGAAATACTTCCATAAGAAGTCCAAAGAACATAAGTTCAAAGAGAAGGACTGGGTTCTGCTCAAAGTTGACAAGCAGAAAAAATTAGGACTATCATGGTTCACTCCATTCATAATTACGGACATTTCGCTAGCAGCTGAAAATGTTGTCAAAATTGTTCATTGGGACAACTTGCTAAATTGCTAAATGGTTTCAACCAGCAGGTTGAAACAGTTTTGTTATGAGACCACTGGGGTCTTGCCGTGAATAGCACGAGTCAATCAGGAATGGGCACCCAAGGAAAACACATAATTTTCCAATATGGTGCAAACAGTTACAACTGGAGGGCCAAAAAATTTTTTTTCATTTTGAAATTTGCTCAAGACAAATCTATGTGCAATCTCACACAGATTTTTTCAATTTAGTGTGCATTCTTGCATGTGTAAGTACTCATTTTAAAAATATGTTGTAAAATCTTGCAACATTTATCACATTAAGTAGTATTTGTATTTATTTTGTAAATTTTGCATATTTTGCAGACTTTGGGAAAAATTCTTCGGAATTTTTGACCAAAGTGACAACCCAAAATATTCTGGACAATTTTCAAAAAATCATAACTTTCAAAATTTTTCATTTTTCCAAAAACAAATTATAGCTGCCTCGCTTATCTGAATTCTGTACTTCCATCGGAAGGAAGAAGTGAAACATTCCCCATATCACATAAAAAGGAAATTAGCAGAACTGATAGATTATACTTTTTCAGCACTCAGAAATTTTTATAAAAATTTTAAATTTTATTATTCGAAAGAAAGAAATTTTCAAAAAGGAAAATGGGAAAAGGCCTGCAGAACCGCAAACAGGCTCTGACGCACGAGTGATCACACACAGAGTGACACGTCAAGTATGGGAACGTCCAGCACCGGCAAGACAGCAGGTTTTTCTTTAATGATGGTAAGTTTCGAACTTAATTTTATCAAATATTCTTGGAAATTGCAGGAAATGCCCAGAAGTCACTCGAAGATGAACTCAGCGCCCCAAAGGGCAGACGAGGTTAGGACTTAGAGGGAACAAAAAATGGGAGTACCGAGAATTGGAAACTCACAGCCAATCAAGGAATTTCCTAAGTTGGAAATAAACCTGACATCAGCAAGAGTTAGACCTTTTCAGGGAAACCTAGAACCCTGGGTTCAGCTTATTCAAATTGGAATTATCAAATTTCAACAAAAACTAATTATTTTCAAATCAAATTATATCACTTTTTGATATCAAAATCACAAAAAAATATTGATCTCAAGTGCTATAAAAATTGTAAATACTGAGCACCACAAATGGAGCATAGTTGGTCCCTCTAGCAGCTGGTCAGAGATTGGTGTCCGATCAAGTGGTGGACAATCGGGTCAGGTCTACCCTCCCCAACATATAGAGGTAGCAAGGGTAAGATTTGGTTGCCTACCAGCTCAATGTTTGTATATCTGTGGCTCACCTAACAAGCCTGCACTAAATTTATTTTCTGCAAAACTTAACCCGCTTGGTGTTTTGGTGTTGGTGTGCTATAGACCCAAAGCATATGCCAAAAAAAGGGGAATAAGTACAAAAATTAATAATATCTTTCAATATTCAGATTACAACATCAAAAGCGTTGTAAGGATCCATGAACTGAACCAGTGGTTCAAAGCCACTTTCGGATATTGGCCATCTAATCCCAAGGAACCAGTCCTGGTAGACATGGGTAAAGTTGGCCAAATCCTACACTACATCCGAGAAATATTGATCTTCAGAGGACAACCAGTTTGTGGATTTGACATCGAAAAAGTCAACCCAGACAAAGTCACCGCCTTGTTCAAAACGAGAGAGGTTGACAACCCAATGGGAAAGCAGTTCGCCCGCTACCAATGGTCAGACATACATTATTGACACCACCAGCCTAATACAAAAGGAATGGACAAGTCTTCAAGACTTCCTCAATTCCGATATGCTATTTGCCAGATAATCAGTATAGGAGGACCTGGTAAGTATATATAACGTATGTGGATCAGGGCCAGAAAATAAGGATAGAGACAAAACCGTCCCCTTACGGAAATATCTTAGGAAGACCAAAGGTCCGTACTTCAATTTAGACCTTTTGCCTTGACCATGGTAGGAGTCAACCTAGAGAAAAAACGTTTTCAGATAGGTTTTTGTCCCCAAACCTTCCGGTTAAAGGGATTGTTCACAGAATTTTATCCAATAGATGTGGGTCCCTACCAGTATGATTTTTCACTAAAGGGGAACCCTGATCGGTTTGCTAAGAAGAGAGTTTTACAGGAAGAGCTTAGGAATGCAGCTCTAGATGCGTATTATTCACTGCTGGTCATGTTTGCGGCAATTCACTATGGCATGGCCGATCAACTGCTTATGCAAATGCAAGTTTTCGACCATGACAAGGTTGATCCCAAACAGATCAATAATGTTGACCTTCATTTTTACCAATGATATTCAACTATACCAGGGCACATGAATAAAGAAATAGGACTAGGTTCCCAGGCAATGGAAACTGATCAGGTACAGCCAAACCTAGTGTATCACTTGATGAAATGTGAAATGTACAACCATTGGGCAATTCAAATGCAGAGAAATAACAACCGTTATTATACCGCATCCACAGAGTGTAACCCCATTCATCCCCAAGGGGTTCAGTTGCCAAGTAGTTTTTACCCGCTACTCCCAAGGGATAGAAAACCACTAAAGGATGACGGATATAGCAAGGACAGTGATCCCGACGAAATTCAGGACATGCAAATGC
The DNA here is from genome assembly GCA_963922205.1 of Romanomermis culicivorax. NCBI lineage: Eukaryota > Metazoa > Nematoda > Enoplea > Mermithida > Mermithidae > Romanomermis > Romanomermis culicivorax. The sequence continues at coordinate 1,001,499 of CAWUHX010000064.1, forward strand.
CAGACTGGGTTAATATGGCCAAGGATATACTGGAAAATATCAAATCAGGAGGTTCCTATTGGGATTTAGATGGTAAGATATGGCTGACCTTGTATGAAAATGCTAAGCTATACTGGCAACAAGCTGAGAAGCCCGAAGAAATACCGCAAGAGGCGTTTTAAGGTAGCAATCACTACCCAGTTGACATACAAGGCCATAAGGAAGTATATAAGACAAACTTTTACACGCCAAATTTGGCCAAAATCTCCAGTATGTTAGATGAGCAAAACTTTCTGGAGTTGGAGCAAATCTGTAGATTTATGCCATTGGCCTATCATTTGGCATGACCCACTCTAGAGGGGAGTGCTATTATGAAACTAATGTGTTGCTAAAATATAATTTTTTAAATAGTTATACTAGGGAAGGCCAGGAAGCAATCAAACGCATGTGCTGGAAGTCAGGTGATCACCTGCATTACTATTTAGAGTTAGCAGCCACATTGCGACCATTTGAACCCCGAGTGACAACCAAAAAGGGGTATACACATGGCAAAATCGATTTGGATTTGTCCGGTTATGATATAGGGAAGCTGAAGTGACTTAACAAATTGGCGACTACAAATCGTTGCTAAAGGACAAAGCTTATAAGGTGAATCCCTATTATTACGTGACTTTTTACTATATAGGTTTCGAGACATTGTCACCAGGATTGCGGTATCCTATGAGGGAAGACATCGATCCAGTCGATTATTCAACAGCCTATGCACTGCAAAATCCGCTAGAAATCAAACCGGAATTCCTCACCAGGAGTTTCGGGGAGAGAATGCTGGCTTCAGATATGCCTGGGTATACATTGACATATAACCCAGCCATTCAGTTAATTACTAAAGTACTGTTAAATCGTCCCACCATTTCCCAAACAGTGCAAGCTGGAGGGTCAGGACAGGTTAAAATGCAACCGCAAGCACCAGCACCGGTGGTCAAAGCGAAATAACCAGCTTTGGACACCACTGCTCCTCAAGCAGCTGCAGTAGTAGTCATGGTGCGGCTGCCAACGCAACAAGTTGTGGCACAGCCGACCCCAGTAGATCAGGTACAAAAACCGGCAGAGCCTGAACTGGAAGTGGTCACCATAATGCAAACTGTATGTCCGGCACCAGCTGTTTTGCCAGCTAAAGTAAAACAACTGTTGCCTAAGATACGGAATTCAGACTCCAAGTCCAGTTCGGAGGAGGATGAGAAAGAAGAAGATGAAATTCTGGAATCTGAGGGCCAGACATCGGAGAACAAAAACTTGATAAACGCCAAAACTCAGCAACAGGCGATTGAGAAAGAAAAGATCCAAACTGAAATAGACAAAGCAGCAACTAAAATGTCGGGAATTGATGTCAGACTGGACAGGATGCAGGAAGCACCCCAGGAGATACCTGTCCAAGCTAAGGACGCACACAATTTTCACCTGGAAGTGAGGGAACAGGCCCTCCTGGTCAAATTACGAGAGCAGAAAAGACTGTCCCAGCAGAAATTCCTGCAACAGATGCACTGCAAAAGAAGTTGAAGGAGCAGGCTTATGCCAATGACAGCTCAGATTCAGCAATAGCAGCCACAGAGCTGATGAAGAGGGGGGAGATAACTCAGGAAGGAATCCCTGGAGTTTACTCTCCTGAAAAGGTTCAGCAGATGTTGGCTGAAGGTATGTCGGAAAAGTTTATCTGACACTTAGGCTGAGAAAAGGTAAGACGTAGGCAAAGGCTAAGTAAGGCCAGAGCAGGTAGACTTGCAGCTCAAGAACGGCAGCAACAAGGAACGCCTGTGACTGGCTCCGAAAATGACGCTTATGATACGGCTGAAGAAATGATGACCCATGAAGTTTCGACATGTCAAAGGTCGAAAATGGAGACTAGGAAAAGTCAAAAGGAAACGAAGCCGTCCAAAAGTCAAACAAAAGCGGAGACCTATAAAGGCCAAACGAAATTGGATAGGACAACAGTGTCCACTGCCTCATACTCTCAAACACAATCGTTATCGAAAACTGGCCGAGTGGTTAGTACATCATCTGGCAGGTGTAAGTCCATTCCCACAAGCTATACCGCTAAGGCTAAGAAACCTGCAGGAAGTGTCTTGGTAAAGCCCAATTTTGAATCGGAGGAAAAACTGATCAAGAAGGTCAAACTGAATGTGGTTCTTCGCCTTTGACCGCCAAGAAAGGCCAATAGTATACAGGATGGTCAATGATGCCATGGCCGAAATTCATGATAAGTACTGCCAACAGTTCGAAATGCAGGGTGGATCTATGTTTGATGGAGAACACATCCCTGAAGAAATTTGGGAATGGATAATTTTAGCTCCTATTCCCAGGTGACTTCAGGAATACCATGCTTCAGACATGTTCACGGCCATCAGGTACATGGCCCTGATGATATTTTTGCAGTTCGATTTTGCTCCGATCACGCCCATGGCAATTTGTAGGTGGTATGCCCAGGCATGCTCGTTTGCAAACAGACAACTGGTCATCAAAGCCCAGGGAAACCAAGTAGATGAATTCTACATTGCGGCCTTTAATCAATACATCTTTATGGGCTCACAAAGTATAAACCAGATGGGTGTAAAAAGGAAGGCACTGGGTGATGACAGAGTGCAAGCTGATAAATATCAGTGAATGGCTGCCAAGCACCCAGGTAAGTTCGAAGTGCCTAGACTTCCACCGGCTTAGAGACAGCCACCGATGAGGCAACAACCCTCTACCTCGACCAGCCAGATGTCCTATAGTGAAGCCACTAGTACTTCATACCAAAGTCTACTTTCAAGATCTCAATCAATATCATCAAAATCTTTAAATTCAAGTTTTGGGACTCAAAACCAATAACATAACGGCTCCACTAGCAGTGGCTCAGCGCAAAGGCAACAGGGGAGAGATGACGAATTCTCAAACCCTGCCCCATACCAATGTAGACTGGGGTATGACCGAGGTCAAGCCAGAGGAGGCTTAAGAGGGGGCCCTCAGCGACCCTACAGAGGCTGAGGAAACTGGCAACACCAAGGCCAAGACCCGGATGCAGAATTCTACAATCCAAATTTCCAAACGCTTGGTTGAGGCCACGGAGGCCAACAAGGCCAGAGGGGATACTATTGAGGAATGGCCAGGACAGAGGTCATAATCCAGGCCAACAAGGGCAGGATGGAGATCATACCCCAGGCCAACAAGTCCGAAGGGGATACTATTGAGGAAGGCCTCGAGGATGCTATAGACGGGGTGGGCAGCAGCAGTAAATAGCTGCACAACTTTTGGCCCAAAAATCGTCTTTTCTTACATATATTTTTACTAATTTCATAAAACATAAAATACAAAAACACTAATAAAATTACAAAATCCAAAAAAATATCAAAAAATCACAAAATCCAAAAATATTATTTAAATTTTGTTGCTGCTGGCCAACAAAGAATTCTTTTTTCAAACAACCAGTGCAAAAATGCAACTGCGAAAATATTTTTAAACTTCAGCCACATTTTTTGCTCAATTTTTCAGTGAATTTTACCATTTTCTGATACATTCCCCATCATCTTTATTGTATCATAAAATATTATCTTGTATTTTGATTTAATCTAGAAAAATAGAGACATTGGAAAAGATTTGCATGCAATTAGACTGACGGCCCATGGCTTGCCACAACATGCAGACCGAGCAACCGAACCCAAAATTGACCCCATTTGGTGCTGACGTCATTGTCAAACTCCTTAGGGCAGGAGGTAATCCATCAAAGGCCAAGGTCAAAATGGGCGTCACTTGCCAGCCATTGCAGTGAAGTCCTTGGTATTTATTGTGTCCAACAACCATTATTGGAGTCCGAGTGAGACAGACTGTGAAAATGGGAGTCAGCTGGACAGTAGACATTTTTGGTTATTTTTCTAATGTCCGAGTAACCCGGCCAAAAGTTCTTTTTCTACCTCCCCTAGGTCGGTTTCAATGCGCGAGGGATGTTGGGCACCCTGTTGATGGCAAGCCACGTCAGGAAATCACCATGTAAATCCACAAAATGAACGACCAGTGGCGCAAACATTTGCTTAGAAATGGAGTGCCAAAGAATGACGAATAAGTGATAGTGAAATCATTCTTCACTACATTCTCGTTTTTTATCATATTTTGGAAATATATTGCTGGCATTCATTAAACTATTCCCAGCAAACCTGTGTTATATTTGCATGATAACATTAGTGGTCATTCCACATTTGTTTTATTATTTGTTGGACTTATTGCTATACCTATTTGTTTATTATTTAGATCCGACCAATCGACAGGAGCAAAGGGCCAAGGGCCCAGGCGCTAGCTTGCTGACTGCAAGCTCTGGAAGACCCCTTAGGGGATCTAGACAGGTAAGTTAATCCCTGAGGGGATTCCTTGTCTCATCTAGGAGACTGCGGAGCTCTCTGGTGAGGCCCCGCATTTAAAGTAATATAATCTTTGTTGTTGTAGGTCTGGGGAACCAGACTGTTGCAGGACCTCCGAGGCTCAGCCAAGGAATTAGCTCTAACAGGTCAGCTCAGACCAGAAGCCTCCATCTTTTCTTAAACTCCTAAGGAAAGACCTGCGCAACAAGTGTGCCTTGGCGTCTTGACTAGGATTTTAAAGTTGATAGTGCAGTCTCTCTATTGAAAAATTTCAAAAAACACCTAAGGATCATAGAATCTAATGGTTTTACTCATTTTTCACAATTTTCAATAAGCATCCCTGAAGTAGTTGAATAACATGTCCCAGAAACAATGATTAAGCATAGGGAATCATCAAAAACGTGTCCCTAATGTTTAAAAATTGTGCCCTGAGCAAAACTTCCTTGTAAAAATGAGTAAAACCGTCAAATTGTATGACTTGTGGATGTATTTTCTGGAAAAATAGTAAAATCCTTAGATTCCAAGAATCTGACCACTTAATTCTTAAGTGTTTTTACGAAAATTTTTGAATTCACCATTTGATCTCAGGCTCGAATCCTCTAAAATCTAATGATTTTACTCGTTTTTAAGTTTTCTCACATTCTTATGTACTCTATACAAATTTTTTGATGATTCCCTGTGCTTAAGCTTTGTCTTCTGGGACATGTTTTACACTGATTTGGGGCACAATTTTCTATGCATTCTGTCAAAAACATGCCTTGAAACATTGAAAACGTGCCTTGAAAAGCAACGCCAGAGCATAGGGAATCATCAAAAAAACGTGTCCAAAGTACAGAAAAAAAGTGTCCCAAAATAAAATTTTTTGTAAAAATTTTGTGAAAAAATTAGTAAAACCATTAGATCATTAGATTATAATGACCCTCTTGAGTTATCAACTGACAACTACAGTCAGCAACTATAGTATTGCTTTTTTACAAGAAAAAATTTCACATTTTAATAAAATCTAATGGTTTCACAAAATTTCTGTACAATTTTAGGGAGAGTATAACAGATGGATCATTGTGGTTTTGATCTGACTGTTAAAATCTAACAACCGTTTTTGATGAGACTCAAAATCTAACAACTGTTTTGATGAGACTCTTAAAATTTAACAACATAAAATCTAAGAAAGTTTTATACATTTTTACAAAAAAAATTTGCTCGGAACTTATTTTCCAGTACTTGGGGCATGTTTTTCAATGATTCCCTATGCTCAACTATTGTTTTCAGAACACTTTTTCTACTCTTATGGGAATGACTCCTTACAAAATGCATGCAAAATCTTATACAAAAGAGTAAAAAACATGTCCTAAAAACAATGGTTAAGCATAGGGAATCATCGAATTTTCTTGTGAAAAAAGAGCAAACTGTTGGACCATTATATTTTATGCTAAGATCTAGCAATCTAACGATCTGATGGGTTCAACCACTGAATCGTTAGATCCTATGCTAGGGGGACCTTACTTGCATACAAAATTGAAGCATTAGACTTGTTAAGAATGAGCAAAACAAACCAACTGCTCCACAACGCACAAAACTAATGGAATGAATTATTGTAGACTAGATGGTCCATAACTGAAACACTTGACAGTATCAAGTTACCAGACAAAGTGAACAGTGTCATATTACGTTAAACCATTTAATTATATGAGATTTTAAAAAATTTTTAAAGAATGCAGGAGGAACTGATCAATCGACAGACTATAGTCAACAGCTGATGAATATGCCAGACAGTATTGATTTTCTAAATTTTGAATTTTCGTGATAATTTCTTCAGATAGAAGTAATTTTAATTTTTTAGTGTCTTAAAATCTACCAACCTAACAGCTTTTCTACATTTGTTGGAGGTGCATTTTTACATATTTGGGACACGTTTTTCAATGACTCCCAAGCTTAAGCTTGTTTTCTGGTCACATTTTTCACTGTTTCAGAATATATTTTCCAATAAATGTTTTCTTCTAAAAATGTGTCCTGTAACAGTAAAAAAGATGTCTAAAAACAATGCTTAAGCACAGGGAATCATTGAAAAACGTGTCTCCAATATGTAACAAATGCACCCTGAACAAAAATTTTTCATGAATAATTGAGTAAAGCCGTTAGATCATTTGATTCTATGACCCTCAGAGGTTCTGGAATTTTTTTCAGGTATGCAGAATAAACTGAGTATTTGACAGACTATAGTCAACAACTGTAATATGGATTTCCTTAAAAATGACCTAAGGGTGTTACAAAATTTTGTACAGTTTCTGTTAGTATAACAAACCATCTACTCAACAAAGCCAAGAACTATTAAAATGAATTATTGTACACTAGATGGTCAACATCTGACACACTTAACTATAACAAATTACAGGAGGAGGTACCACTCTATGGCATTACACAGTAGTTTTAAAAAATTTTCTTAGGAATGCAATATAAACCAATCATCAGCGAGGTTATAGTCAACAGCTGCAGCATCGATTTTGCAGAAAAAATTTACATTTTGTTAGATTTTGATAAATTTAGAGGGTTTACTGTGAGTAAAACCATTAGATCATTAGATTCTATGGGTCTGATTCTTTACAAAATGCATGCAAAATCTTACCACCAGAAGAGCAAAAAACATGCCAAAAAATGATTGAGCTCAGGGAATCATTGAAAAATGTGTCCCAGGTAAAATGAGTCCCGAGCAAAAATGTTTTTGTAAAATGAGTAAAAAACTGTTAGATTGTTAGATCATTAGATTTGATGCTGGAATCACTACAATCCAAAAATTTAAAGGATTTACTTATTAGACCGTTAGATTCTATGGCAGGGGGATTTTTTTAAAATCTAAAAGTTTTACAACCATACATAGTTGAAATGTTATACTTGTGGAGAATGAGCAAAACAAACCAACTGCTGGACAAAATTATATTGAATTATTGTGGACTGGATGGTCAACAACTGATGCACAACTGATGCACAATGGTATCAAATTACCAGATGTACATGACAGTATTGTATTATGTAAGCAGTTGAGTGCTCTGGACGAACTGGTCAATTGACAGGCTATAATCAACAGCTGAAACATAGGGCAGCTATGTCGATTTTTTCAAACTTTAGTTTTTCCCAACATTTTTGTACATTTTTTTCATTTAAAACCATTAGACCATTAGATTTATCAAAATATGTTACTGTAGACTAGATGGTTAACAACAAATGCACCAGACTGTATCAAATTACCTGATGTGTTAGACGATATCAAGTCGCAAATTTTAAAAATTATAGCAAACTAAATTATTTCCTCGGTCAGCAGGGGGAGTCTCTCAAAACTGCCCACTAGGGCTGCAACATAGGAGGGGCATCGCCTGCAGGCAGACAAGAAGCTAATCGGAGGCTCAATTCTGTACAATTATTCATGCAGGTCATAGTGGTCATAGTTGAGCTGCTGTTTGAGTAAAATCTTGGGAAAGTCTATATACAATGAAGTATTGTTTATATGAGATCATACTGTACTTGGAAAATTACTTAGTTATGATGTCACAAAAAATGAGCAAAGTGACTGCTTACATGTTGAATTTTCATGATAACAATAATTCATTTCATCACCCATCAATAGAAAATACAAAGTAAATAATTGTTTTGTGATTAGCAGCAAAATTGTTTAGAAAACATTCTTGAAGGTACTCAGTTGTCCTACAATAACCATTTTATCGTTTTTTATACTTGGTAGATGTTTGGTTTATACATGGCTCTTCATCTCTACAATAATTTTTTAAAATGTATGTAATAAATAATTGCATTTTGAAACAATGTAAATCGTTTCTGAGACATTGCAAAACTTGCTACAATTTTTCAAATATAAATTTACATGTGGATTTGATGGCTCAAAAAACTTCAAGCAAAAAATCCCAAGATTTATCCAAAAAAAGACAAGAAGAGAGCATCAAAACGCCTACTGTATTCTTCAAACCATCAGCCACCAGCATAAGAGGGAGGAACGTGAAAGTCATAATTATACTACGGTAAGTAATGATAATAAATAGTTGGATGAAAAAATACTCAAGCAAGTACCTAGACCTTAAGAGCATCTTGTGGCTTTTATTACATCATATTTATAATAACACTGCTATAGAAATAGATTCTAAAATACAAATTTTAGTGAAATCTTTTTCCCTAAAAGTCACATATTATAGACTTGATTTATGATTTTAGTTGTCATAGGAAAACAACTGCCCTACCCATAGGAACATTAGAATTTGCTACTTTTCTACACAAATCCAACATTCCTAGCATAGTGGTTGGAAATTCTGGGAGACTAGCCCTTATATTTAAGAATGGTGAAGACATTGATGAAAAACTTATCAAACATAAATGTAAAGCTAGTTCCGATCACTTGAATACAAATAGAAAAATGATCACTCACTGTAAATAGTTTTATACAAAATTTTATAAAATAGTACACCATATAATTTTAGTGCTTTATAGGTTTTCAATTCCAAAAGAAAACAAGTTTAAGATCTTAGAGATGCTTTATGCCACTTTGTATGTGATTAAAATGTTGGAAAAATCAATGTGTTAGCCAATTATTTTACTGTAATGTTGTCTTCTTTATAAAAAGCATTTGGATACATTTTGCAATTCAAAAAAATGGAAACTTTTTCCAAATATTATGTCCACCAAGACAGTTGCAACGTTTTAAATGAACAACATGCAGCTATTAATGAGCCTTATATGTATTGAACATTGGGCATATGTTGTAGAGAATGAAATTGTAGGAAATAGAATAGCACATTTATCTAGAATTATCATCATGAAAGGAAGGCGTGCAAAAGTTGTCAACAAAATGCCTCACTAATTTGCCTTTAAGAACAAATGATATTGACAATATTGAAATAAATTTGAAAAATGATTTGAAAGAATTCAAAACATTTGAATTTAGGAATGTAATAGTCAAGTTACATTTTTAGATTTCATTCAGGTATAAGGTCCTTGGTGTTTTACATTTACATTTAATTTTTAATTGCTGCAAAAACTGTTTTATTATGGTTTCTTATCAAGTGTGTAGTCTTCACTGTAATAAAATTCATGAAGAAAAAATTCAAAAACATATACATATACATAAAAATAAATAGATGATGTAGATACTCTTGTCAAAGGTTTAGAGGCAAATGACTAAACATTCAGTTTGAGTGCTTTCTAGAATTACAGATAACATAAACTATGAACATATTCCAGGGCAATGTCACTCAATCACTATAATCTTAATAAATTTCTTCTAATGATATTTTCTATATTTCTATGCTCAATTTTATAATGTGAAAATTACTGGCTCTAATACAGTTTGACTGTGTATAAATCCTTTTTTGTTTTGTTTAAACAATATAGCACAGTGGTTACTCCTTTCAATTTCATGCCACGAAATGGCCATTTGATCATAAAATGCAAAAGTTTACAAAGTGCAAGTGATTTTTACAAAAAAGTTAGCTTAAACGTAATAGTTGCCTTTCATATATTCATAAAATATGATATTTATAATTTACACCCTGAACAAGTACAAAGCATTGTATGTGTAAAAATAGTATATTACATTCAGTAAATTATACAAGTGTAGGGTTAAAATCAGTATAAAAATACAGTTAGGGTAATAATTTTGATATATTTTCAAAGTATGATGACTATAATCTACCCCTACACTTGCAAAATCTTGAACTTGCTGTATTATTTTTTGCATATTTGAGGATTTGCAGAAGTGTACAGTTAACCATTTTCCAAAATACATATACCTTAGACATAAACACCACCATTATTCTCACCAAAAAATTTGCTTAAATATGTAAAACTTTCAGTCCAAGCATTTTTTGGACTAATATGCTAACATTTTCTCTCCCATTATGATGAACTTCAATGTGTTCATGGACCCTCACCTTTTCTTAATGAAACATTATCATGTCAGGGTCATTTTGGTGCTATATAATTTTTAATGAGCTAGTGTTTCAGATAACTGTTTTGCAATGTTATGTGTTAGGCTGCATTAAAATTACACAAATTAAAGACTGTTACAAAACCTTTTGCACACAAAATTTTTGAACAAATGAATAAACTTGTGAAAAGCATTATTTTACTAAAAATTTGTAAATTTGAAATCGCATAATTAACAGATAAACAGAAGACATGTTTTCATCAAATACCTAACATACAGGGTAGTGGTCACTCTGGCAGTTTTGTGATGTCAAATGAAGTAGTTTTCTATTTACAGTATGATTCTGTATGAGCTATGTCTCATATTCTATTGACTCCTCATCAATTTAATGTACAAGTCAGACAATTTTCGACCATTACAGACAAGTATTGATGATTTTTGTACATATCTATACAAAATCGGATGTTAGGTCTCCCTCAAGCTGTAAAAGGGAGATTTTTTTGGAAAATTCTCTCTTATAGGTGGAGGAGGTTGTTTCTTTTCCAAGTATCAATACTTTATGATTTATCTGGGACACAATTTTTTGTTAAAAACGAGTAAACCCCTCAGCTGGTGAAAAGTCTTATGCACAAATGTAATATTTCCTGAAAAAATTGACATCAGCTGCTGACTGATCATAAATTTATTCTGAAAATAAGTGAACCTGTAAAACAATAAGATTCTAGAGGGTCGAAGGTCTTAAAAGTTGATGATTTCACTGTTAAAATGTCAATTTTTTCGGAAAGTTGTTGATACCCTATGATGCATCAGCTTGAAAAACATGTCTAATGCTGAACCTTTGTAAAAATAAAATCTAACCAATTTTTTCATATTTGGCACATTTGTTTTTTAACACAGGTTTTTACTGTTTGGGGTACATTTTCTCATTGCATTATCCAACAGCAAGATTTTTGTTGAATTTTTTGAGTGAAATCACTAAATTATTCAATTTCATTCAAAATGTTAATTTAAACTTGACATTTAAAATCTAACAGTTTTACTCATTTTTGCTAAAAGTTTTGGATACAATTTTTTGCTAATGAGCATTGTTTTTGAGTATATTTTCACTGTTTTGACATAAATCTGATTCTAATTATGTCACGATGGGTATAGTTTTACCTCCTGCACACCTATAAATTTCAAATATGAAATTCTATTGGGTTGAAAAAATCGGGTGTAGCCATTTTTTAAATTCATTTTCACTCCAAAAATTCCATGTAATTTTCATATACTATTGGATTGGCAAGAAAGTAATGTCCACTTTTAGTCATGTTATCAAGCAACTTTTTTCTTAAAATCCAGTCAAATAAATTGGGTTTTGTTTTGAATGATCGGGTCAGTTTTCAATCGGCTCACAATGTCTGTTTTATTGCTACCTAAAACAAAGTGTGTCTGCGCTGATCATAAACTTCATTGCATTTTGTATGAGTATGATTCCACCAGAACTGCAGCTGAGGCAATGAGAAATATATGGAAAGCATATGGTGAACCTGCTGTGCTCCAATGGTCAGTCAAATAGTGGTTTGCAAAGTTCAGAACTGGCACCCCTAGTATAAAAGATGAAACCCATAGTAGATGACCAGGTGAAGTATCAGAAGCAGACATTCCAGAACAACTGGACCTCTATCAAAAAGCAACTACTATGGAAAAAGAAGGAGTCCTTGCCATTACCCACACTACTTTTGAAAATCCAATGAAGCAGATGAACGAGGTTTGCATGCCCCTAGCATTGATGGATCACAAGTTGAATGATCATATTGTGCAATAGTGCATTATCATTTTCATGTCGTTACTTCCATGGTAAAAATTGAGCCATTCCTTGATCAAATCATCGCTGGTGATGAAAAGTGGTTTGTGTATGTTAACACCATCCAGGGGCGACAATGGGTCAGGAAATGCTCTAAACCAGCACTAGTGCCAAGGCATGATCTACAATCACACAATGTTATGTTATGTGTATGGTGGTTAACCCAGATAATCGTCCACTTTTAGTCCCCTGTACCTGGTTTGACTATCTCTGCTAAAGTCTATGAAGACCACTTTGATCATTTACAAAATGCCTATATTCAAAAGGAGCCTGAATCTGTAAACTGCAAAAGAGTACTCCTTCTCCATGACGATATCTGTCCACATACTGCTGCCATTTTCCAGGCAAAAATCCAGGAATTAAATTGGTATTCTTACTCCATCCACCATATTCACTAGACATTGCACAATCACATTGTTATTTGTTCCAGTCATTGCAGAATAGCCCTGTTGATATGAAATTTGAAAAGTATGACCAGGTAAAAGCGTTGATACAGAACCTTCTTGATTCAAAGTCACAAGCTTTCAATTATGCAGGCATTTCAAAGCTGACTGTGAAATGGTAAAGTGTGATTGACAGTAATAGGGCATATTTTGATGAATAATCATGTTTCATGCAGATGTAATAAAACTTTGAAAATTTAGTCAAATGTTCCACATTACTTTATTGCCAAGGGTATATTTTGTACACATTTTAGAATTGACTCGTGTATAGGGTTAAAAAATAGAGCATCAATACAACAATTACAGAATTTAATTTGATATATTTATAAAATATGCTGACTATAATTTATTCACTGAACTTGTATAAACTGGCCAATGTCAAAAAATTATTTGTTAAATTTCGATAATTTATGCAAGTGGAGGGTTTAAATCATTTAAAAAATATTGTTACTGCAATAACTTCTATGTGTTTGTAAAATATGAAGACTGTATAATTTACCCTTCTACTCTCCCGACCTAAAATATGCTATATCACTCCTACTACATATTCAATGATTTGATAAAGTATAGGGTTGAATTTTTCCCAAATGAAGTACAGTGAACATATACCAGAATAAATAATCACCACAGCTATTCTTATCATAAATTTGAACAAATAAGTAAAACTTTCAGTCTAAGCATTTTTTACACTACCATTTCAAGAAACATAAATACCCCTTACCATTTGCAGACCAACCATCTTTTTTAACATTACTCCCTTTTTTATTAGTTTCTATAATGACATGGTCAGTTTTGTGATGCAAAAATGCAGTTGCTGTTTGACCACAGTATGACTCGGTCAATTTTGTACTGTTAAACAAAATAGCTAGCTGAGGTTGGGAAAGTGAAAGTTTTATTACAAGCAAACAAATTTTTGGGTAACAATGAGTTCAACATGTAAAATACATACTGATTCCCATTTAACAAAAAGTTCAACATGTAAGCAGTCACTCTGGTCTTTTTTGTGCTGTCATAACATAATATTTGTCTAAGTACAGTATGATTCATTACAAACCATATTTCATTATATATAGACTTTTTTGAGATTTTACACACACATCATACCAATTATGACCATTCAGTATCGTGCCATCCACAAAAGGTAGCAGTTGATTCGTGGCCTGTGCAGCATCTCCAACTGGACATCATCATTCATTGCATTGCACATGCGCATACATTCATTTTTCTTACACAATTGTTATGAGGCCAAGCCTTCCTTTTGCAAATTATTTTCAACTTTTTCTCTAAAACTGAATCTATGTCTGCAAAAATAACACTGATGTAAAAATGTGTACCGGCTATTCTCTTGGCATTATAAGTTATGCAAGAAATTTTGAAAATCAGAGCAAGGGCCAGAAAGGACTTCTGAAAAATTGGGAATGATTTCGCCTAATTTTCTGGATTTATTGGTTTCCTGGTTATCATTCAGCTCTTTTTTCAGAAATCAAGACTTGCATCAGGTTACTACTCCTTTAGACTGCTCTTTTTTGTCCTCCAAGCTAATTTGAGCATCTTTGCCTTTTTCATTGTAGGATTTATTCTTGTCTACATTGTTGCTTTTCTTAGCCGAGATGGAATTTGTTGTTGTTGTTCTTTCAATTCCTTTGACATCAGAAGAAACAATGTCTGCCTTGAATATCCTCTCCAACCCTGGTAGTGATTTCACTACATCCCTGGGCTCATTTTTTCCTGATAGAAAGTCAGCCATGGCATTTTGTCTAACAAGCATATATTCTAACTTGTGACTATATATACAATTTTAACTTTCCTTCATTGTATTATTGGCTTTCGTTTATAATAATGGTCTGTAATTAGCCCTAATCAGTACTTTTAGTCCCAATAAACAGTGCCCGTAGATCTTGAGTTCATGGATAATTGGGAGATACTCCTTCTCAGTATTACACACATTTTGTCATCCTTCTTCAACAGTATACTATTGTGTGCTAAGACCCAATGATCATAACCAGATTGCAAGCAGATGCTTAGACTTAAGCTCAGGCTTAAGGGCCAGCCCCGACATTATTCAGGGTACTGATACACTCAGTATATGAAAAACTTTTCTTCTCATTCCACAACACTGTTCAGAATACTTAAAGATTCAAGATACTGATACATACAGGTTACCAAAACATCATTTATACTGATACTTTCAGGATACTGATACACAATCAATTTTTCAAGTCGATTACTGAACAACAGTTCTATGCTTTTTGTTATCTATATGATGCATGGAACAAAAATATAATTCAAGTGATATACAACTCCTCCTCATGGTGTAAAATTTTGTTATCAAAGCATTGTTTTCTTAATCTACTGTCATTAGCCCTCTGCTGCATTTTAGCTGTCAAATTGCTCATAGTCAATCATTTTCTTAGTCAGACAGAATGTGGAAAATGCCTAGGCGTTTGCACACACTGATTTTGCAAATTTCCAATTAGTAATCCTACAACTTGAATTTCACATTCACAAAGGTGAGCTAACATTAATGGTTATTAAATGGCATGGATCATTAAATCTTTACTCACTTTCATGAATATCAACATCGAGAAAAAAGTTTCTTTGCATTGCAAGCTTTTCATCCATGAAAAACATTCCCTCTAAATTCTGATCTCATCTCCAAAAATTAATGGTCAATGAACATTAATGATAATTTTCGATACAAATTGACCATAGTCACTCCAACATAAATCAAAATATGTTGCTCTACCTTTCATACTCTCAAAAACGTATCCCTGGTTTGCAGTGCCATTTTTCACTGTGTCAGTTTTTCATGAAACTTTACAAAGTTGCATTTCACTGGCAATTTGAAATATGCACATGCATGTGGAACAACCACAGACAGAGGTGTTCCTGCATGATTACTGTGTGCAACAAATTTGGCTAATCGTCATAAATGTTTTGTGTACTCTCATCTCCATCTGTTTGTATATTTAATTGGTATTCTCTTGTTTCCCAGACCATTACCTGCATAGCTATTCAAAAATTGTGGAGCAAAAGAGTTCAAGTTGGTAATTATGGATTGAGTAAGGAAAACCCAATCAACTCGAATTAAGATACAGTTGATAACTCCATTCGAGAAACTAGATGATAACAACTTGGGTTGATTTTCAATGTCAAATTCAACTCAAAACTTTCAAATAATTCCAAGTCGAAAATTGCTCTCAAAATATTTATTACTTTAGTTTAATGCCATGTGTCAAGACCCATTCGTGGTTATCTCTATTGCCTCTTTCTTTCTGCCAATTTATCATCTTCCTCTAACCTAATAGATCAAGAATGATCTGGGAAACAGCATTACATATGAGTAGGTAGTGGAACAAGTCCTGCTTTGACAGGCAAAAGCTTGGCTGTGGAATATGGCCTCCGCTCGTCTTCAAAAAGCTCCCAAAGTGCACCTTTAATATAAATTATAGGCTTGTTAAGACTGTATGTTAGGCCTGCCTATCCAGCAGTAG
Source organism: Romanomermis culicivorax (assembly GCA_963922205.1). NCBI lineage: Eukaryota > Metazoa > Nematoda > Enoplea > Mermithida > Mermithidae > Romanomermis > Romanomermis culicivorax. The sequence goes on from CAWUHX010000064.1 coordinate 1,017,569, forward strand.
GAAAATGGGTACAGCCGTATTTACAAGAATTTTAAAATAAAAAAATTACAAGTTATAACAAGGACATTTCATGCTTGAAATTATAACTTTGCATATCTGATGGGCCTAATATTCATAAAATTTTAGGTGAAAAATATGTCAAGAAAAACATTAGACTGCTTGTATTTCCTCATGCCAACAGAATTCCTTGTAGTCTGTTTCCATCAATTTGAGTGGATTTCACATCAGTTCAACAACTGTAGGTAGTTACCTACAAGTGCACATTTAGGCAATTATAGCAGATCATTCATGGGTAATTACTCTAGTTTGGTCTTCAGAAGGGAGAATTGTGTCTTTTTATTATGCCCCTGTGTATGTTTACTAGTGCTCTATTAATAAATAGTGTTGCCCATTGACACGGATTTGGAAATTTTTTATTCATTCATCATTTCTCTACAACAAGAGTTCATCAAGTAAGTCAGTGTTTTTTTTATTTTGTGGAAACTAGAAAGAAGCTGTTCTTTCCTTAATCCTAAGTACTATTATCTCAAATCAAGAAACCAAAGGTCAAGTTTTTTTCTCAACCTAACAATGCATAAGTACTTTCCTCCTCCCTTGCTAATCATGTTTCATGACCCAATTACTTGATTATTTCCAGTCACAACTGTTGTGTTAAATTTTGTGCAAGAAGTAACATGAACTATTTCTGTTCCCAAATGACCATTCATAAAAAGAGTGTTTTGTGCAAAATGATCTTTGTTCAAATAGTCTTTGCCCTAGCTATGAGCATGCAATATATGCTTTGGAAGAATTGAATTTCACTTAATAAACTTTTGGTCTCTATACATTATTCCAAGTGTATTTGTATGGGGCACAACAGCCCATGCAGTGATCCCACATAGGTCATAGTTTATCAAACATAGAAAGAGGACAATCGAAATTAGCCTTGCAGCTCTTATATGGAAAACAATTGTCATTTGGCTGTTGTCTTTCAACTCCTTCTGCAAGAAAGGACCACATACCTGAAGATTTAGACACTGAATATGATAAATACATTTTTGCATTTTTGGTTTCGGGGTATATTTATACAATTTTTGGGGTATATATAAAAGCACAGAGTTTTTTCCTGACATTTTCATAACTTGGAAGCTCTTGCCTCATAACAATAAGAATCATTTTGTTGAAATAGCGGCGAAAAGATAATTTCAATAGTTGGTCAAGAAGAAATATTGGGAAAGTAACTCAAAGCCATAAATCAAAGACATGATTGTGTGCTGATTCACTAAGTATTGATATTACTCAAAAGTCATCATGTATTATCCCAAACAATCCTGCTCTGATGAAAGTCGTTGTTCCTCAACACATATGTGTTTTGGATAGTCTTCTTTCTTCCAAAATTAAGTCAATGAGAAACCTCTGCCATGACTCATGAACAATTCAGGGTTTTCTATTTTGTGAACAACATTGCTTGGGCATACCTTTCACACCATTGTCATTTTCACCAAAATGAGTGTCCTTTAATATAGCAGCATAAGCATGCTCTGAATATGTAGAGAATATGATCACAAAAAAAAAGAATAAGAAACACAGCTAACATTTTCGTCATGATCAGTGCTTGAATGAAAATCTTCCTTGATATTGTAAATTCAGCACTGCACTACACTTTATTTTGATGAGGTACACTTTGAATATTATAATCTGGTCAATGGACTGACAATGAGCATTAGACTGCTTCTATTGTATCTGTAATAACCTGAACTTATGGAAATCACATTTATGACCAGATGAATCAATAATATAACTTTATATTAATAGCAAATGCAGTGGAAAAGCTGTACTGAGTTGAATTCAGAAAAATGGTAAGCTTATTAGTGTGATCTGTGAGAAAAATTTTCGTACTCATCAGCAACAAACACGATGACTGAAAATTCCCTTTATAATGTGTTCAATTGTAATTTTGTGTCTGTGCTGCTCTATGCAACTCAAAAATTGATGATCATAGAGTTTTGTTTGATTTTAGCTTCCTTTTGTCCTGAAGAAATATATTTTTCTTGCGACCACTGTGACAGAATTAGGTTATCTGACTAGAATTTCATTTTTCTGTTTGCACTCTATATATATAGTAGCCTGAGAGGTGCAATCTGATTGGGGCCATTACTATGATAGGTTCACAACTGCTAGCATTTTGAGGTGTTGAGAACAGCAACATGCTCATTAATGCTTCCAAATAAATTTCTGTTCATAAGAAGAAAAACAATTTGGTGCTTGCAAGACGGATTTTTTGCTTGATCTTCTACATATTTTGTGTTCATTATTCAATAAAGTTTGAAATGTCAATGGTCACAATTAAATGTTACTTAATTGTACTGCTCTACAAAACTGAAAAATGGGTTATAATGATGGCTGGTGTGTCAGCTTTTGTAATAAAATAGTCTGCCACTTTTTAGTGGGCCTCATCCATGCTTGGAAAAGAAAACAATTTTACAGCTTGGAATTCTCACTTTCTGTAAAAGTAAGAGGCATGTAAGCTGCATAGTATGTAGAACAGGTTGTAAAGAGGGTATGGAGTGGCCATAGCCATTGATTTCCCTCGAAAGCAGAAATTTGTTTGTTTACACTCCTGATAATTTTCTGTGTGACATGTCTACATCCATCCAATTTTCCATAGCCAAAAACCACTTTAAAAAACTGCAGAAATACATTTGTCTAAACTTGAGATAATTTATGGTGTAAAATTGTCACATCTACTCAATTATCTATGGTTGAAAATTCCTCCCACCAAAAAAATCATGCAAATATGCTCCTTTACAGCCTGGATAATTTTTTTGTCTCAAATGGCTGCATCCATTGAATTCCCTGCAGTTGAAAACTGTTCTAATCAGAAATGTGCCGAAATACATTTGTTTAGATCCAAGATATTTTTTTTGTGCAAAGTGACCCTGTCCATCTAATTACCAATGGCCGAAAACCCTTCCCTCCAAAAATTACAGGAAAAATTCCATTTACATTCCTGACTATGTTGTGTAAAGTGATCACATCCATTGAGACCCTGCGGTTGAAGAACCCTCCCTTGAGAAAATTGCAGAAATACATTAGTCTACACTTGGGATAATTTTCTTTGTAAAGTGATTGCATACATTGAATTCTCTGTCAACGAAAACCACTTGTACCAAAAAATCTCTGAAATATGTTTGTTTACACTTGACATAACTTTTTTGTGTAAAGGTATCCCGTCAATAGAATTCCCAAGGATCAAAAACTTTTTCACCCCAAAAATCCCATTAATGCTTCTGTTTTAATTACAACTGCAAAAAATTCTGGCATGGTAGTGCATTGTACTGCAAAAAATATTTTTTTGAAGCCATAAGTATTATATAATAAAATTACGATATTATGTGGTTTTCGATACTTTGGACCACAGTATAATTGTATTGAGGCCATATTTAAAAAAAAGAGTAAGCCCCTTTTGAGGTTGTACACCCAAGATGCCTGGATATGACACACTTAGGTTGGAACATGGTGGAACTGGGGCCCCTAAAAAGACATTTTTTGCACATTTTTGGGGCCCCACTGAGCACCACTTGCAGGTTGAGATAAAATGAAAACGGTTACCCCATAGCTTGCCCCCATGCCCAAAACTATGAAAAAACCCAAGGTTCTAGCTCTCACTATTTTGCATCTCAAGAAGGGTAGCATCCATTTTGATGTTCAAGTATATTATATGTTGATGCTGTTGCACCACCTGTGATATCAAAAGTGCAAGAAGAGTACTGTCGAATGATGTTAGGTTAGAGATTCCCTCACTCAGAAATTTAAAACTGGGCTGAGTTTGGCCAAAATCTGTGAGTTTTACTCATTCAAACCATTCCAATAATTGGAACCTGCATCCCAAAAACTGAAACTCAGTCAGCTCAGCCTCATATAGGATAATTGGTCTTTGGAATCTAGGTAAGTAGGTTTGACTACCACTCCTTTTAAAAAAACTTCAAGTGGCCAAATTCACCTGTTGTGGACTACTTTTTGGTTTCAATCCCCCATTTGCACATTATTGCACTTTACAACCATGGATAGGAGTGTTCGACTAGGGTATCTGGTGAAACACCTGGGCCCAAATTACCGTAGTTAACTTTGACAGTGTGCATCTTATATATTTTATTCCTCCTCTCCATTGCAAATGGCCCCCAGGCACCAACAGTGAATGCTGACAACACTGTTTTCAGCTTTCCATCTCATTAAACTGCTGCTATCTCAATTTATGGAATGTTAGATTTCCTTAATTTGGATAGTTGTCAAATTAATTTCGTGTTTGATGGTGCAGTTTTTGACAAAGTTCTTAAGTCAGTGACACTGCTGTTTATCAGTCCAACACAGGTATAACCCATTTGTTAAGGTCACAATCATTTTGGAACCAAATGCTGCTTAAATCATTCCTATAATTCAATATTTATTGTTGGTCTCCAAATGTTATACACGATACAAATATAACTTGAGACTTTTGGTTGGTTGGTCCCACCAAAAAAAGAGATTGATTTTGAGTCCAAGAAGATTTGTGAGCAGGATTTGTTCCAAGAGTTTCGGACCTTAATGAGTTGACTCTTACCTGTGTTGGCTGGCAGAAGATGGGAAAAATTGTCTATTGAAAATCATAAAAAATCAGGCCAAAAACAAGGACGAAAAATTCGAAAAATAAATAACAATCAAATATTCCAAATCCCAAAATCAAGGATTTCGATATTTGAAATGTTAAGTAAGGCGGCTGGGTGCAAATTGTGGGATAATTTTCATGGTGAGGCGTGGGAGAAGAATAAATAACTAATTTAGAGGCGTAGGAGAATTGATCACTGACAAGCACTCCATGCACATGAGGCAATTACTACAGTAATTGCGCCGGCCCAGTGTATAATATGATAGCATGGTGGAAACATGCTTATTGGTGGTTGTAAAGTGGGCGAAAATGTGGGGTGATGATTAAAACAGAAATGAAGTTCAAAAAGACACTACAATACAAACACCCCAAGTCTCAAATTCTTTGTCTGCCATGTACTAAAAACTATTTTCTGGGCATGGTAGTCAAATTCAACTAGATTGTTTGAAAAATTAAATTACGAGGAATGGTGATAAAAAAGTGCAAACTGACACTTATTCTATGAAGAGAAGGCAAAAATTTAAGATGTTATTCAGAACTAGTAGATGAAAATAAAGCTCAATCCAGAAGTGAAAAAATCTTATGACGTTTGTTGCTGACAGTCACCAATTGTCGCCCACTGTCAGCGATTCTGCAGGGATTTGATTGGGAAAAATTCCTGATTTTACTATTTCATAAATGGAAGTATCCTATGATTTTTGTAGCTGGCGACCCCATACAATATATAAAATGCAAAGGTGTATGAAGAAAATATTATTTGGCAGTTTTCAGGTGCAACTTAATTTTTTTGTGAGGGAAATGTCTGTACTTGTTTCTCCAAAATTGTTCTTCTTTTTTAATTGTGTCTCTATTCCCCAACTTCCCCTTTCCCCTGAAGGTTCCAATTGCCCTGATACTGAATCAAATAACCTTCTTCATTCCCGAATCATTAATAAAATTTTACAAATCAGCCACTGTTGCTGATTGTCATCCATTTAGGTCAAAGTAATCGGCCATAGTCGATGATTCTACCAATTGCCAATTAATTCCTAGAAATCACCAACTGTGGCTGATTGTTGTCAGTTAAATCCTTGGAATTTGAGACAGTCAGGGACAGTTCGTGATTTCACTTCTGAGTAGAGCCTAAAGCACAGATATGTTTCAAGGGGTTTCAAAATAGGGGTGTGCGCGGGATCCTGTTCCTGCTTCCCACCTGCTTTTCCTGAATCCCTGTGGCGGGATGCAGGTGGGAATGGGATGCCTTTCTTGAAAGTGAGACAGGAGTGGCGGGATTGGGGAAATTCCTTCCTGCCTGCATTTCCTGCAAAAAGACATTCCCCCTGCAAGTTTATTCAACTATACATGAGTAGCTTGAAGAACTATCATTAAAACTCGATACTGTTACTGTATATTGTAATGTTGCAGGCAGATAATTTTTTTAACTTATAAACAGAGAAAATATTGCCAACCAGTGATGTCAGGTTTAGGTTTTTGATCTAAATCTAGGGTTATCCGGCAAAGCTGGGTGGTGGGCGAGCAAAGAAACAAAATATTTTCCCCAATCATATTTTTCATACCAGTTATGCATTACAATGATCAACGTTTTATCCGGCGAAAGCTGGGTGGTGGGCGAGCAAAGAAACAAAAAATTTTGCCCAATCATGTTTTTCATACCATATATGCATTAAAATGATCAAAACTCTCAGGGAGTGTTTGTCGACTTTTCTCAGGCCAGGTGGATATCTAGGCTCTCAGAGAGTAGGGTTTACTTCCCCCTACCTCTTCCACCTTGCGGCCAAAACACCAGAATACAACAGCCATTATGACATTCATCTGAATCATGTGTAGAAGGATGGCAATCGGGGTCTATTCTGCAGCTTTTATACGGGAAGCAGCGGTTGCCTTGATGTTGTCTTTTAACTCTCTTTACGAGAGATACAAGCCTACCTGAAAATTCAAAAACTGAATATAACTAAAATTTTGAGGTGATGCTGGGAACATTGAGAAATACTTTTTGGGCGGGAGGATTTGGTAATATCTTTGAAATTGGAAATAACAGATGCTGTACAACTAGAAATTACCTTAAAATGGAATTAGAAAGGCAGACAGTAACTATTTCTCGAAATTTTTCTGACTTGGTAGCTTGGAACTATTCTTCGAATAACATTATCACATTTTTTTGGAAGTTGCAATTCTCTGAAGCTGATGTTTTTTTCATAAATACAATCTTCTCGAACATTCAGTTAATGAACAACATTTGTGATGATTCCTCAATGATCCAGAGTTCTTAGTTTTTAACAACAGTGTTTTATCAGACATACCCTTCACACCATTATCTTCTTGATCAACATGAATGTCGTTGTACATAGCTGCATAAGCAGGTTCTAGATACGTCGAGAATATGGTCACAAGAATAAGAAAAAGAAAAGTAGCCAACAAGTTTATCATGATCAGTGCTCAAATAGAATCCTTTCTTGATAATGTACCTGCAACACCGCACTTCTATTCTCATATGGTACACTTTGAAAATATAATCTTGTTGATGGACTAACAATAAGCATGATGTATATGTCAATGCTCCGACGAATGAAAATCTCACTTACAACTGCATGAATAAAGGGTATACCTTTCTATTTTGAATTGGCAGATGCAACAAGAATATTGAAGTAAGTTTAAATTGGAAAAAATAGCAAGCTTTTTACTATGAGCAATCAGAAAAACTTGATTTTTGGTTGTGAAGAGCAAGAAGTTGTGAAGGGACATTAAAACAGTTGTGGGAGACTGAAAATGTCACTACAACAGGAACAGTTGCTGATGGCATTCCAATGGAATCAGTGTCTGTGTGCAACAAAAATCCTAGGACCTATTCATTGAATTAGGCTTAACATTTTACTCAAATTATAACAACCTGATGAGCATGTGAGTAGACTGTATTTCAGTGGTAAGAATCCTTACCTAGAGTAATGATCAATAAGAAATTCAGCTTCTTTCTGCATATTCAGATTTCCAGTTAAAAACATCTCTTAATTGAATAGACATAGAAACGTCATTTTAAAGAAAAGGTAAATTTTTTATTCTTCCTGAAATTTTCCTATTCTTGCAAATTTTATTCCGAATGCACTAGACATGGAAAATCCTAACCTGAGTTGTTATGCCTAGATTGCCGGTTTCACGTGCCGACAATTTTCGTAGAACGTCACATGACTCACATCACAATTTTTCATTATGTTTTTCATCACGTTTTGTGTTACCGCAATTTGCATCAATTTTGCCTTTCGTTTTTATAATTTTTACATGCAATTTATGTGTGTACTTTTTATGTTTCGTTTCTGTTTCATTTGCGCACATTTTATTTCCGGTTCGATTTGTTTTTTTTCATCGCACACGTAGACTACGGTATGTACCCGCTAGTCAAGAATTTCGGTTAGAGATAAGCTCTCCGAGCTCATCGCTGTAATTGGAGCACAACGTGCACCTCTTATCAGTAAAAACAAGCGACGTTTCACAATGTGAAACGACTAGTTTGAAATTCTCACTAGTTGACGTTCCTATGTTAAGCATGGAGAGTGAAAACTCGCCCCAATGCTTAACGTTGTGAACTGGAAATTGTCTATGTGACCATAGGCATCTTCTGCAACGATTTCCGCTGCAGAAGTTAGCTTGGGGGAGTGTTAACTCCGCCCAAGGCATACTGTAGTTCACCGAGCCCTTTAAAAGGGCATGTTTCGTTAGTTTGACACTCATTTTTGGGCCTAATCATTGTTGCCTCTTTTTAGCCTGCGTCTCACGTTTGCCGTTTGTCGCCTTTATTATATTAATTTACATATTTCAACTGCGTTCGCCACTTGTCAAATAAATTTGCCTACCCTCGCCTCCGGCCTCCTTTTAGGTTGCCAGTTACAGTAACCCGACCGTGGGAGCTCACCCCCCCTCGCCGTTGATCAAGAACCCCGTAGCCCTCCCTGAGGAAACGCTTGATACCGCGGCCTGCCAACCCGCAGCCGCATTCCCTTTTACGTCCAATCGCTTCGGATTCCCATAACCGCTCACTGCCGTCCGTAGGACCCACGCGTTGACCTCAGAACTCGTTGCCCAGCACCGAGTACTTTGAGAAGAGGATTTAGTGAGTCTTCTCAGGGGTTGTTATTGTTGAGGGTATATTTGTGGGAATCCTCCTTAAGCTAGTTCCCCTTGGAAGTACCCTCAGTTGAGAAAGCCCTCAGACCCCTAAGGTCAGGGCCAATAAGGGGATTTAGGTTAACAATCGGGCCTCCTGCAGTACGCCATTCTGCGAATGGCACGGTCCCTCATTCTCAGTGAATGAGGACTAGGAATTGGCACCCCTGACCCAGCCGCGTTATCCATTATTCTACAGCAGAACCCAAGGACAAGGCCGAGGCACACCATAGGTTTACCTGTGGTAGTACCAGCTGGGTTAGGTTCCAGAAGTAGATAACCTAACGGAGCCACCCAACGGGGTCACAGCATGTCACTTGCAGTGTCATGGCCGTATTTCCTATGGAATATGGTATGGGTTTTCCCATCAATGTGACTGATCACCAAATTCAGTTAATTTGACATGGCTCCCAATTTCTACTTAATGTGACACTGGGAAGTAATCATTCTTCGACAGATTTTAGGATTTCCAGATTTCCAAGCACTGTCAATAAAATCAACACTTAATGCACAACCTGGAGTCCTTTGTAATTATGGTAAAAATTTTGAGAACAGATGCAATTGTTGCACAATGCACAAAAGCATAGTCTGTGCCATAAAATGACTAAGTGACAGAGCATAGGGCAGTGCAATTGGAATGAATAATGCCTTAACTCTTGCTGTTGGCCAGTCTCAGCATCAAGAATGAATTTTTGCCCTTTAGAACGAGCATTGCTAGTGGTTTATATCGAGAAACTTTGAGTTTGGTTCAGATTATGAAAGCCATGCATATTCTAAACAATCTTGTTTTGTTATTTTTTTCATTTGCTAGTGGGCCCTATGGGATTACTCTCCAACAGTTTGGTTTGTGAAGAGTACTGACACACAGATTCTCTGAAAAATACAGTGAAAGATAAGCGAACGGTAAGGCAGGTGATAAGGTGGAGAAGGTGAGTTGAGGCGTGGAGGAGGTGGGTGACCAGTTCGGATTTGATGGGAGATGGTCCTGGTAAGTTTCCAAAAAATCCTAATCAATAACCAAAAGTAAAACTTCCTGCTGGACAGGCAGGACCGGAAAATAGATAAACACCTTCTTTATTCTTCAACCGAATACAGACTAACTAAACACAAGCCTTCAGGGCCAAAAGGCAACAAAAACGGTTATTCAAATTCAACACGTAAAAACAAAGGGAATTATAGACACAAGTATTTACTTTATTGAGTGTGTCTTAAAAAATGAGTTTACTGTAATTTACAAGGAAAAATATATAATACCGGTTTAGCTAAAAGTGTGGTTTACTACAACGAGAAAAGCCTTGGGCAGCTGAGTGTATAGAAAGCGCCATAAAGTCAACATTGCTCGAATAAATCCATTTTTCTGGAACCTACATGCCCCAATTTGGCATTGAAAAATCTACAAGAGTTTCGAAATAATCATACAGTCTGATGCTTCTGACCAACATATGCTTAAAATGTTTGCCAGTCCGTAAAGATGTCATGCATGCAATAATTGCTTATCATTTTTGACAGAAATATTTTTTTGACCTCCACTAACACAAAAGTTTGACCTTCCTGTCATAACTGTCGAGGACAATGTGCACCTCATAGCAAAAGACGGCATATGTAGGATTTATAGTATTGAATATGATAGATCCATAACATATCATTACACGAACTATTCATTGAACATGCCATAGTCACATATGTCCATGATAATTATGTTCTCCTTACAGTTCCAAATTATCAATCCAAAATTTCGGCTCATAGCCTTATATGAACCACAAGCACTACCCTTGGGGAAGGCCTTATATACTGCTGTGTGTACTGGTTTAATCATATTGACAGAGGAAAAATCAACTGTTGCCCACCATATCATGAAGCAAGTGTATTCCAGGACCATGATTCTAGGTATTGTCGGAATATATATGAAGTCCAGGGTATCGCACCAGGACATAAATGAAATATGCCCTGTACATAAGCGGTATCTTTTGGCAAAAAAACGGGCTGAGACACATTCATCAGTTGTTTCATTACCATTTATTAGAAGATGATTAAAAAGCTTGGTGGCATTTCCATTTATTATCAAGGTATGCAAGTCTGAAAGCTACATGTTCAATCCACCAAATGAAATTCCCATTTCTACAAGTTCAGAGATGAAAATCAAAATCAGTTGGAAACAACTAAATGCGGTGTACTTTATGGAAATATGCATCAGCATAAAATTTTGTTCAAGATGATTGATTGTTTTCCACTTCTACACTTATTCATTGATCAGAAGCTTTTCCTCAGAACTGAAGATTATCATAACGACCCCAACCTGTGTTTTCAGCTTCCTGCAGAGGTCAGGCAGATAAAAACTTGAAACAGTTAAATATTTGATTTATTATGTTACAGGATCATAACTGCTTGGGGTCAGCTAGCAGGACAGGCGCATTGTGTACTCCTCATGATAGGGCCTAGGTTATTTAGCCTTAAGCATTCATTATTGCTACCAGTCCCATACTGCTACAAATGCCGATATTCAGCTGATTCATAATCCAGGGTGAGCCCTAAAAAAAGCGACTGATGCTGACTACAATAACTTTCGAACAGACAGAGCTTTTTTAATGTAGATTGCTGCATTATAAAGCTCTGTCTATCTTTGCCATAAAAGTCATGTTTTATGCTCCTATTCTTTATGGTTACTGTACAAAGAGGAATTTAGTAAAAGTGATCATTTTTCAAAAAGTAAAATTTGTGAAATCAAAGTAAAAGTTGTGCTTTTGTGAGAAAGGTTTTGTAAACCTTTTTACACAGAATAATACTCCAAAAACGACCCAGATTTGTAAATTACATGTAATTTAAATCATTAGCTTCATGTTTCAATATAGGGCAAAAGTTCGCCAATATCAAGAGCGTTTGTTTTGAAATTAGAAAGAAAAGCAAAATTGGAACAAAGTCAATTCTGTCATTGACCAGATCGGAAAACGATTAAAATTATTGGTGAAACAGAAAGTAGGACACACTAAAATGGCTCTCTTGTAGTTTTCAGCTCTTATATGGTACTCATGATTGGATCTATTGTACTTTTCTGTTGTGAAACATGTTGATTTTTTCAATTTTCCAAAATTTATTTGCGAAAAAACCGACGTTTTGTATTTTTGATTCTAGTCGGTCAATATTCAATACATATGGCTGAAACTTTGCAGCTATTATGCCGGATGATTATCTATTGAGGACAGAAAACCACATTAAAAAAGCTTCACCAAGTTGAAAACTATGAAAGTCAGTGCTAGTCGCCTTTTTTTGGCTCACCCTGTATAAGAAATATAGGCACAGAAAGAAACCATGAGAAATGATTACTCGTAGTTCACCATTTTCGACACCATTTTGAATGAAAATTTTTGGGCCTAACAATGATTTAGAAATTGACATGCGTTGAAAAAAGATTCATTCATTTTTAAAACATTCACTGTTGCATTTCTGACATTTTGAAGCTCATGCTTTTGCTGAAAAGATATGATTTGTTGTAGTGTGTTTCTGCCGATTCCTAGGGGATTCAAAAAATTTGTCCATTATTCAAAGACGCACGCAGGCTAGAAATAGAGTGAGCTACATGGACCGTCGAAGGGTGTCTTACTTTAGTTCAGTTCTGATATGCGTGTGGTGAGTGCTCTTGCATTGTTGTTGTTATTAATATTTTTTGTATACTAGTGTGTGTCCCCGTGCCTTTTGGTACATTTTTCCAGCAGGGGGACTCTTGCTTATTCTGGCCCACACACTGGTCCTATAGGTAAGTGTATTATTTTTGATAGGTAAGAATTATCAGGAGAAAGTTCTCCTCTTTTGATTTAGCCCTTTGGGAATTCAAATTAGGAAACGGAAGGTTTTCTAATTTGGGTTAAACTATTGTGCGGTTTAAGTACTTTAAGTAATTAGTTAATCGGGTAAGCGTGGGTGTTGGAAACATGCACACTAAAGACAATGCCTGGACCCAAGTGCTGCCTGCCTTCATCTGAATGCCTCGAGCTATATTTACAAATACAACTTTGGTGAGCGGCTTGGTTTGGAAGCTTCCTTTCCATGCCATTGTGCTGCGTCCAACTTCCAATCTCAATTCTGGACAATCGACTATGCCACTCTTGCGCCCAAGGCTATCAACAAGGATTCTACAATCTGTGTAAGAAAATGTCAACTGTAAGACACATGCCACCTGATCAAATCCACCAGAATTCCCAATCAAGTTGGCCCAAGGTGGCCTCAAATGTTATGCAGCGTATTTTGAATTTTGACTGGCCTATTCTCCCGACCCTTTTGAATCTTGCTCAACCACCCGCTACAAATTTGGTGAGCCTCCTGCCCCTCAATCAACCCTTTTCGATTTTCAGTAACACCTCATTGAACAGGAGTACCTCAACCCAAGTGCTGCCAAGCTCTACAACTGTGCCACCACCAAATCTGGTCCCACTGCCAGTCCTTGGACAAGTTTCAGATACTGTCGGGGCTAAGGACGCTAGCACGCCGGCTATATCTCAAGTACCGCCGTCAATAAATGCCCGGCAACCAGAAATTGACCCAAACATCGATGACACGGATTCAATGGAATCCTTTGTCAATCTAGATCCACTGCTGGCCCTAGCTGTCACCCAACAACCTGCTGGTGACCACCACAGACGCTTAGCCATTGCCAAAGCAAACAAAGTTCAAAACTTTCGATTAGAAGTGTGTATTCATGCAGTATAGTCATTAAAGACGTGTATATTTTTATCAATCATAATCAAATTGTCAAATTCTGCATAAACAATAACTTCTATACCTGCCTCAGGTATCCTATCGGCAAAAGTCAATTCTATACTTGTGGAACTATCTCTAATCAAGTCCCAATCTCCACTTTCATCTTCATCAGGTGTAAGATCGAAGGCGAAGTAGCACTGTCCATTTTTAAAATTAAGTCTGCTAATGTCATTCCCCTTGTTACCTTTAGCCATGTCTAGAGTTTCAAAGAGCTGATCATACACTCGAATATATTTGTTGTTGGCAAAATCAAGTCTTAATGGAGTTGCTGGAAAAGCTTGACCACCAGAGACAACCTTGACTTCACTTATACTGTAACATTTAAAATTAAATGGAGATTTTTTCATTTCTCCATGATATGCATCCGCATCGACACATGCTATAATCATCCTGAATAGTGAATAGAGTATTCAGAGATGTAGATTGCGTTGTACTAGCAATATGAAGATTTACCATTTGTACTTGTCCAATTGGGTACTTGACTGGTGTCTTTAACATTGCTTTTCCATTGGCAATCCAATACTGTCGAGAACTTCAGCTTTCCTGATGGAGAGTTTCATCTGGGAAACTTCCAATTTTGCATTTTCTGCATCACCAGCTGGGCACTGTAATACAAATGGATTACTATTGTGAATCAATTCCAGTTTGAGCTCAGTATTGCTGAGTAAATATCGATCTTGCATTAGAGGATCAATATGAGGAGGAGCTGTTATTTCCACTGTTTGACCATTTTCAAAGTGCTTCACCCTGTCTTTAAAGCCTTGGCAATCAAAAGTATGTATTTTAAGACCAGCTTCCATAGTATATAGAGAAGATTGTAAGTGGCTATTTTTAGCATCAAAACCAAAATTTAAATCAGTTTCAAAGAATTCTCTGTATGCATATTTATCTCCACTATCATGAATGAGACGACCATTCAGGAAGAGCTTTACTTGTCTGAAAAATGCTTTACCAATTAGATTGATAGGTGCAATTACTGGTGCAGCTCCACCAGCAGGAATTGTGTAAGTATCAAGGTCATGTATGGATAATTTTTGCTAAGCTGAATCGTGTGAGCATCTGGAGGTATACAAAATTCATATGGACCATCATTTGTGGTAGGATTTATGGGGTTAACTTCATCCCAGTAGCCTCGTTTAATTACTACTTGTGTGGGAAGTACAGGGAAAAAGTCCAATTCAGACTTTGTACTTATACTAGAAATTGTATCAATTACAGCTACGTTTCCTTCTCTTTTTCCTTGAGAATATATCATTTTTCTCAACTTTTATACCTTTTGGTCTAGTCCCCAGGCCTCTTCCAGTCTGCAGGGCATCTCCAGCACTATGGGTCAACTTGGAAATTGCTGCTTGGCCATGTTCTTCTAGAGACTCCTTTATAGATGGACCTTCAGCTAAATCTCCAGCAATATGTGCACCTGTGGATAGTGCTTGCTTACCAATATGACCAGCAGCTGACTTAATAACAGGAATGGACATTCTGAATAAAGATCTAAAGAAGCTTCCCAGACCTCCTCCATGCTGACAGGGAATGCCTTTGAAACCATAGCCAGTTTGTTCAGCTTGTTCAGTGTAGTACTGAAGCCAAGTTGCATAATCTTCGGGATTAAAGTATTGTCTCATCTTTATAAGTTTACAAAATGCTGTAAATCACAACTTTTATACTTTCCCAAATTCTAACCATCTAGACCTTGGTGTAATGCTTTTGGGTGCCTTAATTTTTTCACCATCTATAGGTCCACTCGGGGAAGCAAATGTTTCATCACTTTCACTTCCAACATTTAGCCTGGACTTATTTACAAAAAGATCTCGAGGCACATTCTCTCTTAAGAGGTTCTTTACAAAAAATTCTTAACCTATTGCTTGCTGGCGCCTACTCTTGCCACATCAGAAATTAAACCAACAATGTTGGTTCCACTTATTTTGGTGCTTTTCAGAATCATTTCTCCTTTATCTGACAACTCCATGTGTGGATTATCTTTAGCATAATCATATAACATTTTAGCTTGACTATGCCACTTTTTTGGTACAATTTTCATAGTTTTTTCATAGAGCACATCTTTTCTTGGGGTCACATCAACAGTGCTTTCAGCAGTGTCTGGCTTTTTTTGCTTCAGTGTTATTTCTTCCAGATCAGGAATGGGGTGTTCTGCAACAGGTTCCCTAACAGTAAACTCATAAGGTCTGGTTTGATCCTGTGTAGCCTTCCTGTATCTGTGCAACACTTGATTGTATAAGATTATCTTTCTGTTGGAGGGCAATGACTTATTAGTTAAAATGTCATTCATTTCTTTATCCAAAGCAGTCATTACATTAGCTGCTATATCTTCCCTATGACCAATGTCATGGGGTACAAGAATCATTTTATTTGTATGCATCATCTTTCTATAATTGCATCAGCTAGTAATTGTCCAGCTATTCCTAAAATTGGTGCCAACAATACAGGAAAAAATTCACCATTTTGTTCTAGAATTTCTCGTCTTTTGCTGAGACTTGTTTTCTCATCTGCTAATACTCGTAAATGTCCCTTGTGGGAACTTAATTTATTCAAGATATTTTTGTCAACTCTTTTATATTGCCTTCGAGGAAGTTGAGTATACATTCATACAAACAAAGTATCAGTTCACGATCAGCGGTGCTGATAATAGCTTTATGTTGCTTGCATTTAGCCTTGGCTAGTACCCTGATGTAATCAATATTATGTCTAAGACGATCACAAGGCATTTTGACTATACAACTGAAGAATAGACAACTTTTATACTTTTGGCACATATATCGTGGAAAATTTTGCGAAAATGTCAGCTCTGAGTCTAAGTTTATCAGGTGTTGTTTGAAAAGATCAATAATTATATAACTGTATGGTTCAAATGTTGCATCTTCGAAAGACTCAAGAAAGTACTTTACTTTATCAGGAAACAACTGTCTTGCCAAGGTTTTTACTTGGAGCCTATCTGCAGGATTTTTCATCAAAAGAAGGCACTCTGCATTTATTCTAGATGTTCTTAGACCCACGAAGAAAAAATTTTGAACAGTGTGTATCACAGACACATTCATGTGATGACATCCACCAGTGAAAAGAATGTCGAGATGCTTATTTTTTGCCACATTTTCAAAGTAAAGAATGTTTTGCCCTGAGACAACTGGAAACACTCCCATTCAGAGCTATTCTTTTGACAAAAATAACACAGTTCAATCATTAAGGGATACATGGCTCTTGGCAAGTTTCGAGCACAGACTTCAATGGAAGCTTCAACTTTTTTCGACTCCATTCTAGTTAATCAAACAATTAAAATAATTTTGAAGTTGCTTATATACTGAAATGTCAGGCACAGGTAAAAATTTTTAGACCTGCAACTCATTGTTTAGTTTTCATACTGTAGCTATTGTTTTATCAAATCTGTCACCCAACTACTGAATTTGTCTGGGTGACCCTTCCATTTAACAAAATATTCAGTTTTCCCAGCCCTTCTTCTTTTTCGTATAATCTTTTCTATAATACAGACATTTGTAATCTCATCAACTTTCTGTAATTCTGGCATATAAAATTCACTCTGTATGACTTCTTTCAGCTGATCTTCTACTGTATATACGGGAGGATATCTAGCTGTTTGCTCAGGAATCACAAAAACTTCATCACTCCAATTGGGAGTGTAACCCTTCTCAAAAGTCCTTTTGACTTTCCTTATGCCTACCTTGTCACCAGGGACCTGTTTAAGTTGTACACTAGACTTACATTTCCTGAAAAGTTTTTCAACAATTTCTGCTTTATTCTCATCAGTAACATCAATGGGAGCAACACCTATGGTCCTGTGCCTAGTCAAGTTGTAAGAGCTTAGCAGGTGGGGTAGAACATCCAGGTACTTGTATGTATTATTCTGGGTAAAATGACGCCACACTCTTTCCTTTAAAGTTCTATTGAACTGCTCAACAATGCTAGCCTTAGTTTCACTAGCAGTTATGAAAAAACTAATGCCAAGTTTCTTTGATAAGGCCTGGAAGGCTTTGTTTGTAAACTCTGTACCAGCATCAGTCTGTATTTTTTCTGGGTTCCTGCCAGATTTCAAAATTGTTTCAAAGGCATACAAAATAGATGATGTACTTTTATTTTTCAAGGGTACAGACCATGCAAACTTTGACAAGACATCCACACAATTTAAAAGAAATTTGAACCCATAATTGTGCCTGGAGAGTGAACTGAGGTCAGCGAGATCCATTTGCCACTGCTCATCAATATCAGTAACTAATACATTATTCCTGGGGTAATGGCATCTAGCATACTTATGTACAGCATATGTTGGCTGTTTTTGTAACCATTCCTAACAGAACACAGGGTGACCCTGGGATTACTATCTTTTGCCTGTCGTAACAGGTTCTGAACACTACAATACTCTGTGCTTGGGTTGAAGTATATGCTTTCGAAGAGCTTGTCCATTTTTCTTAAGCATGCTGCTGTAAAACTTTTATTTATACATATGCAATATCGAATCTGACACTTTTTGTACTAGTCCCTGTTTTTTTTGAGAACAGGTTCTCTAAATATTGTCTCATCAATTTCAACAGAGTCAGTATTGTTAGTACAGCCAAAAGAGCCACACAATATCATATCTCACTAAAAACTGTCTTCCCATTATGTCTTTCCAGGCAAGCTAGAAAATATTCAATAGTGTGGTTAGCATCCATGTTTTTTCCATTATAGAGAGCCGGTCAACTTTCATAGCCACCAATACATAAAAAACAACCAATCAATTTTCAAAGAGAGCCAGTTTTTGTTGTTTACCAAAGGTTTATTGATTGAAAACCTTCCCACTATGTGAAGCATTTTATATAATTCTTATAGATGAAAAGACGTTGAAAGTCTCCTACAGTTTTCTACTGATGAAAGTAGCAAATAGATAAAATTGAAACAGCTGTAAGGTACAGTATTACAAGCTCAAGGGATTCACATGCTCATTGTTGTGAATCAAAGCTATGGAACATGCTGAAAGCTTCTATAGTATTGCGGAAACCCTGTTTGTATCTATGATGAAACATCTCAACTGGAAGAAAAAAAGAGGCTCAATGAAAAGCAGCTGAGAAAATGACTCATAAAGTAACAACTTGTCGAATGAAAAATGACGTAAGCAAGAAAGTTTATATATGTGCATTTTGATTGAATTCAACTTGGAAGACATATCATTAAATGAGATAAAAAGCCAGAAAAAACCAGTTTATTTCAGTATCAATCATCAGAAAAAGTGAGAAAGATGTGACTTCCTACTCAGCCTACAGTAATCCTATCCAGCAAAGTATAAAAGCAGAAAAAATTGGTCGAAGCTCATTTGTAATTCCTATCAAGGTAGAAAAAGGTGAATTTATCGAAGTTGTCTCATTTAATTTAATTATTGGAGAATAATAGTGCATTACTTAAATGTATTAATGTGATAAGATCTTCAAACAGAAATTTTATTTGGACCAGCACATTGAAGCTGAACATACCGGTTTTAGGTACAGGTGCCCACAGTGCATGAGGGCTTTCACTCAAAAGAAGAGCTTGGCAAGTCACTTCAAAGCGAATCATTGTGACAAATATTGTTCATTCTGTCAATTGAGCTTCAGAAATAATTCTGAAATGCTCTCCAGCAATCACATCAAAGATTGTCTCAAAGTAAAGCCAGTGAACAATCAAGAAAATGAATTAGTGCCCATCGGACTGGATACTAAGTCTGTGTTGAAAGATGATGAAGATCAACCAGCTGATTTATTTGAGTATCCATATGATGCCCAGGAACGAGTAACTAACTATTGGCGCCTCATAAAGACAAGGAAATCAATATCAAATTTATTGGACCACACATACAATTATCGATGGGCCAAAGTTAATGGCATTTTTGAAAGTATGTTGGAGGACATTTATTATACAGAAAAAAAATGTTTTCGGCTCAATGCAGCAATTTACCGTCTGTTAAAGAATCGAGAGACAGGTGAGTTAAACTATTGGTATACATGTCACAATACTTTTACTCTATTGGATAAGCCTGCTTAAATCAGAAATGGTGAAGATGTAGAAGAGCTGATAGAAAATATGAAAAGTATTGATTTACAAGAAAAATTCACTCGCTCAGACACAAGATGGGGTTTGTATATCATCACCAACATAGAGTTTTATACCATTCCCCAGAAGGACTTTGTTGCCGGTTGTAGGGACTTTCTCCTGCCAGAAAACATAGTTCATCAACAACATAATATTCTAGGAATGACACAGGACAGATAGCATAATAAATTTAATGATAACTTGTGCTTATTTCGATGCTTAGCTATGTGCCTCACTGGGGACTTTAAAGATAAAGCTTTTGTTTTTGGCCTTTTCATGAAATACTGTCAGAAGAAGAAAAATGAAGTTTTGATAGACACTTTCTCTGGCGTTTCATTTACTGATTTAGAACTAATTGAAAAATTATTTCAAGTGGACATCCAAGTGTTTCATATGAATGAGACCACTGATACTGCACTCTGCTGGAAAAATGTTATCCAGAAATATAATAGGCTACCCAATTTGGATATTTCTTTTAATGAATGTGGCAAGGCCCACAACTGTTATATTGTAAATCTGGACCAATATGCAAAGTGGTACTCCTGTCAAGCATGTGGCAGAATGTTCAAGAAGAGGGAAAAGCTGAATAACCATTTGAAAGATCATTGTCACCTGGGTAAAACTGTTCACAAATTCCCTGGTGGTGTATAGAGTGTGAAATAATTCTTTTTTGACCAACTGAAGGAACTGGATATATCTATAGATGGTGTTCAGAAGTTCTGCCCATATTTTGCTGTATATGATTTTGAAGCACTCCTTATAAAGAAATCTCAACCATCATCTGGAAAATTAACATTCTTGGCTCAACATCAACCAGTTTCTTGTGCTATAGCTAGTAGTATTCCAAGTTTTGAACCAATATGTTTTGTTGAAAAATATTATCATGTTTTGGTACAAAAAATGATCAGCCATCTTGAGTTGATCAGCTTTTAGCAAAATGAAATTTTGACTAAACAAAATGGACATCTTTTCAAGCAAGTGGACAGCCTTCTAGAAAGCTGTAAAACATATATACAAGAGCAGGTATCTAAAAAGAAAGATTTTCATCAGGAAAAAGGCCATCTCAATTCACTTTTAGCATTAAAGAGACGACTTGAGCAGTACTGTTCTCAGTTGACTTGTCTGGGGTACAATTCAGGAAAGTATGATATCAATCTTATTGAAAGTAACATATTTTCAAAATTAGTCCAACAAGTCAGAGAAGATGGGGAAAAGCAATGGTGCAAGGCCATATTAAGGAATGGCACTTATCTCTGCTTATCAGCAGACAGTCTCAAATTCCTGGATATATCTTTATACATTGCTCCAGGCTTTAGTCTAGACAGTTTCATGAAAGCATATGGGACTAGTCTTCCAAAAGCTAAATTCCCCTATGAGTACCTGGACTGTTTTTATAAACTCAGTGATACTAAATTGCCTACTTCTGGAGCTTTCTATAGCACACTTCAGAAGGAAACTATTTCTGAAGAAGAATATATGGAATGCCAAAGATACTGGAGTAACATTAATATGACCACTTTGAAAGATTTTTTAGTTTTCTATAATCTTCGAGATGTTATTCCATTCTTAAAAGCTGTTTCTACAATGGCTAATCTTTATTGGGTTCAGTTTGGTATAGATATTTTTAGGGAAGCAATATCCTTACCTGGTGTTACTGAACAGTACTTATTCAAGAGTATCCCAGATACTAATTTCTCCCTTTTTTCTGAAAAGACAAAGGATGTCTACTATTCCTTGAAATCCAGCATGAGAGGTGGTCTAGCCATGGTCATGACCCATATGGCCATCAAAGACAAAACTTTTATACGAAATCTTACAGAGAAGCCAGTGAAGGCTATTATTGGCCTGGATTTCAATGCCCTCTACCTTTTGGGCCCAATCCAAGCCTACTCCCACAGGCTTTTTTGACCACTGGGTGCTCAATGGAAACAGATTCCAGAAAGTAAGCAGTGCCAAGAAAATCTCAATTGAATGGCTGGAACAAGAATCATGGGAAAATGGCCATTTTATACAGCACCTTGGTAATGGTAAAGAAAAATGTATTGGTTCAAGATATTTACCAGTTGATGGGTACTGTCGAGACACTAACTCCATCTATGAGTTCTATGGATGATGAAGGGTCATGGTAGACATAATCAGTGTAGTTTAAGTATAACAAATTTTATGGTGGGTTGATTTTTTTCCGAGATATACTTATGCATAAGCCATGGTCAAATTTGGAGTATCCGATATGTCTCAGTAAGATGGATATACAAATATTATATTGATAGTCCTGGAAAATGTGCCAATGGTACAGAAAAGAGAAAATATACTTGCATGGAAAGTTGCCAAACCAAAAAAGAGTGGACTAGACTCCAAAAGTCTAGTTTTGTAATATTTGACGTTCAGTCTTTATGATTAAAAAATTTCCCATGTCTGCGGAAAAGTATATTATGTAGCTTCGTGAATTTTGTCCTTACCAAAATGACTACAGTAAAGTTGTTCTGAATGAAAATTATATGCAATGATGCTCATGAATGACTTCACTCAATGGCGAAGAAATGGCAAAATAAAAAACTAAAACTGCCTATCTCTCAGCCAACATTTTTTGGTCAGAAAACACGGTTTTTACAAAGAAAAGAATTTGTGACCCACAACAGTTGATTTTTATATCAAAATTGTATCAGGCACCCACATATGAGGTACACATCAATTATTATCCCTACCTCTGTTAATGTGATCGACAACCTTGCTCTTCTCTGTGCTAATGTATTATGCTCATTTTTGATCAACGTCTGCATTGGATTGTATGTCCAATTAGCCAGAAAAGTATTAGCCATGGGGGTGGCCGATATTGGTTCTCCATTCTGTTAGGAGGTGGATTATCATATCGCCGAGAATACCCACTTGTCCCCTGGTGGGAGTAACCAGAATTAACATAGACATTCTCATCAGGCATCGTCCGATTCCGATTTGGGCAGGCTATAGCCCTATGCAGGCATATTTAACGTTAATGCCGACAGGTTCTCTCGCATCGTTCAGTCAGGTGCGCCCTCCTTCGACAAAAAAAGCAACCCCCCCTGTTGGTGGGGGCCACATTGCTAGGACCAGCGCTGTTTGGAGGTTGAGCCCAGCAGCTGGTGTCATTGTGGGTGCAACGTCCATGGTAGAAGCACATCTGTAAATGTGCCCCTGATGGGCAATCGCCAGAGTTTTATACCTGCGCCGACAGCTGCAAAGGGGGCGTCAGATTTCTCCAAGCTGGGACCATTTGCTGAGCTGTAAGTTGCGCAATATGAGCTGTGAGCCGGGCCCTCTCCTATTGTAAATGTGGAATCTTGTGTTACGGCATTGCCTACCAAGGTTGAGCATTGCTTCTTTGATTTGACATTGCCCTGATGTTATCTGCAGTCTTTTGATCTGAAGAGCATAAGATGGGGCAGTATACCTAATCTCATCCTGAAAAATCTATGATTCTGAGTGACAGGCTGCTTTAGGAGTCTCTTCAAGAGTTGTGAACTCCCTCAACTTAATACTATCTCGGAGGACTGAATTCAGCCCCATCAGAAATATAGGTTTTATAATAGGAAAATGAATCATTAATTTGATCACTGGTAATGGCTAATCCCGGCTTACAGTAATAAAACTCTACTCAAGAGCATAGCGCCTTGAGTGAGCGATAAAACTCAAATATAAGGGCTATTCCCGACCTAAGGGGTAGTATACCTGCTTTAAGCGATGTTTCTGACTTACATGAGGACAGAGGTCATCCTAAGGGTTAGTAATCGCATGTAGAATGTGAATCACCTGACCTGAGAGAAGTTTGTCCAGTCAAGTGGCGATTATCGTGATTTGAGAGAGGTTTCTCCACTCAAATCTGAATATACCTAATTTGAGAGAGGTTCATTCTTCAGAGCTGTAAGCCAGACTGAAGGTCGATTTTCCAGTCTCGCCTCCTCACATTAACTGAAATTGGAGCATTAAGTAGAACTGTGGCCAATCACATTGATGGGAAAACCCATGCCCTATTGATAAAATATGGCCATGTCACTGTAAGTGACACACTTTGACCCCATTGGGTGGCTCCATTTATATTCAGTTTGGGAACCTAACCCAGCTGGTACTGACTACAGGAAAACCTATAGTGTACCTCCAGAACTGTCCTTCGGTTCTGCTGCAGAGTAATGGACAACGCCACCAGGTCAGGGGTGGCAATCCCTAGTTCCCATTCACTGAGAATGAGGGACCATGCCATTCATGGAATGGCTTACTGTAGGGGACCTGATTGTAAACCTAAATCCCCTTTTTGACCCTGACCCAAAGGGTTCAAGGCTGTTCTGACTGAGGGGATTCTCAAACGGAAATCGGCTTAGGGAGGATTCCCACAAATATACCCTCAACAACAATAACCCCTTAGAAGACTCACCTAGTCCTCTTCTCAACTACTTGGCGCTGGAGCAATGGTTTCAAGGGTTCACAGATCCGGGGGACAAGGGGAGTGGGCGACAGCGATCTGATTCAGGTTCCGCGCAGGATCCGATTCAGGTTCGGCGTACACAGGTCAGTGAGTGATGCAAAACCTTCCTCTAGGGGAGCAACTGGTGATCCTGAAGCAAAGGTTGACAGGGTAACTCCTAGGCATGGGATACAATAACATAAATGCAGTGGAGGCACCAAAGGAATATGCAAATTTATTAATATATCAGTGGCGGACGCAGTAATATATGTAAATTTATAGAATAAGTTGACGAACGCGGAGACCCAAGCTAAAAATGCAAGGGAACGATTAGGCACAAAAATGAGTGTAAAACTAAAGAAACAAGCCCATTTGAAGGGCCCTGTAGACCTATAGTATGCCTTTGGCAGAGCTAACCACACCCAAGCTAACTTCTACAGTGGAAATTGCTGCAGAAGATGCCTATGGTCACATAGACATTTTCCAGTTCTGATATGTTAAGCATTGGGGTGAGTTTCACTCTCCATGCTAAACATATAAACATCATTTAGAGAGAATCTCTAAACTAGTCATTTAGCGTTGGGAAACGTCGCTAGTTTTTACGGATAAGAGGTGCATGTTGTGCTCCAGTTATGGTTATAAGCACCTGGAGCTTATCTTTGGCGAAAATTCCAACTAACGGGTTACATTCCATAGTTCACGTGCACAACAGAAAAATAACAAAACGTAACAGAAATGAAGCCACAAAATGAAACAGAAACGGAACGCAAAAAGTACACACAGAAATGCATGTAAAAATATAATAAACGAAATGCCAAATTAAAAGTATGTGAATGTAAAACAGAAAGTAGCAAAAAACATAGTGTAAAAACATGATGTGAATCATGTGACGTTGGGCAAAATTCGTCCGCACATGACACCATATACCACCTGCAGGTTCCACCCCCTATTCATCAAAATTCAAAATAGTGACTCTAATATGGCGAAGTCTCAGAACAGATTCTCAAAGCAGCGAATTTTCAAATGTTATCTTTTTTTGAAAGTTATTTTTAGAATAGAAAAATGCAGATTAGGTGGAATAGACGTTTTGGCTTGGCATGAATACCCAAATTTCTGACATTATGGCTCTACTGCCTTGGTTTTCAGAATATTACAGCTTTTTATTATGGTTTGTTTATTATTAATATATCTACATGCATGATTTTTGTTCGTTTTTTCCTCTATCGACTTATTCTGTGTAAATCCTTATTTTGAGCCATTTTTGTTCAATTCATTCAGCTTGTGTTTTTGTCCTATTCTTTATCTACTTATTTTTGCATTATGTTACTTATCGTTTCTTTATCATTTGTTTTTTGCACTGCCAGTTTACTGCTTATTTATTTTATTCATTTGTTTTGTTTTATTTATTTCATTGATTTAATTTTTTTGCAATTATGTTCCATACAAAACAATATTAATTTGGAATCTTTTGGATAATTTTTTGTTTTGCCTTTGGTAAAAATGTTTTTCTGATGATATATTTTGTGAATTTAGAATGGTCTTTCGTGCATACCTATCGCAAATGCAGCACAAAAGCATGTGAAACTTCCAAATGCAACTAAAACTAGACTATCTCAACTAGCAAAAACGATTTTACTACACTTTTGAATATTTATTATGAAAATGATGTGTGCCCTTTACTCTAATGCATAATGCTTTTTACCATTTGCTGTATTGAGTTTCGCTCTTTTGAGAATCGCTGTATTGAGACTTCCCCCTTTGAGAATCACTGTTTTGAGAATGGCCTGTTTTGAGAATCACCTTTTTGAGAATCAATGTTTTGCAAAACGCTGTTTTGAGTCTCGCAGTTGTGCATACCTCTGTATTGGGGACCTGTAGCCTTCTTTTCATGATAAGACATATTCAAAGGGAGAGTAGAATAGATGAGCAGTGAGATTCAATGTAGGTCAGCCAAACTTTAATCATCCTGGGATTTGTCATTTTTAATCATGCAATTTTATACGATGACATCTACCATTTGGTACATAACTTGTCGGGTTTGGTATGGAAAGAGCCGTTTTTTTAGAGTCACTTGGATAAGGCCAATGGCTGACGCTGAAGCATGGTCATGTAGTATACACAGAAGCAAAGTACATAATCTGAATAACCTCTAAAAGAAAGGAGAATTTCGGCATTTTAAGCCCGGTTCCTGCTATTGAGCAAGTTTGCCCCAAGCATGCTCGGCAAGCATCTCCGCCATGCTCAGCGAGCAGCTTGCTTGACAGGCGTGTTCGGAGTTGAACCATACTTCGCGAGCAAATTTTTCTCCTAAAATGCATACTTATGAATATTACTTTTCATGTATGAACCATGCCTGAATACCATGAATACACCGATATTTCTTCCTGAATTTCTTCAAAGGCATGGTGCTTCTTCGCAACAACGTCCTCAAAATTAGGTGATTAAACGTTCCACAGGAATTCTTATTTATTAACAAGGTCAATAATGTTCCCATAAGACATGGCAAAATCTTTACAGCAAACAAATTAAATCCCACATATAAATCTAGCGAATAGGGATGTATCAGATGCCACCGGCTCCTACCCGATATTTTCTTACCCAACTGCAAAGAGGAAAACAGACTCTTGACCTTACCCGTTATGCAGGATACCACCGTGCATTGAAGATCATGGGTCAAAATGATCATTTTCTGTTAGAAGAATACACAAATAAAATTTAACCCTGCATGACATCAATTTAGTCATTATTACATATATTTCAAAAATAAAATCTCCTCTGAAGGTTTCCCATTGAGGTAGGGAATGATCGATATACTGGCATCAGCAAAAATTGACTTTTTTCAATATTGGCCCATAGTTTTTTGGGCGAGCTGGGACCGATAATATTTCGTTTTGTATGGCAATTCTTGTATTAATCTGCCTTGCATGTGATTATTTACTGGGCAAGTGGAAATCTTGGGTCACTTATGGTTATTTGCGATAAGATAACGTTGAATGTAATGTCAAGGTGATTTTTTCTTTCAATAAACTACTAGAAGAAATTAACCAGCTGCGCCGAACACATGCATCCAGTGCGCGATCAGCACACTGTACCGACAACAAATTGACAAGTCAAGTGTTTCTGTCACACAAAAGCGAAGAATTTCCCTGATGCTTCCTTCTTACCTTCCTATAGAAAACACACTTTATTCACCAGATATAAACGAAAGGTCAACTGTTGTCATACTGTAGGTCAAAACAAAGTACATATCCATTACACATTCTGAAATATCCATGATTGACAGCTATTGCATCAATGTCAATTATTAAGAATGATCAAAGTTTTCTTTCTGCTGTCAAAAAAGATGCATCCGGGCGTGACCTGGACGCATCCAGGACACATCTCCTACGCGAATTTGTGACAGGTAAATTCAGAGATGAGAATCAAAATCAGTTGGAAACCACTAAATGCGGTTACGGAAATATGCATCAGAATAAGATTTTGATCAAGATGATTGATTGTGTTCCACTTCATCACTTCTTCATTGATCATAAGCATTTCTTCCCAGTCGAAGATTATCATAACTATCCTAACCTGTGTTTTCGGCTTACTGCAGTATTCAGGCAGATAAAAACTTGAAACAGTTAAATATTTTATTAATTATGTGACAGGCTCAAGAGTGCTAGGGGCCAGCTAGCAGGACAGGCCCATTGTATACTCCTATTTAGTTTTAAGCCTATACTTTAAGCTATTTAGCTTTAAGCCTTCATTACGGCAGCCGGCCCCATACTACAACAAATGCCGATATTCAGCTGATTCATAATATAAGAAACATAGGCACAGAAACAAACCATGAGAAATGATTAACTCGTAGTTCGCCATTATTGACGCCATTTTGAATGAAAATTTTTTTGCGTAACAATCTTTTAGTAATTTACATGTGTTGAAATAGGATTCGTTCATTTTCAAAACATTTACTGTGGCATTTCTGGTATCATAATCTATGAGATTTTGAAGCTCATGCTTTTGTCAAAAATACATGATTGACGTTGTCTTTATTTCTCGGACTCTTCCAACTTGTTTTTCGAAAAATTGCAAGAATTAGAAAAGGCTTATAGGAATTTCAGATATATTTTTCTCACTGGAATAAATGTTCTGACGAATTGTTATCATCAGTTCATGAATAGCAATGCTTTTCTATGGCATTTAGCGCAGAGCTTCTGGGCAACAGAGGCCCCTATATTTTTATGGGTGTGTGAAGAAAAACTGTCGAACTTTATCAAACTATTTTCAGTAATGTGCATAAGCATTATTTTTTGTTATGAACAGAAGTTTATTTGGTAACAGTAATGGGCATGTCACAATAACGACCCCCCCCCCCACAATCGAATTGCATATTTCGGACTATAATATAGGACAGGTGCACACTTCAAGGCGTAAGGATTATGAATATGCCAATTAGATATCCTCATTCTGTCATAATGGCCATTATTTCATACTGTAGGAGAAAAATGAATTTCTTCCTTACCAATATAAGCTAAAATCAAAGGGTAACTTCATGATAATCAATTTTTGAGTTGTACAGACTATTACAAACGGGCAATAGCATTTAAGCAATATTATAGAGGGATATATTCAGTTGTTGTCTTCGTCATTGATGAACATTCAAGTTTTTCTGATTACTCACAAAAATAAGCTCGCTATTTTTTCCAATTTCATCTTTTTGCAAAATTTTTGTTGCATCTGCCAATTCAAAATAGAAAGGTATATCCTTTATTCATGCAGTTGTAAGCGAGATTTCCATTTGTTGGAGCATTGACAGATACATCATGCTTATTGTTAGTCCATCAACAAGATTATATTTTCAAAGTGTACCATATAAGAATAGAAGTGCGGTGTTGCAGGTACATTATCAAGGAAGAATTCTATTTGAGCACTGATCATGATGAACTTGTTGGCCACTTTTCTTCCTCTTATTCTTGTAACCACATTCTTGACGTCTTCAGAACCTGCCTACGCTGCTATGTACAACGAACTTCATGTTGATAAAAAAGATAATGGTGTGAAGGGTATGTCTGATAAAACACTTCTTAAAAAATGTTGTTAAAAAAGGAAAACTCCGGATCATTGAGGAATCATCACAAGTGTTGTTTATTAACTGAATGCTGGAGAAGATTGTGTTTGTGAAAAAAACATTGGCTTCAGAGAATTGCAACTTCCAAAAAAATGTGATTAAAAAGTGTGATAGTGTTATTCGAAGAATGGTTCCAAGCTACCAAGTCTGAAAAATTTCGGGAAATAGTTACTGTCTGCTTTTCTAATTCCATTTTAAGGTAATTTCTAGTTGTACAGCATCTGTTATTTCCAATTTCAAAGATATTACCAAATCCTCCCGCCCAAAAAGTATTTCTCAATGTTCCCAGCATCACCTCAAAATTTCAGTTATATTCAGTTTTTGAATTTTCAGGTACGCTTGTATCTCTTGTAAAGAGAGTTAAAAGACAACAACAAGGCAACCGCTGCTTCCCGTATAAAAGCTGCAGAATAGACCCCGATTGCCATCCTTCTACACATGATTCAGATGAATGTCATAATGGCTGTTGTATTATGGTGCATTGGCTGCAAGGTGGAGGAGGTAGGGGGAAGTAAACCCTACTACCCGAGAGCCTGGACATCCTCCTGAGCTGAAAAAAATTGGCAAACACCCCCTGAACTTTGTCCGAAAGAGTTTTGATTATTTTAATGCATAACTCGTATTAAAAACGTGCTTGCAGATTGTTTTTCTGTTTCTTTGCTCCACCGCCGCCTAAACCCTTCTCGATAAAACGTCGGGGGATGCTCCTTCCTTGAACATTCTTGTCGTGCATATATGATCCTGGGCAGGGTAAAACCCAGGTCCAGTTCAGTAGTAGTACACAGTCTGAAGTTTTTTCACTTTCAGCCTGTATTACATCTTGGTCTGGGCGATGTGAAACATGATCATAGTAAATGGTCTGCTTGGTCTCCATGAATAATTTCTTGAGATGTTGGTTGATATCATGAAAATGTGTTAAAGAAGGTTCAGATGGGACGGTCTGCCAGCTTACGTTTAAAGATGATGTTTCTTCACAAAAACGAAATTTTCACAAAAATCTAATTTGTTCACAAGAACGGAAATTTTATTTGATAAGTCAATGTTTTCCAGGAAATTGACTCTTTTGTTGCTTTTTTCGCATAGCTGCATTAACGTTATTTAGAGAAATTATTTTCTGATAATTATTGTTTTTTCAACAATAAAAAATGGTCAAATGTAATAGTATTTACGGGAGTAGTGTAGATTATTTTGTTCTTTAGTAGCACATAGCCTATTCAGACCATTTATTTTCTGTTAGTTGTGTTTTCTTCGAATGGTGTTTAGATCAAGCATAATCATGGAGGAATTTGTAACTTTATAATGTAAAACATGAAGTTTACAGGACTAAAGTATGAGTTATCATTCAGTGCATCCAGCCAGCTACATCAAATTTTAACATCGGTAACATTTTGAATGATGAAGGGTCATGGCAGACATAATCAGTGTAGTTCAAGTATAACAAATTTTATGGTGGGTTGATTTTGTTCCGAGATATACTTATGCATAAGCCATGGTCAAATTTGGAGTATTTGATATGTCTCAGTAAGATGGATATACAAATATAATATTGATAGTCCTGGAAAATGTGCCAATGGTGCAGAAAAGAGAAAATATACTTTCATGGAAAGTTGCCAAACCAAAAAAGACTGAACTAGACTCGAAAAGCCTAGTTTTGTAATATTTGACATTCAGTCTTTATGATTAAAAAATTTCCCATGTCTGTGGAAAAGTATATTATGTAGCTTCGTGAATTTTGTCCTTACCAAAATGACTACAGTAAAATTTTTCTGAATGAAAATTATATGCAATGATGCTCATGAATGACTTCACTCAATGGCGAAGAAATGGCAAAATAAAAAACTAAAACTGCCTATCTCTCAGCCAACATTTTTTGGTCAGAAAACACGGTTTTTACAAAGAAAAGAATTTGTGACCCACAACAGTTGATTTTTATATCAAAATTGTATCAGGCACCCACATATGAGGTACACATCAATTATTATCCCTACCTCTGTTAATGTGATCGGCAACCTTGCTCTTCTCTGTGCTAATGTATTATGCTCATTTTTGATCAACGTCTGCATTGGATTGTATGTCCAATTGGACAGAAAAGTATTAGCTGTGGGGGTGTCCGATATTGGTTCCCCATTCTGTTAGGAGGTGGATTATCATATCGCCGAGAATACACACTTGTCC
The DNA here is from genome assembly GCA_963922205.1 of Romanomermis culicivorax. Taxonomy (NCBI): domain Eukaryota; kingdom Metazoa; phylum Nematoda; class Enoplea; order Mermithida; family Mermithidae; genus Romanomermis; species Romanomermis culicivorax. The sequence goes on from CAWUHX010000064.1 coordinate 1,048,892, forward strand.
CCTGGGGAGAGTAACTGGAATTAACATAGTCATTCTCATCAGGCATCGTTAGATTCCGATTTGGGCAGGCTATAGCCCTATGCAGGCATATTTAACGGCAATGCCCACAGGTTCTCTCGCATCGATCAGTCAGGTGCGTCCTCCTTCGACAAAAATAGCAACCCCCCTGTTGGTGGGGGCCACATTGCTAGGACCAGCGCTGTTTGGAGGTTGAGCCCAGCAGCTGGTGTCATTGTGGGTGCAACGTCCATGGTAGAAGCACATCTGTAAATGCGCCCCTGATGTGCAATCGCCGGAGTTTTGGACCTGCGCCGACAGCTGCATAGGGGGCGTCAGATTTCTCCAAGCTGGGACCATTTGCTGAGCTGTAAGTTGTGCAATATGAGCTGTGAGCCGGGCCCTCTCCTATTGTAAACGTGGAATCTTGTGTTACGGCATTGCCCACCAACGTTGAGCATTGCTTCTTTGATTTTACATTGCCCTGATGTTATCGGCAGTCTTTTGATCTGAAGAGCATTAGATGGGGCAGTATACCTAATCTCATCCTGAAAAATCTATGATTCTGAGTGACAGGCTGCTTTAAGAGTCTCTTCAAGAGTTGTGAACTCCCTCAACTTAATACTATCTCAGAGGACTGGTTTCAGCCCCTTCAGAAATATAGGTTTTATAATAGGAAAATGAATCATTAATTTGATCACTCGTAATGGCTAATCCTGGCTTACAGTAATAAAACTCTACTCAAAGGCATTGCGCCTTGAGTGAGCGATAAAACTCCAATATAAGGGCTATTCCCGACCTAAGGGGTAGTATACCTGCTTTAAGCGATGTTTCTGACTTACATGAGGGCAGAGGTCATCCTAAGGCTCAGTAATCCCATTTAGAATGCGAATCACATGACCTGAGAGAGGTTTGTCCACTCAAGTGGCGATTATCGTGATTTGAGAGAGGTTTCTCCACTCAAATCTGAATTTACCTAATTTGAGAGAGATACATTCTTCAGAGCCGTAAGCCAGACTGAAGGTCGATTTTCCAGTCTCGCCTTAACATTAACTGAAATTGGAGCATTAAGTAGAACTGTGGCCAATCACATTGATGGGAAAACCCATGCCATATTGGTAAAATACGGCGGTGTCACTGTAAGTGACACACTTTGACCCCATTGGGTGGCTCCATTTATATTCAGTTTGGGAACCTAACCCAGCTGGTACTGACTACAGGAAAACCTATAGTGTACCTCCAGAACTGTCCTTCGGTTCTGCTGCAGAGTAATGGACAACGCCACCAGGTCAGGGGTGGCAATCCCTAGTTCCCATTCACTGAGAATGAGGGACCATGCCATTCATGGAATGGCTTACTGTAGGGGACCCGATTGTAAACCTAAATCCCCTTTTTGACCCTGACCCAAAGGGTTCAAGGCTGTTCTGACTGAGGGGATTCTCAAACGGAAATCGGCTTAGGGAGGATTCCCACAAATATACCCTCAACAACAATAACCCCTTAGAAGACTCACCTAGTCCTCTTCTCAACTACTTGGCGCTGGAGCAATGGTTTCAAGGGTTCACAGATCCGGGGGACAAGGGGAGTGGGCGACAGCGATCTGATTCAGGTTCCGCGCAGGATCCGATTCAGGTTCGGCGTACACAGGTCAGTGAGTGATGCAAAACCTTCCTCTAGGGGAGCAACTGGTGATCCTGAAGCAAAGGTTGACAGGGTAACTCCTAGGCATGGGATACAATAACATAAATGCAGTGGAGGCACCAAAGGAATATGCAAATTTATTAATATATCAGTGGCGGACGCAGTAATATATGTAAATTTATAGAATAAGTTGACGAACGCGGAGACCCAAGCTAAAAATGCAAGGGAACGATTAGGCACAAAAATGAGTGTAAAACTAAAGAAACAAGCCCATTTGAAGGGCCCTGTAGACCTATAGTATGCCTTTGGCAGAGCTAACCACACCCAAGCTAACTTCTACAGTGGAAATTGCTGCAGAAGATGCCTATGGTCACATAGACATTTTCCAGTTCTGATATGTTAAGCATTGGGGTGAGTTTCACTCTCCATGCTAAACATATAAACATCATTTAGAGAGAATCTCTAAACTAGTCATTTAGCGTTGGGAAACGTCGCTAGTTTTTACGGATAAGAGGTGCATGTTGTGCTCCAGTTATGGTTATAAGCACCTGGAGCTTATCTTTGGCGAAAATTCCAACTAACGGGTTACATTCCATAGTTCACGTGCACAACAGAAAAATAACAAAACGTAACAGAAATGAAGCCACAAAATGAAACAGAAACGGAACGCAAAAAGTACACACAGAAATGCATGTAAAAATATAATAAACGAAATGCCAAATTAAAAGTATGTGAATGTAAAACAGAAAGTAGCAAAAAACATAGTGTAAAAACATGATGTGAATCATGTGACGTTGGGCAAAATTCGTCCGCACATGACACCATATACCACCTGCAGGTTCCACCCCCTATTCATCGAAATTCAAAATAGTGACTCTAATATGGCGAAGTCTCAGAACAGATTCTCAAAGCAGCGAATTTTCAAATGTTATCTTTTTTTGAAAGTTATTTTTAGAATAGAAAAATGCAGATTAGGTGGAATAGACGTTTTGGCTTGGCATGAATACCCAAATTTCTGACATTATGGCTCTACTGCCTTGGTTTTCAGAATATTACAGCTTTTTATTATGGTTTGTTTATTATTAATATATCTACATGCATGATTTTTGTTCGTTTTTTCCTCTATCGACTTATTCTGTGTAAATCCTTATTTTGAGCCATTTTTGTTCAATTCATTCAGCTTGTGTTTTTGTCCTATTCTTTATCTACTTATTTTTGCATTATGTTACTTATCGTTTCTTTATCATTTGTTTTTTGCACTGCCAGTTTACTGCTTATTTATTTTATTCATTTGTTTTGTTTTATTTATTTCATTGATTTAATTTTTTTGCAATTATGTTCCATACAAAACAATATTAATTTGGAATCTTTTGGATAATTTTTTGTTTTGCCTTTGGTAAAAATGTTTTTCTGATGATATATTTTGTGAATTTAGAATGGTCTTTCGTGCATACCTATCGCAAATGCAGCACAAAAGCATGTGAAACTTCCAAATGCAACTAAAACTAGACTATCTCAACTAGCAAAAACGATTTTACTACACTTTTGAATATTTATTATGAAAATGATGTGTGCCCTTTACTCTAATGCATAATGCTTTTTACCATTTGCTGTATTGAGTTTCGCTCTTTTGAGAATCGCTGTATTGAGACTTCCCCCTTTGAGAATCACTGTTTTGAGAATGGCCTGTTTTGAGAATCACCTTTTTGAGAATCAATGTTTTGCAAAACGCTGTTTTGAGTCTCGCAGTTGTGCATACCTCTGTATTGGGGACCTGTAGCCTTCTTTTCATGATAAGACATATTCAAAGGGAGAGTAGAATAGATGAGCAGTGAGATTCAATGTAGGTCAGCCAAACTTTAATCATCCTGGGATTTGTCATTTTTAATCATGCAATTTTATACGATGACATCTACCATTTGGTACATAACTTGTCGGGTTTGGTATGGAAAGAGCCGTTTTTTTAGAGTCACTTGGATAAGGCCAATGGCTGACGCTGAAGCATGGTCATGTAGTATACACAGAAGCAAAGTACATAATCTGAATAACCTCTAAAAGAAAGGAGAATTTCGGCATTTTAAGCCCGGTTCCTGCTATCGAGCAAGTTTGCCCCAAGCATGCTCGGCAAGCATCTCCGCCATGCTCAGCGAGCAGCTTGCTTGACAGGCGTGTTCGGAGTTGAACCATACTTCGCGAGCAAATTTTTCTCCTAAAATGCATACTTATGAATATTACTTTTCATGTATGAACCATGCCTGAATACCATGAATACACCGATATTTCTTCCTGAATTTCTTCAAAGGCATGGTGCTTCTTCGCAACAACGTCCTCAAAATTAGGTGATTAAACGTTCCACAGGAATTCTTATTTATTAACAAGGTCAATAATGTTCCCATAAGACATGGCAAAATCTTTACAGCAAACAAATTAAATCCCACATATAAATCTAGCGAATAGGGATGTATCAGATGCCACCGGCTCCTACCCGATATTTTCTTACCCAACTGCAAAGAGGAAAACAGACTCTTGACCTTACCCGTTATGCAGGATACCACCGTGCATTGAAGATCATGGGTCAAAATGATCATTTTCTGTTAGAAGAATACACAAATAAAATTTAACCCTGCATGACATCAATTTAGTCATTATTACATATATTTCAAAAATAAAATCTCCTCTGAAGGTTTCCCATTGAGGTAGGGAATGATCGATATACTGGCATCAGCTAAAAATTGACTTTTTTCAATATTGGCCCATAGTTTTTTGGGCGAGCTGGGACCGATAATATTTCGTTTTGTATGGCAATTCTTGTATTAATCTGCCTTGCATGTGATTATTTACTGGGCAAGTGGAAATCTTGGGTCACTTATGGTTATTTGCGATAAGATAACGTTGAATGTAATGTCAAGGTGATTTTTTCTTTCAATAAACTACTAGAAGAAATTAACCAGCTGCGCCGAACACATGCATCCAGTGCGCGATCAGCACACTGTACCGACAACAAATTGACAAGTCAAGTGTTTCTGTCACACAAAAGCGAAGAATTTCCCTGATGCTTCCTTCTTACCTTCCTATAGAAAACACACTTTATTCACCAGATATAAACGAAAGGTCAACTGTTGTCATACTGTAGGTCAAAACAAAGTACATATCCATTACACATTCTGAAATATCCATGATTGACAGCTATTGCATCAATGTCAATTATTAAGAATGATCAAAGTTTTCTTTCTGCTGTCAAAAAAGATGCATCCGGGCGTGACCTGGACGCATCCAGGACACATCTCCTACGCGAATTTGTGACAGGTAAATTCAGAGATGAGAATCAAAATCAGTTGGAAACCACTAAATGCGGTTACGGAAATATGCATCAGAATAAGATTTTGATCAAGATGATTGATTGTGTTCCACTTCATCACTTCTTCATTGATCATAAGCATTTCTTCCCAGTCGAAGATTATCATAACTATCCTAACCTGTGTTTTCGGCTTACTGCAGTATTCAGGCAGATAAAAACTTGAAACAGTTAAATATTTTATTAATTATGTGACAGGCTCAAGAGTGCTAGGGGCCAGCTAGCAGGACAGGCCCATTGTATACTCCTATTTAGTTTTAAGCCTATACTTTAAGCTATTTAGCTTTAAGCCTTCATTACGGCAGCCGGCCCCATACTACAACAAATGCCGATATTCAGCTGATTCATAATATAAGAAACATAGGCACAGAAACAAACCATGAGAAATGATTAACTCGTAGTTCGCCATTATTGACGCCATTTTGAATGAAAATTTTTTTGCGTAACAATCTTTTAGTAATTTACATGTGTTGAAATAGGATTCGTTCATTTTCAAAACATTTACTGTGGCATTTCTGGTATCATAATCTATGAGATTTTGAAGCTCATGCTTTTGTCAAAAATACATGATTGACGTTGTCTTTATTTCTCGGACTCTTCCAACTTGTTTTTCGAAAAATTGCAAGAATTAGAAAAGGCTTATAGGAATTTCAGATATATTTTTCTCACTGGAATAAATGTTCTGACGAATTGTTATCAGCAGTTCATGAATATCAATGCTTTTCTATGGCATATAGCGCAGAGCTTTTGGGCAACAGAGGCCCCTTATGGGTGTGTGAAAAAAAACTGTCGAACTTTATCGAACTATTTTCAGTAATGTGCACAAGCATTATTTCTTTTTGTTATGAACAGAAGTTTATTTAATAACAGTAATGGGCATGTCGCAATAACGACCCCCACAATCAAATTGCATATTTCGGACTATAATATAGGAGAGGTGCACGCTTCAAGGCGTAAGGGTTATGAATATGCCAATTAGATATCCTCATTCTGTCATAATGGCCATTATTTCATACTGTAGGAGAAAAATGAATTTCTTCCTTACCAATATAAGCTAAAATCAAAGGGTAACTTCATGATAATCAATTTTTGAGTTGTACAGACTAGTACAAACGCCCAATAGCATTTAAGCAATATTATAGAGGGATATATTCAGTTGTTGTCTTTGTCATTGATGAACATTCAAGTTTTTCTGATTGCTCACAGTAATAAGCTTGCTATTTTTTCCAATTTCAACTTACTTCAATTTTATTGTTGCATCTGCCAATTCAAAATAGAAAGGTACACCCTTTATTCAAGCAGTTATAAGTGAGATTTCCATTCGTCGGGGCATTGACAGATACATTATGCTCATTGTTAGTCCATCAACAAGATTATATTTTCAAAGTGTACCATATAATAATAGAAGTGCAATGTTGCAGGTACATTATGAAGGAAGCATTCTATTTGAGAGCACTGATCATGATGAACTTGTTGGCCACTTTTCTTTCTCTTATTCTTGTAACCATATTCTCGATGTCTTCAGAACTGCATACGCTGCTACGTACAACGAACTTCATGTTCATCAAGAAGATAATGATGTAAAGGGTATGTGTGATAAAACACTGTTGTTAAAAACTAAGAACTCTGGATCATTGAGGAATCATCACAAATGTTGTTTATTAACTGAATGTTCAGGAAGATAGTATTTTTGAAAAAATATCGGTTTCGGAGACTTGCAACTTCCAAAAACCTGTGATGACCTAGCTAAAACATTAAGCATTATTGGAAAAATGCCAAGTTTCGAGCTTCCAAGCTAGAAAAATGTCAAGAAATAGACACTGTCTGCTTTTCTAAATCTATTTCAAGTTAATTATTCTAGTTGTACAGCATCTGTTATTTCCAATTTTGAAAATATTCCCGAATCGTCCCACCCTCAAAAAGTATTTCTCAATGTTCCCAGCATCACCTCAAAATTTTAGTTATATATTCCGTTTTTGAATTTTCAGGTACGCTTGTATCTCTTGTAAAAAGAGTTAAAAGACAACGTCAAGGCAACCGCTGCTTCCCGTATAAAAGCTGCAGTAAAGATGCTGATTGCGATCCTCCTACGTTTGATCCAGATCCAATTTTCTGTACTAGGGGCTGTTGTATTAAGACGCCTTGGCCAGCACATGGAAGAGGGGGCGGGGGTAAGTAAACCTTCCCACCTGAGATCCTAGACAGCCCCATGGTCCGAAAAAATCGGCTAACACTTTTTTTGACCTTTTTCCAAGACAGCTTTTGATGATTTTAATGCGTATTTGGTGCTGAGAACATGCTCAGGAAATTTTTTGTTGTTTTTTGCCGGCCCACTATCCCTTACCCCCTCGATAAAAAGTTCGATGACTCTTTCGCGCGGAAAAGTCTTGCTGTGCATGTCTGGTCTCGGCCAAGGTAAAATCCAGGTTCAGTTCAAAGGTAGTTTTTCCTTTTTCAGCCTGGATTATCTGGGTCCAGACCTATATTAGATGTAAAATAATGGTAAATGATCTGTTTGGTCTCCATGGATAAATTATTGAGATGTTGATTGATACCATGAAAATGTGTAAAATAAAATGGAGATAGGATGGTCTGCTTTCCTAGGTATAAAGAATTTTCACGAAAAACAAAATTGTTCACAGGAACAAAAACTTTGTTTGAAAAGCGATTTTTTTCAGCCAAATTGATTTTTTTTTTGACATGGTTTAATCAAGGCCATTCAGATCACTTATTTTCGGGTAATTATTTTTTGTTTTCTCAACAATAAAAAATGATGCAATGTATTAGAATTTATGGGACTAGTGTACATTTTTCTGTTCAGTAAATTGAAGTCCATTCAGACCAGTCATTTTCGGATAGTTGTGTTTTTTCGAATTGTGTTAGGATCAAGCATAATCATGGAAGAATTTGTGAGTGCGTCTCATAGTAAATTTTTATTCGTCCAGCTTTGATAACTGCTCAACGACGTGTTTCAAATAAAAGGTCAAAAGTTTTTAAAATTTTCATTAGATTTCAGAAATCGGTTTATTCTCAGACGTTTATTTACAGGCAAGGCAAGAGTTATCCTGATGCACTTTGTTGTATCTGAAAGTCACTACGATCAATTATCTTTTCGTTCATCATCGTCTGGCTAACCTCAAGTGGGTTGAAACCAGGTGGCGTCAGGTAGAAAAAATATTCTCACACCTTATAACAAAGTCTTGAGTCAGACAGATGTCTTTTAGTTTGTAACATTTTTCACAGTATTGAATATTTCCATGGAATTACCGAAAAGAAGGAATTTCTGTTGCATCTCTTTTCTGGGTCACCCTGTTCTACAAACATTACGAATAGATCGATGAAATAGTGCCAGTGATTGAATCCTCATTTTTTTTAATTCATCCGATCTGAACGTTTTTAATAATCCTGCATCCAACTGATGATGACTTTTTGCGGCTATTTCGACTTCGTTTTTTGCACATTAACACCGCAAAGTGTGCAAAGTAATAAATTAGAGAATTAATTTTTTTCTTTTTTCTCTTTTTTCTTTTTTCCTAAACATTTAAGAGATTGAAAAATGGAAAAAATGTGAAATCTCTTTTTTGGAGTTCGGTAGGTATGGGAATTTTGACATCTGTGCCAAATGAAAGCTGTCACAATACTCACCATGTAGAACTATTGAAATATCTCATTTCTAGATCATATCACTTTTCTACTTATCATAGGTGAATGGAGAAGCAAATGAAATCTCTCAAAAATTGTGTTTTGATGATGTCACACAGATTAGCCTGTTGACTGTTTTGCTGGATCCACACTGGGCCCCAGACGTTATGCTCTCGAATATTTGGACACAGAACTGGAACGGAACTGCATATTTCCAAAATTTCAAACCCAGACCTAATATTTCCAAAATATGCAACCTGATATGATGTCGATGCTTATGGAGCATTTTCAGAAATGCAATTTAATTACGACAATGATTTTTTAATTTCATAACGATTCACTCTGAAAGTGTCTAAAAGATGACTTTCACCATTACAAAGATGGAGTTTTTTTGCAAAGATATAAAGAATAAAATATATATTGAAAATATAAAATCAAAATCTAAAATTTGCCCTTATTTATTGACAAAGCTGATATTGAAAAAAAATTTTTAGCCCTAGAATCCATGCTTTTGAGGACTGCAGCTATGATTCGTATGAAAAATAGACTATACATTACGCAAAAATGTAGGTCAACACCTCATAATTCTTTATGCACAGGATCTTTACCTCAAAGAATAGTTGAAGTTTTTGAAGTTGATCAAGCTAGAGGTTGCTATAAAAATGATCCATTCTACTTGAAGCATCTTTGAATCACTGAAATAAAAGTTACTAGCGGATGGATTGTTTTGGGAATGAGTTATAGGCGGTGGTATTAGTAAACAAATGGATTTTGGAACTGCTATACCTAAAGAGGGAACAGATGCCATCACCTCTTCTCTGTTTGACTTTCTTGTAATGATTGACAAAAATCGTGAAACCTTTACACATTACATATTTAGTATGCACATTTTTTAAGATTCTGTATATTTGTATTTCTATATTTTTCAAAATAAAAAAATATGTAAATAATTTTGTGGCAACATCATACCTTCAATGTAAAATCCTGATACTACTATTTTACACACTGACCATAAAGTTTGATATAATCAAAAAATAAAATGACTGTAACTTACCCCTGATCCTGTATGAAGCATCGCATGTGCAAAAAAGTATATGATATTCGACCTTTTTTGCAAGTATAGTGTATAATGATTTATGAAATGAGAAGGCTGTAATTTACCCCTGAACTTTCAAAACCCCAAATAAGATATATTTTTTGCAAACATTGTGAATAATGTAAAACATTTAAGAAATTGAACTAGTTTATTAGAAAATGCCCCGATGGGGCAGAAAAAAGGAGAATATACTTGCTTTGACAGTTGCCATGGTAGAAAAAGAAGTGGACTAGATTTTTGAGAACTTGGGTCAAAGTTGGAAAAAATTCACTTCCTTTATATTGGATTTTCATTCTTTCTCAAAAAAATTTTCTATGTCTGTGAAAAAGTATATTCTGCAGCTGAGTGCATCAACGCACTTCCCAACCAAGCATGTGCATCTCTGAAATTTTTAGGAGGGTACAGGCGTGGACCTTGGTGTTTTGGCATTTTGCGAGACAAAAAATTCTAAAAAAGTTGACCAAAAAATTTTTTGCATAACAGATTTTCCAGTTTCAAAAGCCTTGTGGAAGTTTATACCCCCATGTCCCCTCTCACACATGTTTGCTTCCAACTGTGTTTAACATTTTTACTGAATTTGGTGTCAACAAAAGGAATCAACTGAGGGAAAGTGGCACATAAAATCTCATTCAGCTTTTTTAGAAAATAGAGATACAGCACAAAGTCTTCTAAGAACTAAATCGATTGTGCAAGATACGTTTCATTCACTCATTTTATATAACATATCATATAGAATTCACTCCGTAAGTTCTACTGATTACAAGCTACAAACAAATTTATTCTCTTCTATTTGACTATTGAACAAAATAGCATCATTCACAGTTTCTGGATTTAAACTGAAATTTGCAGAAAGAGCGCTTTTTGCGGGATTGCGAATGGGAAGCAATTTCACCCATCTTTGTCGCTCCGATTAGAGTCCGGGAGAACCGGATATGGGATTTGGCGCACACCCCTAATATATGCATGGCTGAATCCCATTTACAGATCGGTGCCCAATGACTGTAACCAAATCCCAGTTGCACTAAAGGGGTCTGAGCTCAAGCTCAAGGTAATCTCGAACAAAAAGGCCACTCAGTTTGATATCAAGTTCAGTATAATTTGAATGTCTTCAGGATTATAACAAGCTCAATGTCGAGATTATCCCCAGCTCGAGCTGTCGGGTTGCACTAAAATTGTCACATAATTTTCTTATCTCTAAAGCAAATAAATATAAAAATTTCTGCAATTCCCAAACCGGAACTTGAACCCCAGTTTTAGTTAATCCTGAAGTGAGTATGATTTGTGCATTGGAAGAAAATAATTTGGACATTGTGAATAGCTTAAACTCAGGATCATCAATTTAATCCCAATGTTGAGATTATCCTCATGTTAAGTTAGTGCAGCCAACCTCAGGTTTCTTTATAGTTCTGAAAATGACTATAATATGCCTGCCTCACTATTTTTCAGCTAGTGCGAAAGGCAGGAGTTTTGAATTGGTCGGGAGTTAGAATCTTATCAGTCTACTATTTCTTCACACTTGAAGTCAGGTGCATATAATTTTCATAGAGAAAAATTTTGCTGTAGTTGATGCCAGTTGAAGGTCAAAATGCACGATGCTGCAGAATATACTTTTTCACAGACATAGACAATTTTTTTGAGAAAGAATGAAAATCTAATATAAAGGAAGTGAATTTTTTCCAACTTTGACCCAAGTTCTCAAAAATCTAATTCACTTCTTTTTCTACCATGGCAACTGTCGAAGCAAGTATATTCTCCTTTTTTCTGCCCCATCAGGGCATTTTCTAATAAACTAGTATGATACTGTCTGGTTATATACTATCTAAAACGTCTCGTAATTTGATACCATCTGGGCCCAGTTTCATTAAAAAATTGTAATTGTAAAATTGTAAATTGTAAATTGTAAAAGATATTTACATTCTTTGTAAAATGCGTTTCATGAAAAAACCAATACAAAATAATTATTTTTACAATTGTATTCAACAATCGTAAAATGTTTTTACAATTTACAAATATAGCATTTCGCCACTGAATTGTAAAAATGGTAATTTATTTACAAACATTTGTAAAATTTATTTTTGGTTTGTGGTGCGAGCGCCAAATGACAATGTTAATGAGGAATCAAAAAGTGCATATTTTACAGTTGATTAATGATAATAAAGCAGTTTAGTTAGGTCGATTTTCGCCAAATTTAATGAATGAAAAGAAATGTGCCAAATGGAAGGAAATTTTCGAGGATTGTCTTCCAATCAGTATTCAACTAAAACCATGGCAATATTTATGAAATACAATTTGGCCTAATCTAAAAAAACGAAGAAAAAGAAAAGGGAGGATCGTTTGAAAACTGGAACCCGTGGCGGAAATGATTCCATTTACACAGATGTTGATGAAGCAGTTTTTAATATCCTTGGTCGTGACTCACCATCAATTAAAGGAATTGAGGGTTCTGAATCATGGGATTCCCTCAAATCGATCGATAATTGTGAAATGAACATTTGTTGTAGTGTGTTTCCGCCAATTTTTCACGATTTTCCAATAGTCTTGTCGATTTTGTAAAAACGCCCACAGGTACAAATGTGCGACCATGCTCGACCTGGCCGAGTGCAACGGTTACTGTAGAAGATGGTTTTTGTGAATTAGTGTGTGAATTTTCGTGTATCTCGTCATATGTTATTATTCTTATTTTCGCCTGTACATTAGCCATTGCATTCTTTATAATAGTAAGTCAAAACGTTTATGGAAGGGGCGATTTTTAGGTAAGTTTTATAAATAAATGTTTAGTTAGGAAAGCGTTTTATTTGTGTCCAAAAGTGTGTTACCTTGTCTGACTAGTTTTAGTCAGGCATTTCTCGGGCAGGTAGTATTCTGTTCTTGACTTCTCGACTCTGAGTGAGGAGTCATTCCGAGGTTTAGGGCAGGCGCAGGGAAGCACTGGTGTTAAGGTCGATCCCTGGCTATCTCACCTGCATAACAATTCCCCTTGCTGATTTTACACCCCTTCCTCCGACCTGACGGATCAAGGAGGCAAGAAATCGGTCAGAGCCGCCCCCAAACGCTCATCTCATCTACAAATACAACACATTAATAAGACTACAGATGAAACGTTTAGAAGTATATTTAATGTAGTTATATGGGATGGTTAAGTAATGTAACAAGCCTCAAGCCGTTCAAATCATTTCCAACTCGTGCTTTCTTTTCATAATCTTTAATTCTCTAAAATGCCTATGCACAAACAAATTATCATTTCATAAATATTAGATAAACAAGAGGCAAGTTTTTCGACGTATCATCGAAAACCTGCTACTGAACTTGAAATAAAGGACATCAAAGTGAAACGTTGCCAAACTGAACTTCAAACGCATGCTTAGAGTCTGCAAAAAACGAATCTACAGCTTGAAAACTACAAGTTGACTCTAGAAATATATCGCCTTGAAAACGAGCTTGGATTCAACCATCGAGTGACAAATTCGATGATTCAAATGGGCATGGAAGATTTGTCGTACACTCAGCTTTGAAACTGCAAATGATAAATTGGTGAATGAAATTTTTAATTAAATGTGTTATAAAAATCTTACTACAATAAGAAAAAAGCATCTTTAAAACTTTGAATGATATAAATTTGATTTGTGATTTTGATTTTTAATTAAAAGTGTTAAAAAATTAACTACCATGAGAACAAAATTAACTAAAATAGGATAGTACGTACTATAGAAATATAGACATAAAACTTTGTGCAAATGTGTCGATTAATTCTTGACATCATTCATGGTGGCTGTTATTCAAATCATTATTAACGAGTCTCAGTGCAATTTCCTCGTCATTATCGGGCAACTCAACATCCATTGGTTCATCAGAAATAGCCAAATTGTGTAAAATACAACAAGTCTTAATCACTTCTGAGGCATTAGTGGGGTTCAAGCATATCATATTAAGGCATGGAGAGCGAAAGAAGGACTTTTCTGTAAAGTGAATTCACTACCTATTGATTATATAGCCGACGTTCCGCCGACTACTATGACGTCATTTTTCGGGCTGGAAAAAAAGCGTGACGTCACACCTGGGGTAGAAAGAAAAAGTTGCCAAAACTTGGCCCACCCACATCTCCATCAAAACTCGAAATAATGTAACATATATGGTACTTTTCGGAATCAGCTCAATGTGATCTATCCATTGATACCCAACATGATCCATTTAGCACAAAAGCCTAAAGTTAGTGTGGGCTCTACCATTTATGTTATTTGTTATTATGCATTGCCACCACTGCCTGCCACCGCCGCCGCCACCATCGCCACGCCTGTTGGGGGGAGGGAAGTTCGCCTAGCTAACCTAAATAGGAAAGTCATGTGATACATCAACAGAAATTGTGTACTCATTCGCACTGATCACAGGATCAGTCCCAGCGCCAGCCGCAGGGAGGCTAGTACAAGTGTGGCACCAGTACTTCCATAGAAAGTACCCACAAATTGGAGAATGGTCTTGCAGTATTTGAGTCAGAATTACCAGAAGTCTTGCACTACACATATTTGCCTGATGTCAGACCGTCATTGGCTCCTCACCATGCACCTAACATCCTGCACACACGCACACACATATGTTCAACTCCAGGCCGTCATTGGCTGCTCACCATGCACCTGGAACCCAGCATAGAGTTGCATGACACTAGACCGTCAGTGGCTCCTCACCATACATCTAGTGCCTCGCTAAAAATTCACAAATTCAAAAAAGTGAACTGGCAATTCATTTTTGTTTGTACTGCTGAAATATTCTCTTCTTTTTGTTAAAGTAAGAATGTCTACACTGTAGACATACAAATATAACCATAGTTGAAAAAATAGATAAATGAAAGAAACATCACAAGTCCAATGGTACAGTTGTTATGCCATCGTCTAGGACTTTTCTTTTTATATACAGGAAGGGTAGGCCTTGCTTCTGTTGGATGTATGTCCGAATTTTGATATCTCCTTGCATTCTAAACTCAATGTTTTCACCATTCCAGGGTTCCATAGTCTTAAGAACGGTAGCATATTTCTCAAAGATTAAGTTGTTTGTTTTTTTCATTAGCCCTTTGCAGCTAATCTTTTTTTCTTTTTCTCCAACCCCAATATATGTTTTGGCGGATAGGCAGCACATGGCTGTCCCTTCTATTTTTAGTAGACCTGGGGTTCTTTTTTGCTCTGGTTTTGTTACAAACCATTTTGGATAAATGCTATTCAAAAATTCATCCTTCAGCCCTGGCTTTACAATATCCAAAAGATTTGGAGCAGATATTGCGAGGTAGATGCTATCAGTGTATGTTTCCATACACTGATAATCTGAGGGGTCAAAATATTTGTGGAGCACATCATAGAAGAACTCTAACATTCGGACTTTCGCCCAATTGTATACAGAGAGGCCAACTACAATGGGGAGGTCTAAAATAATTTTTTTTTTCTCATGTGGACTTCATAACAGTTTTCTGTTATGCACTTTATTTCTTTAAGGTAGGGGCTGAGACCTATTTCAGCTGCCTTTTTATAATCTACGTAGAAGACATCCACATGGCTTTCCTTGTTGGTCACGGTTTTTCCAGATCCAGTGTTAGCAAGCAGTTTGAATGTATCTGCAATCATCAGCAATTCAGGATTGGCATCCCCTTCTTGTCTGTGCTTGGTGACTTTGTCCCGAAAGCCCTCAAATGGGGTGGTCTTATCATACTGAATAACCTCATATATTTTTTCAAGTATTAAACCATGTTTTACTAAAAATTGAATCATGGAAGTAGAAAACATGATCTCTTTACCAAAGAAACTACTAATTAGATTTTTCCTTGGTTTTCTTAGCTGATTGGTCTTTTCAGCATACTCCTTCATGAGGTTACCAGCATCATCTCTGCCCACTTCAGCATGTTTTATAATTGGTGGAAAATCTGCATATTCTTCCTCTAGATGCTCAGGAGTAGAAAAGTCGACTTTCGCAAAACCAAAAACAGAATGCTCTTTTCATAAGATTTTTATCAACATATTTTTGGAACTGGAATTTTGGAAGAAATTTGGGCGTGCTTGGGCTCTTTGTTTAACATAATCATGGCGCTGGCTCTCCCATTGACACTCCCAGATGGTCACCAGGTTATAGTTCAAAGATTTTATGTAGGCTTCTTTTTCAAGTCTCTTAGCATGCTCCTCATTGCTGTCTTTTTGTTTATTTGGCTTACTAAATGTGCAGTTGTGGCAGTGCCAGTAGCATCCATAAAATTCATACACTGTATTTGTTTCCTGGCAGTAACCATCTACAGGTAAGTGCTTAGGGCCTACACACTTTTCCTTGCCATTTCCAAGGTATTGAATGAAATGGCTGCATTCCCAACTTACCTTCTCTAACCATTCAACTGAAACTTTTTCAGCACTGTTTATTTTATGGAAAATTTTTCCCTGGATCACCCAATGATCAAAAAATCCTGTGGGTGTGGGCATTGACTGTGCCCAGAGATATAGGGCATTAAAATCAAGACCAATAATCGATTCCACCAATTTACTAGGGTTATTTCGAATGAATGTTCTATCCTTAATTGCCAAACGGGTCATCACCATGGCCAGACCACCTCTCATACTGGATCTTAATGAGTAATGAAGATCTTTAGAACTCTCTGAAAAAAGGGCAAATTGGGTGTCTGGAATACTTTTGAACAGGTATCTTTCAGTGACCCTTGGCAAGGACATTGCTTCCCTAAAAATATCAATTCCAAACTGGTCTCAATAAAGCTTGGCCATGACTGTAACAGCTTCTAGAAAGGGCACAACGTCTCGAAGACTATAAAAAATCAAAAAGTCTTTCAAACTTTTCATTTCATTTTCTGCCCAATACTTTTGACAAAGTTCATAATCCTCATTTGAAATTGATTCATTTCTAAGAGAACTATAAAAAGCTTCAGGTGGAGGTAGTGATTTTTCACTAAGCTTTTCGAAAGAATCCAAATACTCATAAGGGAATTTGGCTTTGCAGAGGGATGCCCCATATGTCTTCATGAATGTATCTAAACTAAAACCTGAGCCAAATACAGGGATATGTCCAAAAATTTTAGCTTTTCTGTGGAAAGGCATAAGAAGGACCCATTTCTCAAGATGGCTTTTGGCCATGGTACATCCCCACTGGCTCGAACTTGTTGGACCAGTGTTGGGAAAATATTTCTTTTTATGAGATTAATATCATATTTTCCTGAATTAAATCCGAGAGAAGTGAGCTGGGAGCAGTACCTTTCAAGGCGTGTCTTGACTGCAACAATTGAGCTGAGATGACCCTTTTCACGCCTGCAATCTTTCTTATGATCATTCAGTTCTTGGACATACATTTTACAACCTTCTATCAAGGCATCTAAATGCGTTAATACTGACTTCTACTGATGAGACAAAATTTCATTTTGTCTCATGCTGATCAGCTCTAGCTGTCTCAACATTCTTTGAACCAAGAGGTCAGGATCATCTTCAACAAAACAAGTGGGATTGAAACCAGGGATGTTAGTAGCCACAGCACATGACACTGGTTAATGTTGGGCTACAAATGTTGACTTTTCTGAAGTGTTCTGCAATATTTTTGCAAGTATAGCTTCAAAATCAAAAACAGCATAAAATGGGCAAAAACGATGTGTTTTATCAATAAAGATTTCCAGTTCATCCAACTGCTCAAAAATTGATTTTTTAACCATGTATACACCACCAGGAAATTTGTGTACAGTTTTTCCTTCATGGCAATAACTTTTTGCATGTTCGTTGAGTTTTTCTCGTTTTTTAAACAAACGACTACAGAAAAGGCAGGAATACCTTTTTGCATACTGGTCCAAGTTGACAATGTAACTGTAATGTGCGTTTCCTTCCTCATTAAAAGAGACATCTAAATTTAAAAATTTTTCATATTTTGGAATGCTATGCTTCCAGCAAACAGCTGTTTTCTTAATAGGGTCAAAATTATACAGTTATATGTCAATAAGGAACAACTTTTCTACTAGCTCCAAGTCTGTATATGGAACACCATGAAAAGTATCTACAATGGCTGAAATTTTTTTCTTTTAACATTATTTTACAAAAATTTCAAAAATAAGAGTCTTGTTTTCAAAATTTTCAGATATTGCCTGTGCTAAACATCGAAAGAGGCATAAATTATCTCGAAACTTGTTCTTTTGACTGTTATGGGTCATACATAAGAGATTATGTCTTTGATGAGCAGTGGATTTAGGTAAGAGAAAGTCTTTACATCCTGCTACAAAGCTCTTCTGTGGCATAACATAAAATTCAACATTAGTTATAAGTGCTAGGGCCCACTTTGTGTCAGGACGTGTAAACTTGGATTCAAAATCTTCTTTTTTACAGTCTCAATCAATTGTTGTAAGTCATTTGCATTTCTAATTAATACAGGATTATCCAGTAAAGTTATTATGACATGCATACCAATATTTTAGCTCACCAGTTTCCCTGTTTTTTAATATGCATCCAATTGCTCCATCAATTCTGAAGCATTCTTCCTCCAATTTGTAGATATCTTCTATCATTGTCTGTACATTGCCATCAAGTGCACACCATCGATAACTGTAGGTGTGGTCCAACAAATTTATGGTCGACTTGTTAGTTTGTATCAATCTCCAATAGTTTGTTATCACATCATGAAATTCTTTTAGATATTCAATTAAATCTGGTGGTGAGTCCGGATCCTCAGAAATGGTTTGTCCAGTTGTACCAGGTATTTCACATCCATCCACATCCATTGGAATATTTTCTTCTGGTTTGATCATTAAACAACTGCCACTGTGCTTTGAGCCAAGTAAGTCTTTTGAGTTGGTAAACTCAGTGGTACAATATAGACAGTGGTTGCCCTCATGTTGCTTCTGATAGTGTTTCTTCAGGCCTTTTACCTGTGTGAAGACTGAAGCACACTGAGGACACCTGTACTGGCAACCTTGATGAACTGCTCTTACATGTTCATTTAGATATCTCTCCTCACCAAACTGCCTTCCACATTCGACTCAATTGATTTGTTTCACCATAATAATCAATAATAATATGAAATTTAAAACATAAAGTTTCAAAGTTCAATTTTCTTTAACTTGATAAAAATCACAAATGAGCTTTCTTCAAATTTTTTTGCTTTTATACTCTTATGGGCAGAATTACTGTAGACATAGTGGAACAGCAAAACCAACTGATCTATTCCATCAAATGTCACATCTTTCTCACTTTTTCTGATGATTCATACTGAAATAAACTGGTCTTTCTTGTTTTTTCTTATCTCACTTTTTGATCTGTCTTTCAAGTCAAATTTAATCAAAATGCACATATAAAAACTTTCTTGCTTATGTCACTTTTCTTTGGACAAGCAGTCACCTTATGAGTCATTTTCTCAACCATCTTTTTATAATAGTATTTCTTGCCTTTTAGATGGCCTTGATTGACAACAATGAGCATGTGAATCACTTGAGCTTCTGATACCTTATGTCACTGCTCTTTCAATTTGATCTCTTTGCTACTTTCACTAGTAAAAAAACATGCCAGACTTAACAATCTTTTCATCTACATAAAATGTTTCATGTAGTGGGAAGGTTTTCAATCAATAAAGTTTAGGTAAATAAACAACTGGCTCTCTTTGAAAATTGATTGGTGGCTATAAAAGTTGGCTGGCTCTCTAAAATGAAGAAAAAACATGGATGCTAACCACACTATTGAACATTTTCTAGCTTGCCTGGAAAGGCATAATGTGAAAACAGTTTTTACTGACATATGGTATTGTGTTGCCCTTTTGGCTGTACTAACAATACTGACTCTATTGAAATTGTTGAGAAGATATTCGGGGAACCTGTTCACAAAAAAACCTAGAACAAGTACAAAAAGTGTCAGATTCAATCTTGCAGATGTATAAATAAAAGTTTTACAGCAGCATGCTTAAGAGAAATGGACAAGCTCTTTGAAAGCATATACTTCAACCCAAGTACAGGGTATTGTAGTGTTCAGAACCTGTTACGACAGGCAAAAGCTAGTAATCCCAGGGTCACCCTACGTTCAGTTAAGGAATGGTTACAAAAACAGCCAACATATACTGTACACAAGTATGCTAGGCGCCATTACCCCAGGAATAATGTTCTAGTTACTGATGTTGATGAGCAGTGGCAAATGGATCTTGCAGACCTCAGTTCACTCACCAGACATAATGATGGATTTAAATTTCTTTTAAATTATATAGATGTCTTGTCAAAGTTCGCATGGTCTGTACCCTTGAAAAATAAAAGTACATCATCTATTTTACATGCCTTCAAAACAATTTTGAAGTCTGGCAGGAAGCCACAGAAAATACAGACTGATGCTGGTACAGAGTTTACAAACAAAGCCTTCCAGGCCTTATTAGGGAAACTTGTCATTAGTTTTTTCATAACTGCTAGTGAAACTAAGGCTAGCATTGTTGAGCGGTTCAATAAAACTTCAAAGGAAAGAATGTGGCGTCATTTTACTCAAAACAATACATACAAGTACCAAAACATTCTACCCCACCTGCTAAACTCTTACAACTAGACTAGGCATAGGACCATAGGTGTTGCTCCCATTGATGTTACTGATGAGAATAAAGCTGAAATTGTTGAAAAGCTTTTCAGGAAATGTAAGTCTAGTGCAGGCTTTTTTTAGTAATTATTGGGGCCTGGGCCCCTAAAAGTTTGGAAATGGCTCCTAAAATTTTAGGTCTAGGAGCCATTTTGGCTCCTAAAATTTTGATATAGACATTTATATTATAGTGAATTGTAGCTGTTTTCATTCAATTTTAGATTTGAAGTAAGTGTTTTACAGGCTCTAAAATCATAAAACATCGAAAAATATCCGGGGCTTGGCGCCGGATCTTATTATAAAATCTTTTTAATCAGTCTGTTCACTGTTTCTCTACAAATCAAACTTTCTGGAACAAAAATTCTCAAAGAAGGGAAAAAACATGGTGATTCGACATGGAAAAGATGAATTTTGGTGCATTTGGTACAAAAGAATTCTGGTGATCAAAATCTCAATTTTTCGATTTTTGTTACTATTATTTTAAATATGGAGCTGAGTTTGAATTCATGATTATAATGGAGGTGATTTTCATAAATTTCAAGTTTAATTTGAGCTTGTCAAACTTATGAAAGTATGAACATATTTTTTAGTTTGTAAAATGATATAATTACATGTTTTCGAACCTTGTATGTTTATCCAATAAGTTATCCTTAAATTGATTTTCCAGCATTTAGAGTGTCAACATCTGAAAAAAAATTGTTGCATAGCGCCAGAAAGGTATAGGAAGCAACAGAACAATGAGAACAGAAGCTGCAATTTTAAAACCCTATACTTTTGAGTCGGAAGGAAATGAACTCAAGTGCAATCTTGGATGAAGATGTGTGCAAAATTAAACGAAATATCCGGTTTTTTGCATAAAAAATTTTCTTTGCACAAAAATTTCTCGGCGGATGTTTTTACGTGTGGAAAGATGCCTGTAACTGAAAATGCTGGGTGGAAATCAAATTTTGAACAGTGATTTTTTAAAACTCGTATCAGCTGATTGAATATCTACATAATTTAATTATATAGTACGTTCTGCAGTGTGTTACAAGCACGTTCTTCAATATTCTTCAATTAAAAATTTTGGCTCCCAAAATTTTAATTTGGCCCCTAAAAATTTAGGCCTAGGAGCCATTTGGCTCCTGGTTTTCAAACCAAAAAAAAAAGCCTGGTCTAGTGTAATATTTAAACTGGTCCCTGGTGACAGGGTACGCATAAGCAAAGTCAAAAGGACTTTTGAGAAGGGTTACACTCCCAATTGGAGTGATGAAGTTTTTGTGATTCATGAGAAAAAAGCTAGACATCCTCATGTATATACCGTAGAAGATCAGCTGGGAGAAGTCATACAGGGTGTATTTTATGAGCCAGAATTACAGAAAATTGATGAGATTACAGATGTCTGCATTATAGAAAAGATTATACAAAAGAGAAAAAGGGCTAGGAAAACTGAATACTTTGTTAAATGGAAGGGTCACCCACATAAATTCAATAATTGGGTGACAGATTTGATAAAACTATAGCTACAGTATAAAAACAAACAATGATTTGCAGGTCTAAAAATTTTTACCTTTGCCTGACATTTCAGTATATAAGCAACTTCAAAATTATTTTAATCATTTGATTAACTAGAATGGAGTCGAAAAAAGTTAAAGCTCCTATTGAACTCTGCGCTCGAAACTTGCCAAGAGCCATGTATCCCTTAATGATTGGACTGTGTTTTTTTTGTCAAAAGAACAGCTCTGAACGGGAGTGTTTCCAGTTGTCTCAGGGTAAAACATTCTTTACTATTGAAATGTGCCAAAAATGTCTAGAATACAATAAGGCATTGCAGGAAGCTGGCATGGCTGTACTAAAGAAGCAGCTGGCTGATAGACAGGCACTCATCTTCAAGCCTACAGTAAACTAGTGAAATGTGATTACAAGTATTCTGTAACATTTTTTATGTATATAAGTTGTAAATTCTCCTTAGTCTTCAGTCTTCAAACTTTTCCTGCTACAGTTTAGTCACTTTTTCAAAATGGAAGGCATTTTTTCAAATGTTGCACTGAGTATGAGCAATTTTCTCAAAAAACCGTATACTCAAAAAGATGTGGCCAGATATGCCTCATATTTTTGGGATCGAATAAATGATGGCTACAAGCGTGAATAGAAGATTTTGGCTAAAGTGGCCAATGAACTGGATCATCGTACGGGTAAGAGAAAATTGACAGAGTTTTGGTTTTTTTCCAAGGCACTAGAGGGTTTGATGAAAACCTGCAGTGCTGGACCCCTTTTGTATGAGATCTGGATGAATCTGAGTCCAGAAGCCATGCGAAAATACAACAATGAAGGTATAGATATACCCTATTAATATTGTGATAATTGTAATTAAATATTGTAATGAAAAATAAAAGACAAGAAAAAAATTAAGGGAAAAACAAACTAAGCACAATTGCTGGTACTCCCAGCATGTTGCATGTTATAAAAGTTGAGAATTTATAAAAGAAAAGACCATGGCTGTAAAATTTAATCACCCTTTTACATGTATTGTTGCTGGCCCTACAAAAGCTGGTAAAACAACCTTTGTAAAGAATTTAGTACTAAATGTGAAGTACTTGATTGAACCAGTTCCTGAACATATTCACTGGTTCTTTATTGAGAAGCAGCCAGTCTACAATGACTTATCTGGCAGGGTCAACTTCTATCAGGGGTTACCTGACATGAACTTGATTAGAGAGCTCAGTCCTGTACCCCAGCTTGTTATACTAGATGATCTGATGAAATGGCATAAAATAAGCATCTGGACATTCTTTTTACTCGTGGATGTCATCACATGAATGTGTCTGTGATACACATTGTTCAACATGTTTTTTTCGAGGGTCTAAGAACATCTAGAATAAATGCAGAGTACCTTGTTTTGATGAAAAACCCTGCAGATAGGCTCCAAGTAAAAACTTTGGCAAGACAGTTGTTTCCTGATAAGGTAAACTACTTTCTCGAGTCTTTTGAAGATGCCACATTTATACCATACAGTTATATAATTATTGATCTTTCTCAAACAACACCTGATAAACTTAGACTCAGAGCTGATATTTTCTCAAAATTTTCCATGATATATGTGCCAAAAGTATAAAAGTTGTCTATTCTTGAGTTGTATAGTCAAAATGCCTTGTGATCGTCTTAGACATAATATTGATTACATCAGGGTACAAGCTAAGGCTAAACCCAAGCAACGTAAAGCCATTATTAGCACTGCTGATTGTGAACTTATACTTTGTTTGTGTGAATGTATACTCAACTTTCTGGAAGGCAATATAAAAGTTGACAAAAATATCTTAAATAAATTAAGTTCCCACAAGGGACATTTAAGAGTATTAGCAGATGAGAAAATAAATCTTAGCAAAAGACGAGACATTCTAGAACAAAAAGGTGGATTTTTGCCTGTATTATTGGCACCAATTTTAGGAATAACTGGGCAATTACTAGCTGATACAATTATAAAAAAATGATGCATACCAATAAAATGATTCTTGTACGGCATGACATTGATCATAGGGAAGACATAGCAGCTAATGTAATGACTGCTTTGGATAAAGAAATGAATGACATTTTAACTAATAAGTCATTGCCCTCTGACAGAAAGATAATCTTATACAATCATGTCTTGCACAGATATAGGCAGGCTAGGCAGGATCAAACCAGACCTTATGAGTTGACTGTTAGTGAACCTGTTGCAGAACACCCCATTCCTGATCTGGAAGAAATAACACCTAAGCAAAAAAAGCCAGACACTGCTGAAAGCACTGTTGATGTTACCCCAAGAAAAGATGTGCTGTATGAAAAAACTATGAAAATTGTACCAAAAAAGTGGCATAGTCAAGCTAAAATGTTATATGATTATGCTAAAGATAATCCATACATTGAGTGGTCAGATAAAGGAGAAATTATTCTGAAGGGCACCAAAATAAGTGAAACCAACATTGTTGATTTGATTTCTGATGTGGCAAGAGTTGGTCCGAGGCGCCAGCAAGCAATAGGGTCAGAATTGTTTGTTAAGAACCTCTTAAAGGAGAATGTGCCTCGAGATCTTTTTGTAAATAAGTCCATGCTAAATGTTTGAAGTGAAAGTGATGAAACATTTGCTTCCCCGAGTGGACCCATAGATGGTAAAAAAATTAAGGCACCCAAAAGCATTACGCCAAGGTCTAGATGGTTAGAATTTGGAAAAGTATAAAAGTTGTAATTTACAGCATTTTTTAAACTAATAAAGATGAGACAGTACTTTAATCCGGAAGATTATGCAACTTGGCTTCAGACTGAACAAGCTGAACAAACTGGTTATGGTTTCAAAGGTTTCAAAGGCACTCCCTATCAGCATGGAGGAGGTCTAGGAAGCTTCTTTAGATCTTTATTCAGAATGGCCATTCCTGTTATTAAGTCAGCTGCCGGTCATTTTGGTAAGCAAGCACTATCCACAGGTGCACATATTGCCGGAAATTTAGCTGAAGGTCGATCTATCAAAGAGTCTCTAGAAGAACATGGCCGAGCAGCACTCTCCAAGTTGGCCCACAGTGTGGGAGAGGCCTTGCAGACTGGAAGAGGCTTGGGGACTAGACCAAAAGGTATAAAAGTTGAGAAAATGATATATTCTCAAAGAAAAAGAGAAGGAAACATGGCTCTAATTAATACAATTTCTAGTATTAGTACAAAGTCTGAATTGGACTTTTCCACTGTTCTTCCCACACAAGTAGTAATTAAACAAGGCTACTGGGATGAGGTTAACCCAATAAATCCTATCACTAATGATGGTCCATAGGAATTTCATATACCTCCAGATCCTCACATGATTCAGCTTAGCAAAAATTACTTGTACATGACCTTGAAAATTACTCGCACTGTTCCTGCTGGTGGAGCTGCACCAGTAATTGCACCTATCAATCTGATTGGTAAAGCATTTTTCCAACAAGTGAAGCTCTTCCTGAATGGTCGTATTATTCATGATAGTAGGGATAAGTATGCCTACAGAGCATTCTTTGAAACTGATTTAAATTTTGGTTTTGATGCTAAAAATAGTCACTTACAGTCTTCTTTGTATACTATGGAAGCTGGTCCTAAAATAGATACTGCTGATTGACAGGGTTTTAAAGACAGAGTAAAGCAGTTTGAAAATGGTCAAACAGTTGAAATAACAGCTCCTCTTCATATTGATCTTCTAATGCAAGATCAATATTTACTCAGCAATACTGAGCTCAAACTGGAATTGATTCGCAATAGTAATCCATTTGTATTACAGTGTCCAGCTGGTGATGCAGAAAATGCAAAAGTGGAAGTTACCCAGATGAAACTCTTCATCAGGAAAGTTGAAGTTCTCAACAGTGTTGGATTGGCTCTGGAGAAAGCAATGTTAAAGACACTAGTCAAGTACCCAATTAGATGAGTCCAAATGGTGAATCTTCATATTGCTAGTACAACGCAATCTACACCTCTGAATACTCTATTCACTGGTCAGTTGCCATGTAGGATGATTATAGCATGTGTCGATGCGGATGCATATCCTGGAGAAATAAAAAAAATCTCCACTTAATTTTAAATGTTACAGTATAAGGGAAGTCAAGGTTGTCTCTGGTGGTCAAGCTTTTCCAGCGACTCCACTAAGACTTGATTTTGCCAACAACAAATATATTCCAGCCTATGATCAGCTCTTTGAAACTCTAGACATGGCTAAACATAACAAAGGGAATGGCATTAGCAGACTTAATTTTAAAAATGGACAGTGCTAGTTTGCCTTCGATTTTACATCTGATGAAGATGATAGTGGACATTGGGACTTGATTAGAGATGGTTCCACAAGTATAGAATTGACATTTGCTGATAGGATACCTGATGCAGGTATAGAAGTTATTGTTTATGCAGAATTTGACAATTTGATTATGATCGACAAAAATAGACACGTCTTTAATGACTATACTGCATGAATACCTCTGAAATCTACATCTTGATCAATAGAGATCAAGCTCTCAGGCAAATCTTCAATGGGGTATTTCCTATAGACTGTTTACCACCTCTTGACACTGTACCCGCAGCATTGGTTGTAAATCTGGACAAGCTGGATGAACCTGGTTCACACTGGGTAGCTCTGTTTGTTGATAAAAAACATGCATGTTGTTATTTTGACAGTTATGGCCTGGAACCACCTCAACAGCTCAGGAATTACATCAAGACTATATCTACTTCTTACAAGTGCAATACCAAATGTTTTCAACAGTACCTGACTGCTACATGTGGTCAGTTATGTGTATACTT
Organism: Romanomermis culicivorax; assembly: GCA_963922205.1. Classification (NCBI taxonomy): domain Eukaryota; kingdom Metazoa; phylum Nematoda; class Enoplea; order Mermithida; family Mermithidae; genus Romanomermis; species Romanomermis culicivorax. The sequence goes on from CAWUHX010000064.1 coordinate 1,075,437, forward strand.
TCTTGTGTGGATGGTTAGAGGTATAAGTATGAGAGATATTGCTGCTAGTTTGGAACAAGGCTATGCTGAGGAATTTGTCACTGGCTTCATCAACAGTCTCTTTAGATCAAATACTCCCATATATGATGATGCATTTATATTTGAACAGCTCAACAGAATATAAAAGCTAGTTTCCAACATAATGACATAATGAAAAAAATGGATTTTTCACTGTTTTATGTAACATTACCGAGCAATGCTCAGAGCAATCCGAGTAACACCGCTTCAAATTTTAGTATCAGGTTGCCTCATAGATTGATTTTGCAAGGTGAATGGGAAACTGCACTTTGTGAATTCATCTACCCAAATACGAGGTTCAATATAACACCTAGTGATAGTGTAATAAAATTTTATGATCTTCAGACCAATACTAGGCAATTACTAAAAGTACCTTCTACAAGGTATGAATCTATAATAGATTCAATTGAAGCTATTCAACAATCCATCAGGTTGTTGAGTGAGCAGGAAAAAGTTCCATATAAAGAGTTTATCGAATTTTCATACAGGACATTAGCCAAAGCAGTTGTCCTGAAAGTGAACTTGACTAGAATCAAGAGCATAAAATTAAGTGATCCTTTACTCTACCTGTTGGGCTTTGAGAAATCACAACTAGAAACAACTTCATCTGAAAAATTGAAATTTGCTGCTGCACACCTTGCTGATATGAAGGCTGGTCTCGAAACTATGTATGTTTATTGTAACATCATTGAACGACAGATTGCTGGTGATATTTTAGCCCCCCTCCTCCGTATTTTTAATATAGAGGGAGCTTCTGGTGACATTATAGATAAGATATTTATAGCTCCTCACTACTTGCCTGTACTCCTAAAAGATATAGATTCTATCGAAATTTCAATTAGAACAGATCAAGACAAACCTATAAAATTTGTCACTGGTAAAACAATTGTGAAGTTACACTTTAGAAAGCGAAGTTTATTCTAAAAATGCAAGTACAAAACATTACTATCACAGCTGAACTTGGCTGTCGACTCAATTTGGACTCACTTGTTAAAAAATTGGATGGCTCTAAACTGACTATGGGAAAATTCAGGTCACTGATTTGGCACCTCCATGATCCAAAATGTTGTCTACTATTGTATGAAAAAGGCAAGCTTGTATGTGTGGGCATTAAGGCAACTCAGCAGGCTGTGAAAAGTATAGATTATGCTGCAGATATACTACTCAAACTCGGCTATCAACCAAGACCCAGAAAATTTAGAATCTGCAATGTTGTTGGGTCATACGCCCTAGATCACTGTATCAATGTTGAGGAATTCTATACCACTCATAGGGGTCAATGTGATTATTCTCCTGAATTATTTCCTGCACTGAAATATACAATTAACAAGGAGGGCTTATGTGCATTGATTTTTCACAATGGTAAAATTATTATTACAGGTGCCAAGACCTATGATAAACTGCAGAAGAACTTCAAAGAGTTACTTGTCAGTTTTCAAAGTTGATGAGTAAGTACTAGTATGATTCAATTACGGTACTATCCAGTGGTATAAATATATCATATAGAAAGCTCAAACATTCATTCTCCCTAATGGAGCCTTGCAACTTATGTGGGAAAACTCCTGTGCATTCTGTGCATTATGCTCTGTGTAAATATGTTCAGGGACGTAGATACAGAGAATTGGGTGTTGATCCTTCACCAGTGAAAAGAATGAAAAATCCGATCAAGAAAGAGGCCACTTGAGACCACTACTATACTAGAAAAAAGAAAAACAACATTTATTGTGGGTACTTTCTATGAAGGTAGGCGCCACATGTGTACTAGCCTCCTCGCGGCTGACGCTGGGACTGATCCAGTGATCAGTGTGAATGAGTACACAATTTCTTTTGATATATCACATGACTTTTGTCTTTAGGCTAGCTATATAAAGCTTGAAGCGGCAGCTTCAACTTTATTAGCTAGGCGAACTTCCCTCCCCCACCCCCAACGGGCGATGGTGGCAGCGGGGGTACTTTCTATGGAAGTACTGGCGCCACACTTGTACTAGCCTCCCTGCAGCTGGTGCTGGGACTGATCTTGTGATCAGTGCGAATGAGTACACAATTTCTGTTGATGTATCACATGACTTTCCTATTTAGGCTAGCTAGGCGAACTTCCCTCCCCCCCAACAGGCGTGGCGATGGTGGCGGCAGCTGTGGCAGGCAGCAGCGGCAATGCATAATAACAAATAACATAAACGGTAGATCCCACACTTAATTTAGGCTTTTGTCCTAAATGGCTCATGTTGGGTACCAATCGATAGATCTCATTGAGCTGATTCCAAAAAGCACCATATATGTCACATTATCTCGAGTTTTGACGGAGATGTGGGTGGGCCAAGTTTGGCGAACTTTTTTCTTTCTACCCCAGGTGTGACGTCATGCTTCTTTCCAACGGGGAAAAATGATGTCATAGTAGTCGTGTTGTATTTTAGTTTTGGTCAGGGCGGAGGTGATGCGGCGTGAGCAGGATTGGGATTCCGATGTTGCGTCCTTAATGTACGTGCGTCCCACGCCCACGTTTACCCGATTACCTAATTACTAGTACTTAAACCCCGACAGTAATTATCCCAACAATTAAAGAAAGCCTAGTTTCTTTAATTGTCTCCCTTCTTTCTCACTAACTGGAAACGAAAGGACTCTCTTACCAATTTATTACTATACAATGAACGTATGAAAACTTACGTGACAAAACGCGGCGGGCGAGGCGAAAATAAAAGTGACAATAATAAATCAACTCCCACGCACGGGCGAGCAAAGACGAAAAGGCGTGGTGGGAGGCTGCTAATATACACTAGTGGTGGCCGGCGGGGCACACAACTAGTAAAGAAAAATAAAACACACGTAAAATATACGTTAATGAATAAGTGAAGAGAGAGACCGGCGCACGCGTTCCGACGTGCGCTACAGTAAGATGGCCACTGGTGGTCCGCGTTGCTCTCTCCACTTGCCACCTGCGGGCCTGTGACGCGTTTTGACAAAACAATAAAAATCGGCGGAAAACACACTACAACACCCCTCCCCCCTTGCAGTAGATCGCCCTAAGCGATCGTCAGGAAATACCGGAAAGAACATGCAAGGGGAAGGGCTCCGCCACTACAGGCCGTCGCCGGGGTTGCCGAAGATTCTTCGGCGTCACACAGCGGGGCCGGCGGAGTTGTTGGGGTAGTTTGAGCCGATTTTTGGGGCGGCGACCATAAGCCCAGCGGCGGAGTGTACGGACAAAACGGGGCAAGTGGGGGCGTGTAGCGGGCCACCAGCGGTCAACTTACTGTGTGCCTGCAGCGTCGGCTGCACGTGCGCTGGAAACTAGTACAAAAGTATAAAGCAAAAACGAGATTAGAAACGAAACAACCGGATCAAAATGAGGTTAAGAAACACAAAAAACGAAGAAAAACAATGTTACTGTACAAAAAGCTCGTGTTCAATGGCGGCGGCGATAACGGGTATCGGATGCGGAGCGGTGATTTCGTTGCGGATCGCGGCGGTCGCGTTCGTTTCGTCGGTAGCGATCGTTGTGGTAGCTGTGGGGATCGTACGGGTCGTCGTGACCATCAAAACGAACGTTACGGGAATATCGGGATCGACCGTAGTCAGAGGTATCCCGGCGGCACGACGATGAGGTTGACGTTTGAGGTGGAAGCGGCGATAGCGGGTTTACGCCTGGTGCTGGCAACTGAGTGGCAATTAACGACGGTTTGTCGGACGGCGTCCCTGTTGGCGGCAATGGTCACGGTGGCAAAAGATTCCACCTGGCAGAAAAGTCGTGCCGACGCAGCAGGGGCGCGGGGCGATCCGTCTCGCTGTGGTATTGCAAATAAATTCTTCGAATGTCGGCGATTTCGGGCGGCTGTGGAAACGGTGCGTAGCTCGGATAAGCCATCCAGCTGTCGATAAGCCCGACAGCGGTGTTATAGGCTTGGAGCAGGCACGAAGGATTATCCAGGCCGCGGGCTTCGTATAGGAAAAGAGTCAAGTGGGCGGTGTGAACGGCGTCGACGACGCCGAGCTCCTCAGCCCAAAGACCGGCGACCCATTTCAATATCACTGTGGCAACAGCGTGTGAAATCGGTGGTTGCTGTTCTACGTATGAGGGGTGGTAGTGGTCGCGGAAGTATTGGTACAACGCCAGCGAAGCGTTCGTGGCGCGTATGTGCACGGGCATAGTGATGTGAATGCGAAGACGCCCGAAAAAATTGATCAGCACCATTTCGTGCATCGTGCGTGGTGAGAAGAATTCGACGGCCGGGTCAATATGTGGCGGATAGCCCGGTGTAACAATCGTAACGGCATGCGGCTGATCGGTAGTACGAAATCACGTGTAATTCGGCAAGTGCGTAGCCTCGCTAGGCAACCGGGGCTTGATGGCTGGTGCGGAACTTGGTGGCAACAGAGCTCCAAGAACTGGTTTGGTGGCGATGATCATTTGCGGCTGTTTGACCGCAGTAACGGGAGCCGACGTCGGGGCCGTAGGCGGCAGCGACGTGGTGTGGGTTACTGAGGTCGTTATGGCGGTTGTCAGAGCCGTGGGCGGCTGCGACGTTACCGTAGGCGTAGTCGAGGGTGTTGCGGGCTCCATGTCCATAGGAGGCGGCGGAAGTGGAGCTTTAAATTCGTCTTTCGGCAGATTCTTTAGAGCTTCCAGGCGGCGCTGGATTTCGGCATCTCGGTGCAATGGGCTAATATAGTCGGTTAATTTCGTAGGTGAACGGCGGAAACCGTGGCGATAGTGTTCTTGGTAAAAACCCGTCGTGTGCACCTTACGGGTTTGTTCGCTTTGCGTTCGATGCGGCGGCGCGTCGTCGCGGCATTCGTGGTGACGGCTTTCCCTGCCGGTTGCTGGAGTTTGTTTCGTTTCTTTACGGTGGCCGTCATCACGAGAATGAGACTCGTGGTGTGAACGGTGGCTGTCTGGTTTGTGAGCAGGCGGCGGTAACGTTGCTGACGCTGCTGTTTTGGAAGAATCGCGCTTGGGTTTCGGCGTTGATGTGGCGTGCGAAGAGCGTTCGGCTTCTTCGCGGGTTCTTTGTTTATCGCGTTGTTCACGGCGTCGGGTGGTGCGCTCGCTGGGCGTTCGGCCGCGCTCAGCACGCGAGGTGCTGGGTGGCGGCGTACGCCGTGTACTCGGTTCGTCCGATGTTTTTGTCTTGTGAGATTTGCGGTACGCCGATTCGTCCTGGAGCTGTTGTTTTCGTTTTATTGAATGTTCATACCCGCCGGGTCTTCGGATAGGATTACCATAGCGATCTAGAGCCCGCACGGACGTGCTGGATGCCTGTGGGGTTTGGACATCCACAGGCGCCGTCGGGGGCGGTAGAATCGCTGGTTGCGGCGGTTGCGGGATCGTTTGCGGTTGCGATATGACCGGCGGCGGTAACGGGGCCGGTGGTTGCGCGACGGGTTGGACCATCGCAGGAGCCATTTGAGCTACTTGCGGGGCCGGAGCGATCAACGTCCGTTGCGGCAACAAAATTTGTTGTATTTGTTCTTTCAACGCTTCGGGGAAATCTTTCCACTGATGTTCGGGAAATAACATACCGGGCGGCGGTGGCGGAAAATGATACGCAGCCAGTGCTGCGGCCAAAGCGTCCCATTGCGTAGCTGAAATAATTTGTTGAGAAAAACGTACGGGAGCACTATACCTGGCTGCGGCAACAGTAGCAATAAGCGGGGGTCCCGGCAAAACGGCCGGTGTCACCAAGTATATACGTGAATCCACGGCGGGTGCCGTGGTGGTTGTCGTAGCGGCTGGTTCCATAGAGGGGACATCCATAGACGTGGATTGATCCACCGTACTTTCTTCGGGTATGTCGGTCAACATTTGTTCTGACGTCATAGTCTCGGAGTCAATCGCGGCGGGTTGGTCGGGTGTGGACTCGTCCATGGGAGCCGGTGCGATGTTGGAAATTTCATCGAGCGTCAATTTCAGAAAATCGTTGATTTGCGTGGCGGTTGCTGTTATATCGGAAGGCGCGGGTACCATAGGAAGGGCCGACACGTCTGTTGACGGCGGCAGCTTCGCTATGTTGAGGTCGAAGATTGGCGTTTCGAGTAGTTCGTCGTCGGCGGGTTCAACTTCAACGTCGATAGGGCGGTCGAGGAGTTCCTCGGCGGTGAGCGTTTGCACCGAAGCCGTAGTCAGCATGGGGTACGCATACACCGGCGCGGGGAACGAAAGACGGTTTTGATAGTCAATGAGCGCAATGAACGATGAATAAAAATGGAAACGGCTGTGTGGATTGGCCGTATAGTGGTTTTCATCAATTTCAATTTCTTCGACCGACGTTTCCATATGGAAGTCTTCGTTGAACACAATCGGGCGTAACGCAAAGCGATTGCAGATGTACGTGCTTGGGTCGGCAGAAAAACTGGGCTCGCGTTCCGGGATGCGGTTCATCCAATTCGTGAGAAGCGAATTGGGGTTGCCGTCGCTGCGGTACCACATGCACTCGTAGAACGCGGCACGTGTATCTGGCGTCATCGATTGCGCGTGGCGGAGGAGGACATCGTTGACCCAGGTGTATTCCGCGGCGGAACATGGTGAAGCTAAGAGCGCGGCTAACGGCATAAAAGACGTTAGCTTCCGGAACCATTCTCCGTCAACCTGTAAAAAGTTAAGGATGGTTGAAGGGTGAGAAGGATAATGGGTACCGTTATAAGTGCGCTCGCGTAGGGGTTGGTCGGCAGCTACGCGTTCGGTCCAAAGATGTTCAACTTTGTGAGGGAGCGGCGGTAAGTTGGGGTCGTTGTAAGGCATACGATCGCGGACGGCCAACTTGTATATCGGTGAAAGCGGAAAGTTGAGCAGCTCGATGATTCGATGGATGATATTGCTTTTCATAGCCGACGTGACGGCTGCTTGGAGGCGTTTGGGATCATCGAACACCGATTGTGGTTTTAGAGCCGGGTCTTCGTCGTTGGAGACGTCTGGCGACTTGTTCCATTCGTCCTTCTGTTTCTTTTTCTTCTTTTTCGGCACTTTCGGAACGGGGAGAAGCTTCGGGTGAGTTGTCCGCGTCAAGGTCTTGACGTCCCGGAAGCTGTTGGGAACCGTTCCTAAACAGAAAGACCGACCGTGGTCGGATGATGTGCAATCATACATAAAAAATTTATAAGCCGAAAGAACTTCATCTCGCATAACTGCGGGCAAGGCCACTTGCGATGTCGTCGGGTATATCCGGTTGGCGTAGTCGGGAGGTAGGACATCCGACAGCGCGACGTTGTGAAAAGTGGCGATGACGTACTCGGCGAGATGGTCGATTTCGGCGGCGTCCAACGAGTCGTGGGGAAACAACGCGGGCGCGTTGTATACCTCGGGGATGAAGCCGTAACGACCAAATGCCAAGAACAATAGCAGCGGATAATAGGCGTCGAGGGCCGCGTAGGCCAGGACGTCGGATTGTAGGAACGAGGTTGTTGGATTGTTGAAAAAGCCTAGAGCGCCGGGAAAGCGTAAAGTGAGCTTTGACACGTCCAGCGCCCACATTGCGGAAACTGTTGCTTTGAGCGTGCGTTTTTCCGGAAAGAAACCGATTCGTCGTGCCAACTCGTACAATGACGGGGATATGTCGATGTTGCGAATGACGCGATACGCCTCGAAGTGGATTGCTTTTACGACGGGGTCTTTGTTTTTCTTTTGTTGGTCGGTTCGAAATTGAGTGCCCAGAAGCGCGTAGATTCCCGCCCAGTCGTCGGCTCCATCGAAAGAGACTACGATGGTGTGGTCGCCCTCGACTAGGGCGAAAAGCGCGGTCCAGTCTTCTGGGGTGGCGGTGAACGTTTCGAAGACGAACATCGTGCCATTCGGAAACGCGAGTTGAACGTAGCGGGGGTAACTAGACGCCGTGGGGTCGGCTGGCATTTGAACTGTGCATTGAAATTGTTTGAAATCGGCGGCCGAGATTGATTCAGTGTCAAAGCCGACCAGCGTGTAGCCACGGAAGTTTGGTGTGGGTTGGGCGGCCAAGGCCTGCCCCAAACTTCCGGGTGAAAGGAAAATCGGCGGCGGCAAGACGTTCGGGGGTCGCGCGTACATGGAAATGTACCACGACTCCAAATCGGCGACGCGAGTTAGGCGTTTGACGTTGTTTTCTAAACAAGAGCGAATGCGATACTCATCAGTGACACATGGGACGCCACGTCGAATGAACGACATGGGGTTTGAAGGATGATGTAAACATGAACGAAGAGGGAGGGGGTGTGGTGTTGTCAATTCGTTAGAAGTACACATGCTTTGAGGCGGCGTTGGCTTGGGCGGCGATGTCACCTTGATGGGCGCACTTTGACAACTGGATCGGGCTACGATAGCGAGATAACGAGAGTTGTGGTATGCGGAAATCAAGGCAGCGGCCGGTTGTGGACTGAGAAGGCCACAACTTGACGATGACGGGATCGCGGCGGCTGACCATGGAACTCTGACCCAAGACTACAGAGGGGGAGATACTCATGGGGTCCCAGGCAAAAGCATGCAAGTATAAGCAGCAAAAGCATAAAATGAGAAAATACCGTCGCAGGCGAAACTTAGGTCGTTCTGGTGGGGCTGCTGTTCGGCCCAGCGGACGTAACGTTCGTTGACGTTTATCGATTCCCGATACAGCGGAGGGTCGTCGGCCGTGGAGGATGATGCGGTCGACGGCGTCGTCATATTGAAAAAATAAAATTTTTGAGAGCGGCTTGGAAATGCGACTATTGCTGATGGAAGCAAAAGATGGAAATGAAATAGTAAAAGAATCAGCCGCTGAAAGGTGAAGAAAGTGTAAAGTAGGAAAATGCAAACACTATCATCACGAAAAGCAACACAAACACCACTAAGTTAATGGAGAGCAAAATCAACCTTTCCCAATTAGTCTTATGAGAGTGATAGCGGCCAGGGTCGGGCGGAAGTAAACCGAATGGCCTCGCGCCAAGCAGAACCTAACATTAAAGAAGAAACCCCCTCCTATTGCGAAAATGTGGGAACCGGGGCAGGATGTAAAGTGACATTGTAAAGTCGGCTGAAGGCTTATAAACGACGGATTGAGTGGAAACGTGTTGAAGCTGCCGTGCATCCTTGCTCGGTATCGAGGTCGCCAGGATCTAAATTAAACAAACATAAAGATTATTTACAACGCGGCGTGATGAGCGCCTTATCACAAAAGAAAAATTTCAAGGCGAACTATTGTCGGCGAGAAGTGTGGGGCGTGCGGGGTCCACCTTCTTCGTTGTCAAATGCATTCTTTGCCGGTCGTGGGACGAACGGTTTTAGACGTGTGATGGAGACCGTCTGCGGGCGGCCGGGCGCGTCAAGTGAGTCGATGGTAACAACGTTTTCGGCTGCGCGGGAGGCGTCCGTAATGAGGAAGGGCCCGATGAAGTCGGGTTGAATCTTGTTGGCTTTGCGCGTGTTGGTCAAAAGAACTAAATCGTTGACGGCGAAGTCGCGTCTTCGAGCTTTGCGGTCAAAATATTCTTTGCTGGTGGCAGCTGCGGCATCGAGGTTAGCTTTGATCTTTTCGTGCATCTTGAGTTGGGCTTGCGTTAGAATATGTTGATAAGCGTCGTAATTCAACGGCAAGGTGAGGCGGCGGGCGCAGTCGTAGTCAAAGGTGATGCGCGGTTCATATCCTCGTAATAAACTGAACGGCGAATGGCGTGTGGTTGTATGCGGCGTGGCGTTGTAAGCGAACACGGCGTAGGGCAGGTAGCGCTCCCAGTTGTCTGGATCGTCGGCGGTATACTTCTTGAGTTGGGCGATCAATGTTTGATTGAAACGTTCGACCATTCCGTTGCACTGGGGATGGTACGCCGTTGTTTTGACTTTTCTAATTTTGAGGAGTTCACAGATATCTTGCATGAGTTTTGACGTAAAGCATCCACCTTGATCGGAAAGGAGTACGAGTGGGCTGCCATGCGTGAGAACGACGTTGTTGATAAAACATTCCACTATTGTTGAGGCTTTTTGATCCGGTATCGGATGCGCGGACACGAATTTTGTAAAGTAATCCTGAAAAACAATAACGTAGGGACGCTTCTCACCTACTGGCGAAATGTTGACGATGTCGGTTGCCACGATTTCGAATGGGTGTTCGGGTTGAATTGGCAACAATGGCGGAGGCGGTGACGTGCGCGGCGTTGTTAGTTGGCAAATTTTACAGGTTTTGATCCAATCCCGAACGTCCTCTTCCATGCGGGGCCACCAAAAGTGAGCTTTAATGGCTGCTAGCGTACGGTTTGTTCCTTGATGATTCAAAATTTTTGCGCCGTGGAATTGGTGAAGAGTTTGGTCGACCTTGGAGGCGGGTACGACTAATTGTTTGACATCTTTAATTTGCCGGTATAAAAGTTGATCTTCGAGGAAGAAAATCGGCGGGTGTTTGGCGGCGTTATCCGTTTTGAGAGAGGCGATGATTTTTGTTATGGCCGGGTCCGCGGCTTGCGCTTTCAAAACTTCTTCGTGAGCGACGATCGTAATGACCTCGGCCGGGGGCGGTTCGTGGTCGGCATCTTTAGGCATTGAATTAGAGAGTGTGGGTGAACTGATGGTCTTTCTCGTCATTGCACGGGTGATGGCGTTGATTTCGGCGTTGACCTCCGTGGGTAGTGAAGCCACTGCTGGGCGTATTTCCGGTACCATTAGGTCGGCTTCCGTAGTTGCACCAGCAGGGTGAAAATTCTCGTGGAAAATCGTTGCGGTCAAGTTTTCGGCGTTCTGGATTGGGGATTTGTCGCGATCGTCTTTCCTAGACAGAAAATAGGCACAAGCGTTATCTTTACCTTTAACGTATTCCACTTTGTAATCGTAATCTTGTAGGCTGATCGCGAAGCGCTGGAGTCGTGAATTGCGGTGTTTCTCGTCTTTGAGCCATTCGAGCGGCTTGTGATCGGTACGAACAATAACTTTCTGGCCATACACATAGTGGCGGTACATCCGGAAGCCGTAGACAATGGCGAGGCATTCACGCTCAGTTGTACTGTAGCGGGTTTCGGCATCGGTGAGTACGCGACTATTGTAGGCGATGACCCATTGATCTTTTCGTTTTCTTGATACAAAATTGCTCCGATGGCGGTCGTACTGGCGTCGGTTTGAATAACTAATTGAGCTTTGCCATCGTAGACGGGATAGCGGAGAAATGGCGAAGACGTAAGGGCTGTCTTGATGCCTTTGAATGCGGCGTGGTGTTCATCGGTGGCGAAGTATTGGGCGTCTTTGCGTAGGAGTCCGTACAAAGGACTGGACAAGGTCGCCAAATTCGGGATGAATCGCTTGCACCATTGAACTAGACCTAAAAAACTCTGCATACCTTTTTTAGTCTTCGGAAATTCGTATTCGGCGATCGCTTTGACTTTTTCGGGATCGGCGGCGATTCCGCGGGCACTAAGAAGATGTCCCAGGAATTTGACTTGCGGCAGCAGGAACTCGCATTTGTCCGGCTGAAGCGTAAGGTTGGCGGCGCGGAGGGCGTCGAAAATGATTTGTAGGTGTTCCAAATGCTCTTCAAACGAGTTCGAGAAAATGATGATATCGTCGATGTAGACGAGGCAGATTTTCCAGATATACGGGCAGAGGATTCTTTCCATTAGACGTTGGAATTCGGCGGGCGCGTTCTTCAAGCCAAACGGTAAAACTTTGAATCGAAACAAACCTTCTTGGCAAATGAAGGTTGTTTTATCACGGGAATCGACGTCGAGGGGTACTTGCCAATACCCGGCTTTGAGGTCGAGCGTGGTGAAGAATTTTGCGTGTCCCATTGCGTCCAAGTAGTCGTCGATGTGCGGGATTGGGAACTTGTCGCTCGGCGTAACATCGTTGATGCCGCGATAGTCAACAACGGGTCTCCACGAGCCGTCTTTTTCTTTACCAAAAAAAGCGGTGCGGCCCAGGGCAAGCAGGATGGTTCGATAAAATCGTTGTCAAGCATTTCTTGAATATGGCGACGGACAATCGGTCTCTGTTCCATTGCGGCACGGTAATAATGGCGGGAAACTGGTTTTGCGGTGCCGGTGTCGATGCTGACGGTCAACTCGCTAGTGATGGTTGGTTTATCGCCGGGGAGACTGAAAACATCGCGGTGCTGTCGGAGCATCCTGAGGGCTCTTGCTTTTTGCGCGGTAGAAACGTACGTCTTTTCGGTCATTTTGTTCAGAGCGTATTCCAGCTTTTGTTGTGCGGTGTGGCCGGGGAATGATTTGTCCAGTGCGGCCGGCTCATGGTCGGTTAGGTCACGGTCGGCGGTAGCGGTTGCTATCTGACAGTCGGCATGGGCTTCGGAATACTCCAGCGTGTGCTTTGCCATCGCAATGAGTTGATTTGGTCGGAGTTTGATACTGTTCGGCGTATTGTTGATGAAAAGGAGCGGACAATGGCCGTTGGTGATGTTGACCACTGCGGTTTCGACCGGGAGTTCTGCGGCAATGCTATCCGTGGCGAGTGGTTGTACAATCACGTCGGGCACTGTCGCCGATGTTGTGGGAAAAAGGCTACTTTTGACCCATTGTTGGCAGTGCGGGGAAATCGAAACGGAAACTTGGGCGACGAGAAAAATCGGTTCGGCTAGCTCAGTAACCTCCAACCGCCGAGGGGGCGGTTGGTGTGGACTAGGTTGAGCCTGCCGTATCGGTTGTTCAGCTTCGAATTCTTCGGGTTGGCTAAAAATATCAGATTTATCATCATAACAACTTACCCGTTCGTCCTCTGGTATTTCTTCTAAAACGTTATCGTTAGCGGCGTTGAGAAACAGTTCCGTTTGCGGGCGGATCGAGGCGATTACCTTGAGCGGCAGTTTAACGTCTTGAATTTCGATGTAGTTGTCTTTGAAATTTAAAATGGCGTGGATATCGGGATGCGCGAGGAAATCGGTTCCGATGATGAATTGATCGTTTCCGTCGTCGTCAAGGATTACGCATTTGATCATGTGCTCTCCGAAGGCGGATTCCATCGTGACAACTACCGGGCCGTGAGCGTTGACTACGGCGCCGTCGGCTACTTTAATTTTTCCACAAATCGGGAGTTGAAGCGATTGCTTGTCGAAGGCGCGTTTGACCAATCCTGATGAGAGGACGGAACATTGGGCACCTGTATCGATGAGCGCGTGTGCTTTGACGGCTCCAATTTTGATTGGGATTTGAAAGGCTCTCGTAGAAGCGTATTTGCGAACAAACGATTTAGAAGATGGCGTGAGATTATCAATTTGACAAACGGACGAACGAATATGACAGGGATCTTGAAAAGCGCGGCCTGTAGCGTTCCAACGGACGATGCCGGGGCTAACAATCGGCGCGGCGGAAGCGATTTCTTTGGATGGAACAACCATATTGGCCGTGGACGTTGAATGATTGTTAACGCGGGTTCCGAGCGCAGGTACTGGCGCGGTATTTGGAGCCGGAAGGGCGGGTAGGGTAATTTGCAATTCTGAAGATTGAGAACTAGTGCGCGATGAATCTGTCGGCGTTGTGACGTATGGGGCCGGTACCGCGTTGTAATGAATATGTTGTTCCCACGGCGCCGGAAATTGATGGTTCGGGTAGACGGCGTAGGTATTCTGAACAAAATCATTTGGGCGTTGTATAGGGTTACCTTCATAGAAATGGTTTTGCGCGCCGCGGGCGTAGTTCGCTCCTCGTTGGGGCGGTCCTCCGCGGCGGGGTCGCCCATCACGTTGTCCGCGGACGTCGTTTGAATTGTTTCGGAAATCTACTTGCCGTGGTTGGGCGGCGTAATTTGGGCGGTTTGGTTCAAGTCAGGCTGATTGTTGAGCGTTTTGCCGCTTGAGCCAGACGCAGTCTTCAGTGTTGTGGGTGCGGGATTTGTGGGCGTTGCACCACAGGCCTGTAGGTTGCGTCGTGCGTGCGCGGTCTCTGCTGGCGGATCGGTTGAAGCGGTTTGCGTACAGCTCTCTGTTTTGAGATGGATGGCGCGGGCTTTGTTGCCTATTGCTGGATATCGTTTCTTCAGGGCGTTGTCGAGATTTTCGTTCTTCATAGTCGCGGTCGTATCGTTGAATCAATTGTTCTAGAAGCATTTCCGTGCGCGGCGGTTGCGGCGGCAGTGGCTCAATTGCTTGTGGTTGGAAAGAGACGAATTTAGTGGGCTGCATCGCCGGGTTTTGCGTCCTGCGGTCCATTGAGGGAGAGCGCTCGCGGTAGCGATTTTGAGGACGGTCCATGCTGCGGCGGCGTTCAAAACGGCGGTCAAACGATTGCGGCGACTTCGGTGGGGGTGCATCTTGATCAGCTTGATTTACCAGAATGGGTCGTTCCGCGGTTCCGATTTCGGCTTTAGTTGCGTTGAGGACACTACCGGCTTTGGCTAGGGCGTCGGCCAGTTGTTGAACGTTTGTAAAACCCTTTGCTTGTTCGCCAATTGTGAGTTGATAGAAAACAGGCATTTTGGTCAAAAAGGTATCAATTACTTGTTTGTGCCAGAAAGTTTGATCTTCATGCTGATACAATAGTTGTACATAAGTCATTACCTTACTCAGGAATGCGGCGGGTTCCTCTCCGGCTTCTGGCGTGATTGACGCAAGTTCGCGTTTAAGAGTCATCGGATTGCAATCGGGCGCCAACTGGAACATGAGCAAATGTTTGGCGTCTTCATACCGCGTCATATCTTGGATCATATCGCTTGGCGTATCGCGGGTAAGTCGGCAAAGGGCACTCATCTTTACGTGATTGGAGGCGTCGTAGCCGAACTCATTTTCCAGTCGGATGAAGAAGCGTAACAGGCGTTTATTTGTTGCGGTGCCGTGGATTATCAGCGGGTGCATATTGTCGACGATTGTTTTGATGCGGCTATCTTCCTCACGATGAGACGTGCGCGGCATGTCGTACCGAGGATGCGGGTGTTCGTAATAATCTTCGGGTGGATAATCTGAGAAGCCAAACTGGTTTGCCGCGGGCGGTGGGCATCTTTGAAGCGCGGAGCGGTGTAAATCTTCATCGGCGCGCGTAGTGCGGGCGAATTCGTTATTATATAAGGTGTCCGTTGACGGTGCTTTGGGTTTGACTTGGTTTGGTAGCCTGCCAAAGACTGGAGCCGGTTCAGTTTCATGGAGAGTTTCGTTTGGGATATAAATATCTCTTGTTTCCTCGCCGTGAAACCGTGAGGACACCGGCGGCGGTCTTGGTGTAGGCGGATTACGCGCGTGCGTCGCGGCGGCGGTTGTGGAAATCAATTGTTGCATTTGCTCAGCGAGTGCGGCAAAACGCGCGTTAGTGGCTTTTGTTTGTTCTTGTATTTCGCGTTGGACGCGTAATTGCTGTGCTTGGAATTGATCGGAGACGGCGCCGATAATTTGATTGGTGGTTTGTACCGTGGGGACATTGTTGGTTATACGCGCCGCGGCGGTGTTGAGTTGTTCCAGCGCGTCGCGTGCTTCAATTCGAAAATTTTGGACTTTGTTGGCGTTTGCGATAGCGAGACTGCTGTGGTGATCGTTTACTGAAGCACGGGTGACGGCTGGGGCTTGCGGCAGTTCAATATTGACAAAGGATTCGGAAGAGTCGGTTCTGGCGACAATTTGGTCATTATTACTTTGAGCCGGCGCAGTCGGCGGCGGCAATTGCGACGCGGGCGGTGCATTGGGGCGATTTCCGGCGGCGGCATGAAGGTTTTGGTTTACAAGCCGCGGAGTTTGGGAAATATTCGTCGCCGCAGTTGCGGGAATCAGCGGTGCTTGCGGCTGTGCCGTCCCGTCCAGCGCGGGAGTGCTGAAATTAGACAAGGGCGGATTATGGGGCGGGAGACTTACCGTGGGTACCGCTGTCGATTGCGTAATATTTGACGGTCGAGGCAACATCATTTGGTCAAAACTTAAGGCGCGGCGTGCGGCTGTGGCGGCGTTCGGAGAACTGGAGCGCGACAGAAATCGAGTGAAGTCCGGCAGTGTGTGGCTTACCGTTGGCATCTTTTTTCTCAAGGTATAATAACCTCGTTTGTACCCTTTGGCGCAGTTACGGCGGGGTCGAATTTTGAAGTCTTTGGAGTCTTCGGATGCAACGCAACAGCGTGGAGTGGCAACGTACAATCCAAACGGTCACCAGTGTTGTATTTTAGTTTTGGTCGGGGCGGAGGTGATGCGGCGTGAGCAGGATTGGGATTCCGAGGTTGCGTCCTTAATGTACGTGCGTCCCACGCCCATGTTTACCCGATTACCTAATTACTAGTACTTAAACCCCGACAGTAATTATCCCAACAATTAAAGAAAGCCTAGTTTCTTTAATTGTCTCCCTTCTTTCTCACTAACTGGAAACGAAAGGACTCTCTTACCAATTTATTACTATACAATGAACGTATGAAAACTTACATGACAAAACGCGGCGGGCGAGGCGAAAATAAAAGTGACAATAATAAATCAACTCCCACGCACGGGCGAGCAAAGACGAAAAGGCGTGGTGGGAGGCTGCTAATATACACTAGTGGTGGCCGGCGGGGCACACAACTAGTAAAGAAAAATAAAACACACGTAAAATATACGTTAACGAATAAGTGAAGAGAGAGACCGGCGCACGCGTTCCGACGTGCGCTACAGTAAGATGGCCACTGGTGGTCCGCGTTGCTCTCTCCACTTGCCACCTGCGGGCCTGTGACGCGTTTTGACAAAACAATAAAAATCGGCGGAAAACACACTACAACAGTCGGAAGAATGTTTTGAGTGGGTGCCACGGATGCAAATTTTTTTCCAAGTCCAACGCCTATGTGCAACATGGGCCGGGGAGCTTTTTACGACTAAGCCCCCCCCCCCCTCTATACTACTTGTAAAATATTTGAACTTTTTTCATTTGAAAATGTAGTTTTTCAACAGTAGATTCTTCATCTTGTTCGATAAAAGAGAAGGCGGAATTGGAAACCAAGCTTTAAAAATGTTGATAAGTGTTCTGTGTCAAAAATACGATAGGTTTCTTGGTTCTGATGGCTACTTAACGACTCATGATTCTCGCGATTATCATAAAATGACATTAACACAAATGATAGAGTTTGAACAGAGAATCGAGAAGCCAGAAGCATTTGTTGTAAATATTTTGGACAAGAAACGAGCCGAACTGATCCAAAAAAAATCGTGAATTGTAAAGAAATAAAATCAGCATACTAACCAAAACAATGTTTACTATATAGCAAATTTGTAGTTTGGTACGGATCATCAAGTCAGTCGTTTTTCTCGGTCAATGTGGACTGGCGTTACGAGGAACAGATGAAAGTGGCACTGTTCTACCTGATCATTATTCAAGCAAGGAAGGTAACTTTCGCAATCTAGCCAGGTTTTGTGTGGAAACAGACAAAGTTCTCAAAAAGCATTTGGAGTCCTACAGCAAAATTGCTATGTATCTGAGTGGCTGTATCCAAAATGGAATAATTCAGTCCTGAGAATCACTGATTTTGCAGAAGTTGATCGACGAAATGAAGGCAGTAACCATAATATATGCAACTTTTCTACTGCATGGAAAATAGTCATTTTTCCAGGCTAAATTTTTTACTATTTTGGCTGACGAAACTACTGATTCGTCAATCAAGGAACAGTTGAGTTTGTGTGTCTGTTACATTCACAAAGAAAAGATTGTTGAAGGGGAGTAGGACTTGCTGCCACTATTATCAAACAGTTGAAGGAGTTGAATATCGATCTCAATCTGTTGGTAGGTCAAGGTATAATTTTATGATGAAAAAATTTTTTGTTCCTCCTATTCGTATACAAATGAAATGAACATCCTTTCACATAATTTAAGGTTAAGATGGTGCTCCAGCCATGTCTGGTCAATTTTCAGGTGTGCAGGCGGAAATTTGGCGCCAAGTTCCTTCTTCTACTTATGTACATTGTGCCAATCATTGCCTAAATTTGACAATCAGCAAATCTTGTCAAGTGAGAAAGTTCAATATTCTAATAAAATACTACACCATTTTTGAGCAACATATTTTTGAAACAGATTGCATCTATTGTCCATGCTATTGGTGTAATTAGCGAAGTCGTTAATTTTATCAATGGCTCAGCTGCTAGAAAAGCTGTCTTCCAAGAAGCTTGTTTGCATGAAAACCAAAGAACATTAAAAAGATTTTGCGAAACAAGGTAATCAATTTGTTAGAAATAGTATTGGAATTAGTTTACATACAATTAAAAAAACCATTCTATGAATTTCAGATGGGTTGAACGGCACACAACAGTCACAACTTTTGCACTGTTTTTCGAGTACATTCTTGATTGCCTTGCGACGCTAACAGTTTCCAAGTAAGTGTTTCTAGACTTTTACAAACTTATCGAAAACTTAACCCAATTCAGAGAGTCAGTTGCCTCAACCAAGGCGAAATGTTTTTTAGTCGCACTACAGAATGCAGAATTTCTAGTTGCACTGGCTATTCTTGTCAAAGTTTTATTGTTGACAGTGACTTTATCAGAGTATATAAATATAAGTTTTGTATTTTATTTTGTTGTAATGTATCGATGTTATAGGTCTCTTCAATCAACAGATAACGTTTTAATTGGTGCTATGGCACAGGTTAGAAATGTTGTATCAATTGTTGCCAATTGATTGAATGACGAATCATCTTGTGATGATGTTTATGAGTGAGCCGAAGGTCCGCTAAAATTGAATTTGACATCAATGTTTTAAACATGTTTCATCTAACATATTTCAGATCTCGCAGGGATCGCTGGGCAGGCAATCAGTTTGCCTCGTTTACCATGACGACAAAAAACATCGGACACAGCCACCATAAATTTGAATCCAAAACAATATTTTGAAGAAAAAATTTTTAGGCCATTCTTGACACACGTGAAAAATGAGCTTGAAACTAGATTTCGTCCACATCAAGAAGCTTCTTTTCATCCATCGCTGGTACTTCCGAAAAATATTGGTAAGTCTTTGAGTTCTAAATCTCCACTTTTGAAAATATTTTCGCACTTTTCATCAATGTAACACATTTAATTTGAAATCTGATTAAAACTAGTAAAAACTATGTTTGATGAAATCTTGCCGGCAATTGAAAAATATCAACGATTTTTGGACGATGTTGACACGATAAAATCAGAAGTATTGTTATGGCGCAAGCACTGCGAAAACAATATCGACGAGATGTCTTCATTCCCTTTGGATTGTTTCAAGCAATGCAATCAAAAATATTTTCCAAACATCAGGAAAATGTTGCATGTAAACAATTGAAAAATTTTAAATTAACGTATTCTTTTTAAAAATTGTTCAAGATTCTACTGATGTTGCTGGTGACTACAGCAACAAATGAAAGACTTTTTTCAAACTTGAAATACATAAAGAATTATCTGCGGTCCACAATGACAGAGCAACGGTTAAACGGTCTCATGTTATTGTTTGCTTACTCAAATATGTTATTATCCATTGATGAAATCATCAACAATTTGGCAACAAAGAATCGTCTTAGATTAGATTTCATAATTTAGTCAATAATCATGATTTTTGTTATGTGTACTGTGAAGTTGTTTTTAATGCCTGTTTTCAAATAAAAATGTGTGAATATTTTGTGATTTTTAAATTTGCTTCATATAGTAAACCAAATCAGCTTGCAACAGTATATTATGTAAAATCAACATTTTCTGGGGCTATTCAGTAAAAACAATTTCCGCCCCACCCCATGAAAAAATCCTGCGCACAGCCCAGACCATAGTGTTGATGGAATGTTGCCTGTATCGGTCGACATACTGTTCCTTATTTTCAAACAGGGCGGCAACTGGAATTATGATGTCATAAATACAACAAATTACACAGGGATGTTTGAAATATCGTAAAAATGACGACAGATTTTGGGAATATTTTGATGGAAAGTAACCATCGTTTGAAATAATTGATCTTTGATTGCTTCAACTACACATCGTAATGTTGGGCTACCTGTTGATGGCAAGCCGCATTGGGGAATCACCATGCAAATCAAAGAAATGGAGGACCAGTGGCGCAGACATTTTTGCATAGAAGTGGAGCGCCAAAAAAAGACTGAAAATGATAGTGAAAACACTATATTCCTTTTTATTATATTTTGAAGTTTATTTGCTGGCATCCATAAAACATGTCCCAGCATATTTGTTTTATAGTTACATATTATCAACAGTGGTTAATCCACATTCTTTAAATATTTTGTCGGATTTATTGTTATACATATTCATTTATTCTTTAGATCTGACCGATTGACGACAGCGAAGGGCCCTTGACCCAGGCGCCAGCTTGCAGTCAGCAAGCTCTAGAAAACCCGTTAGGGGATCCAATCAAGTAAGTCTATCCCAGAGGGGATTGCTTGTCTCAGCTAGGAGACTGCAGAGCTCTCTGGTGAGGCCCAGCGTTTGAAGTTAATTTATCTTTGTTGTTGTAGGCCTGGGGAACCCGACTGTTGCACTATCACCGAGGCTTAGCCAAGAGAGTAGTTCTAGCAGGTCAGTTCAGACCAGAAGCCTCTATCTTTTCTTAAACCCTTAAGGAAAAACCTGCACAACAAGTGGTGGCTTTTAACTCCTCACCACGGAACTTTGTGGTCAGACTAGGAGAAAGGAAAATCCTCCAGGTTTCTACAGAGAGTTAGCAGGATTTAAAATGCCTAACAAAAAGATACCAAGAGGTAAAACTTTGAATAGATCACTACCCAGAGTGGGGAGTGCTGGGAATCTTGTAAATTTGGGAGACAAAGATCAGCAACGGCATGCTGCTCCGGACCCAGTGATCCCAGATCAAACTCCCGCGAGGGTTCAACCATTGCAACAGAATGCAATGCATTTAAGGCCCCAAGATGTGGGCTTACCAATTGACCACCCACCAGCGATTGCCATTGATCCCTAAGAGGCATGCCCGGCAAATCCGAACCCAGATGCCGATGGACCCCCACCGTGAAATTTGAAAAAGTCACTGCCGAAGGTCGAATTAGCAGGATCAAAGAGGGACGTTATTACGCCTGAATTTTGACCAAATTTGGATGAAAGGGATCCCAAAATCGAATGACGATTGGAGAGGATTAGAGAGGAGCAAGAGTGATTCCCCCCGCAGGAAAGAGCTCCCGAAATGTCCAATCAAGAGTTGGTGGCACAGCTACACGAATTCAAAGGGACTGTCGAAGCATTATTCCACATAATAGGGAATGCCGCCACCGAGGACAAAAAAAAGCAAGCTGACAGTCGTGGACAGGAGCCAGATAGACAGGTTAGACCATGTATTAGGGGTGCAGAAAGAGACAACCGTCTTTTTGCTGAAACATGCAGGCGCAGGGCCTAGTAATAGGCTTGAAATTGATGAGGGGCAAAGACTCAACCTTGAGCCCAAAAGTTGGAGAGGTCCAGCTAGAGATCTCCGATTCGAGGGAGCTGAGCAATCAGCAGACCTCAGGAATCTAAATCAGATAGCTTCGCAGCATCCAACTTTAACAAGAGTGGTCTATAATGGTAGAGGAAATATAGTTGATACAAATACCCTTAGACCAGATCAACTGGCATGTTTCCCATATAGGGATTATAGATTTGACAGACACAATATACCATCAGATCAAGGAGGTGTACCACCTCAATGAGATCCAAATCGAGTTATGCTGCAATCTCTCAACTCTGATCTTGATCCAGTGTTAACAGCAGCTTATGATCAGGGAGAAATGCCAACAAGTAATTTGGCACAAGAGATTGTTGTTAGGAATATCGTTGAAGGTGTGTTACCCAAAACTTTTAGATGAGGGAATGGTAAATCAGCAGGTGCTTAGATTTCTAACAGCACTTGAAGGGGAATTCCGTAGGGATACACCGGAGTCAGCTAAATATGAAGCACTGCTGAGGCTTTCTAAAGGTAGACCAAAGGCTGTTGCAGGAGACAACATGACTTATAGGGAGGCCAGGAGAGCCATTATGAATGTCTTTGCACCTGAGTGTAACCTGGAAATGTTAACCAGGGAGTTGTTCGAGATCCAACAAAGACGTAATGAACAGGCCATAGAGTTTTTAAAAAGGGTTAGTATACTAGTGGAACTAGTCAAAGGTGATTTAGACTATCAGTCAAAGCAGAGACTGATCATTGACACCTTTGTATACAAGAGTGATCCCACTTTTCAATCGGAACTGAAGAATACCATGCATACTTTTAGAACTTGGTATGATCTAGCAGTTGAAGTTCATAATATTGAATGTAGGTACAAGAATGCCTTTCAAAGATATGGACCTAAGGGTACACAGCAGGATCCTATTGTTATTAATGAAGTAGGTATGCTAAGTGGGCAGGATCCTGAAATTTCCATAGTTGCTAGGAACCAGTCAGAGGGATATCAACAAGGCCAGAGACAGAGGTTTCTGCAACCATATCAAACTGTAGGTAATCAGGTACAGGCCCAAACCTAAAGGTCATGGAGTGATTCTCCTGAAATAGAGGAGATTCCAGTTTGGGAAGCCCCTAGGGCTCAGACTGAAAAAAGTAAGAAAGAATCTCTTCTATTGAAAATTTCTAAGGAGACGGTACAACTGGTCAGACGGTTCAACCAGCTTCAGCAAAAGATTGATAATAGGCAAATGGAAAATCAGTCTGATGTGGCCATACCCAGCACCAGCCAGGGAGGTCAAGTTTCCCGAGATCCGACAAAGCCATTATGTGAGTTCCACAAGAACATAACACATAACACTGCAGACTGCAAAACATTGAGAGTGTTGTCCAAGGGCAGGAGCAGAGGCAGAGCCAGCTTCCCTAGCTACAACAGGAGAGGAGGTTACCCGAATGCCAATTTCAATAGTAGAGGCAGAGGTGCGTATAACATCAGCTATTCAGGTTATCAGGATAGCCATGAGAGTTATCAACAGAATTCCGACTATAATGAGTTCCTGAAATTCAAACGACAGAAAGAACTGCAGAAGCAGTATCAACAAATGCATCAATTCCAGCAGCAAGCTGCATTACAGCAACCTCAGCCACCTCAGGCTATTACAGGTCCCACTCAGACTCTTCAACAGGGTCAATTCAAAAATCAGCAGCCCAAGAAGGATTATTCGAGTGTAATGGTTGCAAGGCAATCACAAATGAATCCTTTGGGTGAGGTAAATCAGAGAGTTAATTGCCCAAATGTGGTATTAGGTAGCATTGTCCAAATGAATGCTATAGCACCACAAGTTGTTGTACCATCGGTACAAGTAGTAAAGAGAGGCACACCAGCTAGCCCTCAGGAACAACATTTGCTGGATAATACCCCAGGACAGCCCCATTCCACATTGAGGTTGTTATAGGAGGTCGTAAGACATTGGTTCTAATTGACACAGGAGCTCAGTCTACTGTAATGTCAGCTAAGTTTCTGAAAGAAACTTTGAGCATAGATTAGGCTGGATATCCAAGGATATTAAACGTTACTGTAGCCAATGGTAAGACAGTCCAAGCCCATGGGTATATCCAATTTAGGATGGATACATTGTGTGGACTGTTCCCCATTAAAGCAATTGTTATACCTGAAGCAGGTGAAAATGTAATTGTTGGAACAGATTTTCTGGCTCATCCTCAGGTAGGAGCCATAATAGATTTCAGGAATAGGACAATGATGCTCATCAACTGTCAGCAGCGGATATACATGACACAGGACCAACCCCAAATGAATTGTGGAGAAGTCATGACCACGAGGGCCAGGGAATCTACAATGACCATCGCCGACCAGTGTCAGCCAATGATTTGCCTGCTAAAGGTTTGGGTGCCAGTCGTGAGTGTGAATCCCATCTACTTACCCAGTGGCATGGATATACTTTTGAAAGCAAAGCTTTGGGATATGGTAGGCGGAAATCACTTGAATGGAATCATAATAGAATCTGAAGAAAATGAAAAAAGGTTCCACATAGATAGTACCATTGTAGATGGTACCAAAGATGATTTTGTAGTTATGGTATCATATAACACAGGATCAGGATGCCATTTGAAAAGTAATCAAATAATTGGCCATACTTATTCAGTGTTGTGTGATGCCGATAACCAAGATCAACTAAAGGGGAAGATAGTAGAGGATTTGGAGAAGCTGCAAACCTGTGCAGTCCAGGCTAGACCTGATTCGACTCAATCGGATGAGAAAGAGTTCAAGGAAGCTTTGTACAGTATGCTGGCTAAATCCAACATACCATCACAACAATTGGAACAAGCTTTACGATGTCTTACAAAATATAGAGATGTGTTTAGCTTGCCCAATGATTCTCCAACTACTACACCCTACTTGACCTGTAAAATAAATACAGGAGATGCAGCACCCATGGCAAAAAGGTACCACAGGACTGCTATTAATTTACAGCCACATGTTTGTGAGCATGTCCAAGATATGCTCAAAAAGGGTGTAATTGAGCCATCAAAGTCGCCTTGGGCAGCTCCATTATTCCTTGTAGGTAAAAAGGATGGTACCAAGCGACCAGTAGTGGACTTTAGGGGTATAAATGATGTTACCAAGGATGATAAGTATCCCTTTCCTAGAACGGACGACTATCTAGACTGTCTATGTAAAGCAAAGTTTTATACCACCCTAGATCTCAAGTCAGGTTATTGGCAAAAGCCAATGGATGAAGAAAGCAAGGAGAAAACTGCTTTCACATGCCAGGAAGGGCTTTACCAATTTAAAATCATGCCCTTTGGCCTAAAGAATGCGCCAGCAGAGTTCCAGCTCATAATGGAATGAGTTTTGCATCCATATGTTTGGAAAATCTGTCTAGTGTATGTAGACGATATTATTGCATTCTCAAATACGTTTGAGGAACACCTAGTTATTTTAGAGCTAGTCCTGCAGGCTCTAAGAAAGGCTCATTTGACCTTGAAGCTGGAGAAGTGTGAATTTCTCCCAGAGAGAGTCCTTTTTTTAGGACATATCTTAAATTCGGATGGAGTTTCTCCAGATCCCAAAAACGTCAAAGCTATCAATGATTTCCCATTCCCAGAGTCTAAACCTAAGCTGCAAAGGTTTTTAGGAATGTTACAATGGTGTAAAAAATTCATACCAGGGTTGGCTAAACACGCTGAACCATTGTATAAATTAACTGGAAAGAACTGTGTTTGGGAAATTATGGAGGTTCACCATCAGGCTTTTAGGAGCCTAAAAGAAGCATTATTGTCAGTGCCTTTTCTAAGGTATCCAGTTCTGGATGGGTCTGCGGACTTTGTCCTCCAGACAGATGCCAGTGGAATGGCACTAGGAGCAGTTCTCTACCAGGAGATCAAGTCCGACCGCTGGGTAATTGCGTATAACAGCAGAATTTCAAAGGCAGACAAAAAGAAGTGGTCAGCCACGGAAAGGGAGTGCTTGGCAATAGTGTATGGCTTGAAGTTTTACAAGCACTACCTTTTAGGTCATAAGGTGATCATAAGAACTGATCACAAACCTTTGTTGTCCATGAAGGTCAATGCCATGACCAATGGTAAGTTGAAGAGATGGTACCCATTCATCTCTCAGTTCAATTATAAACTAGAGTATGTGCCTGGAAAACAAAATGTCATGGCAGACTTTTTGTCTTGGATGGATGAACCAGATGATCAAGCGGAAAAGACACCACTAAAATGGGAACACATGTTCTCATAGGATAAACCAGAGTCTCGAAATCTGAAAGATCTAGAAACACAGCTTATTGAGAAAAAGCATCTCAATTTGGTGAAGGGATTTAGAATTCTGACAGATCCGAATCCTGAAGACGGTACTCAGTTGTACCTGGAGCCAAAAAGTAAGAAAAAAAGTAAGAGATCTGGCGCTGATTTTTTATTTTATTTATGAACATTATCGCGCGTAGGTACTTATTTTAATAAATATTTTGTAATATTTATCGCGTTTAAGTATTATTCGTATTTATTTTATAAAATTTTTTCATATTTATCAGACTTTGGAAAAAATTCTTCGGAATTTTAGACCAAAGTGTCAACCCAAAATATTTCAGACATTTTTCAAAAAATATAATTCTCAAAGTTTTTCATTTTTTCAAAATCAATCATAGCTGCCCCCGCTTATCTGAATTCTTAAAGTGTAAAAAAGTAAAAAAGTAAAACATTCCCCAAATCGCACATAAAAAGGAAGTTAACAGAACTGCTAGATTATATTTTTTCAGCATTCGGAAAATTTTCAAATTTGAAAATTTTATTATTCCAAAACAAAGATTTCGAAAAGAAAAGAAATGGGAAAGGGCGGGGGGATTAGAGCTCAAGTCCAAGACATGTTAGATAAAGGAGTTATTGAACCCAGCTGGTCAGGGTGGGCTGCTCCACTTTTCCTAGTTGGGAAAAAGGACGGTTCCACGAGACCAGTTGTAGATTTCAGAGGTATTAATGAAGTTACTAAGGACGATAGGTATCCTATACCTAGAAGGGATGATTATTTGGATTGTCTAGGTAATGCCAAATTTTATACCACTTTGGATCTAAAGTCTGGATATTGGCAAGTCCCACTTGAGGAAAGTAGCAAGGAGAAAACTGCATTTATATGTCAGGAAGGCCTATATCAGTTTAAAGTTATGCCTTTCGGACTTAAAAATGAACCTGCAGAGTTTCAAAGAATGATGGAGAGAGTGTTGCATGGTCTAGTCTGGAGAGTATGCCTGGTTTATATTGATGATATCATTGTGTTCTCCAAGACTTATGAAGAACATTTGGAGAATTTAGAATTGGTCTTGCAAGCTCTTCGGAAAGCAAAGCTAACACTTAAACCGGAGAAGTGCGAATTTCTTCCAAAAAGTGTTCATTTTCTTGGACACATACTGGACGAAAATGGAATCTCACCAGATCCGAAAAAAGTGAAGGCTATTACGGAATTCGAATTTCCTAATAAGGTTAAGCGTATGCAACGATTTTTAGGGATACTGCAATGGTGTAAGAAATTCATCCCAAACCTTGCAAATCTTGCAGAACCGTTGTATATGCTTACCGCTACGGGAAAGAAGAAGTTCCGAGCAACAGAGGAACATCGCCAAGTGTTTGAGGAACTGAAAAAAGCACTCACCTCAGTGCCATTTCTACGGTATCCTGTTTTGGATGGAACTGCAGAGTTCATTCTCCAAACAGATGCCAGTGGAACCGCACTGGGAGCAGTACTTTATCAGAAGACTAAAGATGACCAATGGGTAATAGCCTATAGCAGCCGAATCCTTAAGGAAGACGAGAGGAAGTGGTGTGCTACAGAGCGAGAATGCCTAGCGGTTGTCTATGGTCTTAAGGTTTACCGGCACTATTTGTTTGGACAAAAAGTATTGATCAAAACTGATCATAAACCTCTTTTATCTATGAAAGTGAATACTCAAACTAATGATAAATTGAAAAGATGGTATTCCATTATAAATCAATTTAATCATAGATTGGAGTATGTGCCCGGTAGACAAAATGCAATGGCTGATTTTCTCTCAAGGAAAGATGAACCCAAAGACGCTAAGGACAGAAACCCACCAAAATGGGAGTATGTCTTCAAAATTCAATTTCGTAATTTCGGAACTCAAACCAATGAAATTGAAACCCAAATATTGGTACAACAATTTCAGAGGATGAGGGACGAAGAAGTTGAAAGTAGATACGAAAAAATTGTCCCCCAGCAGACCAAGGAATTGACGGATATTCAGGAATTGACGGTAGGAAAGGACATTATTGCACCAAGTACCAAAGATATATTGCAGAGCAGAAATGAAATGCAGAAGCTTACGGTAGTTGATGCAGTCACAACTAGAAGACAAGCAAAACTTCAGAATCAGAGTGCACAAAATCAAGAACAGGGTACATCTGTACCAAATGATCCTGAAAACATTGCTTGGCTTTTCCGGAATAGAGAGAAAGAGTTTGAAGAGGTGAAGGAAGGAGAAAGTGAAGAGAAAGATGATGATAAGATCAATTATCCAATTGATCTAAAGGTTATCGCTCAATTGCAAAAGGAAGACACTAATCTTACCCCAATTTGGGAAAGATTAGGAGTCAAAAGCACTACGAAGTATCATAGTGGATTCTATGAGGATAACGGAGTTCTTTATAGGGAAACTGAGGGACGTATCACGGAGCCGTTATAATGACACACCAAGGGTTCAAAAGAACTCTGAGTGTTGTCAAACAGCGGTTCTGGTGGCCTGGCATTGAAAAAGATGTCAGAAATTGGTTGGAGTTTTGTCCTGTCTGCCAAGTGGCTACTCCCGGTAAAAGCTCCATATCCCCATTGATACCCATCATACCGGAGGGTCCCTTGGATATTGTGTCTGTGGACATAGTAGGGATTGCTCCCTTGAGGGAACGTCGCCCATATGTCATTGTCTTTCAGGATTATTTCACTAAATGGGTTGAAGCTATATTGATTCCTGATCAGACGGCTGAAACCATAGTGGATGCATTCTTAGAGCATGTGATATTTAGGCACGGTACCCCAAGAAAACTTCTTAGTGATAATGGATCTGGATTTAATTCAGATCTTATGAAAGCAGTCTGTAAACTGTTAGAGTGCAGAAAAATTTTCACAACAGCATACCACCCTCAGGGTAATGGTATGGTTGAGAGATTTAACCAAACTCTAATAAAGCAGCTGCGAAAAGTTGCAATTGAGGATAACAATAAATGGCCAAGGTACCTCAGCGCAGTGGTATTTGCATATAATGCCACACCCCACGCAGCAACGAAATGCTTGCCATTTTCACTGCTGCGGGGGCATGAAGCAAATTTTGGTATCAATTTCACTGCTGCACTTAGAATAGTCATGCCTAATGACTATGAGGCTTATAAGTATGTTTTGGCTACCCATCTTACAAATTTGTACGAAAGTATCGCCGAAAACATACAAAAAGCCGCTAAGGACAGCAAGAAATATTTTGATAACAAAATTAAAACTTCTGGTTTTAAAAATCAAGATTGGGTTGTGTTGAAAGTAGACAGACAGAAAAAATTGGGGTTACCTTGGCAAAAACCATATATCATCATCGATGATAAAAGATTGAAAGAAAATGTGCTCACAATAGCCCATTGGAATAACCCGCTTAAAAAGCAGGTCATATCGGCAAGAAGGCTAAAACACTTTGGATACGAAGGTACCAGATGGTCTCGACACGAAATGTCGCAGGTCTTCCGGGATACTCCAGTTAACACAACTGGAAATCTCGCAGAGACCAAAGATCATCCGGTCGTTATTTCCGTGTCTAAAAATTTTTAGCCGAAAATGTGGTATACATGTATTTTATGTCAATAAAATTTTTATTTTTTGTGTTATTTAACCGATTTATATTTGTTTGATATCTTTTTTAAATTCGTGTAGCGAAGGGTCAAAATATTCAGAATAATATTGTTAATTTGTACACCGGACGCTAAAATTTTGGGATTACATTTTGGGAGGTTTACGACCAATTTTCATTTTCAATTTCAAAAGTCGTGTTTTCTTGTGCTCCGCGTCGCACAAATCTTTTCGAACAAAATTTTTCGTCCAGCCCAAGGACCCGATAAAATCATTTTTGGTAATTTCGTATATTGTATTGATATTGAAGTAACAATAAATGTTCTTTAACATTTTGTTTACTTTAGAAGATACAACGCGGAATTTAAGAAAAAATTTTCAAAAAAAAAATTTTTTTTAATGTCGAAATTAGGCGTGGCGCCTTTTGCGCGAAATTATTGCGGCACGCCGACCACGTTAAGGCGGGCCAACCCCAAGGCCGCCAAAACAATCGTTATTTTTTGACCAACGGTAAGTTTTCATTTAATTATTTCTTGGTATGTGGGACGAATTCGCCCATTTAGGTGTCTTAGGAATGATTTCTTCACGCTCAATTTTCTGAATGGGCCAACCAAGGGGAAAACGAGTTCGAAGAAAAGTTTCTAAAAATGGTAGGATAGGTGAAAAGAAAAAACCTAATGGATTTACGGCCCTAAAAAGCCAAAATCTAATGGTTTTTACCTTGGATCCGATTCCGAAGCATTTATTTTGGTTTTATTAAAGCCCCTGGTTTACTAAAATTATTTCTTGAATTAATTAAAACCTTAATTGGTTATTTATTCACTATTTAATTTTGGTACCAAGGCGTGAAGTTATCGCTAGGGTAAGTGGTAAATTGACGGCAGCTGACGTCGAGAAGCGAAGGTGGTGCAGATGTGAGGTTCCTGAAAAATTGGTGTAGCATTTGCGTTAACCACTGGGCCTGCTTACTTTATGACTTTGACACCTAACCTCACTTATTAATTTATTTTTCCCGACGCTAAATCCTTTTCTTAATTTGGTGCCGGTCGAAGTAGATTATTTAATTGGTGGTGGTGGCCTAATGCCTGATTTATAAAGGGTCAAGGGGCAAATTCTTTTTGATTTTTAGACTACAACATCAAGTGTCTGGTCCGCGTCGGAGAGATCGAACAATGGTTCACCGGCCTGATGGGTTATTGGCCGCAACAACCAATGGAACCCGAACGGGTTCATGGCGGCAACGTCGAACCAATCCTGAAGCAATTGGTAACAAGCCAGTTTCGGGGGCTAGGCGTTGTCGGATTTGACGTAGAGAAGGTCAAGAAGACCGAGGTATGTGTCATACCTTATAAGGTAGCGATCCAGAACCCGGAAGGGAAAGAGTTCGCTAGGCTGGTGTCATTTGCACACATAGATGGTTCCAGCTTTGTCATCGACCTTACAACATTGAAGCCGCAGGAATGGGATCTTTTGATTTCATTCCTTTCATCGGTGGATTGTTTCTTGGTCGGTTTCAAAGTTGTGGACGATCCAGTTGCAATTTTGAACATCTACGGATCCGGGTCAGGGGCCTTGGCTCATGATAAGACGAAAATTATACAGGCCCGTATACTCCAAGGATTTGGAAAATATTGGGACTGTGAAATTTGCGTCAGATTGATGACGGGACCCATGGCCAATCATGCTCGTGATTTAGGATTGTGTCCTGAAAACCTCGGGTTAAAAGGACTTTTCACCAAATTTTACTTGGCTGATGTCGGCAAATATCAATGTGACTTCAGTGACAAAAAGATTCGAGAAAAGTTCTTGGCCCCCAAGATTCAAGACACAGAAATTGTGTATGCTGGCCTAGACGCCTATTACTCAATTGCCGTATTAATGGGGTTTTTTTCACTACGGGTTTTGCAGTGAATTAAGTGGGGTTACGGCAATGTACCCCCATGATATTTTATCACCGGCCCAAGTGAAAACCTTGGCCTTCTGCTTTTATACGGTGTACTCTCAAGACCTAACGGGGTTCAAGGATCGAAACTTCGTAGATGAGAAGGACATCGTAAAAAGGCAGTTGTTCAAGGTTTACCACATGATGCAGCAAGAGGTAATGGCCAGGTGGGCTACGCAATTTCATAATGACTTGCCAGAGTATTCGTGTCCTGCGGATATTAAAAATCCCGCCAAAGCTACGGACCACGCTTTACTGTCTGGGGTTTATCCCAAGGCGCTAAAAGCTGATCCAAGCAAGAAGAAGGTAAATCAGTGGGAAGATGTAAGTGATCCGGAGGACATGGATACAATGGAACAGCAGGTCAGTAAAACAAACGAGGTGATAAACCGACTGCATACAGAAATGTTGCAAGGGGTTTCGTTTTTCAAATTGACAGATCCTGTAGATGTTGTGTGGTATATCACAGCCGGTCTTGCCATGAATAAAACTCCTCGACAGGACTGGTCGAAGCAGCTTCAATCGTTTCAACTCGGAACGGACTGCTACGAACCAGTGGAAATCGACACCGGTATGGCTAAATACGACAGAGATCACTGGATGGCGGACTTGAGGAATTACGAGCATGTCATGGACTCAACAAAGTTTTCTGCGTTGGAAAAGGCATGCAACCTAATTCCTCTACCATTCTTTGTTTTCTGGCCTCATAGCCATGCCGAGTACGATTACATACTGAGGGAATTATTGAATTATAATTTCCTCAAATCCTACTCGAAGGAGGATTCAGAGTTAATAAAGAAGATGGCATGGAAGACTGATGATAGGGTTTTACAGAATTACGACCTAGTAGCATCTTTACCGCCAACGGAACCTGAAAATGCTGTAAAAGGCAAAAGGGTTACGACCTGGCAAAATAGGTTTGGCTTTATGCCTATTCGGTTGCGCTTGCGCGACAAAATAGGCTCTCCAATTTCGATGGAAAAAGCAAAGGACAATATAACCCATAACAAGGATTATTGGGCCAACTGCTTTTTCTATGTCAGATTCTACTATGCCGAATTCCGTAGTAAAACCCCGTCGCTGCGATATAGCCTATCACCAGACACGCGTACTCTTCAAATGGGTCAGATTAGATGTATACCAGCTGATTATCCGTTGTATACTATTGAATTTCCTGAAAAATGTATTCACCGGATGCCTCTGCCATCGGAGTTACCTATGGTTACCTATTCATATGGTAATCAAACCAAACAATCCGATTTCAGGACGAAATCTGATACACTGGACCCTGATAATGAACCTACAGTTCAGACGGGTCTAGTGGACGAGGACGTCATGGAATTGGAGAGTGAGGATGAGGATAATTCCACACTCCTGGATGAGGAAAGCTGCAAGGAGGTTGACGATGAAGACGCATTATTGTATATTTTGATCGCTGACCCCCAAGTAGCTGAATCTGCGATGACAGCACCTTCTGTCACGCAGTTGCAACCGCAACCACAAGTTGTGACACAGCTGCAGACGGAAATGCTGCCACCGCCGCCTGGCTTACCTACGCCACAAGTGATACAAACATCTATGGATGCGAGTCAGTACTTGTCCAGCGTAGAAAGTCAAGCGCAGTCGGAAGAAATTCCGACTGCCCAGGATGAGCAGAACGTGTATGAGCAAGCGTATATTAGCGAGTACATGGATGCCGAAGGTGTAAAGAAGAAGCAGGAGGAACAGACAGCAGGGACACCTAGCAATACTGTGGTGGAAACACCACAAGAGCTAGAGGCTCAGCTGGCTGAAGAAGATAAGGAAATTCAAGTCTTAGCCTTGACCTGGGATAAAGAAGGTGTTCCCGGATACTATACTGCTGAGGCAATAAAAAATATGAAAATAAAAGGTTTGAATGATAGGCAAATTTTCGTTAACTTGAAAAAGAAACGAAAAACAAAAGCCCATCAGGAGAAAAAAAAGGTAGAAAAGGCAATTGCGCAGCCTGCAAAGGTTACGCAGCCGAAACCTGCCAAAACTTCTGCTCCAGCTTCAGCAACGGTATCCATGACCACTGTATCTTCAACTACTCCTATGTCGCAGACTGTCTTTACAGATACTTTATCTATGGCAACGAGTCAGTCCACCCAATTTGTGTCGCAGGCTATGGACACCTCTGCTTCCGGACGGCGTCAGCCTAAGATGCAGGGAGCTCCTAGCAAGCCACAGGTTGCAGGACAAAAAGTTCAAATCTTTACACCAGGAAAAATAAAGCCGTTAACTCTGGTTACTGTTGACCCAAATCAACAAACACCAGAAATGATGGTGGAATTATTCTGGGATGTATTGTTGGATTTTTGGCAAGTTACCAAAGATAAAAGTAGAGCCAGAGGTCCAATTTCTTTTGCTACACCGGAATTGGCTAATTATTTCTGCAACGAGCAGTTTGAAGATCCGGAGATTTGGCTGATGGTCAAAAAAGCGGTCAGGACTATATACAAACTGTATCAGCCACAGTTTGATGTCCAAGGAGGATTTTTATACGATTCGCGAAATATTCCAGAGCCACTATGGGCTAGGATCATTCGTGAAATTGTTCTTGAATGGCTCACGGAATATCGAGCGAGTGTTGTATTTGCAGCAGTCAGATACTTGTGTATGATGATATTCCTTATGCTTGACTATGCGCTACTTATGGCTGAGCAGATCGGTAAACGATCAGTCTCAGCCAAAGTGTTTGCAAACATCATGCTGTTACAGGAATATCGGAGTGCCACTGCGTCGGATGTTTTTAAGACTGCCTATCGCTTGGTGATGTATAATTACAGTCAACAAGCGGGGGAGATGGATGTCAAAAGGTCAGGTAGCCCAAGTCCTCCGACTACTGCTAAATTTAGCAAAGTTCAGAACGATGCGGGACAGACCTTTTGGGCACCTGGACTCGCAAGCAGTCAAACTGGTGGTCAAGGAGCCACAGTTGGTATAGCCAACCAGGTCTCCGCTGGCCCCAGTACTGGCACCGGGCAAGCCTCCAGAACCGTTCCGAAACAACAGCAACCTATACAGCATCCACAAGGTCCTAGGGGAGCTCGTGGAGGACGGGGAAGGGGTGCCCAACCAGGCCAGTTTTATTTTAACAATCCAAACAGGGGCAGAGCTGGATTTGTTGGTGGCTGAGGTATATACCATGGACAACACCCTCCTGGTGCATTCCAAGGTCGCGGAGGTCATCAACAAGGCCAGCAGCAAGGCGGCGGGCAGCAACAATAAATTTTAGCCCCCAAAATCTTGGTCAAAAATCCTCCATTCTTGACTTTATTTCATTTATTCAAAAAACACAAAAACATAAAAAATTACAAAAATCCAAAAACATTATAAAACACAAAATACAAAAATATTATTTAAACTTTTGGTTGAAACTTTTTTTTTTGGTTTTGGTCGAACCTTTCAAAAAATCTCATTTTTGGCCAAGCTCATTGCTTGAGTCCACTTTTTGGTTTAAATTTCTTTCACTTATTTTTGCATTTCGTATTTTTTCTCGTATTTTAATCTCATCAAACTTTGCCTCGTAATTTTTTTTTTCTTGTCGTTTTTCGGTGCCTTGTAAATTATTTTCCTTGTCATTTGTGCCTCGTATTTTAAAATTTTTGCTCAATTTTTTCGCCCTACTAGTTTTGTAAATACTTGTTCGTCATATCGTATTTTAAATTTTTCGTACGAAAAATCGACGGCGAACCGAAAGGGGTGATGGAGCGGACCAAAGTAGCCGATTACTGCAAGGATTGGGACGCTGCTGCCAAAGACACTCCACATCACTCAATGGGACGAAACAATCGACTGTGGAGGAAGGTACCTAGGAGCCTCAAGGCACGCTGGCGAAGCCAGGGAAAAGTCAAGCCGACGCGAAGTCGTCGATCTGTCAGGTGCTGGATCATTGATCGATCGTGCTGCGGCATCTCAGTGGACAGACCTAGGTAACCTTGTAAAAAGACTTGACCTTGGATGTGGTCTTGACCCGTACACCCTTCGGGGTCAGGTCAGGACGATTATGACCCGTACACCCTTCGGGGTCGGATCATAATCTTTTTATAAAGTTGGGATCCAGTAGTAGGTCACACCGTAAAAGCTAAAAGTCCTGCTCACGGTTTCCTTCTTCACCTCCCGTTGGTCAGTTTCAAGGCCCGAGGGATGTTGGGGATGTGCTTACGGCAGTAGCAATCCCACATCTATGCAAAATTGGTGAATCGACAAAGTTACGATTCCACCAAAAAAGATAAAAATATTCATTTGTGTTTACTTCTGCAATTTTGGTGTGTCGTGGGCGAGTCGCGTCCGTTATATATTGTATTGTTCTGTTTCGCTCGATGAAGGCAGATGTCGACAGCCCGACACCCGGATTTGCATATTAGTAATAATATTATTATTTATTATTTACATTATCATTACTCGCACATTAAGCGGCAGGAGGGAGTCGCATTACACGGGAGCCAAGCCAAGGTAAGGTCCCAGCTCCTTTGGATATTATTGAAGTGAGTTCTGTGTATTTGTGTAAACCTTTAGGAGGCATCTGGGGAGACCCTGAGTGCCCTTCGATTGCAAGAGTTAGAGTTTCCAGTTGCTTATTAGTGACTGAAGGTTGTGTTTATATCTGCTTGAGGACTGTTGCACTGTGTTTAGTTGATTGCTAATAGGAAGCTCCTTTGAGTGACCTACAGTAATCGATTGAGTACAAGCCGATAGGACGAGGCCGAAGGTTGGCCAGATGAATGCAAAGATGAAATGAGCAAGAAAAGATATGAAGGCATTGAATTGGATCCACTCAAAATCCATAGAAATCCCGGCAGACGTGCACTAGCCAAAATAATGCTCAATTCATTTTGGGGGAAAGTAAGGTGGCATATTTCAGAATTTTTCTTGGTACACATTACTTATTTTCAGTTTGGACAGCGTAATAACATGATGAAGACCATTTACTTCACTGACACAAAGGAATATTTTCAATTGGTTTTTGATGCTTCAAATGTTATTCACAGCATAACAATCATCAGTCAACATCTCGTAGCTGTAACATATTCTCAGAAAGATGATTTAACTGATGTTCTGCCTTATACAAACCCAGTTATTGCTGCATATACAATGTCCCAAGCCCGGCTAACTTTATACTCTTATATCGAAAGACTGGATCGTTGTGTACTTTATTTCGACACTGATAGCCTTATTTACGTATCAAACTCCTCCAACCAAGATGAGTATAAAGTTCCCATTGGCTGGTCCATTGGTCAAATGACAGATGAGTTGTGACTATATGGACCAGGATCATATATTTGTGAATTTATTAGTGGCGGGCCGAAGAATTACGCATATAAAGTATTTGCCTCGAATGATCAATGTATCCACTATTCAGTGAAAGTTCGCGGAATTACACTAACAAAGGCAACCTGTAAACGAGTAAATTTCACAAGTTTGAAAACAATGGTCTTTGTTTTTGTGAAGAAAAATTTACAAAATGACATTAATATTGTATCGCACCAAATTGGACGAAGATGAGAAGGCCATCAAGTGGTCACTGAAACTGTGACAAAAAAGTTTCGAGTCCTATATGATAAGCAAATTGTATTACAAGACTTTTATACAGTGCCGTATGGTTGGAAATTTTGAAGTTTAATGTTGTTTTTTCTATAAATCATATGTGGCACGACAGCGTCAACCTATAATATACTTGGCCCCCAAATTTCATGCCCCCCCTCTAGAGCCAAAACAGTAAGAGCTAGAACCTTCGGGTTTTTTGCATAATATCGGGCATAGAGGCAAACTATGGGGTGCCTTTTGTCATTTCGCCTCTATCTGCAAGTGGTGCTTGACGAGGCCCCAAAAACATGCAAAAAACACACTTTTCAAGGCCCCCCAGTTCCACCATGCCCAGCAATCGGTGTGCCATATCCAACCTCCATACTTCGGCCTAAGCATCTTGGTGGTGTAATCTCAAATGCGAATTTTTTTTTGTTTGAAATATGGCCTCAATTCGATTATATGGTTGTCCAAAGTCCCGGAAAACACCAAATTCCCCAATTTTGTTATATAATACTTTTGGGTTCAAAAAATTTTTTTTTCGCAGCCTAATGCACTACCAATTTTTTTGCAGTTTCAAATATACCTGTAGCCTTATTGGGATTTTTGGGCTGCAACGATTTTCGACTATTGGGAATTTGATGGACACAGTCACTTTACACGAAAAATTATCCTGGGTGTAAACAAGCGTATTTCTGTGATTTTTCGGTGGAGGGAGTTTTCGACCGCGGGGAATTCAATAGACATCCTCACTTTACACAAAAAAATTATCCACAGTGTAAACAAGCGTACTGCCGTAATTTTCTTGTGGAGGGGATTTTGGACCACGAGGAATTCAATGAATGTGACCACTTTACACCAAAAATTATCCCATGTGTAAACAAACGTATTTTTGTGATTTCCCGGTGGGCGGGGTTTTTCGATCATGGAGAATTTGATGAATGTGATCATCTTACAAAAAAAACTATCGCGGGTGTAAACAATCGTATTTTCTTGATTTTTATGGAAGGGGTTTTCGACTGCGGGGAATTCCATGGATGTGTCACTTTACATGAAAAAAATTATTCCGGATTTAACCAAGCCTGTTTTTGTGAGTTTTTTGTGGGAGGGGTTTTCGACCACTGGGAATTTAATGAAAGTGATCTTTTTACACACTAATTCATATTGAGTGTAAACAAATGTATTTCTGCGATTTTTGAGGGAAGATGTTTCTGACCATGAGAAATTCAATGAACAGAGTCAGTTTACACGAAAAAAGTCATTTGTGTAAACAAAATTATTTCTGCGATTTTTTGGGTTGAAGGATTCTAAACATGAGGAATTCAATAGATATGGTCACCTTTCAGTATCTTTACAACGTTTTTTAAGTACTATGTGGTTTGCACATCCTTTACTTTTGCCGGAGGTGAGAATTCGTAGCTTGAAGTTTTTTTTATTGTTTTTTTGAAGTGCAGATGACCAAATTTAAGACTTCAATGTGCTTCTATGAAAGTTTTCGTGCATGGTTGAGGCCCACTAAAAAGAGGTGAACTAGTTTATTAGAAAATGCCCCGATGGGGCAGAAAAAAGGAGAATATACTTGCTTCGACAGTTGCCATGGTAGAAAAAGAAGTGGACTAGATTTTTGGGAACTTGGGTCAAAGTTGGAAAAAATTCACTTTTGTCACAGATAGTGACCTTAGTGATGAATTTTAAACGAAGTGTAAAATAATTTCTCATTTATTATTTCATAACATGTTTCGTTTTTACTATATTCATTTCTCCATTTTTATTTTATCGTGCATTGCGTCATAACTGGATTGTTCATAACTGAACATCAGTTAATTTCCATCAACATAGAATAGTCACGTTGACAACCTAAACATAAAGGTGTCACGTGGAAACCTAATGGGAAAACAACCAGAAATAGAAACACTTAGAGAATAGAACCGGATTCTCCTACGTGAGGACTCTAACAACATCAATGTCCTAAATGCTATCTATAACCGAAAATAGACAACCTAAAATAGAACCAAAATATAGAAAGGACTGAAGATAAAAAACCCTCTTCAGTTGGAAGAACAACAGTCGATAACATTAGTCGATTCTTCGCTGCTCGCTCAACCTTTCGCGAGCTCCCAACCAAATTTGCCCAACTTACTGTAACCTAAGTAAGTAACCTATTTTAACCATACTCCAACCGAGTATATCAACCAACCTTAACCTGAACCTTCAACCCTTAGAGAACAACCTATCTCTTCAACCCAACCAAAACCGAACCTTCAACCTCACAACCTAAGAGTGACGCAAGTGCACGGTTAACCACCAAAATTAATCGTGTAATTAATTGTAATAAAAGAATAATTAATTCTTGCGTTCTTCTTACAGTTTGTCCTATCCCTACACAGCCCCCGGGTAGTGACACTTTCTTCATATTGAATTTTCATTCTGTCTCAAAAAAATTGTCCATGTCTGTGAAAAAGTATATTCTGCAGCTGAGTGCATCAACACACTTTCCAACCGATGTGCATCTCTGAAATTTTTAGGAGGGTACAGGCGTGGACCTTGGTGTTTTAGCATTTTGTGAGACAAAAAATTCAGAAAAAGTTGACCAAAAAAATTTTTTGCATAAAAAATTTTCCAGTTTCAAAACTCTTGTGGAAGTTTATACCCCCATGTCGCCTCTCACACATGTTTGCTTCAAACTGTGTTTAACATTTTTACTGAATTTGGTGTCAACAAAAGGAATCAACTGAGGGAAAGTGGCACATAAATACCCATTCAGCTTTTTTTGGAAAAAGAGATACAGCACAAAGTCTTCTAGGAACTAAATCGATTGTGCAAGATACGTTACTCATTTTATATAACATATCATATAGAATTCACTCTGTAAGTTCTACTGATTACAAGCTACAAACAAATTTATTCTCTTCTATTTAACTATTGAACAAAATAGCATCATTCACAGTTTTTGGATTTAAACTGAAATTTGCAGAAAGAGCGCTTTTTGCGGGATTGCAAATGGGAAGCAATTTCACCCATCTTTGTCGCTCCGATTAGAGTTGGGGAGAACCGGATACAGAATTTGGCGCACACCCCTAATATATGCATGGCTGAATCCCATTTACAGATCGGTGCCCAATGACTGTAACCAAATCCCAGTTGCACTAAAGGGGTCTGAGCTCAAGCTCAAGGTAATCTCGAACAAAAAGGCCACTCAGTTTGATATCAAGTTCAGTATAATTTGAATGTCTTCAGGATTATAACAAGCTCAATGTCGAGATTATCCCCAGCTCAAGCTGTCGGGTTGCACTAAAATTTTCGCATAATTTTCTTATCTCTAAAACAAATAAATATAAAAATTTCTGCAATTCCCAAACCCGAACTTAAACCTCAGTTTTAGTTAATCCTGAAGTGAGTATTGTTTATGCACTGGAAGGTAATAATTTGGACATTGTGAATTACTTAAACTCAGGATCATCAATTTAATCCCGATGTTGAGATTATCCACATGTTGGGTTAGTGCAACAAACCTCAGGTTCCTTTATAGTTCTGAAAATGACTATAATGTGCCTCTCCCTTGCTATTTTTCGGCTAGAGTCAGAGTCAGGAGCTTTGAATCGGTCCGGAGTTAAAATGCTATTGGTTTACCATTTCTTTACACTTGAAATCAGGTGCATATAATTTTCATATAGAAAAATTTTACTGTAGTTGATGCCAGTTGAAGGACAAAATGCACGATGCTGCAGAATATACTTTTTCACAGACATAGACAATTTTTTTGAGAAAGAATGAAAATCCAATATAAAGGAAGTGAATTTTTTCGAATTTTGACCCAAGTTCTCAAAAATCTAGTCCACTTCTTTTTCTACCATGGCAACTGTCGAAGCAAGTATATTCTCCTTTTTTCTGCCCCATCGGGGCATTGTCTAATAAACTAGTATAATATGCATGTGTGTTTGTCATCATTTTAATATATGAGAGCGAGTGATGAATATGGAATTTGCTTGGAAACATCCATTTAATTGCATTGTATCAGCCCTAACCAAATCCGGAAAGACAGAATTGGTTTACAAAATGGTTGAATATTCTCAAGAAATGATTGATCCTGCCCCTGCCCGCATCTTATGGTCTTATACAGAATGGCAAAGTGCATATGACGATTTGCAGTCCAAATTAGGGAAAATATGTTTTATAGAGGGACTGCCTTCTATTGATGAGTTGAAAGGGTTTAAAACATAACCACAACTGTTGATTTTGGATGATATGATGCAAGAAATGAAAAATGATAAGCGTTTGAATGAGCTTTTTACACGTTGCTCACATCACTGGAATTTATCTGTTATTCACATAGTGCAGAATGCCTTTTCTGATGGAATGCGCACCAGTCGAATAAATGCTCAATATATAATCCTAATGAAAACTCCTGCTGACAGGTTACAAGTGCAAAAATTGGGTAGATTGTTCCCAGCATCCAAACATTTCATAGAAGCCTTTGATGATGCAACCAATCAACCATTTGGATATTTACTTATTGATTTGACTCAAAGCACTCCTAATACACTTAGGCTGAGAACAAAAATATTTCCTAATGATCAAGGAATGATTATATATACACCAAAATAAGTATTATGCATTATGCCTTATTATCAGTTATAATTGCCACTACTGCTGAGGAAGGTTGATGATGGATTTGTTTAATTTTTCAAAAAGTAATACTAATGCTAATGTGCAATTAAGAACACGATTGTGCTCATTACCCCAATTCATGATGTATGGTAACTATCAAAAAGTTGCCTCATTTTTGTGTTTCATTCTATTCATTTGTGGGCTATTCTATTCATTATTAAACCCCTCCTTACCAAATCTATCAGGGAGTAACCAAAACCAGTCAAATACATGTCAAACATTAGACAACATCCAATGAGAATTTATTTCGATAGCACCGCCTCTCATGAGTCTGGATGAACAATTTATCTGTGACTTTGTCATTCTTTCAAATCTTAAAAAGTTGTGCGGTGCTCAATTTGATCAAAAATGTCGGCAGCCTTCGAGACGTTAATGTTGAAGTTGCATCAACATGCCCAAGGTATGTAAGGTGCTGTTTCATATTACAGATTTTCTTATCAGTACTTTTCTAGGTAAAGTCATCATCAAAAAGCATAAGATGATGCTTACTGATATTTAGTGGTCCCATTTTTCGGAGGTATCGAAAGAAGTGCTCAAGGAAATGGCCCAAGAATACAATGAAGAACACGGATATACTGGGCGCTCAAAGATTTCAGCCTTCTGGTTTTTTGCGGGACAGTTTATTAGAGCAATCAGCACTGAGCGACTGGACCCTATATTTATAGAAGCAATGTATACCAGTCTGTCTAAGGACAACCAAATTTTGTCCTCGTACATGAACAATAGTTGCTCCTTTGTGAGAAATGCCTATTTCACACACATATTGCACAATGAACTGGGTGACTTTTTTGTATAAAATGTATTGTTGTACTACTTTCTCTCATTTGTATAATTTTAGTTGGTGGTGTGAA
Source organism: Romanomermis culicivorax (assembly GCA_963922205.1). Taxonomy (NCBI): domain Eukaryota; kingdom Metazoa; phylum Nematoda; class Enoplea; order Mermithida; family Mermithidae; genus Romanomermis; species Romanomermis culicivorax. The sequence goes on from CAWUHX010000064.1 coordinate 1,117,549, forward strand.
CAATGCTTCAGAAATTAAAAATTTTAGCAAGTTTACTTGGAATACTGTATATGTTTGTCAATTTCAGCCATAGTACACCCTATGGTGGCATTGTCCTTGTGAAATCTCACAATATCTTGAACAAGACAACTATATACAATCTTACAGTAACAACACAACTTCAACTACATAAATTTCTCTCCCATGCACTTTCCTGTCCTACTGTAGGTGTAATAAGACAAGAGTTGCAAGATTGTCCATTAAAAGTTCCACACAGTCCATATGTTTATGCCTGTTGTTCAGCAGACCATGAGTTCCTGGGGTTACGCACATATCCTTTTTCACTAATCAAAAGTCAAACTATGAAACTATTCAATTTATTGGATACACGAATAGAGAGTTCGATACACTTTGGTTAAGCAGAGAGTGTGGATAACAAGAAAATTCTCATAATAAGCTATAATAACCTCCAACATGAAACATTCTTCAAAGCATTCAATAAATTCGATATAGATGAAATGAAACAACTGATCTTGTAATATAGACCAAGGTCAAATTACTCATGATATACATTGCCCACGTGAAATTGTGACTTCACATTTCACTGTATGCTGCCGTAAAGATGTACCAACTGTTTTGCTGCTCAAGCTGTACAATAAATTTCATCTCAATTTATGGGAAGCAAAATTATTCCAGAAGGCTCTAAACAATGACAAATTACTCATTTGAGCTATGTTTTGTGGCTATATAAGCACAAAGTCTATGTGCAGCTTTTAGTTATATCAAATTTATAGTTATTGCATGTTTTGGAATGACCACACTACTCAGAAAATATTTTTATCATCTGCATGTATTAAATTCCTACAAGGGAGATCAGAGGCGTCATTTTATACAAAACAGTCCTACAGAATTCACACACTGCATCTGTGAAATTTGTCTCAATCTCTTGAAAGGAAATTTACCATTGAAGAAGTCTCAGCATCAAAAGCTGAAAAAGTATAAACATCTAATACGATTTTTAGCCTGCAAGAAAGAAAATAATTTATCCAGGAAGAAGAAGACACTTGTACAATTTGGTGGATTTCTACCATTGGTAATACCATCTTTGTTGAGCTTGGCTGTAGAGTTGATACCAGAAATTGTCAAAGCATCATCATCATCATCATCGTCATCATTATCATCATTATGAAGTATACAAGTAAAATGATTCTTGTGCCTCAAGACGTTATGAATAGCAGGCTCATTCATGAAAAAACATCAGCCTCAACTGGTCTTAACAAGGAACTAGATGATTTCAAAGCAGAAATGGAACGAGTTTTGAAGGATACATCTTTATCATCGGAGGAGCAAAATAAGTTGTACCATCAATTATTTACACGATACCTAAAGCTCGATCAGGATAGTAAGAAGCCCCAAATTTTTACAGTAAATACCCCAGAAGTTAGTTCAAATAAATCAGAAAATGAATATGATGATAAAATGGTCATTGAAGAGGGGTTAAATAGAAAAGACTGGTTTAAAAGTGGTATGCTTAGTGGCTTACCCAAAACAAAGATTAGAAAAGCAGAATTACTAGTGGATTTTATAAAAAACAGCAATGTTTTTGATGTAAATGAGAATGGCGAGTTGCTTATTGAGGATAAAACAGTACCAAATAGCAACTTTGTTGACTTACTTCATGATTTTGTTCGCGATCGACCAACAGCCTCACCTCCTGAAGGTTATCAGGAACTAGCCAAAACATTAGTCAAGTTGAACATTCCAAAGGAATATATTGGGAATCCTAAACGCTGGAAGTTGATTTCAGACCTGAAAAAGACACAGTGGGATAGTACAAAATCAGTTAGAAAACGTCTGACCTACTCAGAAGAGAAGAGGAAGAATGAAGGAACAAACCGAAGATATGTACCATCCTAAAGAGGAATTGTTACATAAATTATATACAAATTTAATACAACCTGCTTCATTCACGAGTATCAATAAGTTGTACCAGAAAGCTAAACTGCTAAACCCCCAAATCACTCTGTGTTATGTGAAGCAATGGTTGTTCAATCAAGATTCATATACCCTGCACAAGCAGGCTCACAGAAATTTTCGACGCAACCCGATTTATGCCAGTGGTATTGATGCACAATGGGAGCTGGATCTTGTTGATATGCAAGCGTATAATAAACAGAATAGAGGATATAAATATATGCTGACATGTATAGATGTTTTTAGTAAATATTCATGTATACAACCATTAAAAAGTAAAAGCTCTAAAGATATTTGTCAGGCATTCTGGGGCATAATTTCACAGGGTAGAAAGCCATATTTTGTTAGAACTGACAACGGGACAGAATTTGTTAACCAAGATTTCAAGAAATTATTGAAAGAGCAAGGAATCTTGTTCTTCACCTCACAGAATGAAGATATCAAGTGTTCCATTGTTGAAAGGTTCAATCGAACTATTAAAAGTAAAATGTGGAAATACTTCACCCATAGAAATACAGTGAAGTGGATCGATGTCATTGATAAAATTACTGTTAGTTACAACAATTCACTACATAGGTCCATCAATACCAAACCAATTGATGTAAACTATAGTAATGAATCAGAAAGCAGAAATCGTCTTTACCCTCAAATACAGAAGACAAATAAAAGAGCAAAGCTAGCAGTTGGAGATTACGTAAGAATTTCACAGTACCGCCAGAAATTTGACAAAGGTTATATGCCACAATGGACAGAAGAGCTTTTCAAAATTTATAAAGTTTCAACCCCTCAATTTCAATCATTATACCATATTGAAGACTTAAAAGGGGAGGTTATTGCAGGTACATTCTATGACCATGAATTGCAAAAGGTTACATTTGATCAGACACGCACATTCAAAATTGAAAAGGTACTTAAGAAGCGGAATTCACCCAATGGATCCAGTGAACTGTTTGTTAAGTAGGTAGGCTACCCCGAAAAATTCAATGAGTGGATAACTCAGGAGGACTTGGAATGAATACATCTGATCTCATCAGGATTGTGAAGCAAGATCAATTACTCTCAAGACAGTTTGCCCGTGTATTTCCTAGCGACAAATTGAACTTTGCTCTTTTGAAGAAACCATCTGCTGTTATCATTAATACGGACCCATCTACTGGTCGAGGGGAACATTGGATTGCTATGTATTTGGACAACAATGGGAGATGTGATTATTTTGATTCATATGGTCTTTATCCATATAAAAAAGAGTTCATCAATTTCATGGAAAGAAATAGCAAACTTTGGTTTTACAGTCATAAATGCTTGCAAAGCAATAATAGATTTGTCTGTGGCATGTATTGTTTGTATTTTTTTATATCATAGAGTACGACGCAAGACTTTGCAGAACATATTGAATATATTTAGCAGTTCTAGATATGCTCTTAATTATAAACGTGTTTGCTCTTTTCTTTACCATATGTTCAAGTATCATCATAATGTATGTATGCTGCGCAATAAAACTACCATGTAGCTCTGTTTTGTGTCATCAAAAATTGTAATAAAATCACATAACTTTGGCCCCCCTAGTCATTCTGGGTAAAAATACATCTGCTGAGAAGTTGTCTTCAATGGCTGATCAATTCTATGTCACCCTACCTAATAATACTGCACAGGGATCTACTGCATCCAATTACCATGTAAAATTAGCAAACAGGATCAAGTTGGAAAGTGAATGGGAAGTTGGGTTAGCTGAAATAATTTATCCAAACAGTCGTTACATAATCTTGACCAGTGAGGAAGGTGAAAATATTATCGAAATCGACCTAGTGACAGGTGATACATTGAAATTAAAGGTGGCACCAGGAAGCTATAAGGATGTAAATGATGTTGTGATATTGATCAACAATGCTTTACGACAGGCAGCGAATTTTTTTATGAGCCTCAGCTATAATGATAGTAACAACCTGGTATCATTCAGTGTAGACTACCAAAACCTCCTGCATGTTGTCCTAAGCATTAAATTAGCTGAAATATTAGGATTCAAGGGTAAACTTTTGTATGCTGGAGACATCACAAAAGAGTTTATCACAGAAAAAGGTATTCGTTTCACAGAGCAAACTGCAGATATAGTTTCTAATATCAATATGCAGTGCCCTTGCAATGTGATGTAGGTCTATTGTAACATTGTTGAAAATCAAATTGTGAGTGGTACTATTTCTCCTCTCTTACATATAGTAACAGCGTATGGTGGAGATGAAAAAACCAAACTTGTTGACTGAACTTATGATTGTATACACTATGTTCCTGTTTTAATCAAAGACATCACTGCAATTGAAATCAATATAAGGAATGACTTTGGGGACTTTTTACTATTGAATACTGACAAGGTTATTTTGAGGTTGCATTTCAGATGCAGTTCCCCAACTCTTACAGAATAATTTTACCATGCATATAATTTATATTCTGGAAGATACTGATTATTGGTTGAACTTTTATAAATCATCCATCTCTAGTCAAAAGCAGTATCAATTAGGTGGTGATTTACCAGCCTTCAGAGCATTTTCTCCATATCATCGAGGTGGAGGCTTAGGGTGATTTTTCCGCAGTTTGTTCAGAGTGGCCATGCCAATTCTTAAAACAGCTGGAAGGCAAGCACTTGTTGCTGGTTCCAAGATTGCAGCAGATGTAGCACAAGGACGCCGCCTTCGAGATAGTGCAAAAGAACATGGAAAACTAGCAGAGAGTAATGTATTACATAAAGTAGCTGATGATATAGCATGTAATGCATCACAGACTAGAAAAGGTAGAAAACATCAGAGGAGACAGTATAAAAAGAGAAGCCGGTCTGCCCCACCATCATTTTGCAAAAAGAAACAACGGAGAGTAGTTATACCTTCAGACATATTTGGTGCTTGAGTAATATGAGTAAATTACTGGATGAAAACTCATTACCTAGCACAAAAAGTGAACTCGATCTGTTTACAGTTCCTCGAACTCAAGTGGCAATAAGGCGATCCTTTTCGAGTGAAGTTCAATTGCAAGTGAGTTATATTGAATCCTTACCTTTTAGCTATAATATAGGAGTTTAATTTTTTTTAGAATCCATGCACCAATGAAGGTCCATATGAATTTAAAATATCACCAAATATTTATATGTTGGATTTGTCCAAGAATTATGTACATTTGGTAGCACACATTTTAAAGCCTGATGGAATCCCATGTCAGATAAGACAAAATGGTGATGATGAAAACGTTATGGATGGTGACCTGGTGTTCCCTATAAATATGTTGGGAAAGACATTTTTCCGACAAGTAAAAGTTTTCTTGAATGGAAAACTTATTTCTGACAGGTAATATTATGATTTATGTATTTTGTTTCAATGTATATATGTCTCAATGTATATATTTCAGTGGTGACAAGTATGCATATCAAACAATTCCAGAAACAGAGCTCAACTTTGGTAGGGATTCAAAAAAGACTCAATTGCAAGCTGCTCTTTATTATCCAGATATTGAGTTTGAAAATGGAAGATTATCAAAAGGACATATTAGCTGTATGTTGAAATTCAAGAATAGCAACCGGGTTGAAATAATGGCCCCATTACATGCTGATTTGTTCATGCAAGAGCGATTCTTGCTCAATCAATGTGAATTACGATTAGAACTATACAGGAATAGTGATGAGTTTTGTTTGATACAAGCTGATAATTGCCCAAATATCAAATACAAACTTGAAATAAAGCAAATGTCATTTTTCATCAAGAAAGTGGAAGTTTCTGATGGCATTAGTATGGCCATTGAATCCATGTTGCAAAATACAAGTGTTAAATATCCAATAAGACGAACTCAAATAACAACACTACATGTTACGGAAAACCGGAGGTCTACACCACTGAATTCTTTATTTAGTGGAATACTGCCCCGTCGTTTGGTTATTGGGATGGTATCAGCACAATCAGCCAGAGGGACTTATCAGACAAATCCATTCCATTTTACTGACTGGAATATCTGAAATCAAGGTTACTAGTAGGACAAATGTTGTACCTTCAACACCATACAAGATGGATTTTAATAATAACCATATGATTAAAGCTTACGTAAAGCTATTTGAAGGTTTAGATATAGCTGGTGATGACAAGGGAAATATGATTAGCCTAGATCGTTTCTTAAAAGGGGGTTGCACTTTCTTTGTGTTTGAATTGGGAGCTGATGGGACAGCAGATACATCAACATGGGAACTGATTCGTGATGGTACAACTACCTTAGAAATGCAATTTGGAGAGAATTTACCTGGTGGCGGTATTGAATGCATTATATATGCAGAATTTGATTCATTACTCATGATTGATCATACTCGTCAAGCATACATGGATTACACCATTTAATCTGTATATTTTTGTGTGATTTTTTCAGTGTGGAATGTATGTATGATGTGTAATGTGCTTTTGCTTGTTGTAGAATGTAGAGTAAAAAGAAACATACAATTTTAATTCAATCAATATACAACACAAGACATGCTTTATAGTTTATTATCAATGATCAGTACAATGAAACACTTTGGCTATCTCATAAGCATTTTCATCTTCCAAACATAAAATAATTGTCCCCATTTCATCATTTGAAATTTCATCCAATCCATTACTACAGTTCATTACGGTGTCATAAACATGTTTCCAACCAACAGATGTCTTCATAAAGGCGCACTTGAATATCGAACAATAATGGTCGGCTGATGGCAGGCATTTTTGAAACTTGACAGCTAACATCTTTTTGAACCCTTCTAAAATAGGATCAGGGTGGTCAGCTAACTCTTTGATGAAATCAGGAACCTTTTGCACCAGAAAGCTGAAACAGAACTCATTAATAAACACAATGTTAAAATAGTATGATGAATTTACCTGGTATCTAATCGTTCGCTGCATGAATGACGTGACTCATATAAATCACGATTGTAATGGCACCCTAGGCAGGGATACCCTCGGTAGAATCGACGACGAGCAATTCCAGCATAACATAAAACAAATAAACGTTCAATTTCTATAGTTTCTGGACTGCTGAAATCTATTTTCTTTTCTCCACTCCTCTCTCCCATTGGACATTTTGATTGAATCGAATAAATTGCTACCTCTATCACCGGCTGGAGTTCAATCCATTTTTTAACTTCGTCTAATGTCACAGATATAGACTTATTATTATGATTATTAAAAATTAATAGTTTCTTTACGGTCTTTCCATTCTCGACAAAATTTTTGGATTGAGCTAACATTTTGTGGCCCAAATCAAGTTCTAAGGGGCTGGGCGATTGTAATCCATCAATTATTTTAGTAGAATAGCGCTTGAGGAGTCTATACTGGGGCAGTATCATATTTACTCCATCCACAGTAGGAATAACACGTCCATTTTTAACAATACAATGTGGAAATCTGATACTGGGAAAATTATTGAATTTGGAAATAAGTACATGCAATGAAGAGCCAAGTGAAAATTCGGTACCCATATCAATAAATAAGAACAAATATGATAAAACAAGTATTTCACAATATTTGAGCTTGAATGAATGAATGTACTCTGATTGGCCTTTATATTCCATTTTTGAGGTGGGTGCATTTCATAGGCCTCTCTACAGTGTTCTATTTTTAGAAAGTCTGTGCAGAAATCCTGCATATTTTCTACATGCACAGGCTTGCCATTATGTGTTGTTACTTTTCTTTTTAATTAATCAATGTTAATGAGCATGTCTTCTATCTATAGAGGCCGGCTGATAAGAAAAACATGTCGATTATACATCATTAGGTGTTGCAATGTTCTTTCCCATGCACACAGGCATGCACATCTTCTACCAATACATACTTGTCAATACGCAACTTATTATTCCATTTTATGGGTGTGTGCATTCCACAGGACTCCCTTCCAAGCTCTATTTTTAGAAAGTTCAGTTAATTTTTGAGAAGTCGAAAATATTTTGTCACTTCATTCTTCAATCATCCAGTCCCCTGTAGTATATTTTTCCCCAAAATTTACTTATTATTATTATTTACATGTCCCCATTTCCGTTTTTCTGCAGTTGAACGCAGAATGGTTTTATGTTATTATGAAACCACAAACCGGGTAAAAAGGATTGTGAAATATAAATAGCAAAAGATAAGGAAATAATAAAGGAAGGAAAGTACAAAAAAAGAAAGACGTATTTCTTAAAATGCCTATAGAATAGAAACACAAAAAAACTGAAAAGAAAATATAGAATATGAAGATGAAAATACAGAGAAGAGATATACAAAAATAGAAAAAGCATCAAAGACAGAAAATTATGTGAAAAAACGAAAAATTCAGAGGAAAAACCGGAAATGTGACGAAAACACTTCGTCATCATCACTTGGTTTTTCTATCTATACAATATATTACCTACCATTTTAAGATCGTATGGCCGAGTGGCAGTATCCCCGACTGCCCATCTGACGATCCGTTTTCGAATCACTGTAGCACCAGATTCATGACGTCAACAGTCACGCGTAGTCACGTGACTGCGCGTGACTCGAAAAAGTGGATGACGTCAATAAAGGCCCAGTTCCACCGGCCTTACTATTGAATGGGATGGTAAATGTATTTATGATGAATTTATGATGCAATGATCTAATTATTTTACTCTCTAAATTTTACAGAAGTTTTGTAAAATCATTCGATTTTTATTTAAATTAAAACATTTTATGAAAAAATCGATACTACAGATGTTGACTGTAGTGGTCGGTTCATCCTGCATTCTAGGAAGAATTTTTAAAAAACACCTGAGGGATCATAGAATCTAACGATCTAACCGTTTTACACATTTTTTAGAAAATTTAAGCAAAAAATTTTTTTGGACACATTTTTTAAGTACTCGGGACACGTTTTTTGATGATTCCCTACGCTTAAGCATTGTTTTCGGGACACGTTTTTAACTATGTCTGAAATGTCTCGTTACAAAACACATAGAAATTGTGGTCCGGAATAGTTAAAAGTGTGTTCTAAAAACCATGCTTAAACGTAGGGAATCATCATAAAACGTTTCCCAAGTATGTAAAAAATGTGTCCCATAAAATTTTTTTGCTAAAAAATTTGAAAAAATTAGTAAAACCATTAGATAATTAGATTCTACGACCATCATGAGTTTTTCAAAAATGTGAAAAATGAGTAAAACTGTTAGATTCAATGATCCCCAGGTGTTTTTTTTAAATTGTTCTCATAGAGATATTATGTCATCAACTTTAACGTTTGAGTCAAGTCGATCGAGGCATACTTTCTACATTGAGGTAGATTTTCACCTGTTAAAGCTTCGAGCGTACTTTCTACATGGAAGTATAATTTTACACGTTAAAGCTTCGGGCTGCCGGGCACGCTTAATGAAATTCAGATCATGTTACATCATCAGCTGTACTTTCTACATCCCCTGTACTGCCCAGCATGCTTAACAAAATTTAGATCATATTACACCATCAACTACACTTTCTAGACCTCCTGTATCGCCCCACACAGTTAAGGCGGCAAACTTTGAAGTATATTTTTTGTACAGGGGTATCCATTGTGAACCCCCTGTACATGCCCATTTAACTACTACCACACCTCTAGCATGGCTAACACCATTTAAGAAAATGACCTTATCATTTCCACATCCCCACCGTTGCTTCACCTGTTGCCCTGTGGATTTTGTAAAGTGGATTTCCTGAAGAAATATTATATGATGTATCTCCTCCTTCAAGTATGTAAAGATCTCTTTCCTTTTGATCAAGTTTTTTAGTCCTT